>JABFTP020000021.1:47115982-48365982 GCA_013387265.2 Cryptolaemus montrouzieri
TTTAAAAATGACTTCAATTGAAATAGAATAAAAGTACATTGACTTAGACATACACGATACAAATACTTGAATACAAGTAAAATAGAAACCTTTAAAAGGCAGACAATAGAAAATTCACAAAAAGTTGACATTATAAAACTCATCAAGTGAGTAAAAAACCTCCCGATCAAGAATCTGCCTGAGCCTTTTCTTGAAACCGTCCGATTTGAGGCATATTATGGAATCGGGCAGCCTATTGAAGAAATCAAGAGGATGAAAATTAGAACCTATCTGTATTTGCAGAGTCGAAAAAAATTTTTTTCTCATATGAAATTTCCTTCTTGTGGTGTGAGAATGAACATCAGAGTTTATTTCAAAAAAGTTGCTGTGGACATACACTAGACACTCAAGTACATAATGAGAAGGAAAGGTAAGTATTCCAAGCTGCCTGAAGGTGCTTCGACAGCAATCCCTGTAGCCCAGACCCCCCAACACCCTGACAGCCCTCCTCTGAAGACGAAACAGTAATTCACGCCCAGAACAACTACACCACACTACCACACAATATCTAAGGAAAGACTTGATTAACACAAAATAAACCATCGTCAGAATCATTCGAGAAACAGATGGAGCCAGACGCCTAAGAACATATACATTCTCACCTATCTTAGAAGCTAAGCACCCAACATGAGCATTCCACGACGAAACCGGATCAACACTAACCCCCAAAAACAGAGCCTACTGTCTCGAGCAAAATCCGTGGCAAGACCAGAAGTATCCCTCAACCTCAGCAACAGTTTCTGAGTCTTAGCACCATTCATTGCCAACCCGTTCACAGAAAACCAGACCAACGCCCTTTCGTGTAAGCTGTCCGACAAATGCTTCAGACTCCATATATCTTTAGATCCCATAGAAAGAGTTGTATCAACAGCAAAGACAGTGCTTTCCGCATCATCAATAAAATCAGGGAAGTCATCAATAAAAATTAAAAATAAAATAGGACCCATGATAGAACTCCAGTTATGGCCTTCACTCTATCAGAGTACTCACCATTTGAAAACACAACCTGATATCTATCAGTTAAAAATGATTTAATGAGATCACAACTCATTCTACCCAAACCGTATCTTTCCAACTTCCACATCAGCTTATCATGATGGACACAATCAAAAGCTCTGGTTAAATCCAGAAACAGCGCTATAGAATGTGAACCCTACTCAAAATAGTCAAGAATACCACTCACCAAATAAATCAGGGCATCCATCGTACTACTATTCCGCCTGAAGCCAAACTGGCTCCTTGAGAAGAGATGATTATGTTCAAAATATGCTCTTAGTTAATTACACATAAGCCTCTCAATCAACTTAGAAAAACTGGAACCAGGGATATAGGACGATAATTTTCAATATTCTCTACATCTGCCTTCTTGAGAGTCGGAAGAACTCTCGAAACCTTTAAACATTTCGGAAATACTCCACTTCTTATACTATTGTTAATCAATGTTGTTGACGGATAAATGATTAGATTAACACAGCGCTTCAATAAGTTAACTGATAATCCATAGTAATCGGCTGCAGAGCTATTTTTCAACGATTTGGTGGCATCTCTCACCTGGATTTGTGAGACCTCAGATAATTCAAAATTGAACTCTAAAGAAATACTCTTTTTGAATATGTTCTTAAAATCAGTATGAAAATAAAGAATATTTCTAGAAATGAAATAACAGAAGCTTTCTTTGAATTATTACTACTGAGTTGATTGACTATTTTCCAAAAAGCCTTGGATTTGTTCGATGAGCTAGCTATAATAAGAACATTGTGATCAATTTTTGCTTTGTTAATCTCGTTGCGGTAAATGAACCTCAACCTCTTATGCAAGGACTCAAGATCTTCCGACTTATATATCTCATACATGTCGGAAACCAGATGAAGCCGATTTCTCATCACCCAGAGACCATCAGTAAGCTAATCACCCCCAACACGGCTCTCCCTCACCCTTGTAACGTACTCAGGGAATGAAGATAAAAAAGAATCAATAAATTTATCCTGAAATTTATATAATGCATTATGGCAGTCTAGTCTTTCATCCCTGACAAAATCCCAATTCATTCCACTCAGTAAGACATGCATACTCTTGAAACCTGCCTTAGAAAGTGGCCTAAGCTTAATCATAGAATGCTTCGGAGCACCAACAGAGAGATCCACGACAAACTCCTGTGCATCATGGTCAGAAAATTCTGATTTCACAACACAACCATGTTCTAAGTACTCAAGAAGTTGACAAATATATTATCAAGGCAGTTCTCACCTCGAGTAGGCTCAAATATTTTCTGAAAGAGACCAAATGAGTTAAACAAGTTACAGAGTGCTGCACACTCTTTACCATCTGTATTGAATCTAACGTTAAAGTATCCACAAACAATAATCTTATCTAATGAATTGAATCTATTTAAAATATTCTCAGCAATATTTAAAAAACAATGAAGATCTCCCGAAGGAGGTCTATAAAAACATATTACAAACAAATGAAAACTATTTAACCGAACAGCCGATATCTCACAATCACCTTCCACAGACTACAGATCACTAAGTGCACTGAGACATGCTACATTCGGGTCCCTAGTGAGAATCATAGAACCACCATGTCGTGGTATAGGTCTGGCAAAAAATGATCCAATCTTCCATTCGAGAAATGAAAAATCTGCCATGTCCCCAAATTATGCCAATGCACAATCATACAAATAACATTGAATTCACGATTCCAGCATAGCAGGAATGCCTCAAATTCATTAATTTTATCTCTGATACTTTGTGCATTGGTATGAAGTAAGCCAAAATTTCTGCTTACCTTGTCATATGCATTAATACCCTTATTCAGACCTAGGCTACGGTCATCGTTGTTTTCCTCGTAAGTCAGTCACTAGGACACCGTCCGGCCAGTAGACACCCTCCTTTGCTTTATCACCAATTTTTTCATATAGAGTGACTTTAAAGGAACTGTAGCAGTCTGGAAAATTAGATGTCAGGCTTTCGCATTTCGCTTCCGGAAAATTCATCTTCACCATTTCAGTAAAACTTTCCAGAGATATATATGCTTCAATCCTGGTAACGAAAAGTTCATTTTCTTATTCGCTGACATTATCGTACTTGACTTTGATGCACCAGTAATAAACCAGCCCTTTTTGTTTGGTTTATGTTTGTTATTATTGATGACATTTGAAATAGGTGCTATGACTCCTACATCAGCGCAGGCTTGTGACTCGTCGTTTGAAGTACCAACCGTTTCACCTACTGTGAGAGTTTTCTTTTCTTATTATTATTTCTGAGTTTCACTACTAACTTCCATTCCTCTTCTAGCTGAAGTACTAAAACGTCGAAATCTGTCCAGCCTGTGCAGACGTTTGGTATCTTTTGGATTTCCCGTCGCAAGGCCATTCATATATGTGTCAGCCATTTCACAATTCGTATTAAGTTGTCATTATATCGTGGTTATAACAAGTATTGAAACGCTTCACAAAATTCCAAAAAACTGAGTATCGTCTACTTAATTTCAGGCAACCATTTTTAATTTTTTTGATTAGAGATACAGAAAAGCTTCAAGAAAATAGTAAGATTTTTAATAATACAGAAATAGGATTTTAGGGGAGAAAATGGGGCATGCATGACTCATGAAAAACTATCACTCTGTTGACAGTTTTCCACATTCGTTCGTGTGAATAATATTGGTCAACCTTATTTAATAATTAGGGCTGAATATCTTAAAAATTGCAGGAAATATAGAAAAATACTTTAACAATATCGAAATTTCAACACACACTTTGTGGATATCTAAAGAATCATTTGAGGAGGTTTATCAACAAATTTAGTCAAAAAATAAAGTCGTGGTCTAATTTACAGGATGCTTAAGATCAACACCAACTGAATGCCTGGATGCTACCCCATATTTCCCTCCTCTTGATATTTATATTAGGAGTGAGACTCGAAAACTAAATGATAGATGCTCGAGAATGGTTTGGAGTAAATGATTTTCGCCTAGATCTTGAAAAGGCTTTAAATCTAATTGTAGTAACTAAAAGAACCGTACAAGTCGATGACTACTCAAAACTTTTACGTTCTTTTATTGATAGTTCACTCTCGAGGCAAACTCATGTAATGCAGATGGACAAACGGTTGTCTTGCTATTCGTAGAATTCGTTCTACTGTGAATGAAAAAGCAGCTATACTAACGTATCATGCTAAGTTCCATTCTACAGGGTATCTCAAGCTGAGTGGCCTATCAGATGTTTATGGAGAATCAATGATGCTATTGTTCTGAAATTTTGGTAGATTCAACTGGTCCAAACCTATATTTTTGAAAGACTTTCACCTCAATGGAACTTTTGGTTATACCGGAAGTGCATACCAACTTTGTTGTTTAAGATAGCACATCCAGGGTATTGATAACTTATTCCATAACACCGGTTCTTCCAATAACAAAAAACCCAACACATAGGTCTAGCTTGTTTCGTTCATGAAATATTCTCGATTCACAAAATTGATATATATCTCGAGAACTACATGAGCTACCAAATTAATAAAAGGTGTTTTGCAAACAAGAAACCATGCGAGATATAACTCATATCCGAGTGAATCTCAGTCAGTATACTACGTTTTGCAAATTGTAACCCATATTCTTTTTCAATTCATTAGATTCGCCGTAAGAAGCTAAATGAAGTCCTCCATACATACCCTGAACCTGAGATTTCAGGATATGACGAAAACGCAAAGGCGGCTTAGATTCCTACACGTGCATAGACGGTTCCCAGAACATTAACAAATATCTGTCCTTTTGTCAATTAATGGATAATTAATAAATTAAAAGAAAAAAAAAAGCGAAACTCTATTTTCCTAAATTTCATAATAATTGTTCAAGTGATGGCCATTCACTTTTAGACATAGTGAATGGTTCGCCTCAGTTCCTCCACATCCAACTGTATGACAGGATTTGCAGAAGAATCTCACACAGTTCTATTCGAAGCTGTGGATCACCAGTTTGTAGAGTTTGGACCAATGAAAATTTATAAAGTTTTGTAACGTATCTCCCGAATTTTTAAGCTGTCATAGACGGCATATTCGGATATAATTCGTTAAAGCTCCTACAAGTTCTACTCACATTCCGTTTCTCATTTCCTTGAATGAAGAATAAATTCAGTATGAATTGAAATAAATTTGGGTTACAATTTGAAAAAACGTAGTTTTCGATGTTTCTTCGTTTCGAAATGTGAGGAGGAGAAAAGAGCGCTCTGTATACTGACTGATATTCAGTCACATATGAGTTATGTCCCGCATGGTTTCTGTTTGCAAAACACCTTCTACTTTTTTTGGTAGCTCACGCCGTTCTCCAGATATATCAATTTTTTTAAAAATCAAAAAAAACGATAATTTTCGAGTAAAACTAGGATATTTCATGAAAGAAACAAGCTAGACATATGTGTATAACCGAAAGTGCCATTGAGGTGAAAACATTTTAGAAATAGAGTTTCGGACCAGCTGAATCATCTACCAAAATTTCAGAGCGCATTATTAGTTCTCAATAAACGTCTAATAGGCCACTCAATTTGGGATACCCTGTATAGCTACATCTGGTATTCTCCAGTGAATAATTTTTCTATAACTAAAATAAGTGGTGACGCAATTTGCGGAAGTACAACAACATGGGTACTACAAGAATTCATTTGTGAAATATCAGATACTTACCTTACCTTCATGATATATTTTGGCTTTCCTTACATACAAGAACCTCACAGTACATTCAGTACACAGGCCCAAAATCACTATCACTATACCCGAAGCAAGAATCACCTAGTGGTACCTTATCAGGCTGACTCCCAACTTCAACAACGTAGGAGTTAAATTATATAACGCTTTGCCAAAGGCAGCGCGTATTCTCGATATCTCAAATTTTAAGCTATATGTCCGGCAACTTTTGTAGATGAACGTCTGTTACTATGTTGATGAGTTTCTCAAAATCTATGATAGGATATCTACATAATATAGCCAGTTCCGATTTTTGTCTTGATAATTTACCTATATGTTCTGCCTTTATGATTCTTTATCTATATTTATAAAAACCTAATCCTGTTAATTGTCAGCCCATGTAACTTTTGATGGGAAATAAAATGAATTCTTATTAGAGGCAGCAGGAGATGGATGGAAATTGAAAAAACAGACAGGTGGGGCACACGAGAATTAAAAATTATTCTGTGTACGAAAAAACATTCAGTATGATATGAATATCAAAAGTTATTCACAACATTATGTATCTGTTGCTATAACTGTTAAAAGATACAAAAGGTCATGATCATGAATTTAGCAATGTACGAAGGGTAATGAAATGGTTGAAAACTTGGCTACATTTAACCTGTTTAAGAACTGACTGTGTAATAGTGTTTCTGAATTGAAATAAAATAAAAATGATAGAATATCCTTCAGGACTTTATGGACTGGGTATGAGCTTTTCTGAATATATTTCTACTCAAAGGGTATTCATTCAAATATTTGGTATGATATGCATATTGAAAGTTACTAATAATATGTCATGTATCCATATCTATCTGGTGTTATAACTGTTATAAGATAAAAAATTTTATAATTATAAATTTAGTAATGTACCAGGGTATTCAAATGATTCAAACTAGCTTAGTTGTACCTGTTCTGGAAGTAATTTTGTGTTATTGTTTCTGCCTTCGAATAGAATAAGAAATTCCGGACCAAGAATAAACAAAATATTTCTAGTCAATTCTGTATTCGTTTTATGTTTTTTGTTTCAGTTCATCTAAGAGGAAGCCAGCTCTCCAATTATCCAAATTCAAAGTAAATGGGAATTCAATAAGTTTGAGGGAGCTCATGGTGATTTTAGTTTGCAAATCAAGGAAATCTAATTCAAAAGACAAAATATGTTTTAATATATCTTGCTTCAAATAATCAGGACACATACATACTGTACAAGTAAGCCTCATAAATAGATCGGTATTCTTGTCTGTTGTGTAAGTTTTCATGAACAAGTAGGACCCTCTATATGACTCTGATGTTACTGTAAAGTTAAATCAAATTCAGTAATATTTTGAGCGTTCTTTACTTAATACCTATTATAATGATTTCAGAAAAATGCAGAGAGAATTGAAAAATGCTTGCATTTAAGCTTCAAGTGTATAATTTTTACTCCTCTTGAATATTTCAATATTATCAGTTTACAATTGTGAAACACTCACCCTAATACAAGTAAATGCTTCAAATAAGTTGACAAATTGACAATTATAGAAACGTAGAGTTGTACTGGAACTTTTGTATTGAGATATATATTTCCCATCATTCTTTCAAACATCAAGGTCGATAACTTATTCATAGTTGTGCATTTCTCAAGAACATGAATTGAGGATGAGTAAGATAATATTTCAAAAATAGACATATATTAACATAGGTACTTCTTCTCACATGCTTTCGAATAGATTTGTAGATGTGTATGACGAAATGCTAACATTAAATATATTGTGAGTTCAAATTATATCGGAAAATTATATGTAAGGGGCAATCCCCGTCATCTATGTGTCGTTATGTAATTGAAATGTGATTCAGGTTCAGAATGATTATAATCTTAGAAGAAAAATTTTCACTTTTCTCTGGGACTAATGTTGAGTTCAAGTATTATGAAATTTTGTAATACTCTTGCAATATTTCGATTAATATATCGATTTTCTTGAAGAAAGAGTTTGAGGAACCTACTTGGAAATCTTCAAATTCAAATATGAATGAGATTGGGTTTTAAGTATATAATAGGATAGGCTTAATTTATTAATTATATTAATTAATTTAATTAATTTATTTCCATTATATTGAATTAGAAGTAGTGTATAGTCTAGAAATGGTAAATGAATCCATAAAATAATATTCGAAGGTGCCTGAACACGACAATGTACGAGTTAATATTTGCGGAGGTTCAATATAACATTGAAGATCAATCTAGTATAAATGACAGCAAATGTAATGAAGCGTTCAGGATAGATAGAGATGAATATGAAAGGCGGTTCAGTATATTAGGCGTTCAGTATATTAGGCGTTCAGTATATTAGGTGTAGAGTATATTATGCGTTTGGTATATTATTCATTAAGTATTTAATACGTTGGATACATAAGTACAAGTTAATGAGTGAACTAGTATTCTATACTGACTTTAGTAAGGCATTCGATAGGTTGAGTATGAATCATCTTTTGATGAGGCAGGCGTTGGTAATTCCTTACTTCGATGATTCAGTTCATATTTGTTGAATAGATTACAGTACATTGCTGTTGAGGAATTCAAATTTGCATATTTTCTTATAACTTCAGCAGTTGAGTAGTGATCCCACCTGGGTTCCCTTACTTTTTTTTGTTTTTTTTTTGATTTACATATACAAAATAACCAACTGCTTCGTAAGTGTTAGTTTCTCCTATTTGAACATGACCTCAATTTTTTTGCCGAGTTGGGGATACGCAAGACTACTTGCTTATACAGCAGTAGCTAGAACATCTAAATGAATTCTGTAATGAAAATAGGTTATTGCTCAATCTGTCTTGAGCGCCACGTTATATCTTTCACCCGCAATAAAACTACAATAAATTACCCATACTTCTTCGAAAATACTCAGCTATCTAGGGAGAATGTTATAAGAGAACTCGGCATAATATTTGATAGAAAGTAAACTTTCAATGGCCACCGACACGTATCTCAAACGTCTCAAACACTTTGGGTTGTTGAGTATGGAAAAACGCAGATTAATCGACATTTTGTTCATTTTTTATCTTTCGAATGGTTTCTTGGATTCGCTGGATATTGTCCAGTGTATTTCTTTTTACGTTCCCCCTAGACGCTTTAGGCAGCAGGACCTATTTTACATATATTTTAGAAATACTAATACTGCCTAAAACTATTCCTTCGAAGAGTGACATTATTCAAACTAAGAAATTGAACTATTTGGTTGTAAAAAGAATTTCTGAATACTAAATTGAAGCTTATATCAGATAATAACCTATAATGTATCAGCAGTGTCACTCTTTTTTTTCTTTAACCTTTCGACTTAATTTATAATTGTAATTTTCTATTGTGATTTAATTCAAATTCGTTATTCATAATAATCAATTTTTATTGGAAATTCACCACCAAATTAAGAACTTATGAACAGTGGCGTAGCTAGCATAGGTGGCACCCGGGGCGGATTTTTTAGGTGTCACCCTAAAACTTAATCGAAACTGTTGAAATAAAAAACGTTATAATCATTTACGTTTTATTAAAATACGAGTATCTATTACAAATATTTGTACATTATGTGAAACAAATTTAGTTTGTTAAAAATTAAAATTTCTTCTTTCTAGCTTTGACACTAGCGAACTCCGAAATCTCGTCTTCAACATTTATATTTTGTGTTGCTTCATGTTCTATCGTTAAAAATATCAAGATTGTTTAATCTGGTTTCAGTCGTTGTAGACCGCAAATAATTTTTAATTAATTTTAATTTGCTGAAACTTCTCTCACATGAAGCAACTGATGCACATATTGTTATAAATAAATTTAGTGCTACCGTTAGATTCGGAAGAGATTCTCTGAAATTCCATTCCACAATAAATTTCAAAAAGTTCAGTGTCACTCAATTAGAGGTAGTAATATTAGTCGCTTTTAAATGTCTTCCCAATCTTGGTATTTCCAAAAGGAGTTCTGTTTCTTCATCGTGAAGATTAGTAAATTTTGATATAGCAAATTTCAACTGTTCGTGTTTGCCAAAAGCAAGGTCTTTGACTGCACAACTTCAAACAATGAAGCTACGTCTTTAATGGACTTTACTCTTGTTTCGAGTTCAATATTGAATCTGTCAATACATTCTAACATGTCCTTTTGAAGTTCCGCTCTAAGTGTAAGTCCAGCATCGCTGGACGATGCTAACTCACCGGGCATGCGGTTTTTGCGACGAATTCGTCGTTTCATCGAAATTTTGTATATTTCCGATTTTTGTACAGCAAAATCTATTGCCTCTTCTGCTAGATGCAACCGTTTCTCTCCATTGAATTGACGAAGTGCTTCTAGTTTTATGATTATTTCATCAACACATAAACCTTTACTTTGTTATGCAATCTGAGCATTGTTCACTTCCCTTAGCACATCATTCCAAAAGAGAAGAAAACAAAGAAATGAGAAATTGCACACAGCAGGCATAAGATTTTATGCAGCACCTCTAGTTTCTAAATTTACGTCTTGGTCACATAGTTCCTCAATTGCAGATTTTATCCCATCAAAATTTTCAGCCAATACTTTTACTGCACTATAATGAGCACTCCAGCGCGTTGTCGAAAGTCTTTCAACAGATGCTTTACTGTGATTGAGGAGCATTTCCGAACGGCTCGTGGAAGTTGAAAAAAAGTTAAATATTGTTTTCATTGCTCCGAAAAATGAAACACAAGTCTCATTTTGTGCGAAAAATGTTGGCCGCATAAATTAATTGAATGATCTATACAACCAATAAAAATTCCTTCATTGTTTTTTTCTTTTATAATAGCTTTCACTCCTCCGGGTATACCACTCATAACTGCAGCATTATCATAACCTTGAGAACGACACATCATAATATCTAAGCCATCGTTTTCAAGCTTCTTTAATATTTCAGCGCTTAAATCAGTTGCTTTTTTCCATGTAAAGGAAAGAATCCTAAGAATACTCCTTTGACGACTACTTTTCTAATATTAATTTTTACATAACGAATCACTTCAGACATTTGATCGACATGTGAAACGTCAGGTGTGCTATCAAACATGATTTCGAAATATTTGGCCGATTTAATTTCGTTGACAAGCTGACATTTTACATGATCAGCTAAAACATTTATGAACTCATTTAGTATTTCTGGCGATAAATATGTTACTTTAGGTGATTTTTCCTGCTCCAAATATAGTATATGTTCTTTGAGTACTGCATCATACTTTGATAGCAGTTTAACTAGTTCTAAGAAATTACCTTTATTAGACGACCTTTGGGTTTCATCATGTCCACGAAATGCTAGGTTTTGTTTAGCCAAAAACAATGTTATATCTAATAATCCAGATAAAGGATTTTTCCTTTTCTGTTTTTCCGTATTCATTAATTGCAAGGTTGCATTATCTATTGTGGTGTGAGATTTTAATCTTATTTCTAAAGTTTTCCACTTTTCGAAATTTTCTGAATATTCACATGAAGTTTCATGGTCCAATACTTTAGGATTTAGTTTCCACCACTTCTGAAATCCAGTTGTAAATGTTGTTTGTATGTTACTGACAGCAAATAAACGACAGCAAAATCAGTACAGGTTATTTGTTATAGGAGAAAATACCATCCATGATCGTAGAATTTTGTCACCACTAGGCATCTGTTTATAAAACCATTCCTGTGAAAGATGACGAGAATCGCCTTTAATCTTTGAACTATGACGAGATACAGTAGGAAACGGTCCTTTTTTGTTCTGTGAATGTTCACTGCCCTTTTTTATTATGTCAATGCGAACATTATCAGTTACGGGTAAACTCTAATGTGAAGCATCTCTCAAGTGTTGAACTGATTCTTCGAAGCTAATGCTATTCCGAAAGTAGCATTAACGGCGTCATTTTCATTATTTATTTTGATTCCGTCAAGGTCCTGGGTCGTCATTGATGCTGTATTGTCGATGTTGCTATCTGAATGTGAGTCTCCAAGATGTGAATCATTACTTTCGTCAGCAGGAGACTCGGGTACTTTACTTGAACTATGGCCGCTATCTGCTTTTATGACATATTTGAAAAGAGAACCAGACATGCTCTGAATTCCATCCGTTTTAGCCTTTTTGGCTTTTTTCTGTTGAAACCCGCTTTGTCTTTTTGAAGTATGAATTCCCTGAGGCATATTTCGTTCTGGGTATTCTAAAAAATGTTTTTAGTAAGTAAGTCATACGTTGATTTTATAAACTAATTATAACAGTAAATAAACACCTACACGTTACGTAACTAGCTTTGTGAAATATATTTTTCCCAGGCGCAGGATTATTAATTTATATTAACAATCCTGCATCTGGGTGTAAATATGTTTTTAAGTATTATTCGAAAAATACTAGTTAAATACTCCACCGTTGATTGTGATATCCGTGCCACGAGTGCTCGAGCTATTCATCTCTGAGCAAAACCAACGTATGCGAAGTTGTATGATATGATTATGATTACTTTCAATTAAGAATATAAACTTAATGTATTCCGTTTTTGTAAAGAAATCCCATTGGTATTAGATCGGAAAATAATAAGTAAGTTAATTAATTAATAAGCATATTATTTACAATTAAACATTATTACCTATAGTAATGTCGTAAAGCGTGTAGAAATATAAATAAAATTTTGTACGCCAGCACAGCCTTAAAAACCTATTTTAATAAATGAATACCTTCAGTAGATAGTAATACTTGAACAGGCTAAACAAAAAATATAACTGCAATCCGTCCAAAATACCTTCTGTAGGTACCTATTTATCATTTATGACGGCTCAATAATATAGTTTTAAGATACACAGTAATTAAAAGAGAATAATATAATTGAAGGGTTTTCCAAAATAATCTAGGATACTGCTATTAGATACTAAATGAATTAAAAATGTAAGTATTACATGTAATAACTAAAATACTTCACTTACCTTGTTTATTTTCTTCCAGAATCGACTATATTAAATCGGTTTTTATACAAAAAATTTTATTTGTATCTAATAATTAACAAACACTTTGCACTAGACGTTCACACGTTCACGTAAGCGAATATTGAAACGAATGTGGTCGGAAACAAAAGAAATGGACCAATCCACAATACAAGTGACGAGCGCTATATCGAGGGAATCCCCTGACTGGCGTTGGTTATGCGCGAACGGGGTATTAAATTTTGGGGGAATCCCTGATCGATTGACACTGTGCACATTGTTTTTTTAAATATCAATTATTATGCTCGTGGTACGATATTATAGTTACCTGTATAATTTTATTAGTGGCGGTTATGCTCCCTGCCACGGATTTACGATTTTTTATAGGTAGAAAGAACTATAACTGATGGTCATAGTCGGGCTCGAGTGACCCCGCCGCCCCCCTTAGCTACGCCACTGCTTGTGAATAAGTTTTTGAGCTTTTGTTCAATTGTGGGTAACAAGTGCATGCAATTGTAGACCTATAGCAATATAATGCCAGTTCTTCTGGCATCTTCGAATACATCTGTAACAATAGATTATCAGAATTCTTGGGAAATAATTCTATTTTATCTGATTACCAGCATTGCTTCAGGGCAAATCGCTCAACAATTACAGCAATTGACAGCGCACTATAGGTCATATTTGAGGGCATCAACAGGGGAGATCTGGTCGTAATCAAACTGTTTGATCTTACTAAGGCATTCAACCTATTTGATGTAGTGATCCTGGGATCTGGACTTGAGAACTGCAGTATCCGGGGATTTGCATACAACTGGCTTATATCATATCTTACTAACAGATCCCAGATAGTGTACATAGATGGGGTGCGATCGTGCCTCTTGAATATTTAGTCGGGACTCCACAAGGATCCTGCATCTCACCCACACTTTTCAACACACATATACATCAACGAATTACCTAGCATGCTCAGGAAATTTGGCCATCCAGTACCTTATGCGGATGACACCACAGTTATCATAACGGGTAAAAACAGTAGCAAGGTAAGAGGGAAATGTAACGGATGTGTTGAGGCAATGTCTGCTTGGTGTGAAGACAATAAATTGAAGCTTAATGTAGCTAAAACCAGCATGGAAACATATCCTAGAAACAAGAAAATAAAAAAATCTATTTTAGTCAAACTGAACAGAAAATCTATTGGCAGCTCTCCAGGAACAAAACTTTTTGGGATACTCATTGACAGAAAACTCACTTCGGGCCCACACATTGAACAACTTACACGGCAACTTAGCTCATACTGCTACTTAACACGTTATATAAGTTATTCAGTGTCGATCGATGTCCTCAAGCAAGCATATTTTGGGCTATTTCAACCCCGAATGCGCTACGGTGTAGCGTATTGGGCTCTCGGTGCCGATGCCTACAATGTGCTCATACTCCAAAAACGAGCCATCCACTATATGCTGAATCTTAATCCCACAGAATCATGCAGACCACACTTCAGAGTACTAGGAATACTTACTTTAACAGGTCTGTATTTATTCCGTGTAATAAATGAAATCAAGAAGACTATCAATAATATGACTACAAAAGGTGATATTCATGATGGCATCACTCGACAGAACTCAATGCTGGAAGAACCTATTCAACGCTCAGCAATCTGCGAAGCAAATCCATCTTTCTTTGAGATAAGATGTTACAATAAACTACTGAGAATGGACCAAACATTTACATTTACTTAAATTAGCTGCCTTCAAAAGAAAGCTCAAGGTTCTTTTACTAGAAAAGATCTATTACCATGTAAATGAATTTTTTGATGAATACACTAGCACAGTAAGACTGAATAGTGTTTATTTAAGTAAATTACTCATTTTTAAATTGTGATATAGTATTTAAGTCTGTAGTGTAGTGTGTATATATTAAGCACTAACCTGTTTGTTCTTTAATTCAATTTATTGATTCTAACATACTTATGACATGTCTAGAGACAGTGTATTAAGTGACTCTGTGAATGACTTAAAATAAAATGAAATGAAATGAAATGAAATAAATGAAATGAAATGAAATAAAATGAAATTTCCAATTGGTACATAAATGAATGAATAAAATTTTGTCATGAAATTAGCGAAACATTTACCCTTATCAGTAAATGCATGGTATTTAATAACACCCTTTATCTCTTCGTTAATATGACGATACCTTTACGAGACCATCCCTCATGCTCGCCACTGGAGGCCATAGACCGACACGTCGTTCTTGTAAAGATATGATAATTATACAGTAGTTGATCAGGGCTTTTCGATAATCGTCGATCAGACTTGGAAAGAAATCTAAAAAATACTCAATCACCAATAAATAATTAAGTAAAGCTCCTCTTAAGAACAAACAAAACAAAACAGCCTTGATAAACTCCTTCCTTGCGGCACTATGCATAAGTGTTCAATATCACAACGAGATTGGACGTATTAATAACTAAGAACTTCATTCATATTTCAGAACTACCTTCCATTCCCATGCTTGCTGATTTTTTTGGTTGAACTTATTTTGCTCGAATTATACCACAAAATCTCTGGTCAATAATTGAAATTCATTGTATTCTTGCGGTTTCGCTTTCTTTACTCGAAAAAAAAAGTGATTCATATTCATGAGACAATTCTGCAAATTATTGAATTGATATAAACTAACTTTTGGCTATGGAAAGATCGATCAAGCATGAATATTCTGTGGCTTAAATTATGATATGTACATCCCAAGCAATTTTGCCTAATTTGGTTCTGAAAAACGATACAAACACACAGTCCAAGAAACTTCAAAGCAAATTTAATTCACTTATTCACGCTCCATAAATTTCGTTAAACATAAGTTGGTAAGCTCATGATAACTCCATTAATATAAAAAATTCGACAAGTATCTGAATGATCGAGCCAATGAAATCCGCAATTCGAAGTAAGTAAACTGAATGAATCAGTATGACGTTCTAGCATAGCATTCCGTTCCGCGCTTGGAGGTCATGGGTTTAATATTCTATAACAATGTTATAAAACACTATTTTAGTTTGTTTTTGCCGTAAAAAACTAATTTTTTGGCATCTAACAAGGATGCCTTTTCTTTGGGAAAGAAAATTAATTGTAATAAATAAAGAAATTATAAGAAATACAATGAATTAATTAGGTGAGAAAATGGATACCAACAGCCAATTTGACCAAAAGCTTTTGTGTGATGTACTTGAAACACTAAGAAAAAGCATTGAGCATAGAATACACATGAGATAGATGGAAACTTTATAGGGATAAATCGAAAGATGGAGAGACCACTTCAATGAGTTGTTAATGACATATGAGAGTAACCATTGAGGAAACAAAAGTCATCATGATGATGAAGATTCCTTAATAAAATATTGAGGAACAAGACCATAAGAGCCGAACAAATGTAAAAAAGCTATGAAACAACTTAGAATGAGAAAATCAGCAGGATTTCATCATGACATCAGAGATGGTGAAAAAGAATTCTGAGTACAATATTTAAGAAATCTTTGGAAAACGAAACTGCTCTTGATGATTGGAGGATTGGCATAGTTATTTTACTGAAAAAAAGGTACAACATTAACTGTGAAAAATATGGGGGAATTACATTATTGAGAGTGGTTACTCGATGAAAGAATTCTATAAACCAAACTGAAAGAAATAAAAGAAAAACATCTTGGGGAACATCATTCATCATCAGTAATGGAGCAAATGTTCAGGATCACATTTTCACAATTGTTCAGTAACAGAGAATTCAATGTTACGAGACCAGAAAATAATGAAATTTGGGAGAGGATTCGATGGGATTGAATCGGAACGCCGAATAACCCGCCACCGCGGGCCAGAGACCCGGTCGAGTAATTTTTTCATTTAACTAGGTCCTTACACGTAGGCATCGTGAAAATTCGGAGGTCGCTGGACCTCAAAACATACAAGTTATAAATTGAAAGGTATCTTCATATTTGAATATGTTGAGATGTTTCAGGGCGACCGATGGTGTATATATATTCATAGTATTATTTGAATTGTGGAGGCCGTTACTTGATGAAGATCCATGATATAAATGAGATAAAAAACACAAGGTTTAACTTTAATCTACACTTTATTTGAAAAAATTCGACGACGTTTCGCTGACACAGCAGCTTTATCAAGAATAACAAACAGAACGAAGAGTATGGTATTATAAACAAATCGTAGAACAAGTTGAATGAATAACAGGAAAAACCCACACCGAGCCATTGTACAGTTAGTATAAAAGGTAATTAAAAACTAATTAAACAAGTTAAGTAGGGGTGAATAATTCACATCTACCTGCTCATTCAAAAGCTTGTCCGAATGTTTGTATCTATTTATTTCTAATGCTTCTAGGAGATCTAATTTTGAACTTTTTGATTTTATATGTAATATGTCAAAGTTTTTATTGAATGAATGGTTTTCTTTTATTAAGTGGTTTGAATAATTTGAATCAGATTTATTTTTATCGAAGCTACGTTTATGTTCAGATGTTCTTATGCCAAAACTCCTATAGGTCCTACCGATATAAATTTTATCACAAGAACCGCAATTGAGTTTATAGATTCCTGATTTACTTGATTTTTCAACACGAGATTTATTATTTTTAATATGTTTACCTAAGTTATTAGAAGTTTTGAAAGTTTGCATTGAACAAAATTATTTTTCTTTCAACAACATCTGTTACTGTAGTGAAAATGGTTTGATCATGGGAAATCCTTTGAGTCCACTTTTAGCAGAGATTTTTATGAATAATATTGAACAGATAATTCATACACATCCACCCATTTCCAAATTTCTTTATTGGTATAGATATGTTGACGACATCTTAGTATGTTTCATTGGAACTACTCGTCAATTAGACTTATTTCTTAATTTCATTAATTCCATCCATTTGAACATTAAATTCACGATAGAAATTGAACAGAACGATTCCATTAATTTTTGGACTTGAAAATCACTAAACGAAATAATAATCATGTTTTTCGGTCTTTCGTAAACCAACACATAGTGATACAATTATACATAACTACTCATTACATCCAATTCAACACAAAGTTGCAGCTTTAAACAGCATGTTACATCGGTTACTCAATTTACCTTTATCAGTAGAAGATTATAATAAAGAGTTAAACATCATCAAACAGATAGCCATTAATAATTCGTATAATCCGGATATGATAGATCTAATCATTCGTAAAAACTGTATCAGAAAGCAATAAATGAAGTATATCCTATTCATAAAGACTATAAAATATTCAACAGTTTAACATTCTGCGGTTCTGCAAGTACAAATATTAAATCCTTTCTCGTCAAACAAAATCTTAATATAGCTTTCAAAACTTCTAATAACTTAGGTTAACATATTAAAAATAATAAATCTCGTGTTGAAAAATCAAGTAGATCAGGAATCTATAAACTCAATTGCGGTGCTTCTGATAAAATTTATATCGGTAGGACCTATAGGAGTTTTGGCATAAGAACATCTGAACATAAACGTAGCTTCGATAAAAATAAATCTGATTCAAATTATTCAAACCACTTAATAAAAGAAAACCATTCATTCAATAAAAACTTTGACATATTACATATAAAATCAAGAAGTTTAAAATTATATCTCCTAGAAGCATTAGAAATAAATAGATACAAACATTCGGACAAGCTTTTGAATGAGCAGGTAGATGTGAATTATTCACCCCTACTTAACTTGTTTAATTTGTCTTTAATTACCTTTCATACTAACTGTACAATGGCTCGGTGTGGGTTTTTCCTGTTATTCATCCAACTTGTTCTACGATTTGTTCATAATACCATACTCTTCATTCTGTTTGTCATTCTTGATAAAGCTGCTGTGTCAGCGAAACGTCGTCGAATTTTTTCAAATAAAGTGTAGATTAAAGTTAAACCTTGTGTTTTTTATCTCATTTATTTCATAGTATTAATTTAGGATGCCAAATTAGCGCTTAGGCGCCCACCGCGCCTATATTTTT
This sequence comes from Cryptolaemus montrouzieri, assembly GCA_013387265.2. Lineage (NCBI taxonomy): Eukaryota > Metazoa > Arthropoda > Insecta > Coleoptera > Coccinellidae > Cryptolaemus > Cryptolaemus montrouzieri. The sequence goes on from JABFTP020000021.1 coordinate 47,134,671, forward strand.
ATGACGACTGAGCATTTTAGACGCTAGGTTAACGACAGCACTTTCAGTGGCTGGGTAATTCGAGACGATGGATAATGGAACGTTCGGCGTTCAAAGCACGCGGTCGGTTTTAGGCACTAGGGTGTTCGAACCGTCTGGACGTTCGGGGAGCCTGAGCGGTCGGGGCGTAAGGTGATTCGAAGGGGCCCGGGTTTTAGCCCCATGGCAATGTGGGGCGCCTGACCGTTTGGGACACAAGGTACTTTGCGTCGCCAGGCTGTTCGGGCGCAACGTTGTTTTGGACGTTTGGAGGAGTAAGATAGTTCGGGGAGTTTATGCGTGAGGTAGTTTGGGGCTCCTAAGCGTTTGGTGACGTAAATGTAGTTCAGTGTGCCTGGACGTTTGGGCCGCGAGGAACATCTGCCCGTCTGGGTGTTTGGATGCAAGGTAGATCTGCCCGCCTACTAGTAAAAATCTAAAATTTTATGAAGTTGGGAAGAATTTCATATTATTGAAAGTTAGGGGCTAATAAACGTTAGGGAAAGTTCACCTCTTGCTCATTTTAAACGGAACTGAAGAACGAAAAGCGCTGTATCATGAAGTCTTATTTACTCTTGGGATTTCCAGAATTTTATCAAATTCCGATCATCATGAAAAATGTTATCAAGAAAACACAAAATTTTTCCCAACTTTGTGGTTAAATACAGGGTGTTTCCGGTGTTTCATAATGTAAATGGGGAGTGAGTAATTTCAGAAAAGGTGTCATCTACGTTTTCGGGTGATTACTTTGTATCTGGACAAATATATAATTATTCATAACTCGACGAATCGTTTACCATAATTGATGACATTTTACGCATTCATTATGTTCGTCTCACCAAATCGACTGACGTAAAAAACAAAATGCAGATCCCTACACAGCCCAAACTTCCTATTTTTGGAAAACGAACAATGTAGACACCCTGTATATAGAAAACATAATTTTTCTTGTACTCCGCAGCTATGATTCATATATACGTGTAAAAATAATCGTGGCACCATTAATACGATCAATGCAGTCAACAATCAATATTTAATTGTAGATAGATTTAAGATCATACATTCTTTGATTTTCATTCAATACTGTTCATCATTTTATTTTTAAGAATAATTTAAGTTAACCGTACCGATAGTCAAATAATTACTCGAAGAAAAATGAAAAACGCAAAAACAAAATATGTTTTTTAACATGAACAAAATATTCGAAAGAAAAATACCGGACACAAATTGCTGAATCATAAAAATCTATTTTCAAAATGGCCACTACCAAGTTCAAAATATTGAGGTGCGCCCACTGCGACCAATCCACCATTTTAGTTCTAAAAATTCCGCACTACATCATTTGAGAAATAAGGTGTAGCACTATCTAAATTCTCCTCACATTCATGTTTGCTATTGTAACAGATTTGGTAGAATATTGACCTAAACATTCAAATACATTCCATCTGTCCATGGTCCTTCAATCAGATTGCATGAGAGTTTTCGATACTCCAAATATGCTCAATCCAGCTATTTTAGATTCCATTCCACGTAAATTGAGATAAAACACATCTACAAAAATTCTGTCGTAAAATCTGTTACAAACCGTTTTATGTTTTGTATTATTTTCTAATTACTTCATCGATATTCCAAAAGACCGGTTATCAGAAATAAAAACATTAAAACTCTACCGAGAGACCAGACAGAAACAGACAATAGAAAACAAGGAAAAGTAACGTTTAGTTAGTTGACATGATCAAGAGGGTATCGAGTAAGAAGTGGGAGACTATCCAGTTTACGCAAGTCTGCGGATTGTTTAATTCATTTGGAATCCCGGAATCATATAAATAAGCGTGTTTCAATAGTTACAGGACAGTACAATGCGTGCTCCGTTACCGACTTCCAGACGTGACTCCAGTTCCAGACCAGCCAGATCTTTAAGGTGAGAACCAGCTTCCAGTGAAATTCTGTGTGAATTCCAGAGACCACCGTTGTGCCGAACTGCAGTGTGTTATACACCTGCACCTGGTGTCGTCCGCCCGTTGTGCTCTAAGTATGATAATCCGCTCCGGAGTAGTTGCTGGTCATTGTTGAAAATAGGTGGATGCCCTGCGTAGTTGCTGTGTCCTGAACATGAAGCAGTCCCTATATTTCAATAGACGTTTTCCTAATTGGGATATGTAGACGCCCTACATAGTTGCTGTGTCCTAGTGTAGAGATCGTCTCAGGAGATGTCGAGAGTGTTGTAGCACACATACTTGTGCCGGCGGTTTGTGATTCTCTCACTCTGGACTCTCGTGCATTGAATACCTCGAGGCGTGTGGACGGTTTACGCAGTTGCTGTGTCCTGAGTAAGGCCCGTCTCTTGCCCCAAAGTGTTCATGCCACCAGGAAGACCTACCGTGAGGTATGATTCAGAGTAGCTCCTTACTTCCTGGTTTATTTCATATTAGCACATGAATTCATTCGAATTAACAGTTTCTGTTCTCCTGCTTTCCCAATTGCTATCACTCATATCTGCCTGTACATCATTAAATTCTCACTTCGATGATTTATCGTTAACTGGTCTGGATCATTTCCTTAACTTTCATTGCAAATTTTGTTAACTTGCTTCAATCCTATTTACCTGCATTTCAATCAGATTTCCAAACTCCTTATAATTCACGCACGTTACCAGTAAGTTCTCAAATCATGTATTCCGCCTGATCATTGTTCAATTCTGTGAATTAATTATTTATAATATAGTAATCAACCGTATAACCTGCAAGACAGTAACTACCAGTAAATATTAGGAAATCTACGTATCGAATCCGACATCTGCACTCCTCGTCGTGAATAAACCGCTAAACCTGGAGAAATAATTGATCGTTTTCCCGGCGCTGCCGTTTCCCGACTCTTCGGATATCCGTCATCTTTCAAAACTCCAGAGTTATCAAGAATTAAGTTTAATTTTATTTTGCACTTTCAGGCTATCCTTTCAGTAATATTAAGTTCAAATTTTTAATTTATAAAATTCATACCCGTGAGGCTAGTGTATGTGGTATCTTTTACGAGAGATTTATTTCGATTTCCATTCAACAAATGATGCACCTGTATTGAATTCAAATATTTTTAAGTAGAGTTAATGTTCTCCTCTGAAGCATTGTTCCTGATATATGAATAAAGTTTGTTTGATTTTCCTGACTCATTTCAAGAATAATGTTGCATATAATTTTGAGTTGAATAAAGAGTATTTTACCTGATATGACTACGTATCTAGTATTTATTTTAAATTATCCTTACTACGAACTTTGGAATAACTTTCTCCAGCTAGAGTAGTTACCCCGGCCTTAGACTTTGAAGCTTTGAAAGTGTAAGTCCAGAAGTTGGTTCCTGCTTCTATAAAATACAAGAATGGCGCTCGAGATGCAACCTTGGAGGATAAGGGCGTATTCCCTTAGCCGACACACTTCTGGCGCCAATCATAGCCGACACACTGGGCCGTTTTTGACCCCAGCCACTTAATTGTCCATTCTCAGTGAACTAAGCTATTTTTCATCGTAAAAAAATTCACAGTTGCGCATTGACTATCTCTTTTTAAGACAATATGAGTGCGATGCAAAAAATTTTCAATTTAATTTGTTTAAAAAATATAGTTTGCAAAAACTCCGAAAAATGACTAGTTTTACTTAAAATTCATAACTTTTTCAATTTTGTGAATTGGACGCTCAAATTTCAGCAACATTCCCTCAAAACATATTACTTTATACAAAAAAATAGTGTGATAGTGCCCGCTGAAAAAAAGGTATTTATTTTGAAGAATAAATATCAGAATTTCAGTCATTTTTCAAAAGTGCATTTTTTCATAACAAACCTCATTTAATACTGAAAATTCACAAAAATAAATAGAGGAATGAAGAAAAATAGTCAAGTTAATCAAAAAGCATACTTTACTACAACTAAGCAGATGAAAATATTATTGATTACATGCCGGTACACGTTTTACAAAACATCAAACGGTGAACTTCGCAAATGGAGCGCTCACAACTTACGCAACCCTCATTTGTTTTTCGATCGGTTTTTCGTGAGAAGTCGGCACATCTCATTCTCTTCGGAAGTTTCACTCGTTCATATCCTCCTTCTCCTTTGTGAACGTCGAGGCCCAGAATCCCGGCAATACCTAATTTCAAGTCACGGCGCAAAGTGACCGTCTCGTTGTACTTTTTCAGTAGGTAGGGTCTGATCAGGTACAATGAAAGTGTCTCTAGACAACTGATTGCAGTACACTTGTCTTTGGAATTATCAGCTTTTAATTTGCATTTCAAGAGAATGCGAGCGTTCACCGCAGCCTGATCAAGCATACCGTAAAAAATTCCCATCGGCCAGCGATTCGTCCTTCTCGTCACCGTATACGAATGGCAGAGCTGGTCAAAAGTTTCGGTTCCTCCTTTTGTTTCATTATAGTGGTGAATTATTTTAGGCTTACCATCTGATATTTCTGTTGTGTGCATATACGAAGAAAGTACCGAAACAATTTTATTTTTCTTTGGTGTAAAGCTGACGAGCGTAAGATCATCTGTATGGCAGAACTTGGACTCTGGTGGTGACTTGGAAGCTACTCGCATTTCAGCTGGTATTTCTCTTTTATTTTTTCTTATCGTTCCAGTCATTGTTATGTTGTATGGTGCAGGCAGCATACGCTGGACTAAAGGTACAGACATGAACCAATTGTCACAAGTTACTGTACGATGAGAGCCATGGATAGGAGCAGTAACGACACGGAAAAAATACTCGTGGAGTTTTTCTTCTCGAACGACAGCAGATCCCTTGCCCAAATAGGGAACGCCGTAAATCAAGTATGAGGTTTCTGCATCGTTTAGCGTAACTATTTTCAATCCGTATTTATCTGGCTTATCCTTCATATACATACGAAATAAACATCTACCTCGAAAACTCAACAACTGCTCGTCAACAGTGCATTTATGGCTCGGAGTGTAATACTGTTGACAGTTCTTCATGAAGATATCCCAGATTTTACGAATTGCAGAAAATCTATCATTCTCATCCCGTAACTCCTTGTCATCAAACCGCAAACAAGAGCTTAGAAATGTAAATCTCAGCCTTGGGAAAACGCATCTGTAGAATGTAATGCCATTTTTTTTATCCCAAAGCCTGTCATTATCTACATCGGAAGATTTCCAAAGCCCTTGGTAATAAAGGACGCCAATATATGCTCTAATCTCATCACGATCAGTCAAGTGATGGTAGCTTTCTGCTTTTTCGGTGGTAACCAACTCCAAACATACTTCTTCGATCTTTTTATTAGTATGGGTCACAATAGTATCGATCATTTCATCATTGAAAAGCACATCCCAAAACTTTTCAATAGAATCAAGATTTTTGGCTTCACCATTTGGTCCAGGTACATAGGCAGGTAAAACGTCGCTTACTCGATCTGCAAAAATAAATTGAATTTCTAAACAGCGCTCCATATTTTTTTCTCTTTCGCTCTTGCTTTCTCTCTTCCCACTTATATTCGGCTTCTTTTTCTTTTGTTAAATGTCCTTTAGAGTTTCTCTTTCCCCCTTACTCTCACAATTTCACTTTCTCTTTTGTTACCTCTCGCTCGCTTGCTCTTTCTTTCAGACGCTTGTATACTCCGCTACCTGCACCGCCCTTCTTTCTAATAAAGGTGCTCTTACATGGGAGCGGAGAGCGTCTTGAGCCGAGTCGAGCGGCAGCCCGTTTCAATCAATGGTCAAGAGAGAGATAGTCGAAAAGAGAGGCTTCGACTATCTCTCTCTTGCCCACTGCTCTAACCATTTTGCGCTCAACTATGCGTTTTATATATTTATGGTACTTACCAGAACGACGCTCAGGAAATTTCGTCTTCCATTTGAAGCCATCTTTGCCTTTTGAAAAGTATAAGGCACAGTCACGAACGACCCCAGTGTGTCGGCTAAGGGTTAGAACTCCTGTTACTGAGACTCCGACGAAGTAGCGTCAGAAGTCTCATCTCCTGGCCTTAAGGCAAACTCTCTTCGATAATAAAATGGGTGCGTTAACTTTCTGGCACAGTGTGAATAAATTATTCTTTCTAGCTACGTTTCCCCAATTTTGATTGGAACAGCATACCATATAGTTCTTAAGGTAATGACTCCAGAAATAAAAATGGCCATCCTCGGCTGATCCATCGATTAGCGTAGGTCATGTTCAAATGATGTGTAAGCTGAAATACGATGGAGCTTTATGATGCATAAGTTCTGGCGAGTTAGTTTGCACGAATTCTGAATTGTTCTCATATTTCAATCGAGGTGACAAGACAAATTATGCGACGAAATTGTAAATTCGTTACGCCATCTCTCCGAAAGCCTGCGTTATCGTAATAAAGAATAGATATTACAAAGACATAATCTCTGGTAAGCCAACAGTCGTAAGTGTTAAGATTACGTAACAGGATTTACAGAATATTCCACATCAAACTGACCACCCTATATATTTATTATCCCGTGAAAATTTTTCGAAAAACTCATTTGTAAGGTCTTCGAAGCATTTTCACAAAGGTGCATGAGAAAAGTAATTTTGAGCTTTATCGCAAAAAAATCAATCTTTATCTCAAACCTAGAATATTTTGGCTATTTTCAAGATTGTTGTAAAAATTTAAAAATATCAATTTTGATTTTAAAGGGATCCTTTCGAGAATAGATAGCGCCAGCATGCAACCAGTGAATTTACTTACCTTGAGGTTTCAGATGATGAGGAGAGTAAGTTTTGATAAAATGTCGTTGAAAATCTTTCTTACAAAGAACAACAGTCTTTAAAATATTTTATTGAATTTGAGGACTCTTCTCCAACTGTAGCTTACCAGGACATGCCTAAAGCTATCTGGGAGGAAAGGTGTAATAGAACCATTCCACCGAGGAGACAACATCGGCAATCAAAACTGGCGCAGGAGCTATTCCAGACGAAGAAATACCGTTAAAGTGTACAGACGCTAACTAGTCTCTAAATGTTTCCCTCCAAATCAAAAATAGATTTGCTTTCCGTTCTTTCGATAATCTTGAAAATAGCCGAAATATTCAAGTACCTATATATTTAAAGATGTCCCCCAAACAATATCATTCGATGTGTTTCGGCAAATTTCTCCAATCAGTACGGGATATGTAATATACATCGCGGCCCATTCGAGATGGAGTAGTCTGTATATAAATATAGTGTACTCTAGTGTATTTCAACGTTTGAGTTATTATGCAAAGTTAAAGGCAATTCTAATTGCTTCACTTTCTGATTTTACACTTCATTTAAAAAATTTATTTCAGAGCTTCATGAAACACAAAAAATGGAAAATAAACTTATTGTTCTCAACTACTGCACTGTACATAAAAATTCATCTAAAGTTGATTGCGAGATCTAAACCTGCATGAACCAGCCAATAAGTCCATGAAAGCATATGCAGAGGATTCAAGAGAAAAAAAATCCTATAATATTGATAGTATCCAGATTTAATGCCCAGTATTCTAAGAAGTACTCTTACATTCTATCAAAAAATTACCGAGAATTGATCATTCAAAAAGTCTGCTTTGAAGTTTTTAAAATGGATACAAATATCGAACAGAAAATTTGTCTCAAATTTTGTATTGCAAATGTAATTTCGTGTCCCGTATCGCTGAAAATGATTTAGAAGTCTTACGGTGCATCGACTCTATCAAGAACACGTGCATATGAGTGATTATGAGAATTCAACAGCGGCCAAGATGTGTTAAAAGATTTGCCTCGCTCTGGTCGGCCCTCAGCATCTTCAAATGAAGTTAACTTCGATAAAGCGAAGGAATTTTTTTTTGTCCTTTACCACATTTATGGGTCATTCTTTGTGTAACACAGGGCAATTTCTCGCCAAAGTGTACTCGGAATGTAGGGCGTTAGGTGTTCATCAAAAACTTCCGGACAATTCGTGTAGTACCCAGAACCACCTCCTTCTGGGCCGTGGAGATAATTCTTCGATCGAGATCTAACTTAATTGTGTTCTCTATCAAGTGCTTCTCAACCAACCCATTGACAGTTATTATCAATGGTAATATTGTGACCGTCTTCAGCTGATGTATCTCCCTCAGTTCAAATACGAGATCGTGGTACATTGATATTTTCTCTGAATAGGCTCTAGCGATATGATCATCTGAGGGCACTGTCAAATCGAGGAGTATTGATGTTCGTTCTATTTTGTCAAAAATCCCTATATCAGGTCTGTTGTGGTTCACTGTCCTATCCGTCAGAAGAGTTGTGTCCCAGTACAACCTATAACTCGTGTTCTCAAGTATACTCCTCGGCTGGTATTTATAGTGTTCGATTTTTCTTTGTAATAGCCCTTTACTTAGGCCTATTTCTTGATAATACACTCTAGCCTTCGCATTATGTCGATCCAAGTAGTCGTTTAGTTCCAAAATTGAGCAGCTCGATGTTATATGTTGGATCGATTCTAACGCTTTAGAGCACTTCTGGCAATGATCTGACTGAATGTTTTTACCTGTAATATGCTTTTGGTACGCTCTTGTAGGCACCACCTGAACCTGCACAGCATGCAATCTTCCTTCGGTTTCCGGGAATAGATATCCCGCACGCAAGTACGTCAGTGAATTTATCTACCTTCTCGCTCTTCAGACTATTGGGGAACCTTGCTTTAGCCTGCCACTCTTCAATTATCTGGCTCCTTGAATAAGTTTTTACTAGGCTATTTTCACTTGCCAGTCGGAGAGCTGATTTTCATCTGCTGCTTTCAGTGCCAGGTGGAACGCCGAGTTTTTTGAGGGGAAGTATCACGTAGGCTGATGGTTTGCTTTGCATGTATTGCTTCGAGACTGACGAGGCCCCTTCCGCCTTCGTGCCTTGGAAGGTATAATATATCCGCGGAAGAGTGGGGGTGGTGTATTCCGTACTTGGTCAGCAGAGTTCTCACTTTTGTGTCCATTGCTCGCAGGTTCGTAGTAGACCAACGTAGAACACCAAACGTGTATGCTATAGCTGGAACCGCCCAGGCGTTGATAGATTGGAATAGTGCCATCGAATTAAGTTGTAGGTGAAGCAACTTCTTTACCCTATGGAGGAGTTTATTGACGAAGATCTCTTTGGTCGCTGACATATTTCCCTCTAGTGCTTGCGGTATACCTAGGTATTTGTAAGTATATTCTGGTTGGAGAGATGGGATATGCGATTGATTCATCAGCTCAATTCTTGTTTGCTCCTCAACCAGTTTCACTGTCAGCACATTGATAACTGCACATTTTCAAATACCCATTTGCATGTGAATTGAGTCACTAAATGCTGCAACAGTCTCCAGCTGTCTCTTCATCTGGCAAGAGTTTGACGTGTATAGTTTAAGATCATCCATATAAAGCTGGTGACTGATCCTTGCATTAGTGTCTCTGTTTATGATATATGTGTTCTTGCTGTTGTTGAGGAGAGTACTGAGGGGGTTGAGCGCCAAACAAAACCAGAGCGGGTTTAAGATTTTACCCTGAAATATTCCCATTCTGATTGCAACCTCATATATATATATATATATATATATATATATATATATATATATATATATATATATATATATATATATATATATATATATATATATATATATATATATATATATATATATATATATATATATATATATATATATATATATATATATATATATATATATATATATATATATATATATATATATATATATATTCCTTTGAAAAGAGAGAATTTACAAATAAATGAAATGAATAAGTAAATAAATAAATAGAATACCAGCGGAAAAAAACAGACCATGCCTGTTCCTGTATGATTCAATAAACGAGCGAAAAAACCTGTGGGAAACACTCTATTCCTTTTCGCTATTGCACTAGCAATAGCTTGTCTTTTTATGTTGTGTTAGTGTAGTGTGTACATAGATAGTACGAAAAATTTCTCTGCTTAGCAGCTTCATTCTCTCATTTTCATCTTGCACTACATGATTTTGAGAACTTCTTCACGAAGACAAGGGTGAAAAGAAAGGGGGTTTGGGACAGGAAAAATCTGTAACAACGGAAAAAGAAAACCAGCAGAAAAATATTTTTTTCAAACATACCTAACTCTTATATATCTAAACTCACTCGAATCTAAGAACTCAACTAATGCTCCTCTGTTTTTCAACAGGGAACATCTCATACGCCTTTTGGAAATGAAAGCCCTAAGGAGGTGCAGCCCTTGCCTTATGGAAGAACTTAAACTAATGCTCCGCTGATTTTCAACAGGGAAACATCTCATATACCATGGGAAAAAAGCCCTAAGGGGGTGCAGTTCTTGCCTTATCTAAGAACTCAACTAATGATCCGCTGTTTTTCAACAGGGAACATCTCATTCACAATGGAAATAAAGCCCTAAAGGGGTAAAGCCCTTGGCTTATCTAAGAACATAAACTAATGCTCTACTGATTTTCAACAGGGAAACATCTCATACACCATGGCAATAAAGCCCTAATAAAGCCCTAAGGGGTGCAGTCCTAGCCTTATCTGAGAACTTAACTAATGCTCCGCTGTTTTTCAACAGGAAACATCTCATACACCATTCGGTGGTGTAGCCCATAAAAACCTCAATCAAAACTAATAGACTTGAAGTTCTCTACCCAGTTAATGAAATTATCTGAAACGGAATGAATTTCATGAAAACCACCCGTAAAATGGTAAATAAGACAATCGAGAACTAAAAGTCTTATTGTGTCTTCAGCTGCACCACATTTACATTCCGGACTTTCTACAGTATTCCATTTGAACAACATACTATTACTACGACCATGTCCTGTCCTGAGACGATATAATGTACACCAATTTTTCCTACTTATATCGAAACCTGCAACCCTTTTGGAAGGATCCTATATGAGAACTTTATTGAAAACATCAACTTCTTGCCATTCAGTTTTCCAAAGATCAATAGCCTTCCCCGTGACGTAAAAAGTCAATCGACCAAATAGGTTTCCTTGATTTCAATCTCAGGTTAGGTGGATTTTGAATATCGTTTATTATCGGAAAAACTTCTGGAAATGCGTGATACTTATAGATGATTTAAGAGCTAATTTCCTTCGGATATGGAAAAGAACTATATTACAAAAAACCGGAAGCCATGGGGTAGCAGTTGAACTGATGCATCCACTTATAACTCCCATAGAACAGTTCAACTGAGAATCAATCTTATTGACATGAGCACTATTCATCCACATCTGACAGCAGTATTCTGCTGCTGAATATAATAAAGCTAAAGCAGTAGTTCGCAAAGTAGAGACTTCGGCACCCCAATTAGGTCCAGCTAGTTTATGTAGTATATTGTTTCTTGTTTTCAACTTCTAGGATAATTTATCACTATGAAATTTGAAAGTCAAAGAACAATCTAGCTTTACACCAAGATATGTAGAGCTAGATCGTTCTTTTTTTAATGGTAATTGAAAGTCGTCATTTAAGTTTGAGAGAGATAGGTAATGAACTTTCTGTGTCTCACGAATCAATTCAAACCACTTTAAACAATTGTTTTGGCATGAAACGCGTTGTCGCTCGATCAGTTTCAAAAGGCCTGAATTTTCTTCAAAATTGAATCGCGTCGCTGAAGACATGCTAGAACGAGTCAATTCCAATCCCACATTCATAAAACTCATTGTAACTAGTGATGAGACATGGGTTCATGAATTTTATATGCAAAACAATCAACAAGCTTCGAAATGGCGCCCTCCAACTTCTTAGAATACTGTACCGACACCGAAAAAACCACGTCAAAGTCAATCAAAAGTCAAGGTAATGTTAACTGTTTTTTTTAATATCGCGGTGTTGTGCAATCGGAATTCTTGCCAGAACATTGGACGGTAAATAAAAGAATATAACTTGAGCGTTATGCGGCGTTTGAAAGAACAACTTCGTCGAAAAAGGCCAGATCTGTGGAAAGAAAACTCATGGAATTTGCACCACGATAATGCACCATTTAATAAGGCTATCATTGTGAATGAATTTCATACCAAAAACTCAACAAATACTAATGAAAAACCGCCGTATTCACCTGATATGGCGTAGACCGATTTTTTTCCAATTACCACTTCGAGGTATCCGTTTTGAATCGATAGAAGAAATAAAAGAGAATTGGCGGCGAGAACTGAAGTCGATTCCGGAAGAAGCGTTTGAAAAATATTTTGATGACTGGATTATTCGTTGGCGTAAATGTGGAATTTCGGAAGGCTCTTACTTTGTAGGCGATAGAATAAATTTGGATAAAAAAAATATTTGTTGTTTCATTGACCGATTCCCGGTACTTTTTGACAGAATGTATATTCAGAAAGCCATATTCTTGATTAATGTGTCCTCATCTATATATAATCTCAATATCCTGAGTGAGAAAAAAAGTGTTGATTATTTCGAATTGCCTTGAAGGAATTTTATGGTAAACGATACATGGCATGAAATTTTCTCATCGAAGAAGGCTGAAAATTTGCATTCTTGAGATTATAAATTAGGAACATAAAATTTTTCGAAACGAGAAAATTGTATAGTAAGCTTATTGAACTAGACAGATTATCAACCAGTCAAGGTTAGCTATTGAATTAATGTACTTTACAATTTCAGGTCGTTATTTTGAGTCGATATTCCTGTAATCAGGTTTTGAGCGGTTATCTTTCTCCCACATCTATATGCACCTAATAAAATGATCGAATAACATTAGTGAATAATTTTAGATAGGAAACGAATGAAGTATATGCAATTTAGCAGATATAAAAATGAAAAGGAATATAAGTGGAAAAAATTATCATCTTTCTTCTTATCAAGAGAAAAATTCTTTCAATACTTGATTCAATAGAGAATATCTGTGCTAAAGGGCCCACTATTATATATATATATATATATATATATATATATATATATATATATATATATATATATATATATATATATAGAGAACGTCTAAATTACATGATATTGTTGTTGCTTCAGATTATAATCTTACACCTCTGAACTTGACAATGCAAAAGGTAGATTTTGATATATTTGATGATAATTCTAAAAGAGAAAGTTGGATGCAGAAGGAATTACACGAGAAGCACCCTAAAGAATTGAAAAATGATTATATTGATGAAATCGCATCGAATAAATGGTTAGTATCTGGAGAATTGTTTGCTGAAACAGAAGGCTTGGCAATTGCGATCCAGGATCAGGTTGTTTTCACGAGGAATTATAGAAAACACATCATCAAACAAAATATAGATGATTCTTGCCGTAGATGTTTCTGTTCTTCAGAAACAGTTTTTCATATATTATCATCTTGCTCAGTCCTTGCTTCAACAGATTATTTAGAAATACATAATGCCGTCGCTAATATAATTCATTTTAATCTAGGAATTAAACATGACCTAATTCTCAAAAGAAAAAATTTCACAAATATAAACCTGAGATTATTTGTGAAAATGACAAATATAAACTTTATTTTGATAAAACAATTCTTTGCAACAGAGCTGTAAAACACAATAGACCAGATATCATTCTTAATGATAAACAGAATCAAATAACATATATAATTGATATTGCTATACCCGACACACATAATATACAAAATAAATACAATGAAAAATTTCTAAATATATGATGCTTGGCGACGAGATTAAAAAATGTGGAAAATGAAGAAAATATTTATTCTACCGATTATTATTTCCACAACAGGTGTTATTCCTAGAAATCTTCACAAAAGTGTTGAGATTTTGGGTCTGAAGAAAAATTTGTTTGAACAGTTACAAAAGATAACAGCCATCAAATCTTGTAATATTCTTCGTAGGTTTCTTTCCGAAAAAATAATGAGGTAGAGTCATAGGTTTTCTTTTAGCTTATACTGCTCAGAATCTCATTTCATATTTTATTTATTTGTTTATATAAATGTAATATAATTAACTGACAAGTTTGTCATATTTATATTCAGAGCAGTATTCTATTCGATCGTTCACCACTTCACACAAAGGAAACTATTAATGAGTAATATCAGTGTTACTTGACTAAGGTCCGTACACTGGATTTTTCCGGGGAGAAAGCCTCTGACACTACTCGTTGGTACATTGATATCATTGTCTGATGATGCTATAGTATTTATATATTTTGGTAGATTGATATATTCTCATAACATTTAACGTTATCCTAATATATAATTATTCCAGGATATGTTTTGATTATAATCATTGCCAGGCAATGGTATTAATTATCGGGTGGTGGATTTATATTTTTTCATCGGTGGTTTTCCTCATCGAAGATAATGATATCAGGTCTGTTGTGCGGCACCGTTCTGTCTGTTACTATAGTGCTGTCCCAGTAAAGTTTGAACTCGCTATTTTCTAATATAGGCTTGGGAAAGTATTCGTGCACCCTTCGAGAGGTAAGTATAAGTCCTACTTTTATGGCAATCGCTTGGTGATAAATTTTTTCCATAGCATTGTGCCGCTGGGTGTACTCTCTTGGTGCCAGGATGGAGCATGAGGACGTTACATGCTGAATGGTTTCCAGATCTTGGAGGCATTTTCGTCATCTATCAGTTGGAATGTTCTCCTTTGTGATATGCTTCATGTACGCTCTCGTTGGTACCACCTGATCCTGGATAGCAGCGACACGCCCCTCGGTCTCCGGGAACAAATATCCGGATTTAAGGTAAGTAAGTGATTGATCTTTGTTCACTCTTTTGTCTTACAGTGCCTCCGAATACCTGCCATGTAAGGGTTTGCTGTACCATTCCTCCAGCATCTGTTCAGGTGATGGCGTCTGTGGTGGGTCGCTTCTGCATGCTAGATTGAGAGCCGTGATGTTTTGGTCTTCTTGGCATATCGATTGGAGAAACGGTAAGTTTTTCGAGTGAAAATACCTTCTTAGGTCTGTAACCGCCTTATTGTAGGCCATCTCCACATTCTGCAAACCGCTACCTCCCTGGTGCCTCGGTAAATAAAGTCTTACTACCGATGCATGGGGGTGGTGAATACCATATTTGGACATTAGAACTCGCACCCGTGTGTCAATCGCCTTTAAATCCGTGTTTGACCATTTGATCACGCCAAAGGAGTAGGCTATGCTTGGTATCGCCCATGTGTTTATTGCAGTGAACATTGCCTTTGAATTTAGTTTACTGCGGAGGACTTTTTTTATTCTATCGAAGAATTTGTTCTTGAATTCTTCTTTTCGATCGAATGTTCTTATCTCCAGTGCTTGTTGCATACCCAACTACTTGTATGTTGCTTCTGGATCTAATTCTTGTATAGCTACCTCATCTTGAATAAGCATTTCTCCTCCCTGTGTTAATTTTCCCTTCTCGACATGTAGTACGGCACATTTGTCCAACCCCATTTCCATTCGTATGGTCTTTGTGAATGATATTTTCAGGAGGTTCATTAGCTGCTCCTCATTTGCGGCGTATAGTTTGAGTACATCTATGTATAATTGGTGAGTTATTTTGATATTCGACCTAGTATCTACGACATACCCCGTATCGGTTGTTATTGAGCAATTTACTGAGGGGGTTCAAAGCCAGACAAAACCACAGTGTGCTAAGTTTATCCTCCTGGAAGATACCTTTTAGAATTTTTATTTCAGGCGTAACGTTTTTGCCAAATGTTAGATTCGTTCTCCAGGTGGTCATTAGATATTTTAGTAGGTTGATGATGTTGTCAGATACACCGTAGAGTTTCAGAACTCTAAGAAGCCAAGAGTGCGGGACCGAGTCAAAGGCCTTCCTATAGTCGACCCATGCGACCGAAATATTTCTCAACTTCTTTCTCGCTTACTTCGTTATGAGGTGATCAACAGTCAGCAGCTCTTTGCAGCCTTGAGCATCCTTTCTGCAGCCATTCTGTTCTTTCGCAAGGATTTTGTGCCTGCTTACATGCTTCCAAAGGTGTTTGGTAATTATGCCGGTGAGTATTTTATACACAGTTGGAAGACATGTGATGGGTCCGTATGCCTTGGGATCGGGAGTGATGTTTCCCTTGGGAAGCATATGGGTGACGCCTAGAGTTAAAAACTCCGGTATGATGGATGGCTCCGCTAACGCTTCCCGAAAAAGTTTTGTCAACTTTTGGTGTGTGGCCTTGAAATCAATTGTACATACTGGACATCGATTACAAATTTGCAATTTCAAATGGGATGTTGTACTCTTTAATTTTTTATTGAAGGGCGTTCTTTTTCAAGCATCTTCAACTTGAGTTTTGTCCTAACAGAAATTAACCACCATTGAACTATGGTTTTTTTCATTAAAATTTTCGGAATTATTGTGTCATCTTCTCTGCTCAATTGTCCCAGATTTGAGTAAGATTCTTGGTTTGTTTTCATTGGAGAGCTAGGTCATGAGACGTTGTGGTGATGTATAATTAATTATCGAAGGGCGCTACCTTTAGTGATAAAGTTAACCTAATCTGAAGTAGGAAAACAAGAATGCTCAATTCTCTATTAATGTTCCTTACTAGTATGAATTAAAAACGAATATAGTGTTGGTTTGTTAATTTAGAAAGTAAGAATCTACTTCAGCAATTCATTTTGCAGTAAACAGGGTGTCAAAATTTTCTACAAAAAAATCTTGGGTGGTTTTTTCAGATTGGAAGACCACTTTTTTGTTCAAGATTCAGGAGCGGCTTGAACTCTGCTATAATGTCTTCAAGTAATCAGTTTTTTTGGTGAGTAGTTTCGTCACAATATTTTTTTTCCATAAAAATTCATGAGAATAGGCTCTCACATCATCGCATGCTCTTTCGGCCAGAGAGGATGAAGACTTTTTTCCTTTCGTTTTCTTATTACCCAAGTATAGCTTCATTGATGAATTGAAATAGATTATACTCATTTTATACAGGAGTGACTCAAACAAATTATTGAGTATTGTAATTTTAAAAATATCATATCTTGATTTTTTCAAAGGGAACACGCTGTATTTTATTATTCATGTCAACGAATAAAATATTGTGCTATATTTTTGCTAACCTTATCTTTATCTTCGACCATTTTCGAAATTAAAAAAATAAACTAAAATAATAAAATCAGAGGTTACGAAAGAAGGGTGTATTAGTACATATCATTATACTTGATCAGAGAAATGGAGATATTTTAAGGAAGTCGTGTATGAAATATGTAATAGATTGGTTTTTGGTGAGATGATCTACAAGTTGTTGGTTTTTCTTTGTGCCTTCTGTAAGGTGTCCGGACATATCATATTCTGCATTTTACATGGTGAACTTATCAGCGTTTCGTTATTAAACATTATTAAAGTGAGGTTCGAACCCAATTTTCTCAATTGACTGCCATGAAGTTCTCCAAAGAAGAAATGGTTGAAATGATTTTTATTCTGGGTGAGTGTGATAGAAATTCTTTGTTGGCAAATAGAGTTTATGCACAAAGGTTTCCTGATAAGAGGCATCCTGATGCAAGATACTTTGAACATTTTCTAATTAGATTTATCGAAACGGGTAATATCACTGCTTGCAAAAAACATGAAGAACCAAAAACTGCTACAGCTAAAGACACCCAGTTATCAGTTTTGTTGACAGTGACGGAGGACCCATATAAAAGCCAGAGAGAGATTTCTCAGTTAACAGATATAAGTCAAACTTCCGTCCAGAGAATCTTGAAGGTGAGTAAATTTCATGCATCGAGACTATGAGAATCGAATCATTTCTTGCAATTGGGCAAGTGACTAAGTAGCAGAAAATCCATATATGTTTAGCAGAGTTATTTTCTCGGACGAGGCAACTTTCCACAAGAATGGGCTTTTTAACAGGCACAACTTTCATTATTACGCCTCGGAAAATCCACCACTCATGAGCCAAATAGATCACCAGCATCTTTGGTCCTTGAATGTATGGGCCGATATAGTAGATGGATATCTAATTGGGCCGCACTTTTCCGACGGGCCTCAATAGTGAAATATATTTAGATTTTCTGCAAAATCATCTACCAATGTTACTTGTTGATGTACCAGATCATATAAGACAAAATTTGTGGTTTCAACGGGATGGAGCACCGGCACATTAGTCACATCAGGTTAGGGAGCATTTGAATCATGTATTTCCAAACGAACGGATAGGACGTGGTGGTCCTGTTAGATGGCCAGCTAGGTCTCCGGACCTTACAAGTCTAGATTTTTTCTTGTGGGGTTATATTAAGGGCATCGTTCACCAGATTCCTTCTATAACACAGTTGGATATGAGACAGAGAATAGTAGACGCCTTTCAGTCAGTTAATCCGCAAATGTTCAACGGTCTGTCTGAAATAGTTCCACACCTTGTAGATCATCTTACCAAAACCAATCCATTACGTACTTCATACAAGACTGCCTTAAAATATCTCAATTTCTCTGATCGAGTATAATGATATGTACTAATAAACTCTTCTTTCGCAACCTCCGATTTCATTATTTAAGTTTAATTTTTTTAATTCAAAAATGGTCGAAGATAAAGATAAGATTAGCAAAAATATAGCACAATATTTTATTCGTTGACATGAATAATATAATATAGGGTGTTCCCTTTGAAAAAATCAAGATATGATATTTTTAAAATTACAATACTCAATAATTTGTTTGAGTCACTCCTGTATAAAATGAGTATAATCTATTTCAATTCATCAATGAAGCTATACTTGGGTAATAAGAAAACGAAAGGAAAAAAGTCTTCATCCTCTCTGGCCGAAGGAGCATGCGATGATGTGAGAACCTCTTTTAATGAATTTTTACGGAAAAAAAAATATTGTGACGAAACTACTCACCAAAAAAAACTTATTACTTGAAGGACGCTCTTGAATCTTTAACAGAAAAGTGGTCTTCCAAGCTGAACAAACCTCCCAAGATTTTTCTGTAGAAAATTGGGATACCCTGTTTACTGCAAAATGAATTGCTGAAGTAGATTCTTACTTTCTAAACTAATAAACCAACACTATATTCGTTTTTCATTCATACTAGTAAGGAACATTAATAGAGAATTGAGCATTCTTGTTTTCCACTGGTTAATCACCCAGTATATATACAAAATATACAATACTATACAAAATATACAATACAGTTAGTACCAAAATAGGATATGCGTTAACTATGTATCCTTAATTGAACGTTACAAGTAATCATATTTCAATTAACGAAAAAAGGGGTCGAAGAATAAGCTTGAGTCAAAGGAAATATTGTTTACCCTACTGACATAAACCTACACTCACAAACTAGACGGTCATACCTTGTACAAGTTGTTTACAATAAGACAAAAAGGATACTAATATTTCATTCATTTTTCTGAGTAGTTGTTTCTCTAGATGATGTTATTACTGGAGAGTTCTGTCAACTTGAGCGATATTACTCTAAAATTTCTGTATTCAGGACATAGTTTCTTACCTAACAATACAGATTTTGGTGACATAGAGTCAGCTTTGAAACACCAGCAAAGACTGTACCTGCCTTCGGAGTATATACAAATTATGAGAACTTGTCGAAGAAAAAAACACTTGTTGTAACTGATATGGCATTTGATGATTAGTTTAGTATTCAGAATATCGAAAAGAAGATCGTCAATAGGAAATCATCAGTAGATAACAAAAAAATCAATTAGCTCAAAATCAGATCCATACGAATCGAAAAAGACAAACAATTTCTTCTTATGGTGCAACAAAATTCATTTAACTCACCTGAAGATATAATCGATCGTCGGAAGAAAACTAGACAGAAGTCTCCCAAGTCTCCCCAAGAAGATGGTACTATATTTTTGGATCGGATTCCTTTAAGTCCTAATGGAAAATCCATTGCTGAAGCCAAAATCAAGAATCTTAACGAAATGATACACCTAATTCCACCAGATTGTCAAATGTTTCACAAAAATTTGAAAAGTGATGCCAATGTTGAAAAAGATGTTCATGGATTTAATGTCAATTCATTTGATTTCGTATTGTAGAGTTTTTGAACAATTTTCTGAATAAAATACTACCTTTTTTTGAAATTCATTTCACGGCTTTGTCAATTTTGAATAGTTTTCAATTTTGCATAAAACAACCAACCCACAACTTTATTGCTTATTTTTCAATAAAATTTGAATGAAAAACAATAATATTAAATTATACATAAATTAATACACTTCAAAAAAAACATCTTTTTCGCATAATTAATTTGCTAAATATCACTATCTGAAAGTCAACAGAAACTTCAATTATCTCGGTTTCATGTCTTTGTGGCTTGGTAGCTTTCTGCATAACTACGTCCAATTATAGTTTGAGTGCTGAGAACAACAATATCAAACATCTACTCAAGCCGTCCTTCGTTTGGTTTATCCAATTATTGAGAACCCGCGGAATGTCACATACGTTAAGTGGTTCACCTCTTTTTTGTTAGAGGAAATCTTGAAATCAAAGAAATTGGTTACGTTGGGACAATAAAAAAAAATAAAATGGAAATTCCTACCGCTTTTCTACAAATCGGAAGAAGACCTCTGGGTCAGCAATGTATGGCTTTGAAAAAAATATTACTCTACTCAGATGTGTTCCCTAAAACAAGGCAGTAATATTCCTTTCTAGCACGCATCATTCGAAGGCATGGGACAATGAAGCAGATATGAGTGAAATAAATTCACACTACAACCAAACAAAGGGAGATGTGGATGAACTAGATCAAAAGTGCGTAAATTGCATTGCTAGCAGGAGGACAATTGCTAATGGCATTTTTCTCTGTATTCTAAACATATCCTTGGCGAATAGCTATCTACTATACAAATGCTTCAAAAACACTGAAAAAATCACACGCAGAACTTATGACCTTTGAATTGATAGAAGCTCATCTAAAAAGAGGGCTCTCAGTTTGAACACTGCAAAATAACATCCGTGCACTAATACAGAACGTACTTGAAGAAGAAGTTGAAGAAGTTCCAGTCTCAAGGCCAGAAGAAGAAATAACTGACCGTTCGGAGAAAATAAAGAAATGTTCATTCTGTCCTTATCAGAAATACCATGTTACTAACTATATGTATATGCCTGCGATGTAATTACCCTGTCTGTTTGGATTGCTCTAAAAATTTTGTATTAATTGCCTGAAAAAAAATTACGAGTAGTATTTGTTTTCCTCTTTTGATTTACTTTTTCTGAGTCATTTCAAAGTTCAAAGTAACGACAACTTTTTGTTACTGTCCTCTTTTCAAATAATTAAATAATATGAAGAACCATTTCTTCCATCAAATACCTGACTTGAAGACCTTAAAAGTACATTATATTATGAAGCTCGGTTGTACCACCTACTAAACTTTACTCAAAATAATCAGTGATTTGATCCAATATACAGGGTGTTACATAATAGTATATCATAATTTGAGGGGGTTAATCTACGTTCAATTTCAAGAAAAAAAGTTCATATAAACATAGGTCCGCAAAAGCTTTGTTACGGAGCTACAGGGTGTTGAAATTTCCGGAAAAAATTGATTTGTTCTTCAAAACGCCTGCAGTTTTTGGGATTTTCGACCCAAATTTGGAATGCAAGCTATTTTTTACAGCCTTCATCATTACACGTTCTAAATTGTAACTAGAATCTATAGGGTGTTTTCTTTTCTGGAGCCATGTCTTCTTTTACCCTTTCAAATTTTTTGCAGTACGCCACTGATCAGCGTACAATCAATTTTCGTCATAGTTTAGAAACTTTTCTGACAATTGCATTTTTTTCGTATCTCCAACCGTTCTCGAGCAAAAACTTATTAGACGATTGTATGCCTCCGCTGAATTGAAAGTACTTCTAATTAAAAGAATGACTAGTAGGCTTCGATTTTTTCATTCATTTATTTATTTCAACAGCTGCTAAAGATGAGCCAGTGTCTGCTCGAATTGTTTATTAAATCAACGACTAGTTTTAAGACTTTTGCAGTTATTACTGTAAGAAAAAATGGCTAATTTTACTAACGCCGAATTGGCTGATATTCATTACAGTCTGGCTGACGGAAACACAACAGAAGCTAGGCGATTACATCAGGTGCGCTTTCCAAATCGTGTAGCACCAGACAGGCGAACATTTTCAAATATCCACAGAAGGTTGAGGGAAACTGGTACTTTCACTGCAAATATTCGTTTAAACGTTTCAAATCAAACTATGAGAACTCCAGATATTGAGGAAACAGTTTTGAATTGTATTGATTTGAATCCTCATGTGAGTACAAGAAAAACTGGAAATCAGTTGAATATTTCACATGTTCTAGTTTGGAGGATTCTCCACGACTTTTTATTGTACCCGTTTCATATTTAACGCGTCCAAACTCTACTTCCTCGAGATTTTCTTTCAAGACTGAATTTCTGCCGATGTGAAATGATGTTCACAGACGAAGCTAACTTTTCGAGAACTGCTGTCACAAATTTTCAGAATAATCATTGTAGGGCTGAGGAAAACCCCCATTTGATTGAACAATCTAATCATCAGGTACAATTCTCACTGAATTGTCTGGGTCGGAATAATTGGAAATTATTTGAATGGGCCAGTTTTCTGCCTAACAGACTAAACTGTCCCGCTTATCGGCAATTTCTTGAGGAGGAGTTACTTTTATTGCTCGAGGATGTGCCACTTTTGGTGAGAAACATAATGTTGTTCATTCATGACGGGGTACCAGCACATTTTAGTGGAGAAGCTAGGGAATTCTTGAATAATACATTCGGTCGGGGTGGGCCAGAACCATGGCCTCCTAGGTCCACAGACTTAATGGTTTAGACTTTTTCTTATGGGGGTATCTCAAAAGTTTAGTTTATAGCACTCCAGTGAACACTGTAGAAGAATTGAGAGATCGAATAATAACCTCTTGTGACACGATAAGAAATACTCCAGGAATATTTCGAAGAGTGCTTGATAATACGCCAAGAAGGACAGATGCCTGTATTCTTGCAGGTGGAGGATACTTCCAGCAACTTACTTAGTTTTTAGTTGTTCATTTTTTCAGTTTGATATTGAATAAGTATAAGTAGAGTTTCAGAAGACGAGCTATCGAAATAAAAACAAATTTTGGGCATACCTATCGAGTATTTCTATTATTTTTTTCATTTAGCCAATAACATACAATTCATATAATTTAAAATCAATAATTTTTCACTCGAAAAGGGTTGGAGATACGAAAAAATTACAAGTGTCAAAAAAGTTTCTGAATTGAACGAAGATGATGAAAATTGATTGTATGCTGATCAGTGGCGTACTTCAAAAAAGTTTGGACAAAAGGAGACATGGCCTAGAAAAAGAAAACACCTTGTGAATTTCAGTTGAAATCTAGGACGTGTAAGGATAGAGGCTGTAAATAATAGCTTGCATTTCAAATTTGGGCAGAATATCTCAAAAACTGTAGAAATTTTGAAGAAAAAAACAATTTTTCCGGAAATTTCAACACCCCGTAGATCCGTAACCAAGCTTTTGCGGACCTATGTTTATTAAACTTTTTTCTTAAAATTGCACGTAGATTTACCCCCTCAAGTTTTGACGTACTATTATATAACACCCTGTATATGTGGTGGCAGACACTGTCCTGCCCCTGGCGCTAAAAAAGCATGTCCATACACCAGAGGTTAAGTTATGTGTTTTCAGACAGTGTTTTTACACAGTATTTCACTTGAGTCTAATTGTGTTTAATTTATGTAAAGAAAAATATGTTTTTTTAAGTCTGAAAGTCCTATGAGTTTGTACAAATAGCGTACATTGACACGATTTCGAAATAAAAGAATTGAATATTTTTGCAAGAAAACATTTAATCTGTTATGTTGATACAAGAAGCCAAGGATTTTAAGTAAAACTATAGCGTTTGAGCTTACGACATATTGTTTGGTACAATTTTTGTTTTGTTCATTTACTTTCTGTGAAGAAATAACAGAATTTAAAATAAATTCCCAAGATCTGGAGAAATATCTGAAAATTTATACAGTACTTCTTCTTCGAAATGAAAAAGATATTAGGGGCATCTGTAAGGAGAAGCGATAACTCTCTTTTATCCGCAAAGATTTCTATATACATAAAGAACTCTTCAAATAGTGAACTGTGTTTACTGTTGAAACTTCGTGAATCAAATTAATGATCTCTACATATCCGAATATATCACTTCAGTATTTATCCGTGAGAGGCCTCTACCTTACCGCACATAGAAATACGAACACTTGGCGGCTAGATCGAAAACTTCATTCGAACAAAATTTCAGTCGCGTAAGCACTCGAACCTTGTTAAGAACGCGGGAGAAACAAATTCAAAATGTGCGCGCCCCTGACATAAACAATTTCAATTTCGCCACACTCAATTAGTCAATAAAGCCTCCTCGTCAATAAAAACAGCAATAAACGGAGACTGCTATGAAAAGCAAATGATTGAATGACATTGTTGAGAAAATTTGTCCACAGAAATTAAAATTAGTGTGCACCACGCGAATATTTCGATGAAGTTTTTCGGATTCGAGTAAATTTGTATTTTAAAAAAGGGTTGTGATTAACGAAATAAAAATGTGTCTGTGTAATTTAATGTTGAGTGTTGTGGGGTTGATTTGTTTCGTGGCTCTTGTGACTTCTTTTAATATTGAAAGTTTTCATTATGCAGTTTATGGGCCACCTGATAGACAAAAATCTATGTTTGGATTTACAGTGGGTTTGCACAGGGAGAGGAATACTGGATGGTAAACATATTTTTATCTTTCGTTAAGAATTATCTAGGTATAATTGATCAATAACTATTAATATAAAATTCGAGGAGTGCATTCATTTTTCAGATTGCTAATTGTTTATTATCTTAAACTTTGATTCATTTGGATTTTCATTTGTTTGGACTCATTTTGTTCTTAATGTTTCTTGAAAAATAATCCCTCTTTTGGTGTCAATTTTCATTTTACATTGCCAGAACCCCTGTTAGCCTAGTCAAAAAGTTGTCAATTTTTTTTTATCTAAAAAAGTTTTCATTGATTTATTACTGAATTGGTTTAGGTAAACTTTATATTGGTTACCTGTGGTTTTGTGGTAATTTAAGTTTATAATTGTTTCGGTTATTCAATGTTGAATTAAAAGTTTTCTTCTTTTGTGTCCCCTTTTCTCGTTTGTCGTTAATTTTGTAAAACCAAATGTAGTAAATAATCTGCTTATTACTCCTCTGCGATATGTAAAGTATATACAGTTTGACTATTTTTAGGGGTGTCACGACCCTTCTTGATACAAATTCATACAGCTACTGTTAAATTATGAAATTTTCATACAAATTAGAATTAGCGAATATAGAAATTTGGTGAAATCGTGTTCTTCGTTTTTGGAAAAATATATGACGAGAATATTATCATCACACCTGAATTGAATTACGACTGAAATATTGGGTAGAGATCAAATTTCGAAAACCTTAACTTTGTGAAAAACCCGCTTAAAAACCAGAGATGTAAGAATTCCATCTCGAAAAAGGAGGGCGATTGCTAAAAAATTTTTCGTCAAAAAGTTTGTTTCAAAAAAAAGTTGCGAGAAAGAGGTTCATTTTTTGTACCTAATTTCAATATTTCACATAGCTATCGGACAAAAGTAAACTTGCCCCCCTGTATAGCTGTTTTTCTGAAAATGTTTCCATTATATCCTCCATTCCCGCTTATTATGCAATCTCTAATGATATATCGTTTGTCATGTGGTAGTCTTAGGAATGCGAAAAGCGAAAAAAAATTGAAATACTTGAAGATTAGTGCGTCTTAGACCCAAAAATATCAATTTTGCATTTTTCAATTTTCTTGAACCTCTTTTCACTTTCACCAAACTAAAACTATGTATCCAGAAAAAATAAAACTACTAACATTAAAAGTATTTATTCAACGAAATTCGGTGGCACTTCTATTAAAATAAAGAACTTGTTCTTGGCATCTTGGTCAATCTAAAATTTATTGTTCTATTTCAATATAAAAGGTTCCATGACTTAAAACGAAAAAAAAAAATCTGTGATACATACATGCATGAAAATTCGAGGAAGAAAAAACGTCGTTTGTTGTAATAGTAAATCATTTTCCGGGTGAGTATTCCTTATTTTTCCTTTTACAAAAAATAATTAAAAGGAATTTTTTGTTACATTTTGTATAAACTATCAACGTGAGCCACAAAGTTATGCCAATTATTTCTTTAGAAAATGTGGGCGACAGAAGATTCGAAAGGAGTTTCTCAAGGCTTTATGATTTCATTGATGATTGTAGATCTGCTAACTGAAGCACAATATAGGAAGTTGCATATTAGGATATAAACTTTGTACAGACGAATACGTCAATATTTCATTAGAAATCTTCATTTTTTCACAATACAACTACCACTAAGTTACTAATATTGATTGATTTACATGTTTTACATGACTATATATATATATATATATATATATATATATATATATATATATATATATATATATATATATATATATATATATATATATATATATATATATTTAGGGTGATCCAACGAAAATTTATCACCTCGATTTTCAGGTTTTTATATAAAAATATGGAAAATCGCTCAGACCCGTCGATTTCTGATTCGGGGGGGGAACAACTTTTCCGACTTTTTTTATCCCCGTAACTTCTTTAACGGGGGTTAGCACAACCCTCTGATTTTGAATAAGGATGAGGGGAGTTGGAATACCTCATTTCGAAGATCCGATCGATTACTATCTGATCCTAGATTTTCGCATCAAAATTTTCATAATTAACGAAATGGCAGCTAAAAGAGTGGAAGACTACTTACTTTTGTGATTAGTTTATTAAGTGCTGAAAATGTTCACCATTCACTCCATGCAGTAAAGAAACGCTAGTGTATGGCTAGCTTATGTTGAATTACCTGAAAGACATCCTGAAGAAAAAAGTGTCCGCTGCTTAGGTATGCAATGCTTTTATTTATTTGTTAATTTTTCGTTCGAAAAAGTAGAGAGACCATGTGTTTGATTCACCTTAGCCCCTAACGAGAGGCTATCGAGTCTATCGTGAATTTTCAGAAACGTTGAAACTGTGCTGATGCGATTGTAAATTTTTAGTAGGATTAAAATGTTGTATTCCATAGAAAAAGGGTGGAAATGATAAAATTATTTTTCCTCAGGCCTGGATTGGAGAAATAACGATCTAACCCAACCTGAGTCACTGGATGATTTGCGAATTCGGATTATTAATGAATGCCGTCAAATTGAACCAGAAATGTTGAGTGATGTACGTGAACGATTTGAGGAAAACTTATTTTACTGCATGGAAGTGAATGGTACCCATTTTCAGCACTTAATAAACTAATCGCAAAAGTAAGCAGTCTTCCACTTTTTTAGCTGCCATTTCGTTAACGATGAAAATTTTGAAGAAAAAATTTAGCGTTAGAAAGTACTCGATAGGATCTTCAAAATGAGGTATCGCAACACTCCTCATCCCTGTTCAAAATCAGAGGGTTGTGCTCACCCCGGTAGGGGATTGAAGTTACGGGGATGGAAACATCGGAAAAGTTGTTTCCTCTCAACCGAGGTTTCATTTTAAAACCGGAAAATCAAGTTGTTAAATTTTCGATCCACTCTGAGCTTCCTATTTCGAAATGAGAAAAAAAGCTATTTGACAAATCTTTCTCATTTTAACTGACAGATCCATGCTGATCTATGACAGTCATCATCAAGTACCATCGTTATCTCGAATTTTAACTCTTGGAGCAGGGGTGACAACCCTTGAAAATTCGGAAGAGGGTAGATGGGTTGAGTGATAACTCGAAAGAAAGGTATTATCTTTGTCTGCATTCCCGTGAAAGAATTTTCATTTTTGATTGGAAACTGTAGAAGATACAGAGTGAGCCACTGCAAAATAGAGACTATCGCCCCAAGACTATTGGAGTATTAGTGCGAAAAACTGGAATAGATTCATTTAGATCAAAGATGATAGCCTTAGATCTGGAATGAATCTGTTCCATTTTTTTGCACTAATACTTGAATAGCTCAGGGCGATAGATAGTCTCCTCTATTTTTCAGTAGCTCACTCTGTATCTTCTACAGTTTCCAATCAAAAATGAAAATTCGTTCACGCAGATGAGGTCAAAGATAATACCTTTCGTTCGAGGTATCACTCGACCCATCTACGCTCTTCCAAATTTTCAAGGGTGGTCACCCCTGCTCTAGGGGTTGAAATTCGAGATGAGGATGGTACTTTATGATAACTGCCTTTGATCAGCATGGATCTGTTCCATTTTACTTCACTGAAACTTGAATAGTCTCAGGGAAATAGTCTTCCACATCTTTCAGTTGCTCACCCTGTATCTTTTACAGTTTTCAATTGAAAATGAAAATTCGCTCAAGTTGATGTCGACAAAGATACCACCTTTATTTTGAGTCATCACTCGACCCATCTTCCCTATTCAAAATGTTCTAGGATTGTAACCCCCGCTTAGGGGTTGATTTCAGGCAAGTTTTGTACCCCAAAAGATGTCCCCTTGAAACAAAAATTGACCTGTTTATGTGTTTTGATCAGAAATGAATATCTTGGTAGATATAGCCTCTGTTTAGTTTTCGTTGAAGCACCCTGTATAATAAACAACCATCACTGAAAACCATCTATAAAACAGTTCAGCACATTTGGAGTTACTCTACAATGGCGTAGATGGTCCAAATTCTCAAAGTGAGTCACACATATTTTGGACTTGAGATGTCCCCACAAGAAAAAGTCTAGAGGGTTTAGGTCAGAAGATCTGGAGATCGGGCAGATAGCATATCTTCTTGTAATAGTTAATTGATTCCGACGTTACTACGTGATCATCATGATAATAATGAGAAATTAAACTATGTATTATACTATAAGAAGATTTGTTGAAAATCAGCATTACAATTTCGGTATCTCGACCATCTTCAGTTGACATGTTGAAAATACATACATACACAAACAAGTAGATGCAAAATTAATTAAGGCGCAAACAAGATGTCATTGATGAACATCCCAATATGTAAATTCGCAAAAGAATCTAATCTTGTATTCAAAAATTCAATTAATTCCACATCTAGAGATTTAATAAAAAATTTAATTCAATTAGCACAAAAATTGAAACGATTCAAACCCCAATCAAATCATATTTAATTAGTTTGGATGTAGATAACATGTTTCCCTACATCCTAGGAGACGAACGCCATTGAAGAAAATTATTTCATGTTTTTGCTCAACTTGCGCCTAACAGAATTATTTCGGATTCTATAACTAATTTTATGAATAACCTCACGGTCTAAGGATCTCCATTGAGTACTTTACTAGGTGACATTTTCATGGCTTATATAGAAGATTTCATATTCAATTCCTCCAAATCAAAATGAGTACATTTTTGGTATAGATATGTAGACGATATACTAGAATATTTTATAGGAACCGCTAGATGACTAGATCAATTTTTAACTTATATCAATAGCATTAAACCCAAAATTAAATTCAAAATAGAGAGAGAAGTCGATAATCAGATTCACCTTTCAGACATAACAATCACTCATAAAAACACACTAAGTTTTGATATGTATCGAAAACCCACCTGTAATGATATTTGCATGCTTTATTATTAAACACATCCAAAATCTCATAAATACGCTGCGTTTAATTCAATGATTCATGAAGCTTTCTCTTTGCTATTATCCGAAGAAAATGTGTCCAGGGAAGTGTCAACTTTAAAGAAATAGCTTAGAACAATGGTTATCCATCAGATATAATAAACGGAAGGATCGGAAAGAAACAAACAACCAATACAGATAAATAAATTTCATTAACATATTTTTGTCCTATTAGGGAAATAAATTGCAAATGTCATTTCAAAAAACGTAATAAACTAGCTTGCAAAGCCCACATGAAATTTTCCCAACAATTTCTCAATAGTAAAGATAAAACTGATATATTTGACAATACTGGAGTTCACAAGTTGTCCTGTATGAATTGTGAAGGTGTCTATATAGGTCAGTCTGGTTATTAATTCAAAACTAGATACAAAGAGCATCAATCAGATTACCATAACCGAAGAACCGACAAATCTACTTTAGCTTTAAATTGTATCAAAAATGCCATCATCATCCTCTTCTTGTAATCCAACGACTGAATATAGCAAATTGAGGTATTGGTAAAGTGGTGCTACTTGGTGAGAAGGAGTCATCTTATTGCATATGCAATGGTTGTTTTGATAGTAGGTGATGGTTTTCTAGTTTCAAACGCAATTTTTAGCATATCGAGATAAATTTCGCCGTTCAAATTACCAGGAATAAAGGTCCGATTAGGTGGTCTCCCAAATTTCCTTACATACATGAAGCATTTTTTTCCGGATATCTACATTTACGTTTTCATTAAGTAAAAAGTGCATTCGTCAGAAAAAAATGAACAAGAAATGCGAGTTATTGTTGATATGCCCGGATATAATTTCGCAAAACTCTAGAGGTCGATCCAGACTATCATCATTTGCATAGATTAGTCTAATTTTGTACGTGTTAAAATAATGAAACAGGCACGGATTTTGCGATGTTCAGCATTCATTTCTTCACACTTCGGCAATATTGATTGGCGATTTACCTCAGAGATCTTTGAGTTATCAGAATTCATGGAATAATTTCAATATTGACATGATTAATATTTAGTAATTTCTTTAGTGTGTATTTTGACGCTTACCTTGTTCCAATATGTGAGTGGTGAAAACGTTGACTAACCTAATAACACTGGTCTACAATGGTTTTGTTGCCCTAGATATAAAAATGATTTTGGGTCTATTTATGCACACAATTCGTGAAACTATCAATGATTTTGTAGGATTTGCTCTGATTTCTTTTTAAATCTTTATTTTCATTTTACATAACAAAATCGTAAAACAAGAAACAAAATAACAGATATATTTATAATGTCAGTTATGTTTTGAGAAATTCGGATACATCGAAGTAAATAAAGAGGAAAATGTCGAAAATATATTTCATATTTCCATAAAACGCCTTTTATGAGCTTTTCTTCTATAATTTTTCAGGGACAATATCTTTTCAAAGACCAGCAGTAATCTGCCATCATGTGACAATCCCATCGACCTTGATACCTTTCTTCCATCACTTTTAGATCTTGATGAAACCGCTCTCCTGTTCCTCACTATAATTTCCTAAATTATCCGGAAATTTATCTAGATGATTGCGGAGATAGTGTAACTTAATACTCATATTTGCTCCTAAAGTCTGAAAGTTTGTCAGCATATTTTGCACAATTTCTTCATAATTTGCTGCTTTATGGTTACCTAGGAAATTTTCGACAACCAACACAAAACTTTTCCACTTTCCGGAACAGTCATAACTTTGATAAAATCTGAGTCTTTCATCAATTGCCGTATTTGAGGACCATCAAATATTCCACCTTTCAATTTTTCCATACTAAGCTTCGGAAATTTTTTGCAAATGTAATTAAAACAATTTCCGTCTTTGTTCAACGCTTTGACAAATTGCTAAATCATACCTAACTTAATATGTAATGGTGGAAGTTTAATTTTGTCTCTGCTCACCAGCGGCTCCCTTATTACGTTGGCTTTACCGACAATTAAAGAATTTCTTACAGGCCAAACATCTTGTTCCCAATGAAGTTGCTTTGCTCTACTATCCCACATACAAATAAAGCAAGGGTATTTTGTATATCCACTTTGTTGGCCAAGTAAAAAATTAACCATTTTTAAATCCACACAGATCGGCCATTGATGCTCAGAGTATTTAATTTTCTTTAAAACTAATTTTACATTTTCATATTCTTCTTTGAGTTTCGTTGAATGGGCAATTGGAATTGATGCAAATTTATTTCCATTGTGCAATAAGACGCATTTTAAACTTCTTTTGCAACTATCAATAAAAAGGCGCCATTCAGTAGATTTGTACTCTTTTAAACCCATGTCTATAAGCAGCTTCGCGATATCATTACAATACACTAATCCTTCATTTTCACTAAAAAATTGTAATAACTCTTTTTCTCGCGTTCTGTATGTTGTAATTGTGACTGTTGGTGCCAATAAATTTTTTTCTTTCAATCTTGAGGCTAACAGTTCTGATCCTTGTTTTGATAAATTGAGATCACGTATTAAATCACTGAGTTCATTTTGAGAAAATAACTTTGGCGTAGATGTTTCACCTTCCCATTCACTTCCACTAGTAGATGGTCCTGATTTCTGTGAATTTGGTAACATCATTGTTTCTGAGGGCATGCGAATGACTTTTGAAATGTATATGGGCCGAGGGAGATTTTCTCTGTGTAGAACCGGACATTTCGTAGACTGTAAGTCTGGGTATCTCCACGTTTGATTTCGATTAAAACCTTTAACATCTACTACGCAAAAGTAACAATCATCTAAATGATTCGTAGGCTCCATCCAGATCATAGGAATACCAAAGTCTAATCCAGAACGTTCACCTTTTTCCACAACCGTAAAGACTGAACACAGGACTTACAAACTTTATTAGGAACCCATGGTTTACCTAATTTGTCCATTTTGAAACCAAAATATTCAACATAAGTCTCCTTGACAAAGTCTGTGATATTTCTTTTTTGTTTTTTTGGTATATAAACATCGCAAATATAACAAAATTAATCACTACAATATTTACACTTTCTTCGTGACGAACTCATATTTTAGACTAGAAGAAAAATATATAAGAATGGACATTCAGTAATTAACAAAATATTAATCCATGACACTTTATCCAGATTTACGTGTATATGTACTTCAATATTGTCAAATAACTGAGATCTCAGCTGTTCTGTGAAGCAAGAGGTCTGAGAGTGGGGATCAAGTGATGTTTGCATGCGCGAAAAAGTTGCGCAGAAGCCTAATCATAACTGGAAAATTAAATTTTATTTCTAACAAGCTTATAATTGTTCAAAATATAAGAAATGCAAAAATCATGAAAATACGAGCACATTGAGAACTTTCATGAATATATTCGTAATCTGGGCACTTGAAAACATAAAAATTTGCGATGATATCCAGGGCAACAATAAAAAAAAATTTTTTGTAGAGCTGTATAATAAAATAAAATTTTATTTTCCTGTTGTAGTTAAAACTGCTCTCCAATACACAAATAATGTAAATATCTGTTTCGACGACTGATTTTAGATATCGATTTAATGAATAATGATTTGTTTCAAAATCGAACCAAGCAATTATAATAACTCTCAGTTCTGAGAATTCTATGAAAGCGTTCTTTCAATTTTTGCCAGCAGTAGCAGCGAGCACACTAAAATTCCTGATTTATTGCCAATATATTGATTTCAGTGAGCCGAGAAGAAAAAAGCATTGAAGAAGAACTCATATTTAAAAGTTCATAATTGATGACGATACGTTCGCTATAGAAATTTTATAAGTGATAAGTTTTCTTGGTTATGAGTCATTGTTTTATTTTCGTTTCAATTCTTCTTCAGGAATACGAAATGGCAAATCGTTTATGAATATTATTTTGAGTTTTAAATGTCGAGGCTGAAATCCTAACCAAACAATTCATTTAAAGTCATAAATTTTACTATTTGTTGAAGGTCGTTTCAATCAGTCGATATTTATTCTACGATCATTATTGTTAAACAAATTGATTTTTCAATTGTATTTCGGAAGAAGTAAATTTCAGAGGAATATTTCTTTCAAATACCTTTAAACTGTGTTGTTTTAATGATCAAATACAGACCTCGACAAGATACTTTCAAACTAGTTTTTGCATAACAACATCCATGAATATGCATGATGAATAATAAAATTAGATTCGTAGCTATTCATCTTAAATCGTTCTTATCATTTTGATGAACGAAATTTTGCTTGAATCAAACCCGCAAAAGTCATTTTATGTATAAGTTTTTCTAATTTTAATGTTTCATAAGGTAGTTCGTTGAATAATTTACCGGTAGTTTTATCAAGGGCGAAAACTGAGAAATTCCGAGGAAAAAATAATAAAACTCAATTTCTTATAGACGATTTTCGTACGCTTCTGCTTATCTTTTTAACAAGTCTCTTTTCTCAGAAATACGTGAAGGCATAGTCATGGAATTGATACCGAATACTCAGATCGGCAATATTTTGCAACAGTGAAGAAATTAAACCTTTTAAGCAATGCAATTTATATATAAGGCCGTTGATATAGCATTTTCTGACATACTCAAGAGAATCAAAACTTATAGAGCACTTGACCAAAACAGGGTCTTATATACAGATATAGAAAAAAGTTCCGAAATCTCCAAATATGTAGGTACATCACGAAAGAAGAATTTCGTTATAATGAACGCTATCACTTTTTTGTGAGATAGAAGTAAAAGTATTCAAATTGAAATAAAACTGGGAGGCTCTCCACATTCCTGAAGGAAGATTAGGCATATTTTACGGCCGATTTTGAATTTTTTTCCGCGGTATTATGTAGTACTGTAGTGACTACAAACTGAAAATATTTTGGACTATACAGGGTCTTCCATAATGAAGCTACATACAAAAGTTATGATTTTTGGGACACCCTATATTTTGTTTCATTTTTGACTTTGTAAGGAAAAATGAAGATGAGTTTGTTCGAAATTCCCTTCACCTATCTTATAAATTTTCTGAAATTTGAGAACTTAAAAAAAAATTATTTGTGTCCTCATTATTGATTTCGAAGCTTCAGATGTACAACTATTGTGATAGTGATTGTTGTTGCTTGAACATATGATACATTTTTGTTGATGTTACACAGGGTGTTCGAAAACGATTTTTGAAGTTGGGACTCATTCAAATCTCATTTCCCTGTTTTCCGAATGGCATACCCTATATCTAAAGGGACGTGTAGGTGGTATATTTTTATACCTCTCGAATGGTAACTACGTTCTTTATACCTTTTTTGAATGGTTTCGAAGATAATCGAAAGTGTAGCCAATTTTTATCGAATTTAAAGAAATATTCAAAGATTTCACTCCGATTTCTATCTGAACCGATTGCTGCCTCAGAAGAAATAATCAAATTAGATGAAATCATGCCTGTGTATAATTGTCATGAATCGTAACCATGAAACAAACAGTGAGTAAGAAAATTGACAAAAAATTCGAGTTTATAATATCACATTAATTCATACTTCAAACCTAATATTAAAAACGAAATATTTGCAGAATAAAGACAAAAAGACTTTTCATAACCTTTCAAAATGGCTTCCATTTTGATCAATACACAGTCTAAACCTGTCTTCAAATGATCTTCTAACGTTACTTAGCATGTCTGGTGTTACCGATCGAAATGCTTCTCTTATATTCTCTCTCATATTGTCAGCCGTCATTGGTAGAGTTCACAATGCAATTCACATCACATACCCCCATAGGAAAAAGTCAAGGCAAGTTAGATCAGGCGATCTTACCGGCCGAATTCGGAATCCACCTCTGCCGAACCATTTATTAGAAAAGTGTGTCCATGAAATTCCGCACAGTGAAATGCGCAGGAGCTCCGCCTTATTGGAACCACATCGCTGCCTTATGTCGATCGTCACATCTTTTAACAATTGTAAATGATCACGGAGAAGCCTCAAAAATGTATTACCGTTTAAGTGCTCAACATATTTTCTGCAAAATTTCTTCCGATCATTTCCGACTTCCATAAACAGAACTCAAGCCCTTCCGATAGCTTCTGATGGACCTGAACATGATATGGATGGAATCCGTGTTTCTTGAAGATTTTGGATACACTTCCTTTACTGATTCCCGTTTTATCGGCAATTTTTCGCTGACTAGTAATTGGATTCTAAGCGACGGTCGCTACAACTGTCATTTCGTTTTCTTCATCTTGTGACATACCCTTTTGTCTGTTCGTTTTTGGATAAGCTCCGTTGATGGTTTGCCGAAATGTTTGAAGTAGTTTTTGTAGAGATTCGCCAATGATGAAAATCATATCAATTCATTCTTGTATTGGATAAGTCCTCATTTTTAAATGTATATCAAATAGCAAAATTGCTTAAAATTGGAATTTTCCAACTGATAGTAATACAAAAATGAAATTGTGAACACTATGTACCGATACGTTCTTAAAATTCTTTCTGTTCAAGACTGACATAATATATATTTTTCTCATAGTATTAATATAAGCAATGAATGCAGCAATATTAGAATGATTAGGATTAGGTAGGTACCAACTGAGTACAAAGAATGCGATAAATAGATCTCGATTGTTTAGTTACCTAATTATTGGAAATTCGATAAAAACTAGTTAAACTACCAGCATATTATTCTTAAAGCTATTCTGCTAATGGAAATTATGGCGGAAAAACTATGAATTTTATATATACCTCGTACGTTAAGTAGTAAACCTAGAAAATTCGTGGTGCTTTTCCCAAATGGGTGCTATTGAAAATTCTCCTTTAGTAGTGTGTGAAACAGCTTATAGAATAATATTCTGACAGTGAAAATTATGCACCTCACTTTGAATGGAAATTATGGCGAAAAACTATGAGGTTCATTTGTTCCTCGTACATGGAGTAATAAATCTAGAAAATTCGTGAAGCATTTTCCAAATGGGTGACATTGAAATTTCCTTTTCCGTAGTATGCAGAATAGCTTGAAAAATAATATGTTGGTAGCGAAAATCACGCACATCACTTCGAATGGAAATTATGGTAGGAAAACTATGAACTTCATGTGTTCCTCGTACGTAGAGTAATGAATCTGGAAAATTCGTGGTACATTTTCCAAATAGGTGACATTGAAAGTTTCTTCTCCTTAGCAGAATAGCTTGAAGAATAATATGTGGTTGGCAAAAATCACGCACATCACTTTGAATGGTAATTATGGCGGAAAAACTATGAACTTTATATGTTCTTCGTACGTAGAGTAATAAATCTAGAAAATTCGTGGTGCATCTCCCAGATAGGTGACATTGAAAGTATCATGCAGAACAGTTTAAAGGATAATATTTTGATAGCGAAAATCACGCAGATCACTTTGAGTGGAAATTACGGCGGAAAAACTATGAAATTTATGTGTTCCTCGTACGTGGAGTAATAAGTCTAGAAATTTGTGGTGGATTTTCGGAATGGGTGACATTAAAAATTCCCTTTCAGTAGTATGCAAAACAGCTTAGAGAATAATATTTTGATAGCGAAAATCACGCACATCACTTTGTGTGGAAATTATGGCGGGAAAACTATGAAAATTTATGTGTTCCTCGTACGTGGAGTAATAAGTCTAGAAATTTGTGGTGCATTTTCCAAATGGGTGACATTGAAAACGCTCTTTTAGTAGTATGCAGAACAGCTTAGAGAGTAAGTAGAATCACATTGAAAAATATAGTTCGATAGCGAAAATATAAGCCCAATATTTGGATTGGAAATGTTGCGGAAAAGCTCTTAAATCCATATATTCCTCTCACGTGGAGTGATTAATTATGAATATTGATAGTTCATTACACAAATCGGTGACATTGAAAAGTCGAGAAAAAACGGAAACTTTATATTTCTTGCATAGGCGATATAAATCAAGGAAATACTGAGCTCATTTCATAAGCAGATGAAATGCAAAATCAATGTATAGATTACGATACAAAAAAATTAGTCAATTTTCATAAAAAAATACCGTATTCGAACAAAAAATTAGAGAGGGCTGGAATCGAGACCTACGCTGAAACAAAGCGGTGTTGCCAAATTGAAACCGTGGATGAAAAGCGTGACTATCTTCACATCAGTTTCCCCAGATACTTCGAATGGGCCCATTAGCGCGGACACTCTGTATATGTTACAGAAATATCCAAGGATTCAACTTCTGTTTTCAATTTACTCTGAAATTTCGAATCAGTGAGCGTTCTTAGACGCATGAATTGATCTAAACAATTACGATTATTTCTGAGACAAGCTGGCGAATGAAACAATGTTGGGTCAATGTCTAGTTTCAATCTTATCCAGTTGGTGAATGAGCCAATTAGATTCAGAAGAAACAATGAGCCTTCAACACTTGACCTCATTTTAACCAACGAAGAACAACTCATTACACACCCTGAATACCATCCACCGATTGGCATTTCCGATCATGCAGCTATCACTTCAACCCTTCAGCTTAATATTACTATACCTAAAAAATCCAATCGCGTTGAATACAGCGTGACCAACTTTGATTCGCTCTCAGAGGAGCTTCAGCATGTAAACTGGCAAAGACTCTTAAATCCAGCAGACGACGCTGATATTATGTGGAAAAAATTCCATTCCACGTTACTGTCCCTTATAGATAGACACTCCAGGAGAAGGACCTCACGTGTGAACCCTCTTAAACCATGGATAAATTCGGAACTTTTATCACTTATACAACACAAAAAACGTCTCTGGAAGAAATATAAACGAACTAAAAATTCTGAAGATTTTACAAGTCATAGAGATTTTTCTAGTCACGTGACCTATGCTCTGCGCTCTGCATGCTGTGACTATGAGGAATCAATTGCTGCCTCCGACAATAACAGAAAACTTTACAAATTCATTCGTGCCAATTTGCAATCGAAGGTCAGTGCCCCTTTGCTACGAAAAGACGATGGGAGCATGTGTGGCTCCGATGACGAACCGGCGGAAATTTTGGCAGATGCATTTGCCAGTTGCTTCACAACTGAGCCCAATAACGATCAGATGCCCCATTCGGCAACTAGACGTCTTGAGAATAGTCTAACACACGTAGAGTTTGATTCTTGCACAGTAAAAAAGCACCTACTCAAGCTAAAAAATCATTTGTCTCCAGGACTTGATGGTATCAGTCTTTTTTCCTTGAAGAAGTTTGCCGACGTCCTTTCTCATCCTTTGGTCTTGATTATGAGAACATCTTTCGAGACCTCCCGCGTTCCTCTGGACTGGAAGAAATCAAGTGTCACTCCTATATTTAAAAAAGGTGATAAACTGGACCCATTTAACTATAGACCAATAAGCCTTCTGTCTGTTGCATCAAAAGTGATGGAATCCATAATAGTCGAAGTGACAACCGAGTTCTTGACAAAAAACTTTATCATTCAGTCAGAACAATATGGCTTCGTAAAGAGAAAGTCAACTACCACAAATATTTTGTCTTGCGTTAATGATTGGACGCAT
Organism: Cryptolaemus montrouzieri; assembly: GCA_013387265.2. Taxonomy (NCBI): domain Eukaryota; kingdom Metazoa; phylum Arthropoda; class Insecta; order Coleoptera; family Coccinellidae; genus Cryptolaemus; species Cryptolaemus montrouzieri. The sequence goes on from JABFTP020000021.1 coordinate 47,173,647, forward strand.
GCCTATGATCAAAGGATCCCTACTGATGTCATTTACCTCGATTTCGCCAAGGCGTTTGACAGAGTCACAGTAAGAAGATTCAAATTCACAAATTGGACATCGTTGGAATTCGAGGGAAGTTGCTTCTCTGGACTACTAATTATATGTCGCAGCGAACATTCGTGGTGAGGGTTGGTGGTGTTCTTTCGTCGGAAAGACCGGTTGTGAGCGGAGTGCCTCGGGGATCCGTCCTGGGGCCACTTTTATTTGTCATTTTCGCCAGCGATCTTTCATTACACATTAAATCTCGCAAGTCATTCTTCGCTGACGACACCAAGTTGTATGCAAACCCGCTCACCGAGAGACAGATTCTCCAGGACGATCTTGACGCAATAAACCGATGGTGCAACGACTGGCTCCTACCACTGAATGTTGATAAATGTGTTGTGCTCCATATAGGACCCAATAATCCATCCCGTCAATACTCGATTGACAATCATCCACTTCGCTCAGTTACTTCACATGTAGATCTAGGAGTAACCGTTACTTCAAACCTTACGTGGTCGGAACATGTCATAAGTGTTTGTAAACGTGCTAATTCTATAATTTATCTCATTCGTAGATCGTTCGTTAAGTTGTCCTTCTCTAGTTCGGTTACACTTTATAAAACTTATGTGCGTCCTATTTTGGAGTATGCAGGCTCGGTTTGGTGCCCGGTTCTCGCTCGGGATAAAAGCATGCTTGAGGGTGTCCAGCGCCGTGCTACACGTATGACTTTTGGGGTCGTTCGTCCCTCATATAATGAAAGATTGGCTAGAGCTGGTCTCATAACCTTCGAGCAGCGAAGACATCGCGGAGATCTAATCTTGTGCTATCGTATAATTAAACACAATTACGCCAACCTGAGATGTTTGTTTAGTTTGGGTGCTGATACTCGCTTGCGTGGTCATCATCTGAAGCTGAAAAAAGAAAAATTTTCGTCGAGACAAAGACAGTATTTTCTTGTGAATAGGGTGTTCGATGATTGGAACAGGTTTTCTGTGATGTGGTGGACTCAAATTCGGTTAATGAATTCAAAAATAAGTTGGACTCTCTTTTGTTTAATTAGATTTCGTTTTTGACATAAGTGGATTTAGTTATTATATATGTGTGCATATTTCTGTGCTGCAATACTATAAAATTATTTTTTGTTATCAGGCTTTTATATGACTTGTCCTCAGCCTTAAATAACTTCAATAATAATAATAAATAATAATCTTTGATATGGAAGTCTTTCTAATATTTCGAAAGAAACAGAAAGTAGACCAATGACGATATCTATTCTGAATTTTACCTAGTTTGAGAATTGCGATAACCTTGAGAATAATTTTAATGACTTGAAAGAAGGAATGAAGATTTTATATGAAATGTAGGCTCTCCATGCTTTTTAGTTGTGCTAGAATGCTTTTCCTTTCTCAGGAATAAGTTTTTCGGATATTTATCATGCATCAGAATAAGAAAGCCAGATGTAGAATTTGACGAAAAAATATATGGATATTCTAATTGTGAAAATGAATACTGTTAAGTTTCCAATTGTTAACGCTGGTATGAAAAACTCCATCGAGGCTTTTCTTTATATTTTCTTCATTTCCAATCATGGCAACATCTGATTTACGAATCCATTTATTCATTTGTCAGCATTGTTATTATTGTTTCACAAATAATATTGAACATAAAAGGGTGAGAAACTCTGAACACCCAGGCAAGCATTAGTCATGTGTCAGATAGCCTAAAACTAATTACACAACACTCGTAGGTGTTTATAGAGAAACGCTGATCTAACTTGTGTATAATAAATTTAAGTGTGCCAACCAGAAAAATGGTTAATTAATCATTGTACTGCGATTCGCTAACATTGTATTGCTCATATGGAAAATGTAGACAAAGAAATTGCATTTTATTGCCTCTAGGAATGTATTATTCATCCAATTATAATGGGTGAGCCATAAGTTATTAGCACAAAAATTCTTTGAATCCAAATTGAAAATAAATCAAAATAATTTATATTCGGTAATATTTTAACGTTCGTGTTCTAACATCACTACTTTCCTCAAATTTTTCTGGTTCATGTGTGTAAACCTGGCGTAAAAGAGATTTTCGTAGCACTCACATATTTTGCAGGATGAATGACAAATATTGTTATGTATTTTTGATGAAACAATAGTCCATTCAATAATAAATAACATAAACCCGAATCATGTACAATTTCAAATTTCATTGCCAATTCAGGTAGAAATGTTCTTCTGAATACTTGTTTTATAACATATTTCCACACAGATCATGTTTTACTTTTTCAAGAATCGATCTAGGTTCTAACTCAATTTTTTAGCAAGGTCGGATGTTGAAAAAAACAGAAATTTGCTATTTTTGAAAATTGTTGTCATTTTTCTGCTGGATGCTTTTATTTTATGACACATAATGTGTTGTCAATTAAGGTTTACATAGGGTGTCTACGATAAAAGCCCCGGACATCAACTACAATTTTATTATTTCAATTGGCATGGTGTACTTTTTAATTTTTTTATTGAAGGGTATCATTTTTCCAACATCTTCTGTTGAGGTTTCTCCTATCTAAAATTAATCACCATTGAGCTATGAAATTTTTTTATAAAATTGTTCGGAATTACATCTTCTTCATCTAATACAATCATCTCAGATTTGAGTTGAATTATAACTTTATTTTCAGTTCAACGATGAAAAATCATTCATTAGGTCAATAAAATTGAATTGTCAAAGAACGTTTCTTTCAAATACGAGTACCTATCTTTTTTACTCTATTTGAACTGTAGTTTTAATTGGTATTAGATCTGCCAATACCTAAAATGGCTCATTTTCATTTCATTTTATGAATATCGGCCTCAGTTTGACCCTGAGAAATTATTTGACAATAGTAATAACACTAATTTTGTTTATGTATAGGTTTTTCGTCAAGTAAATTGCGAATAAATAGTCAAACAAGATATGAATTTATTCATCATTCATCATCAATCTCAAAATATACTAAGTGGAACTTAAAGAACATTTAACGAAAAGTATCCCAATTTATGACCTCTTTACAGAAAGCAGTTCAGAAAATTACAATCAAATTTTGTCTTTTTATAGAAAACAGAAAGCGGAAAGGGGTTTGGTGAGTTTCATTACCAACGAAGAAGTCATTACAATTATCGTTTTGTTTTTATGCCAATCGCTATACGTTTGTACGTGCAGATGTTGCAGATTTGGGATCAGTTAATAGAGTGACGCGGCGGTTAGGATTAATTTCTGCAAAATGTTGATGGTTCACATTCAAGAAAACCTAGACTTCTTACAAAACATTAAATAGATCAATGAGTTCAAATTTTTGAGAGAAGGTATTTTTAATCGACAAAATACGCATATTTGGCCGTCGAAAATTCACATCAAACACGGGAGCTAAAATTTTCAACATCGTTTTAATATAAATGTATTCAGTTAAATGTACAACTGTCTATTTTCGATGTGACAAAACTTGATGTCAATTTCCCAATTGGTTTTTCCAAATGTTTTTTTTTTCGTTAAATGGTCGTCAAGTTCGAAAGATAGAAAGGAAAAAAAGATGAAAAATCGCACACCAAGGTGTTCCGTCGGTAACAAACACCTTCAGGGAGTTTTCAAAGACATATTGGTAACGTCCATGCCCCACAGAAGTCGCTCGGACTTTATGATACGGAAACATGCTGGTAGGGACATTCCTCGTATATTTCATGTAGAGTCTGCCCTTTGAATATATCTTAAATAACTTTTCTGTATAGTTCATTGTTATTGAAATATTTTGAAACGAGTTTTCCTGAAAACCGTTTCTCCATCTGTAACACCCCATATTTTCTTCATGTAGTGTACATAAATATCTAAAGAACCAAGAATAATATATTTTTATTTATAACGTAATCCGGTGTCCAAATTCGTACGTGAGTTATACCAATTAATCTTCATTATGTCTACTATGAAAGATTCTGTTCGATACATGTAGGTCAATCATACCGTATAGGTATTGAAGAATAAGTTTTTGTACATCAATCACATCAATTTTATATACTGTTAAAAATAATGAAGCGCTTTTTCAATAATAACTTGTGAAACTTTCGAATATTATAGTCAAAATTTTGAAGTATAAATGATTTATGAACATAGTGATTTCACTTTTAACTTGCGACATACAAGGTGTGATCATAAATAATCGAACTTTGGAAGTAACACCATGTATAGTCGTATATCCGATTGTTCCCTATTTATTCAGTATCACATGCTTGCGTAATACCCTCAAAAATTGAAGATTTCATTTACTTTTCTGATATTTGACTCTTTGTTTGACTGTTCCCGTATTGACTCGATAACTAACCTGAGTTTTTTCAATCAAATAAAAATAAGGATGTTCAGATTTTCCTTATATTCTTTAACTAACAGCTTTTAACCACGTTGTGGCTTCCTTAGATGAGTACAACATTTGTATTATATTATAACGTTTCTTAGTTACTGTAATTATTTGTGGGTTCAAATCTAACAACATTACAAAACTCTAACTAATTTATTTACACGTAGACTGGACAATTATGACATCAACTAAATGACTAATTTATATAACACAATCGATACTGCTTAATTTATCTCTAACAATTTGTCCACTTATTCGTGCTCTGTATTCAAACTTAATTCTCTGCGCTTCGCGCTCTCTTCTTATATACATGTACGAATTGTTCTAGAACATTTGCGTAACTTTGGCTGTGTTCCAGACCTTCGTTCGAGAACCTTTCGGAAACAACAACACTGATTTCTTCGTAATACTGACACCTTTAAATCTTTCTCGAATTCTCCCGAAAGTGCCGCGCACTCGTCAGTCCGCCGGCGGTTACAGGGTCGGCTTCAGGGACGTTTGGATATCGTTGCAATATAAATTGGTAAAACAAGTACTTTACTCAATAACCAAAATCCAACCAGGGTTACTTCTTGCTTCTTTTAGAATGATAAGGAATTTAGGTATCATAGACTTTTAAGTAAATTTCCGGAATTCTTCTGTTTACTGATGTCCAATGATTTCCATAAGTTCAATTTCAATTTATTATTTTCAATAAAATATCAACATTATTATTAAAAGTATGGTTTTATTATAGTAGATGATTTGCATCGTGAGATTCTGATTTTCGTTTTTCAAATCTGCGTTCATGCTGTGATAACATAATATTGAAATTTGTGAAAGTTCTACCCATTTAAATTTCATCACAACTACCAAGAGGGCTCATAAACACCTGATTTGTGTCCTTCATGAATTTTAGTTTTATAGTTTTTAACATATCAAATATAATGCGAGCGTTAAGTAATACCAATAGATCAGCAATATTCATAACAGTTAGATTTGATTTATTGCAGTTTCTATAATATGCACAGGGTGTATAGTTTTTGACGTTTTAGTAGTACTGCTGAAGTATTGTGAATATAAGAAAATTACCCCTATTTTCCCTGTACTGTTTGATTGAGGAATTCATTGCCGCAAACAGATTCAAGCTGGGTTTTTCGTTCTCTAGTTATTTGCAAAGTTGGATTTTCGGAATCAATAAAGTGTAAATATCCTAGTTACGGAAGATATGTAAAATTGGTTTTGAAATTCTAGTGGTACTTTTTCACGTAGAACCGAACTACGTGCGAGTTTTTTGTCCAGTGGTTTTTTAGTTATAGTGCAAACTTGCGTTTTTCTGAACATGAACCATAGGTAACTTCGATTTCGTTGAATAGAGCTTTTTTCGTTGCACCTAATTATTTTATTCAGGATATTTCTTCATGAAAAACCAAACATTGAATAACTTCTGCTTGATTTTATATTAATATGGCGATGGTGGGTTCATACCAATGTTCCTATTGATAATTGAGATGTTGCATCAGCATCATAATAAGTTTAGTATAACACTCAATCATATCAAACTTCAAAATTTTACGGTATGGTTGCTTCGTTATTACAAACGATGCTATATTCCCACAATAAATGTAACTTGATGAAGAAGAATTTAATAATTCATCTGAATTAATTTTGGAATTATTATGATGAGTGTACAGAAGATACTTACTATTTGAATCATTCCGTCTAAATCAACGTTGCCTATGGCTCACAATTAAAAAATCGCAGGTATGCATTATATGTCAAACACCATTTGACAAAAAATAATTCGCGCATGTTGTTAGATTCCCAAAAATGGCTACAGAATGAAAACACCATATTTACATAACCTCAAAAGAAATCGAGATAACGGTACGTGACTCATTTTTAAAATTTTCAATTGCGAAAACAAAAAATATTACTGAATCTGAAATTGAAATCAGCTTCTGATGCATCAGCATGATAATTATTTTTAGTATAACATTCAATTATATCGAACTTCAAAATTTTCGTACGGCATGGTAGCTTCGTTATTACAAACGATACTATACAGGGTGTAACATAATATTATGTCACAACTTGAGGGGGTAAATCTACGTGCAATTTAAAAATAAAGTTCATATGAACATAAGTCCACAAAACCTTCGTTACGGAGCTACAAGGTGTTGAAATTTCTGGAAAAAAATTGTTTTTTCTTCAAAACTTCTGCAGTTTTTGAGATATTCAGCCCAAATTTGGAATGCAACTATTTTTCACAGCCTCCATCATTACACGTCCTAAATTTTATCTAGAATCTACAAGGTGTTTCCTTTTCCGGAGCCATGTCTTCTTATGCGCTTTCAAACTTTTTTGTAGTATGCCACAATCAATTTTTCGTCATCTTTGTTCAATTAGAAGCTTTTTTGACACTTCTCGTATCTCCAACCGCTCTCGAGCAAAAAATTATTAAACGATTGTATGCATTTAATTTAATTAATTTTAATTTAAAAAATGACTAGTAGGCTTTGATTTTTTTCATTCATTTATTCATTTTGACAGTTGCTAAAGTTGAACCAGTGTCTGCTCGAATTGTTTATGAAATTAACGATTAGTTTTAAGACTAAGGTACGGTCAGGTTGACTGAAACACAATAGAAGCTAGACGATTATATCAGGTGCGCTTTCCAAATCGAGTACACCAGGCAGGCGAACATTTTCAAATATCGACAGAAGTTTGAAGAAACTGGTACTTTCACTGCAAATAATCATTTAAAAGGTGCAGCTCAAACTATGAGAACTCAATATATTGAGGAAGCAGTTTTGAATTGTATTAATTTAAATCCTCATGTGAGTACAAGAAAAATTGGAAATCAGTTGAAGATTTCACATTTTCTAGTTTGGAGGATTCTCCACGACTTTTTATTGTACCCGTTTCATATTCAACAAGTCCAAACTCTACTTCTTCGAGATTTTCCTTCAAGATTGAATTTCTGCCGATGGTTCCTAGAGAAAATTAGAGAAAATGCCCATTTTGATAGTGAAATAATGTTCACAGACGAAGCTAACTCTTAGAGAACTGCTATCACAAATTTTCACAATAATCATTATGGGGCTGAAGAAAACCCCCTTTGGTTGAAGAATCTCATCATCAAGAACAATTATCACTAAATGTCTGGGTCGGAATAATTGAAAATGATTTAATTAGGCCATTTTTTTGCCTAACAGACTAAACAGTCCCGCTTATCGACAATTTGTAGGGGAAGAGTTACCTTTATTGCTCGATGGATAGGTCGGGGTGGGCCAGAACCATGGCCTTCTAGGTCCCCGGACTTAAATAGTTCAGACTTGTTCTTATTGGGATATCTCAAAAGTTTAGTTCATACCACTCCAATGAACACTGTAGAAGAATTGAGAAATCGAATAATTACTTCTTGTGACACGATAAGAAATACCCCAGGAATATTTCAAAGAGTGCGTGACAGAGGCCTGTATTCTTGCAGGTGGAGGACACTTCCAGCAATTTATTTAGTTCTTAATTGTTCGTTTTTTTAGTTCGATATTGAATAAGTATAAGTTGAGTCAAATTTTGGGCATAAATATTGAGTATTTTCATTATTCTTTTTTATTTAGGGAATAACATACAATCCAAATAATTCAAATTCAATAATTTTTCACTCGAAAACGGTTGGAGATACGAAAAATCACAAGTGTCAAAAAAGTTTCTAAATTGAATGAAGATGACGAAAATTGATTGTACGCTGATCAGTAGCGTACTGCAAAAAAGTCTGAAGGCAAAAGGTGGCATGGCCTCGGAAAAGAAAACACCTTGTGAATTTCAGTCAAAATCTAGGACGTGTAATGATGGAGGCTGTAAAAAATTTTTTGCATTTAAAAACTGGGCTGAATATCTCAAAAACTGCAGGTGTTTTGAAGAAAAAAAACTCAAGTTGTGACATACTATTATGTAACAATCTGTATTCACGCAATAGATGTAACTTGATGAAGAAAAATTAAATAATTGATCTGAATTAATTTTGGAACTATATTTGAATCATTCCGTGTAAATTCTGTTACTAGATGAAATTAGGAAAAAGTTATACAATTCTCAGAGTTTCATTGAAATACGAGATGAAAAAATTAAGTGCACATAGGATATATTTTCGAAAAGAAAAAGAAAGCTTTATTCCACAAAATCAACGTTGCCTATGGCATCATCATCATATTTACATAATTTCAAAAGCAATCGAGGTGATGGTACGTGACTGATTTCGAAAATTTTCAATTTCGTAAACAAAAAATATTACCTTGAATCTGAAATTTAAAAGAATTGTAAATTTTTCTTCTAGCTTTATTATCAACCTAGACTTATCATGAATGTTTGACCAAAATTTGTTGTTGAATATCAGAAGATGTCGATGTTTTTGCCATAGGACGACGTTATCAATGTACTAGTCAAGCAGACTAGTAATTTTACATATATTAAGAGTCGTATGATATAAGTTGTCATGTTTATTATGTAGAATAAAACTGAAGTTAATTTTGGAATCACTTTTCTCAGAAATGGTCGATGCTACGGAAAATGTGTAAGGGCAATTTTCGTAGATAATCGATGTACAAATTTTTCACCTTGTTGAGGACTTTCACAATTTCAAGACAATGGCGCTTCTAATGTTCATGCAAATTTTTAGCTTGTTGGGAATTGATGTAAAAATACGCCTATTTTGTGGGCTAACTTGATTCGACTACAAAATTAAAATTTAGAATTAACTCAAATGCGTTTCGATATATTCATTGTCCAGATATTGTACTGAAATGTCCGGGATTTTCTCTTCATTATTTTAGTCTACAGAACTTGGAAGTTCTTCTGATGATATATATATATATATATATATATATATATATATATATATATATATATATATATATATATATATATATATATATATATATATATATATATATATATATATATATATATATATATATATATATATTCTATAAATATTCTATAAACTCATACTCTAAATATCATATACTGTATTTCTTATCCAATTTGTACATTACGATAATGTTGTCATGCTTCATATTCAATATTCCTTCATTATTTCCATATGGCTTTTACTCTGATCGTTACTGTAAAAGTACTCTATAACGCCCAAATAATAAAACTTAACAAGAGGCAGCTTCCATTCTTAGACGGAAACTTTGAACATTCTGAAAGTATAAAATAAATATATAACCGACTTTATGACTGCACTCAAAAACCGTTTTGTACTCGGGATGTCACCCCCAGAACACATGGTATTTTTAGTACCATTGTCCCTTCTGAAATATGACAGATGAAATCCGAGACAGCGACTACCTAAAGAGATCTTGTTATTCCCAACACGTGCTGCACATAAGGTGGACGGCCAGATTGTCACTTGAATTATGAGCGAAATCTGGGTCCATAATCTGATCTTTCAGTGATGATCTTCAGGGCCTTGAGGTAGGCCGTATCGGACGATAGTACAGCGGACATTTGACAATATTTTCGAAAGGTTTACATCTTTGTTACATGTTGGTGGTCTGAATACAAAATTCTCGGAAACTATACATCCCTTACGTTATTATACTAGGTGGAAGAAAAAAAAATTATTTCTATCTAAAGCTGCGATGAAAATAGATAATACTCTATGCTTTGAAAATTACTATTTAAATATCCTGAATAACAACCGAAAACAGTTTTGTCATCTAACGGCCGGTCCTATGAAGGTTTAATTTACAAACTGAATAATATCATTGAGGAGGTCGTTACTTGATGAAAATCGATATACATATTTTCAATGAAATAAAACTATGGTATTTAGATTTTCAATATATTAACAAAACTATGACCGGTGCTTCATAGATTACATTCATTAGAATTTGACATTTTAGATTCCGTAACAATATTCAAAGTATACATTAAAATAATAACAGAAAATACCTGCCTGTATTTCTTGACGTTGCTAAAGCATTTGATACGGTTATGCACGAGTTGGTTTTGGACGTGTTGCAGACTTGCGGAATACATGGTGTGGAGCTGGATGTCTTCGTAAGTTGTCTTCATGACAGAGTTCACCCCACTTAGTGTCTTAATCGAAATACCTCAGGGAACAGTCTTAGGTCCTTCACTGTTTAAGTAGTAGTATCGTTTGCGGATGATACTGCAGCTGTGTTCGATGGGGCTGATTGGGACGAGGTTGGACAGTTTGCTATCTAGGGAATATCGACAATAATATGCTGGCCTTAAACTTTCAAGTTGACAATTAATGTGGAAAAACCTCGGCAAACCGACTATGCTGGGATACTCTAGACCTGCCTAGGTCAGGTGTATCAATAGCTAAAGTGGAGTCGGTCAATTATCTTGGAGTTATCATAGACAAACTGAGTAGAAATATACGAAAGTTGATACATAGATTTTACATCATTCGTCAAATTCTGGGAAAGAAACTCTTGCTTTGTGTTTATAAGGCTACCGTTGAATCCTTAATAGGATACGCGCTAATTGTTTGGGGCAGTGTGTATGAGAATGCAATTCAGCAGCTGAACACTACCCAAACTTATATTTTGAAAGTCATTCTAAAGAAAAGCAAATACCATCCTACTGCAGCTCTGTACTGCATAGATTGCCTTAACGTTCGTTCACTGTATGTTCTGTGTACATGTAAATTACATTACATTACATTCGTGGTTGTCGATTGGCTTTGCAAGCCTTTCCGAACTGCGACCAAATTGATCTTGTGATTGTGGGAGTAGAACCCAGAGGCACTGATGAAGAGTACTTGGGTCCATATATGCCTGTTCCTGTTCCATAAATCGTTTTTGATCCACCCGTGTACCAAATGGAGGAATTTTGGTCTTATTGATTTATTTTTCCCTTTACGATGGTGCAGTCTTCTATGACCACTTAGAAGGGTGTGTGAAAATCAAACTTAAGTGGCATTATATCCGATGGTTGTGATGAGATTTCTAGCGCTATGTAACCCAGAATCCCCAGGTGTCCCTTCAGATCACCAGGTAATAGTTTTTTTGTGTCTTGGAGCCGTAATGCCGCCATCAACGCCTCCTTTTTCAATTTTATATGAAGAGGAGGGAGATTTAGGATTACCTCCAGGGCAATAGTCGGTGTGCTTCTCATAGCACCCGTTATGCCCAAGCACGTGTACATGTAATTATGTTCACAAAAAGTCATCGCTTCATAGTTTCGTAAATCAAGAGTATACCACCAGAACTAAAGTTGCGAAATATCTAGTACCAGTGATTCGAAACAACCTAATAAAAAGACTTTTGAATTATCTTGCACCTAAATTGTATAATGCACAACATTTTCATGTCAGGACTTTAAAAACACTGAAAAGATTTGCACACAACCGTAAGTTGTTATTGTCGAGAACGCAGAGACATTTCTGACTATCCTAGGATGAGTATCTTCTGTAAATTTTAATAACTTTCCAGGTTGGTACACTTCATACTCAGTGTCAGCATTGTTTAGGCTGATTTCGTTTTTTTAATTTTTTTTTGTTTGTCTAAATTAGTTAGTTTCGTTCTGATTTTTAATCATGGATATTATCATCAATTTTGTATATCGTCAAGGCACATAAAAAATGATCTCGGTGCTATAGGTATATGTTCAGGTAAGAGTTTTGGAAATATCATATTTATAAATAAATGTATCTATGACAGTGTACAAATAAATTCAATACTGTAACGATATCCAATCGTCCCTGAAGCCGACCCTGTCACGGTCCGGCGGACTGGCGAGTACGAGGCACTTTCGGGAGAATTCGAGAAAGATTTGAAGGTTTCAGCTCGCTATATTACGAAAAAATCAGTGTTGCCCTTTCCGGAATGTTCTCGAACAAAGACCTGGAACAGAGCCAGAGTTACGCCAATGTTCTAAAACAATTCGTACTTGTGTATAAGAAGAGAGCGCGAAGCGCAGAGGATGAAGTTTGAATACAGAGCGCGAATAAGTGGACAAAGTGTTAGAGATAAATTAAGCTGTATCGATTGTGTTACATAATTTAGTCATTTAGTTTAGTGTTATAATTATTCAGTCTACGTGTGAATAAAATAGTTAAAGTTTTGTAACGTTGAAGTGTTTGATTTGAACCCACAAATAATTTCAAGAACTAAGAAACGTTACAATACAATACAAATACTTATGACCGCCATATGCCTGAATGCCATCCTCACTTTTCGTCCATTATGTACAAAATATTCTGAAAACTTGTTTTGTACGGAGTAATGAATCATCGAAGAAATAGTACTATGCACTTATTTGAATATCAGGTATACGTTCAAGGTTAATACTTCTTATCTTTGAAGTAATAAACTTCTGAACAGATTTCGTTCAAAATAACAACACAAATAAATAAATCTATTGTCAATAAACAATCACAACGCAAACTTGAAAGGATTATATATCATCATGGAAAACTTGAAATATCAGAAAGATGACTCGAAATGTTTATGTAATCTAAAACCTCTTATCTTAATTTCATCGACCCTTTAGGGGATCAGTGCAACGGCTGAATTATGGTAGGGTTTATTTTAACTCATGCACATATCTGATGATTTCTCAAATTTATTAAAGAGATAATTTTTTTATTTATCTTCGCTTTTTGTTTATGTTTGCCGTCGAGATTCGTTTTATAATAATATTGCTGATAATTTCTCGAATATGTAAACGGCATTCGTCAGCAAAACAGCAACAACACGTATCTCGAGTTTTCAGTTGTTTGACAATACCATCTGAAAACTATGACAAAATTGAATAGTCGAACAACGATGTTGAAGCAGATCAGAGTGAAATTGATGAACAAGCTCAATCTGTTGCACAAGCAGAGGAAAACAGTTGTAAGAATGAAAAGGAAATTGAGTTTCAAAAGGCGCATGAGAGGACAAGAGTATACAGGATATAGTGGAAACGGCGGCAAATTCGAATATGGAATTAGAAATAAGGAGAGAAGAATGTTTGCTACCTGCATCTCGAATTTCTGTAAAAAATTTTCAAAACGGAATTGCTAAAAATTCTCTGAGCAACATAGAAAAAGAATCTTCACTAAGTTTTGGAAGCTGAATTGGGCCGAAAAAAACTTTATGCTGTTAATTTAGTACCGAAGAAATGTAAAAAAAATATGCACTGCAGGTTCAAGTGACAGTCGATGAAGTTTTTGTTATAAATACTATTTGATTTTCGGAGAAGAGAGAGTGGCTGTCTGAAAAAATATGTTTTTGGGAACCCTGGTACTGAAAGAGTGGATGGTTCATAACTGGGTGAACGATTCGGAAGATGGAATACCGACAGAAAAAAAGTGAAAGAGGCCAAACCAACAGATATGAGAATTGAAAACTTACGAAAGTGGCTCCCACTTTGGCCTAAACTACTATCACATTATTGCAGAAAAAGCACAAACAAATTATTTTTAGAGTGAACCTTCAATCACAAATGTGAGTTCTACAAACTTTATCAGGGTTGGTGTAAGGAGCAGGAATACATTCCTATTAATCAAACATCGTTCCAAAAAATTATTAAGCAAGAAAATATCAGTATTTCAGGCCACGAAAAGACCAGTACGACCTGTGTGTTGGTTTTAAAAAAAAGTGTTTCAACAGAAGATTATCAGAAGCACGTAAAAATGGAAGAAATGGCAAGGGAAGAGAAAAGAAAGATGTGGGATCAGCTTTAGACAATATAGTAATAATTAACAACTAATCGAACATCAACTTTTATTCAGTTTACTTGCTGAAAGAAATAATGTCCATACAAAATTTATTATTATAAAATAATAAAATCAAAATTAAATTTTAACAGTCAAGTAGAAATTTAAACAATAAATTTTCTTTTCTTATCTATCTCCTTTTCTATTCTCAACAGAATAACACAAATTGTAAGAAATGAAATATCACACATATTCAAAAGTTGTGAAACAATTGCTCAAAGCACATTCTTACTTGTAAAAACTATGTACATTGTAAAAAAATAAATAAAAATTGACATGTAAAAAATCCTCGGGTGTCAATAGCGATGTACGTCGCAAAATTATCATATGAATAATTATAAACTCCTACCGGTATTCGAAAAAGAGATTCTATTATATTATACTGACTTCACTCCAAGATGCAAGAATCTTGTTCAGTCTTCGTCTTGTTCAAATCTTGGAGGGTGTGTCTTGGTCTTAGTCTTACTACAATTTGGTCTTGGTCTTACGAAAATGAGTCAAATATTAGATTTTGGTGATTATCTAATTCATCTAAATGTAGTTACAATTCATATTCAAAACTGCAGATTATAGATTTATACATTTTCACTTCCTCTTCCAAGTTTTAGCATGAGCAGATGTAGTGACATCCTTCATGAATCCAATGAAGTTATAATTCGTTTCCAATTCTGTCGATTTTGTGCCAGAACTTTTACTCTCACCGGCAAATAAAATTATCGAAAAATCGGGGAGAACCCAGTAATAAATGTTAATCCAATATATAACACGCCTTAGAGAATTCAAAATCTTGAATACTCAACAATCAAAAACATAAATTTTTAGTTGATTATTCGCAGTAAACAAAATTTTATTCTCTCGTCAAACTCTCTGAGAGAGGTTATCCCATCAGACCATTTGTCTCATAACAAACGTTATCTAATAGACATCATTGAACATTCATGTAATTTGTGTTTAAAATTTTCACTTAACAATTCTTCAAATCTAATCCAAAAATGTTACACTGTACTACCATATAATGCTAATCTTATATCATGGGATGTAGTTAATATAATAATGTATATCTCATTATACAATCTTTTAGAAGTATGTTTACAACAAAATTATTTCAACTTCAACGATGAAACTTACACGAACAACAACTGTTTCAATAATAGGTAATCCTCTCAATTCCTTACTAGAAGAGATCTTCATGAATAACAATGAAATAATAATTCATATTCATCCGCTGTCGAAACACTGTATTTATTGGTGGTTGACATAATCTGATGTTTCACATACACAAATACACAATTATATTCCTTTGATACCTTCATAAATTTAATTCACCTAATTTAATTAAAAACTGTAAAATTCCATCAGTATTTTAAAATAACTATAACATAAACTGACCAGAATTTATTTTTCCATTGTCCATAAACTTTATGATATTACAGATGACATATATTATCATTCATATTTCTTCCGCACATTCACATCAGCATAAAATAGCTACTTGCAACAGTATGACGTATAGACTCACCACGATAACGAGTTTCTTCAAAGAGCTCAATCTTATAAAACAAATAGTGGCCAATAATGGTTATAATTTTTTGATGACGGCATGCTATCTCGTATACAATTTCATCATGCAATCCATGAGGATTTTCATTATAAAAGAGACCAATTTGAGATATAATATATTTAATTTAAAGTCTTTCCTCCTTTCGCATAATTTGAATATAGCTTTCAAATCTGATAACTCTCTAGGCAGATACATTAAACACAGTATTTAAAGCTGTCTTATGGAAGATGTAGTAAAATATATCGATAGAACTTTCAGAAACGGCAATAATGAGTTATCAGAACACAAAAGCAGTTTAGACAAACAAAATTACATTTTCACAATGCAAATCTGCATCTGAAAAGAAAATCATACTTTAAGTAATGATTTTGATATTTAACACGATGAAGATGAAACCTAAACAGAAAATAGAAACTAAACCTATGAAAAGCATTGGAAATCAATTAACAGAAAAATTCCGGAAACTTGATTGTCAATTAGACCCAAATTCGCCACCATTACTTAATTTTCCTAGTTCTTAAGGCAACCCTGTTTGGATTTTCCTCCTATTGAGTACCTGCTTTCACCAATAAAAGATATAGGGCACATCTTTCTTTCAAATGTACTACTCATCTGATGAAGCCACAGTTTAGTGAAGCGCGTCATAAGTTGAGAACATAGTAGAAATTTGAACATAATTGTTTCATTTAATCAAAAAATAATAAACATTCACTCTTGAAAATCCTCCAGGAAGTTCGATACATAATACTAAAATACCATCAAAACAACTATAGATCTTAGATAAAATAAAAAACTATCATTCTTCAATGTATGAAGAATTAAATCTATCCTTAATATCAAAATTTTTTTTTATGTTACCAAATAATTGAGTTTTTCTAATTCAATACAACCGTTATCGCTACAGGCACAGGCATAGTCAGAATGGAATTCATCATTTTTGCATATATTTGTTTTCTTTATCGATGTTCCATCCATTAATTGGCGTGAAGTCAGTATTAATTGGGTCAAGAGCAATTCAATACGTATGCGTAAACTGAACGAAATTGTTTTATTAATGGCGAACTTTTAGCTATGTTTACTCTGTAGATCGAATGAACTCAATACTGAATATATCAGACGAAAGGAAATTCGTTGAATTGATAAAATAATCGAAAATATTTGAATGCTGGTTTCACCAGACCGACGTTCTTTTCAAATTTCAATAATATTTCCAAAGAATTTCCAAATATATTTTCAATTTAAATTTTTTCATCTGAGGAACTTTCCGGAATATCAGAGAATCAACAGAATATATCATTCCTTTCGTCTGTTATTATCCGAATTTTGCGACTTCTCTTGTAGTCTGGAGATATTTTCTCCTGAAAATTTTTCTAGAACTTTGAAAATGAAGTCCATCAAATATTAAATTCCTGTCGATAGTACCATCAAATGAGTATGCAAAAATCATTAAACTTTTTGTAATTTATAATTTGTAAGTTTTTTCTTCTGAAAGCTTTTCCGGTCCATAAAACAGCAAAATCAATCCACATATGTCATTCGTTATCATGGAGTTCATCCAAAAATTGTAAAATTTATCTGTTGGAACATTCCGATCTCAATTTGCAGCTATCCTGGATTTTCATCAAGAATTTTTTCCTGTGTCATAATCTAACCTAATCTAACCTACTATCACAAAACTAAGAAAGAATCAACCTGAACTGTCGTCAGTTAAATTGAGAATGCAAAGGAAAAGTATGATTTTGCAGTTTGAATTCTCTAACTTTACTCTGCACTATTTTTATGTATATGATGAAAATTATATGAAATTTTCAAAGCCAACCTGAAAATATAAATGAAAACAAAAATTTTGCATTAAAAAATAAAAAAAAGAAAAGGAATGAGGGTGCATTATCATTTGAAGGTATGAAAATAAATATCAAATATAATATTTCATCAAAATAAAAGCAGAATTACATCATGATTGATATTCTAACAACGTGAAAGATTTCCATTGGTCTGTCACTCACATGAAGTTGACCTTCTTTTGGAATTTTTAAATGGTAACCCTATTTATTTTTCGATTACTCATTCAATTTTGAATACCTTCTGCTGAAAAAATATCTTTAACACGCTGTATTCACCGAGAAAAATGGAATAAGTGGAAATTTCGGATATCGGTGTTTTGATCATTTTTTAGTTCGGATAACTCACATTGCTTTGAACTTTGGGTAAAAAGTTTCAAAACGTAACAGAAGATGCCAATGTGAAGTGAGCTGTGTGATGGAATTCCATTGAAAATCACAGAGCAATCTTCATAAAATTTTAATGTATGTCATTCGTATTATAAACAAGAAATTATGATTAGTTTTCATCTAACCTACCCGCTAATTCTTGTTATTTTTTCGTTTCGAGTTCTTTCACAAAGAATTAATGAGTATGAAAGACGAAAATCAAGTAGATACAGACCTACTGCAAGATTATTTTCAATCTAACAGAAATAGTGCTTGCGCATTTCGACTCTGTCAGGAACGATTTCCAGATCATGATAAACCAGAGCGCTGCAAGCTTATCATACTCGAAAAAACCTAGGAAGGTGAAGACAGCTGTTTCAATTTACATAAAAAAATTTCACAGGAATTGTTGAACATGCCATGCAGTTGAATACATAATTTCCTGAATACGGCTCGTGTTTTGCGTTGTGAGAAGCAGCACCATCTTGTTGGAATTAAACTTCATTTGATGACAATTGCACTGATTCATGTTTCCTTCAATAATACATTCGAATAAATGGTGCACCAGAAGTTCACACTTAATCTACGCAGAAAATTATTGTTTATTATGTTATGCGGATTCTGCTACCTCTGCTGGAATTATTTCAATTGAAATAACGACTCATACGAAAAATACTCTAATCAGACCAAAAGATTTGAAAAAAAAATCTAAATGCATTCAATTTAAAAAAAAATTTGAAAACTCGAGGCATATAATACTGGTATGTTCTTCAAAAGCTTGAACTCTTTGAAAACCATAAGGTCTGTATTTTTTTCATGAAACAGATTGAACTATTGTCGCTGACTCCCACAGATATATGTCGAATAGTTGTTTGTGAGTTCGCTTCTACACTCAACAAGACATTCAATTCAGTTTCTTTGAGAGTTTTCGGTTTTCTCATTGAACCGTATTTGCGTAAAATTTTTTTGACTCTGGAAAGCTTGCGGCTTTCTGGATCATGATAATCTGGTAGAGTCGAAAGGTTTGAGCACTGTCTGAATTAATATATCAAGTCTCCGTCAAATACTCGAAACGTAAGAATAAGAAGAATTAGCGGATTATTTAGATCTGTCATAATTTCTCGTTAATAATTGGGAATAACATCCATTAAAATTCTATGGAGATTGCTCTGTGATTTACAATGGTATGCTACCACAGACCTTACTTCACGATTCATCAGAATCTTCTGTTACTTTTGTTTAACTCGAAATATGAAATGATGCGAGTTATCCGTTCTGAAATAATGACCAGTACAGTTTCTAGGACATAAAAATGTTAGCGCGAACAGTTGCCCATTCCACGACTTACATCGATGAACTGGAAAAATGAGTTTTCTTCTGAAATTTTTCGATTTTCGAATTTCTTCTCTCTCAGAAAATACAACGTTTTAAGTAATATTTTTTAGGAGAAGGTACTCAAAATTGAACAACTTATCTGACATAAAATGAAAATATGGGTTTATCATTCAAAAGATCCAATAACTTTCACTACTTCCGGAACTGACAGACCAATAACAAATCTTCAGTTCGTAAGAATATCATTCAAAATGCAATTCCGTTCTTGTTTCATTGAAATTGATGAACAATTGTAGAAACTATAACTTGGACATTTTTCACAGAATACTCGATAAACAGGGTGTAACATAATAGTGTCACAACTTGAGGGGGTTAATCTACGTACAATTTTAAGAAAAAAAGTTGATATAAATATAGGTCCGCAAAAGCTTCGTTACGGAGTTACAGGGTGTTGTAATTTCCGGAAAAAAATAGTTTTTTCTTCAAAACTCCTGCAGTTTTTGGAATATTCAGCCAAAATTTGGAATGCAAGCTATTTTCCGCAGCCTCCGTCGTTACACGTCCCATATTTTAACTAAAATTTACAAGGTGTTTCCTTTTCCGAGGTCATGTCTCCTTTGGCCCTTTCAAACTATTTCGAAGTACGCCACTGATCAGAGTACAATCAATTTTCGTTATCTTCGTTCAATTCAGAAACTTTCTTGACACTTGTAATTTTTTCGTATCTCTAACCGTTTTCGAGTGAAAAATTATTGAATTTAAATTACATGAATTGTATGTTATTCGCTAAATAAACAAAAATTATGGAAATACACGATAGGTATGCCAAAAATTCGATAGCTCGTCTTCTGAGATTTAACTTATACTTATTGAATATCAAATAAAAAAAGGAACAACTAAAAACTAAATAAATTGCAGGAATTGTCCTCCACCTGCAAGAATACAGGACTCTGTCATTCTTCGCATATTATCACGCACTCTTTAAAATATTGCTGGGGTATTTCTTATCGCGTCACATGAAATTATTATTCGATTTTTCAATTCTTTTACAGTATTCACTGAAGAGGTATAAACTAAACTCTCAAGATATCTCCATAAGAAAAAGTCTAAATTATCTAAGTCTGGGGACCTAGGAAGCCATGGTTCTGGCCCACCCGGACCTATCCAACGGTTTTTGAATGTATTATTCAAGAATTCCCTAGCTTCTCCACTGAAATGTGCTGGTGCTCCGTCATGCATGAACCACATTATGTTTCTCACCAAAAGTGACACATCCTCGAGCAATAAAGGTAACTCCTCCTCAAGAAATTGCCGATAAGCGGGACCGTTTAGTCCTTTAGGCAAAAGAAATGGCCCAATCGAATGATCTCCAATTATCCCTACCCAGACATTTAGTGAGAATTGTTCTTGATGATGAGATTCTTCAATCAAATGAGGGTTTTCCTCAGCCAATGATGATTATTGTGAAAATTCGTGATAGCAGTTCTCGAAAAGTTAGCTTCGTCTGTGAACATTATTTCACTATCAAAATGAGCATTTTCTCTGATTTTATCTAAGAACCATCGGCAGAAATTCAGTTTTGAAGAAAAATCTCGAGGAAATATGGTTTGAACGCGTTCAATATGAAACGGGAACAATAAAAAGTCGTGAAGAATCCTCCAAACTAGAACATGTGAAAAATTGAACTGATTTCCAATTTTCTTGTACTCACATGAGGATTCAAATCAATGCAATTCAGAACTGCCTCAATCTGGAGTTCTCGTAGTTTGAGTTGCACCTTTATTATAATTATTTGCAGTAAAAATACCAGTTTCCCTCAACCTTCTGTGGATAATTGAAAATGTTCGCCTGTCTGATGTTACTCGATTTGGAATGCGCACCTGATATAATCGCCTAGTTTCTGTTGTGTTTCCGTCAACCAGACCGTACATGTAATGGATATCAGACAATTCGGCATTAGTAAAATAAGCCATTTTTTCTTACAGCAATAACTTCAAAAATCTTAAAACTAGTCGTTAATTTAATGAACAATTCGAGCAGACACTGGTTCAACTTTAGCAACTGTCAAAATAAATAAATAAATAAAAAAAATAAAGCCTGCTAGTCTTTTTTTGATTAGAAGTGCTTTCACTTCAGCGAATGCATACAATCGTTTAATAATTTTTTGATCGAGAACGGTTGGAGATTCCAAAAAATTATAGGTAACATAAAAGTTTCTAAATTGAACGAAGATGACGAAAATTGATTGTACGCTGATCAGTAGCGTACTGCATAGAAGTTTGAAAGCGCAAAAGAAGACATGGCTCCAGAAAATAAAACACCTTGTAGATTCTAGTTAAAATTTAGGACATGTAATGATGGAGGCTACAAAAATAGCTTGCATTCCTAATTTAGGCTGAAAATCTCGAAAACTGCAGGAGTTTTGAAGAAAAAAACAATTTTTCCCGAAAATTTCAACACCCTGTAGCTCCATAGCGAAGCTTTCGCAGACCTTTGTTTATATGAACATTTTTCCTTAAAATTGCACGTAGATTTACCCCCTCAAGTTGTGATATAATATTATCTAACACCATGTATACGAGATCGAGATTAAAAAAATGTGGAAAATGAAAAAATTTTTATTCTACGGATTATTATTTCCACAACAGGTATTATTCCTAGGAATCTTCACAAAAGTATTGAGATTTTGGGTCTGAAGAAAAATTTCTTTGTACAGTCATCAAATCTTGAAATATTCTTCGTAGGTTTCTTTCCGAAAAAATAATGAGGTAGAGTCATAGGTTTTCTTTTTAGTTTGTACTGCTCAGAATCTCATTTCATATTTTATTTATTTGTATATATAAATGTAATATAATTAGCTGACAATTTTGTCATATTTATATTCAGAGCAGTATTCTATTCGATCGTTCATCACTTCACACAAAGAATACTATTAATGAGTAACATTCAGTGTTACTTGACTAAGGTCCGTACACTGGATTTTTCCGAGGAGAAAGCCTCTGACACTACTCGTTGGTACATTGATGTTATTGTCTGATGATGCTATAGTTTGTATATATTCTGGTAGATTGATATATTCTCATAACATTCAACGTTATCCTAATATATAATTATTCCAGGATATGTTTTGATTATAATCATTGCCTGGCAATGGTATTAATTACCGGGTGGTGGATCCCGGTGCGCAAATTCTACTCTCACTTGTCAAATTTTTTGATGATGCCACGGTGTTACAGCAAGCTAACAAGTTTTCCAGTGCGTGATTGAGTGACAAACATCCAAATATATAATCTTTCACATTCATAACAGGACAAGTAGATTAAAATTCTTCTAAACTGACAATACAAACTATAACGGATACATGTGCATGCGAGATGTCTTACCGATTCATATAATGTTGATCATCAAAATAGACGTATCAAGATTTGTTCTAGCCCAATAATCCCGTGGGCTAAATATATGTCGGGTGTGCCGTTTCATTTTGAAGGCTTGGCAAGATGCCACTCTTTCCCACTACTACTGAAGCAGCGCGTTACTCATTTCTGTCAGTCATTATTAGTTCAAGATTACAGACTGGAAATTATTTTTCATTCATGTCACCTACACGATTCGATTTAATTGGATGCATTCGGACTAATTACTATGCCATAACACTTTGGTATATTCAAACATCGACATAATCGGGAATGCGTTTTATTACGAACGAAAATGGGTTAATTCGATTCTCGTTTGGAGATAATCGAAACCAATGAGTTTTGTTGATACAATTTCAAAATTGGAGAGCGCATTTATTGAAGTATGACGGCATTTATAAATTCATCAAATTGAAACTACATACATGTTAATTTTCGTTTTATTACTTGAAATCAATGTCATCTGACCTTTGACTTTGTATTCACTTTATCACTTTTTGGATGAAGTTTTTTTAGCTAATAACCCATATTATGATAACTATAATTATTCATGCAACTTTTGACTGGTGTTGCGAAATCTTCTTGGAGATCTCAGTTATAGTGAAGTAAACAAACGTAAATTAGAAGAAGATGAACAAACCAATTGGGATATTATAAAATCTATCGTTTTCTCGAAAATATTGAAATTATCCTGAAATATATTCTGTCTTAAAAGTATCGTGAATTGTTTAATGAAACACAAAATATTTATCTTTTATCCAAATTTATTGTATCGCCTTCAAAGTAGGCTCATTTACGCCAACGAATAATCTCATCAAAACATTTTTCAAACGATTTTTGCAGAATCGAGTTCAGTTCTCGCCGCGAATTCTCTTCAATATATTCTATCGATTCTGAACGGGTACTTCGAAATAATAATTTGAGATTTGAAAAAAGAAAAAAGTCCACCGGAGCCATATCAGGTGAATATTGTGGTTGTTCGATGACATTTGTCAAGTTTTTGGTCAGAAATTCAATCATTGTGATTGAATTTCTGACCAAAACTTGACAAATGTCATGGAACAACCACAATATTCACCTGATATGGCTCCGGTCGACCATCTTACCTCGTAAGATGTCACAATGATTAGTTATAGTTATTATCCCGATTCGGGAAGAATTCGAGGCTGTCATTCCGTATCTTCAAACAATGGGTCAAAACCCACTCTTCCAACAAGATAATGCCCTCCTATTCGTGCAAGAGTTGTCAATGATTAGTTATAGTTATTATCCCGATTCGGGAAGAATTCGAATATGGAGGGAACCTGGAAAGCAAAACCGTCTCCAGCATGCTCGAGAAGTTGTTAGACAGGGAGGCGGATCAGTGATGTTTTGGGGGGTATTCGCCTTGGTGGAAGAATTGTCCTCGTTTTCATACAGAACAACGTCACGTGAAATTCTTACGCAAATGAGATAATTTTACCTGTAGTGGTACCGTATCTTCAAACAATGGGTCAAAACCCACTCTTCCAACAAGATAATGCCCCTCCTATTCGTGCAAGAGTTGTCCTGAACGTTCTTGAAGAGAATGATATCGATCTTCTACTGTGGCCATCCTGCTCCCCAGATCTGAATCCCATCGAGCATGTGTGGGACACCCTAAAAAGAAATCTCCTGCGTCAAAACGTCTTTTATCATGAACAGGAGCTTCGATTAGTAGTTCAGGGGGCTTGGAATGACTTAGGCCAAAATGTAATAGACAATTTAATATTGAGCATGCTGCGACGATGCCAAAGTGTCATTAATAAAAGAGGTGGACCTTCTGGGTACTGAAAAATATAAGTGCTTCCATATCGTTTCGAAAATATTAGTTCAGGATTTTTTTTGTGTTTTACCAAATTTCGTCATTTTCAAATTTTAATTTTTTTTTTAGAATAGGTGCTTTGGAGAAGTCAAATATTATTCTGTTTTCTTGAGAATACATTATATACAATACATCCTAACAAAAACCGAAAGATTTCTATAAATTCGAATCATCAAATTCATATTTTAAAGATATTGGTAAGTGTTCCCTAAACTTTTTTGAGGTGTTTATGTGGTTGTTGTGATTATTAATAATGGTATCTCTCCAAAAACTTGCTTCGTTAGGTTGTTGTCTAATCATATCTAGTATCCAAAGCGAAAATGCAAGACGGTTAGGAAAATCTCGAGCTTACGAGGTTGACTGGACTCGTTGTACATAATACGGATACCTATAAGAGCTATTCTTTTAAGATGGCAAATATCTTCCTGTGATTAAAATTTAGCTGTGAAGCATTTTTCTTAGTGCTGGTATCGCGTTGCTCGACAATTTAAGTAAGTACCTACAGCTTTTTCTAATTCTGGTGTTCTAATATCCCAGTGGCGACCACAATCATTTTTCGTCATTTATACCCTGTATAAGCAAAATGATGTCCGTCTTCAAACTAAAAATGACTTATTTGTGCGTTTTGACAAGAAATGAAATGTTCCGTTTTCGTTGTAGCGCCCGGTATATTCTCAGTTGTTTTCCAAAGAAAGAAAAGGTTCTCTTAGTCCAGAATAAGGAGAGGCGAAATTTCGGTAAGAGTGGTTTGAAATTCGCCGAAGGAACAAAAACACCGTAGGTGGTGTCTGTTTCCATATCGGGCGTAGAATTATCCGGGTCACCCACGAACACGAGCACGATCATTTGAATTTATGTAGAAATAAAAGTGGTTCATAAAAATAACGCTAAATGCAGTCACCATCTTGCGACACTAATATGGTAATGAATGAATAAAGAATTGAATGAGAAGTATATGTCATTTTATATATTCACAGCTACAGAGTTCCGTCACGCTTTGGAATCCTATAAATTATTGATTTGAGTTCGGAATAGTATTAGTGCTGAAGCAATCATGTTACGATGCATATAGACCCAAGTTCAATCTTATGACGTCACATCTCTCATGATCGCAGAAATATTATACGAGGGAGTATTGAAAAATATTTTGAAAATATTAACCACAGAATACTATAATTTTTCGTATATCATATCTAACTTGTCGTAAATATTACTTTTTTTGATATTATGAATCAAAACATCAACTCAAACTCGAAAGTTTTGGGGGCACTGGCTACACCATTCTCCACGGTGCTCGCCACAAGTAGGGTGTTTGCATCGAGGATAGTATGTAATCGTCAATCGGCTGAAACAATAAAAGCATAATGCTTGTTAACCTTCAATTGTAATAATATCAAGAGCTGAATCATCAATTTTAAGGATTTCTTCGATTGTCAGGAGTATATTTCGACGCAAGTTCCTTTTGCAGTATTTGCTCCATTCTTGGCTTGACAAGTTTATGACTCAGCTCTATCCAAAATTGATATAGTAGAATAGATTTTCGATGATTTATACCATTGCAACTAACACCTAAAGCAACATCCAAGACGTCTCTACACTTGGACCTCCAATGCAGATAAAAACGGGAAAAAACCAAATTGATTATATTCTTGTGAACAAAAGATTCAGGAACTCTATACATCATGCTACAACGTACCCTGGTGCCGACGTATATACTGACCACAACCTAGTAGCAGCGTTTGTAAACATTAGGCTGAAAATAATTGTTAAAGGTCAGAAAACATACCAACTAAAAATACAAAAGTTAACGGATCCAACACTGAAGTTAGTAGTCAATAATGAACTCAGTAAACAACTAACAAGCATAAGAGGTGAAGGTGAACAACATATAGAACACATGGGAACGATTTAAAACAGCTGTAAGACAGGTTGGAGATAAACATCTAGCACAAAACACAACGGAAAAGAGACAACCTTGGATGACCGATGACATACTAGAATTAATGGATTTGAGAAGAACTTTCAAAAGTAAGTGTCCACAAAATTATTCAATAGTCCAGAAGTCAATTCGTTCCAAGGTGAGAATAGCAAAGGAAAACTGGCTCCCTGAACGATGCGATGAAATTGAGGTATTAGATGCAAAACACGACACTTTCAATTTGCACCAAAAAGTAAAAGATACGGCAGGTAACTATAAACACAAAAGTAATTTACTAGTGGATAAAAGCGACAATATTCTTACATCAACAGAAATAAACTGAAAGAGTGGAGTCAGTATATTCAGAATCTTTTTAATGGCGATAGAACTGCATCCCATTACATCAATTTAAACGATAGGATCGATATAACAGAAGCGGAAGTAGAACATGCTATTGTAGTAGCAAAAAGCGGTAAAACACCTGGACCTGATGGAATTTACGTAGATGTTCTAAAAGTGATTAAGGAAGACAACTCTATTTCCGTACTGGTAGATTTATTAAATGGTATTTATAAAACAGGAATAATACCCAGAGGTTGGTTAAAATCAACTTTTGTTACCCTACCCAAGAAACCCAGTGCAAAGTACTGCAAAGACTACTGTACTTTTCAGTATCCAAGCTCTGGTACAGCGTTGTCGTGATGTTAATGTCGATGTGTTAGCCTGTTTTCTTGATTACGGAAAGGCTTTCGACACCGTGAAACATAACTGTTGACAAATTAGTTGACATACTGAAAGATCTGGGATTGGATGGGCGTGATATCCACATTATAGCCAACCAGTATTGGTATCAAACGGCAACCGTCAGAGTAGACAATAATATGTCAGAAGAAAAAGAAATAGAGAGAGGGGTACGTTAGGGCTACGTTCATTCTCCACTGCTTTTTAACCTGTATGCAGAGAGATAATTTAGAGAAGCTCTGGATGATGAATATGTTGGAGTGATCGTTGGCGGTGTCACGGTCAATAACTTAAGGTACGCTGATGACACAGTTCTACTGGCTACAAACCTGAAAGATTTGCAAGAACTCGTAACATCTGTGTCGGACCACAGTAAATAAATGGGAGTAAAAGTGAATTCAAAAAAGACAAAATGGCTAGCAGTGAGTAGAAGTCACATAGACTTCCAAGAGAAACTTTTAGTTGGGGATGAGGTTATAGAACGTGTTGACTCTTACAGATACCTAAGATGCCATATTCATATTCCAGGAGGCTTTGGAGGACATAGAAATTGGAATAAAGTTAAACGGCAAACCGATTTACAATGTAAGAATGCCTATGATACGGTACTTCTTGCAGACAATGAGAAAGACCTTCAATTGTTACTTGATAAAGTAAATAACGTCAGCCAGAATTATGGTCTTAATATAAACATCAGAAAAACGTAACTTTTGGTATTCAGGAAAGCTAGAATTGAAAATGTGGGAGTGTGCCTTGGAAACCAGGATATAGAAAGAGTTAGTCGATTCAAGTACTCGGGCTGTTGGCTTAACGGAGAATGGAATTCTGATATGGAAATCAAAACGAGAACACGTTCTTCAAAATGAAAGCGCTGCTATGCAACCAGGATTTGAACATAGCAACACGGTGGAGAACTGAACAATGTTATATCCTCCCCACTCTTTTTTACGGCGTTGAAAGATGGACGTTAAAAACTCGAATAATGTCAAGACTTCATTCATTTGAAATGTGGCTATATAGAAGGATTTCGAAAGTTCCGTGGGTAGAACATATAACGAATGCTGAGGTGCTTAGAATAATGGAAAAGAACAAGAACTGATCTAACCACGAGAAAAAAAAGAAAAGCAGCATACTTCGGCCACATTCTTAGAAACAGCAAATACAACTTGCTGCAATTAATCATTGAGGGGAAAAATAGAAGGCAAACGACGTATTGGCCGAAAAAGATTCTCGTGGCTTAAAAACTTGCGCGACTAGCTCAGTATAAGACACGCCGGCACACTTCTACCTATGGCTCGTGATAGAGAAGAATTCCAGATGATGGTCGCTAACTGCCTTTGAGGAGAAGGCACACCAAGAAGAAGATGCTCCCCATAACATGTCCGTGTATTTGGCGGATGTCCCCTCCTGAGTGTTGAACAGTTATATTTCTTGGTTTTCTCGTAACGTTTCGTAAATTATCGATTCATAATTCACACAGTTTCCTAGTTTTCACTACAGTTACTTATGAGATTTCATTGTTTTCTCGACTTACACTATACAGATATCAATTCAAAAATATTTGAAAAATATGTTGTTCCTTAGCAATAATTAAGTATAATATATATTCAATTATGTTTATATTTGAACACATCTTTTATCAAAGGCCGTATTATTCAACATTTTTCTATTTCGCGTTCTCAGAGATACAGTAATATAATGAATAGTATTTATCAATGCATTCTCAATGCATTCAATTGATTAAAACAAATTAACATTAATAATTCATTTTTAGCCGATAAAGAAATGTCACGGAATGGAGAAAAAGATCAAAGAAAACATGAACAAGTTAATGTAACGATTTATTATGATTCTGGTAGCTTATCGCGCACGGGATTGATAAGCATAACATCATCTTCCTGTTTTTCCGTTTATGTAATTGGGAAGTACATTGTTGTGCATACTTGATTGAATTTTTCAGTAGGTGGAGTGTCTGAAATTTATGAGTTTTGTTTTATTGGGATGAATAATTAAGAATGACCCTTTTTCTAGTATTAGCTTTGATATTTAGTTGACTCTCTCAACTAACGTAATATATTCTGTCAAAATAGTACTGGCAATGGCTCCATGAAATAAAAGCGCCAACGAATAATCCAATTAATAAAATATCTTCAAACGCTTTTTCCGGAATCGAATTCAGTTCTCGCCGCGAATTCTCTTTTATGTCTTTTATCGATTCAGAACGGGTACCTCGAAGTGATCATTTGAGTTTTGGAAAACGAAAAAGTCGACCGGAGCCATCTCAGGTAAAAACAGTGGTTGTTCGATGGTACTTGCTGAGTTTTTGATCAGAAATTCATTCCCAACGATAGCCTTGTGAGTTGGTGCAAAATCTATGAGTTTTCTATTCACATATCTGGCCTTATTCGACGAATTTGCTCTCCCAAACGTCGCATAACGCTCAGGTAATATTTTTATTTACCGCCTAGTGAGATGGTACACTATCGTGGTTCAAAATCCATGAGTTTTCTTACCACAAATCTGGCCTTTTTCGACGAATTTGCATCATAACGCTCAGGTAATATTCATTATTTACCGTCTGACCTTCTAGATAATAAAAGAAAACTGTGGAAATTATCTCGACATTTGATCGATTTTGACGTGATTTTTTTGGTCTCAGTTCAGTTGGAAGACTCCATTCCGAAGCTTGTTGACCGCTTTGCATGTCGAACTCATGAACCCATGTTTCATCACTAGTTACAATGCGTTTTATCGATGTCGGATCGGAATTGACTCGTTCAAGCATATCTTCACACTTACTCGATTCAATTTTCGGAGAAAGTTCATGTCTTTTGGATCTAGTCGAGCGGTGACGCGTTTCATACCTAAACAATCGGTTAAAATGGTATGCATTGATTTATGAGACATTGTCTACCCCCCTCAATCTGAAATGATCATTTTCTTCAGTTTGTCGATGTGACGTTCAGTTTGCAGATGTTGTTGGCCGACCAGAGCGAGATAAACCTTTCACCACTGTTGATTGTACTGGTGGATGTACGTGTTTTTGATAGAGTCAATTCATCGTGAGCTTTCTGTAACATTTTCAACGAGTCGGCTCAAGAAATTCCATTTGCAATATAAAATTTGAGACAAACTCTATTTTTTGACAGGATGTAGCTAGTTATTATACAATGGTGAAAAAGTATACTTATATACTTTAGTTCGGCTTCTCTTCGGCAGACGAAGAATAGAGGGCTAAGATCTAATCTTTTCTCCATTATTAACTACAATCTTTTTCGATAGCGGAAAAACAACGATGAAATATCGAAAAATATATTTTTGTAATACACTGAGGCCAGAAAATTATCGATGTCAAATTTGGAGGTATAATCTGGTGAGCTGTTTTACAGGATATCGCATTTTCAAAGTTTTAGTACGGCATCTATGTAAAATACTGCAAATAGAGAAAAATTGTCCCTTCATCGCCGTCCTCGATTCTCTAAGAAAATTCTTTGGCGAAAACAGATCCCAGCTATCTTCTTTATTATCATTATTAGTTCATACTATCCACTGCTGCACAAAAGCCTCCCTTAATTCAATCCATCTTTCTCTGTCTTTGGTCTTCTGAATCCAGTTCCCGGCCAGTCTCTTTATATCAGCAGTCCATCGGGTGGGCGGTCTTCCTCGGTTTCTGTAGGTCTCCGGTTCTGGTTCAGATAGTCTGGTTAGATATTTTGTCTTTCAGAGTAACTCCAAGCATCGATCTTTCCATTCTCCTTTGCATCACTTGTGTTCTGCTGACATTTCTTCTTGTCAACGTTAGTTTTTCTGCTCCATATGTCAAAACCGGAAGAACACACTGATCGAGAACCTTTCTCCTCAGACACACAGGAATATCGAATTTAAGTATGTGCCGCAAATTTCCGAAAGCTGCCCAAGTCAGACCTATTCTTCTCTGTATTTCGTGAGTTTGATTATCTCGCCTGATACCGATCTCATGTCCCAAGTACTTGTATACATGCACCTGCTCCATATTTGTGTCACTCATTTTCAATGAGTCATTTAGAACAAGATTTGTCATATACTGGGTTTTTATTATGTTGATTTTTAGGCAGAACTCACTCGAGGCCTCGTGTAATAGTTGAAGCATAGTTTGCCCTTCTTCTACATTGTCTGCTATCTGGACAATATCATCGGCGAAGCAGAGGTGGTTAATATTCTCGCCATCGATAATGATTCCTGTATTTTCCCAGTTAATTTTTTTCAGCATGCTCTGCAGCAATGTTATGAATAGTACTTATCCGTACATTGGTTTTGCGATGTTTCAACAGTTGCTGGAGCATTTTCATATATGTATTATTGTAGAATATCGGTGATCGACGTACCACTCGTTTCTAAAAGTTTTCCCTGGTTTATTGAGTCGAAGGTTTTTTCGAAATCAACGAAGATGAGCATCATAGATTTGTTGTATTCTATAAATTTTTCAATGAGAATCTTCAAGGTGAGAAGATGGTCATTTGTCCCATATCCTGACCGAAAACCTGCCTGTTCTTTCGTGAAAAAGAAATCAAATTTGTTAGTTAATCGTTTCGTAAGGATCTTCGTGAAAAGTTTATAAACATGACTAAGAAGGCTAATAGGTCTATAATTGACGAGGTCGTTTTTTGTGCATTCCATTCCGATGGTGTTATACCCTCTATATGGCATTTATTCAGTTGTGCCTTTAGGGCTTTGATAATTTCCTCTATTCCATGTTTGATGGGCTCTATCTTCATACCATCTTCTCACGTAGTTTTATCATCTTTCATTGCTTTAAGGGCTGATAGAATTTCATTTTCCGTTATCTCAGGAATTTCTTCCGAGCGTTGGCTCAAAACTTCTTTATTTCAAATTATAATGCAAACTCGTGTTTTCAAATGTAAACCATAGGCGATTTTAAATAAAATATGAAAATTTTCTGCTAAATACACGCCCCACAAAAATTGTCGCATCACCCTTCTTTTACGACAATACTGTATAAACTTTTAGGTTCGTCATTCAATAGTCGCTTGGTAACTTTCAGAAGTGTAAAATAAGAAGATATCATTTTAAAGAATTGAGTTTATGATGGATAATATCAACAATTTTCGAGTAATGAAAAATTAAAAAATTCTACCATCTTCCAACATTCGCGAAGAGACCAATCAACTAGCATGGAATGGTTACTTATCATTTTCAAAATCGAGTGTTTCCTCCCCGGACCCTAATTACTGCCAGTATACGTCTCGGAAGCTCGTCAAACAAATTTTGAATGTACTCTTGAGTCACTGAGTTCCAAATTTCAGGAAGCAGATTTTCTAGTTCTTGGAGTGTTCTGCAAGACATCCTATGTGCTGAATTTGCCACCCAATGTTGTCCCAAACATGTTCTATGGGATTCAAGTAGTGACTTCTGGCTGACCATCTTAAAATATCAATTTCGGCATTTTGTATAAATTCTGTTACTATCTAGCTGCATGAGGCCGAGCATTATCATGCATTCAAATGATGTTTTCGCCAATCAATGGGCCAAAGGGTAAAGCATGGGGTTCAAGGATATCTGCGATGTATCTGGCCGCTGTCATTCTTCCATTATTCACTATGACTAACTCAGTTCGACCATGGAAAGAAATGCCTCCTCACACCATTACTGAGCCCCCTCCGAAGTTTTCGGTTTGCCGAATATTGCATTGTTGATACCGTTCCCCAGGTCGTCTGTATACAGGCATACGTCTTTCATTTGATACTAGACAGAACCTGGACTCGCCGGAAAAGAGAACATTCGACCATTCTGGAATACCCAAATACGCATGTTCCCTCGCAAACTGAACTCTTGCAACTCGATGCTCTCTGGTGAGGCGCTGGCCGGTAGACGCCACCCTTGGTCTGATATCATCTTCCCTGAGCCTGTTCCTAACAGTTTGCAATGAAATATGCGCATTTCTGGAAAGTCCAAGTTCATTTTGTAGCATTCCAGCCGTACAGTGCCGAACTCTTAGTGCAGTTAAACGAAGCCAACTATCACCAACTGATGTTGTTATCCGATTTCTTCCTGTACGGCCCTTCTTCCAGATTCTTCTGTTTCGTGCTACCGATTTATTGCTCTTGAAATAGTGCTTTGGTTAACATTGAACAAGTTAGCCACGTAACGTTGGCTTCGCCCCTCCTCTAGAAGTGTTACAATTCTTACCACTTCATGACCACTCAAATAGCTTCCAGGACGTTCAGTATCCATTACAATAAATTCAAAGATTCGAAAATCAACGGGAAACACAGAAAACTTGCATTAATTTAGCGTGAAAACTGAAGAGAAATTGAATGAATGCTAATAGTCAAATAAACTCATTCTTGTTTCAGTGTTTGAGATCATATGAAAACAAATGTTACTATATAGGTAAGATTTTTTCCCCTCATATATCCAAAATCATATGTTGACAAAGAAGCTGCGATCGAGCTGCTTAATCGATTGTAGAATTCAGAATACCAGGTGATGTGACAATTTTTGTGGTGTGCGTATATTTGATATGCTCAAAAATGTGAATTATTCCAGAAATGAAAATTCTTCGAACATTGCGTGATTTCATTTGCGAATTCACACAAAACATCCCAATTGTTTTAAATTCTATGCTCACGGCAATAAATATTTGAAATAGTCACAAATAATTAGCTAAAATCTTCCTGATTGAAAAATGTTCGTCAATTTCGAAAACATTGAGACATTTAACATGTTAGAATGCTACGTTCAGAGTGGGTATGATTCTGATGCAGCTTCAAAAAATAATTCTGTTCATTTTTCTATATTTCAAAGATTGAAACAGAATTTCATAAATACTGCTTCTTCCATAGCACTAAGAGGGAAAGTTACAGTAAACCAGAAAATGAATACCGCCTCGGGACTACTTCCGTGGTTAAATCAAGGTGACAATAATATCCAGACAAGAGTGGAAGGAAAGGAAGGATACATCTGGTAGACGAAAGGCTCGTAGACCAGAGAGGAATCAGGTAGCAGAGTTCACTACCGGAAGAATGGGAGATGTTTCTATCTCCCTATAGATATACATACAATAATCGGAGATCATGGCGATACTTAGCTATGCTCTAAGGCTGGCAGAACTGTGTTTAACTAATGAGTTGATCATGATCTGGTCCGACAGTCAGGTTGATCTGGGAGCCATGAGCGCACACAGAATTACTTCAAAGGTGGTTTGGAAGTGCGTTCAGGTATTGGAACAACTGGCCGCGAACAACCATTTCTGTTTCCTCGGGATGAGATTTCGGGTCACACTGGGATCAGAGGAGATAAGATTGCGGATGAGCTGACCTGTGCTCGGGAGCTCTGCCTGTATTGTCAAGGCAAGGCTGTAGGACTTCCTAGCGGAACAACATTAGGACACACAGGATTGAATACTCGGGTTTGTCGAAAGTCAAGGTAATGGTGGTTACATCATCTAGCAAAACCTGGACAAGGTTGGCACTTGAAGGTAGTCGAATTAATGCTCGGATTCTAGCACAGGTAGTAAGGGGGAATGTCCAGTTCACCTGTGCAAGATAGGCACAGGATAGATAGAGAAAAATCCGTAGAACAGGTGATATGAAATGGGGTTGAAAAACCAATTCATTCGATCACCACAATCCTGGTTTGTATCTGACTTTGGAGTAACCGACTGGGCGGAAAGATGCTGTAAGTGAGTGATCTGCCCAAGATACCCCCTCACTTTATTCTTCTCTGCAAGGATTGAGCAGGGGATGCAGTTTCAAGGAATGGGGACACAGAGAAACATAGAAATCTAATACCGCCTTTCCATCTAAGCTTAATAAGTTTTAATTGCAAATCGCTTTGACTAGTAAATCACGTCGCCGAATCTGTTAAGACTAAATTATTTAAATTGATATTTGAAACTATCCCTACATATCTTCACTCTAATGAATATGAACCCAATACATTCAATACCGATAAGAACAACGCTTTATTTATTGATTGAAAGAAAGTTCAAAGAATTCCAGAAATGTCCCAATGAAATTATTCTTTAATTGAAGATATAACTCGATATATGCTCGAGATAAATAAGAAATAAATCTAAAGATAACACTTGCATTAAATCTGAATTTGAATATTCGATCGGCTGTTTTAACTGTTTATTATAATATGGTGCTAGGTATTACGAAATCGGAAGAGAAATATTGGACTTTAATGGGCAATTTCGGATCGTTGAATTTTTGAATAAGAAACTGTTGAATCTGATGATTTAGTGGGAATTATGAGTCAAATACGGTTCACACGGTACCTACAGGTAAGATATCCAAATGTTATCAAGTTTCCTCTTACGGGGTTTAATAGAAAAGTTTGAGAGCTGAGAATTGTAGTTGATGATACTCAGTTCTTGGCCTTGTGTCTATTCTGACTTTATCTTATCTTCTCTTATTCTACGAGAAATCATCCAACGGGACAAGCTGTAACATGTAACAAACAACAAGCTCCAAGATTTTATGACAACTTACCGTGAGGAATAGTTCTTAATAATCATCAAAATAATTATTTAATAAACTTAGTAATTTTAATTACTGTTATAACGTTATACATCAGAAATAAACACAATTGCATATAAAGCATGCTTCTAACAAAAACCAATCGCATTAACGCCTATATTTCTCATTCGATTGGAAAATCTTCATAACATGGTTCTAAAGAGCTACTGAAAGTCAGCACTCCATTTTTCACTAAGTAAGGGAGGAGGCTCGTAAAAATTCTTATTCTGAATTGGAAATAAACATGAAAATTTTTTGTGTAGAAAATATTCTTTTAATAATAGAAATTTGAGATACTGTTTTTCTAGTTTTTATAGATGAATTTCAGTTATTCTGGAGAGTGCTGTGGATCACAAGTATTTCAATCAGAGCGTAGATAACAATAAGTTATTGTAAATGTTATTAAATTGTTCATAAGATTTAATAGGTATTATTAATTTTATTAATATTCATATACTTAATATTAATTTTATTTTCATTGTTCAAAGGATCGTAATGAAGAATGGAAGATACTAACAAACTGAAATTTTTTATTTTTATTATCAATAAAATTTCATTTCGAAGGTTTCGAAAACTCTTATCATGTCTCCTTTGAAATCCCTGAGTTATAGAACTGATATTCAATGGAAATGAATATTATAATGTGATTTTATATTAACAAGAACATCAAAAAACGCCAGCTTTACAAAAATTGTAAAAATAGTAAAAGACATACTTCTAGGATCTTAGGAAAGAGGAGATCAAAAGCCTCCATCATCGCCTAAGCAAATGCAGTTCACCAATTCAAGGCTTAGAGAGCTTCTCTGCTGACACTATTTCCTGAATGTCCACGGTTATTTCCTTAACAAAATTTAGAATCCCATTTATTAGGTTCCTTTGTCTTAGCTCTTTTAAGGTTCCTTTGTCCCCTGAAATTTTCTGTCTTTTCCAGGTTAAAGCCTCGCATTCGAATATGAATATGATAGAATGTTTCTTCCTCTTCGTTGCATAGTCTACATATTAGTTCTCCACGATAAATGCCTATTGTGTGTCGATGTTTTGAGGCGCTCATTTTTTCCTACTTAGTCTAAGTGCCCAGGCTTTCAGACCAAAGTTATCTGGTTCCATTTCGACTCAGTTAGTGAGTGAAGACATTCCCATATAAGGTTTGATCGCGTTTCCTTCCTAGCTTGAGCTTTTTTTGAGGTTCTCACGAGCACAGGTTTTTATGGCACATACCTGAAAATGTTGCATGCTGCCTCAAAGAATTATTAGCCGTCATTTCGGGTTTTGTGAGTTCACTCCAGCTCCAGTCCCATTTCCCATTTTGGATCCGACCTTATACCAATTTACGTATTTACGGCTGTCAGAGCCGAGCCAATTGTCTCAGTATATCACCGTTTTATGCTGATTGGTCTCTGTAAGTTTTTTAGTTTTTTAGTTATCGTATCATTACGATACTCAAAGTTTTGATCAATTCCTCAATTCTGGTGTGCTCCGCGTGTACGGTTTTCCAGTTCCCATTTATCTCCTGCCTGAATGTTTTTTTTCTAGCCTCACTCCTAATACAAATATCAAGAGGAGGTAAATTTGGGATATCACCAGGCTTACGGTTTTCCAGTTTCCATTCATCTCCTGTCTGAATGCCTTTTTTTCTAGTCTCACCGCTAATACAAATACCAAGAGGAGGTAAGTTTAGGATAGTATCCAGACTTGATGGTGTTGATGTCAAGGAGCTTGTGATGTACATATCGGCTAGTTTGTGAAGTTTGCTTAGCTTCTCCCTAACCTCCCTCAGTATCACTTTTGAGCCTGAGCATCGCAGTGTAGAGTCAGTGTATATTTCTGGAATAAAGCCGCCATTTATTGCCGATGGCTTGATTAAGGGAGTATTTATTCTTATTTATGACTTGATCAAGGGGATTATTCCAGGTTAATCTTTTATCTGGGATTACTACCAGATATTTGCCTTTATCATTTCCCACTCTTTTCGCAAAGAAGAGTGGCTGTATTTTGCCATAAGTTTCGTTCTTGATTGTGTAGGGTACTAGGTTGACCTTGTCTATGTTAACTATTATCCTTATTTGGTCGAAGTGGTCCTTCACAACTGCCAGAGCTTCTTGTATAACCTCAGATATCACGTTGAACTGCTTTCCTTTCACAACCACGACTAGGTCATCGTCATAGACTGAAAGTAGAAGTCATTGTTAACAGTACTCAGGAGGTCATCCACTACCAGGTTCCACAGTCTTGGATAGAGAACTTCCGCCTGTGGATATCCTCAGTTGATGTGGAATCTTCCGATTACACCAAACAGTTTGGCTGAAGTTTTTCTGCCTATGCCTATCTTCTGCTTCAACCATTAATGTTCATGAGATGTTATTTAAAGCAACCTCTTTGTCAAGAAAAGCTTTCATAGCACTTTGTTGATTATACGTAGAAGCCTTCAGTTTGTTCACAAGGAGGTGGAGGTTTGACTCGCTTGATTTTCCTGACTGTTAGGCATGCGGGTTGACGTGTAGACCTTTTTCTATAAAAATCGTTGCCCACACGTACCTATCTATCAGTTTTCTAACCATATTCAGATAAAATGAAGTGTCATATCTATCTGCCTTTGTCTGGGTGTTTTTGACAGTTATGAAGACTACATCTATTTGCTTCCATAATGTAGGTACCCTCCCCTTTGCAGGTGAGCTGGAATAATGCCATCAGGCTCTGGTGATATGAAGGGATTAGATTGGTTTATAGCGCATTAGATTATGTTCCTAGGTACAATGATTTTAGGGAATTCCCAGCCTCTCGACGTGACTTGACTTCGATGATGGGCTAGGCTGGACTGGTACGGATCTCTGTCTGTTAATGAATCCGGAAAGTGAGTCTGCATTAGATATTCCAAAGTCTCTTCTACATGTTCACTAGAGTTCTCATCTGGGTTTTGCAGATTCCCAACGGGATAGCGAGAACTTTTTTGATTCTTATGACTACCGAGGTTTTATTCATATCTCCACGCCTATAAGATTCTTGCTTAGCTTTCCTCTTATTATAATTAGTAAGGACAACACACAACCGTATTGCCTGTTTTTTTTTTGCTCTACAGGGGACAGTGTTCTTCGTATGGTGACAAAATTGAGTCATGTAGTTGTTTGACTACAAGTTCTATGTCATGTCTGTTATTTATGTGGTTTTTAATGGTTTTCAGTTTTTTTCTAAGTTCGCCTTCGTAAGTCTACCAATCTGATTGCTTACATTAGTTTTATCGGTGGAACCGATTTCCATTCGTATATAAGTCTGACAGCGACGATTCATCAGAGAAATGCTAACCTTTGACGACGGTACATACAGCCGGTCTAGAGTTATGTCTAGCTCTTCTTTCCATATTTTGTAAATAAAGGTCCTCATTTATTAGGTTGAGGTTAGGTTCTATAATGAAGTCTTGCAGGGACTCAATTTTATTGTTTATGTTGGTGCTACCTCAGAACGTGTGATGAGAGTTGGCAACAGCTCCTATGAACCTGTAGGTTGTTTTGCCCACAGTAAGTCACCAAACTAGCCATTTCATCTTGAGGATGATCTTGAGGGCT
This sequence comes from Cryptolaemus montrouzieri, assembly GCA_013387265.2. Classification (NCBI taxonomy): domain Eukaryota; kingdom Metazoa; phylum Arthropoda; class Insecta; order Coleoptera; family Coccinellidae; genus Cryptolaemus; species Cryptolaemus montrouzieri. The sequence continues at coordinate 47,212,879 of JABFTP020000021.1, forward strand.
ATGCTGAGGCTATGATGAATTCAGGTGACGAGTTCGTCACCTGAATTTTCAACCTCATGGTTCTCAGACCTCTACAATATTATATTATTATATTGAAAAATTAAGGACTCATCAATTTACTCTCGTAGATATCAAAACTATAACATTTCAAAAACTATGAATATCTCGAAACTTGATAATCAATTTTTTTTTCTCGAGAACAAAAACAATATAATAGTATATATTGTAAACCAAGCTTCTGAAAAAGGGTTTGGTGTTGACGAATAATTTTCAAAAGTATCGATGATTAATGCATATCAACAATTATGAAATCCAATTGAAGATCACAGCATGAAATTACATACTATCATTTCATCTGTACGTAAAATCGTTTTCATGAGGTAGCGAAATAAATCTCGTTTTTTATGATCATGGCATTGAATTTCACATATATGGAAGCGATGGGCGGTGAAATAAGACTTCAATCGGCGAGAAAGTAAACATCCATGCAAATCGAAAATGTTTTTTCGAGTCGCATGCAGGTGTTTATGGAAAGAGAAAAGTGAAGGAATTACATTTTTCTATGTAATTTTTGCTGTTAGAAGTCGTATATACCATCGTTTCCTGCGAAATATAATCACAATGCAAACGAATGCAACATAATGGTTGCCATAAGTTTAATAAGTCGGCCAAGAGCGAAAGCTTATGCAATAAGGCAGTAAAAGTAGTATTGAATATCATTTGTTTCGATTTTATCTCCTAAGCGCTTGTTGATACATAAGTTTGTTTACTCAACGTTATGGATCTTGATCGTATAAAGTAACTGAATTAACGAATTATTAAGTTTATAGTTTTCATGAAAGAGTGAAACTTAAAATTTATTTTTTTTTCTGACGGGATTACAAATATGACGATATTTTAACCGCATGAAGTAAGAAAATTAATATCGATTCAAGAATGGTAACTCTTTCTCTCTCTCTCTCTCTCTCTCAGCCTGTGGATATCCACTCTTGGACAAAGGCCTCTTCCAAATCTTTCTATCTCTGTCTATTTAAGGCAATCTGAACCCAATTTTTCCTGCTGTTCTCTGGATATCATCCCGCCATCGTTTCGGAGGTCTACCAACACTCCTCTTGGTTTGTCTTGGGCGCCATACCATTATTCTATGAGTCCATCTGTTTGGTTCTTGGCGGGCTACATGTCCAGCCAAGCCATTTGAGTTCGGCTATTCTTCTCAAAATGTCCGTTACGCGTGTTCTTCGTCTTATTTCCTCATTTTTGATCTTATCTCGCAAACTAACGCCAAGCATCGATCTCTCCATTGCTCGTGGTGTCACCTAGAGTTTGTTGGCGTATGCGCAGGTGAGAGTCATTGTCTCAAGACCGTATGTGAGGACTGGTATAATACATGTCTCAAACATTTTCCTTTTGACATTTATTGGGATCTCTAGAGATTTCAACACATGACCCAGTCTTGCAAATGCAGCCCAACCTAGTCCATTTCTTCTCGATATTTCAGAGGTTTGATTTTTCCTGCCTTATACGATTTTTAGCCCTAGATAAATGTATTCTGTAACATTTCCGATCTCGTGGTTACCAATACTGATTCTTAAATTTGCAGGACTCATAACTTTCGTTTTATCCAGGTTCATCTCGAGTCCATAGATCAAGGCAGCCTCATATAGTTCTTCCAGCATCGTGCAAAGATCTTCGGCATCATCAATTATAAGAATTATGTCGTCCGCAAATCGAAGATGGTTCAGAAGTACACCATCTTCATTTATGCCTCTAGTTTCCCACTTCAAACCCTTGAACACGTCCTCCAGAGCCAATGTAAATAATTTTGGAGAGATCGTGTCTCCCTGTCGCATGCCTCTTTTCACGGGGATTTCTTTTGATGTTGTTTCTTCGTCTATCGTTATTTGGATTGTGGCGTTTTCACGGGAATTTCTTTTGATGTTGTTTCTTCGTCTATCGTTATTTGGATTGTGGCGTTTTCGTATATGTATTTGATGAGATTTGAATATCTACTGTCCACTCTTGCGTTATCTATTGCTCTGAATTAATTAACTTTAATTATATCGAATGAACCTTTGTCAAATTATAAATGTTTTTCTAAGTGATTATTGACATAGGGTTTTGTTTCAAGAAGTGGCAGAAAAATTCACTTTAATAGATTTTTTAATGGTTCACAAATAATTTTAAACGTATCCGATGAAGAAAGTCCAGAATATTAAAAGTTTTCAAAAAATTTCAATAACAAATTAGCTCACATTTTTAACCCGAGTTAATTCGGGAATCCCAAAATCACAAAAAATACAGGTAGGTATGAGTACAAAAACTTTGAAGCTACACTACGTTTGGCATGGTAACTTCTGAAACAGGGAACCACACGAAGAAGTGGTAGATCAGTATCCATTTACTCTCATCCCAAAATTTGAAATTAATCTGTTATCTCGTTCCCCATTACTTCTAATGGGCCCTTCAGCGCGGACACCCCGTATAGAAGGATACATTTTTTTGAAACCTACAACTCTATTATTAAAAATGATCATCAGCGAGCTATAGGTTTTCATTTACGAAAAACATTTTATCAATTATCGACCTTTTTAGATCATAAGCGAAGAAAACGTTATTTTCTCTGAATGATTTTACTGTATGAGTAGATCTTTCATTTTCGGGGGGCGCTATTGATTGAAAAAATACTAATTTGCTATACCGATGACTTTAATTAGCAATGGAATATTTTTATTATTTCATCAGAATAATAATTAATTTCATGAATTCTTTGAATGCATTTTTGTCATACCTATCATATCATCATGTATCGAATAGTTCTCAAGAATACATCTGAGTCTTCTTCAAGTAGGTATTTGGAATATTTCTTTCACACCTTGTCTTTTGGGGATTTATTATTGTCTTTCATCATGGTTTCCGAAAGGTTTCAGCCAGGACCATACATTTTGTTTTAGTGATATGCGTTGACCGTAGGGGAAATGAGTTACAACAAAGGTACAATTATTATTATATACCTCAAGTAAAACCCGCGACAAAATGTAAAGAACTTATTGTTACGTTCTCTGTCACTATAAAAGTAATTTTTTGCGAGTCAATATTCAAAGACAACCCGAATACCTTCATAATGCTTATAACATTCTCCTCTTGTATATATATCTGCACACATAAATCTATTCATGTAATCCACCTATGAAAAAATAACTCAGAAAACAGTACGATGGGGCTGACCTTCCTGTACTACTGATAGTAGATAGTAGATTTCAAAGTTAACCTTCAAGGTCTTTTCAAGAACATGAGATTTTCCTATTCTGAAGGAATATTTTTTTTCTACTACATTTAAAACTGTATTGAAGAACTTATTACTTCACCGAGGTCAAATGGAGGTCATATCATTGATGTATCGAGAAGAGTCCTTCAGCAGGTAGATCAATATCTAATGTACCAACCATCTTGATGACCTTGAACCATCTGGAGTCAACTTCTAGATCATTTGAAGATTAGAAGGATTTTCATATGTATACAAAGACCTATTTTGACACAGAATTCTGAAACACTGCAACCTTCAATGTCTGAGATGATATTTCGAAACTATCACCCCAAACGTGAGAGAAAAGGAGACTCATGGAAATCTAGCACTCTGACCATTAACAAAGGAAACAGAGCTTATATCCACGTCGTTATTTCTTACGAAAAAAAGCGAAACACATTGAAATATTTTGAGTGCGTACGCAATATTTAAAATCGTATTTTTCTTCTCGAGGATACAGCAACAAGCTAGAAAATATCATTGTAGTCATTAAGTATTGCGGTGTCTTCGAATGGGGTGTCAATATAGGTCTTTTCATAAGTATAAAAGGCACTCAACTAAAATTGATTTGAAGCTTAAGTTCTAGATCCTTTGCACATTTGAACTTGAAATACCTGCGATGATGATTTCACACGGAATTCAAATGAACAGCTAATAGTTAGTATCATGAATTCGACTCCATTTAACTTTTCCAGGGCAAGAGCTCTAAAATGGTCTCTTTTAAATGAAAATTTTTGCTTTTCGGAACCTGGATTCGTAATGATTTTCATTCGACCTTGAAAGTTAAACTTGGAATCGATGTCGGTGAAAGGGGAAATGACCCGAAACGTTCATGAAAATATTCGTCTGAACGATTTTCTGAATCTTGATAGATAAGAAATAACTCAGTAACTCGGTTATTTGACTTTCTCAATGAAATAAAACTCATGACCTCCAAAAGACCTTGATGAAAGTACTGAAAAGTGACCTCCTTCACCCTAAACTGTGAAAATTTCATTCTTGCAGAATAAGCAAATGAAAAAATAGGCGTTCTCAATGAAGTGTGCCTCATGACATCTAAAAGACCTTGATAAACAATAGTACTGGAAGGTGACCTTGGTCCTAAACTGTTTCTGTCCGTTCTGTTTTTCGTAGGTAGCTCAACTAATAAAATTAAATATTTGGGTGAAAAGATTTAAATGGATTTCTATTGTTATTGTGTGAATTGGCAAATATCTAATTCACTCAATAACTGTTGAAATCGGTTGTATTGTGTGTTTCATGAATTTGGACTTGATATGTTAGATTTTTTCATCACATGAAATCAATGGTTGCGTTGTAATTGTCAGATATTAAATATTACTAAATATATGATCCATCATATTTTCCCACTTTTTGTACTATCTATTTTGTTATAGTTATATAATTATTCGTATTAGATACAAATTCTGCAAAAATAATCTTAAACTGTCATTATCTTCGCTGATACATTATAAAATACCAAATCTTCACGACAAGTATTTCTAAATTATTTTAATTGACGAAATTGCTAGTCAAGATCATTGCCGACCTTTGTATATCAAATTATTAGAACTCAAGTAGAGACCAAAGTTTATGCTGAAGAGTTTGTTTGGTATAATCGTAAATCGAGTGCCTGATTTTGAAATTGATATACAAGGACATAGAATAAAATAGTATAAGAGCAAAGAATCTAATATTAAAAGAAGGATTACCTAAAATTATTGTTGACGGATTGAATACTTTTAGACCGTATCTGAGTAACCAATGGAGCTATCTCAGAGTCAGAAATAGAAATTGTTATATATACGAGTGTGCGGCAGCGAAATCAATCAAGTGAACATTGAATCATAATTCTACAGCTTTGAACTTGGATCTGGATAAATTATCCGATAAATCACGAAGGATTGTATAATTTTCCTTAAATTGCTTCTATATTATGTTTTGCAGACGTTGTCAAGGATTTTTATACTTGATATTGCTTATTTAGGCTACAGGCTTGAACAAAAGTATGAAATACGATTTGTATGATTATCATTACAAGAAGATACCGAATTTGTGAGTAGATTTGAATATTAAGCAAATCTTGAGTGATATTTTTGGTTTCCCCACCCGCTTCAATCTTTTTGAATAAACTGCTTCCAGAAAAGAATATAGCTGAAAAATAAGTTCACACTATAATATTCAATATTATTGTAAATTAGAAGAAAATTCAAGAAAAAATCCAACCAAAACTTTGATCTTGAGTTTATTATGAAAATAAAAGAAACGAAAATACACATAAAAGCATCACGAAATACTGCAATAACTCTGCATCTTGTTGTTATGTTGGTAATTTGGTTGTTCGGACCTTCTGAGGAATATTGACGAAGTTGAGGTTACACAGATTCTGCTATCTGCTATCATAGAACCTTACACAGAATATTGGAGCACATGGAAACTGGCATCGGAATTTGATCCACTCTGTTTCACGGTCTAATGATTGAACAAAAAATTTGTACGAATATTTGAAAACACGTTCTGTTCTGACAATTTAGTTTTACTGAATTGAGAAGTGATTTTTGAGTATAAACATAGATATAAAAAATAGCATCGGAAGGTGAGTTGAAATCTAACACCTTTCTGGAAAAATTGATGAGAATTTCTATTCTTACTCAAATTTCAATCAATTTTTGGGCAAAGAAAATGGCGCTATAATTCCGGCAATTGCTCAATGGAGTTCAGTTTTAGATTGAACATATCTTAACAAAAGATGCTAGAAACAGAATGCCTTTAAATGAAAAAAAAAATTAAAACTACAGCAACTATAGCAAAGTTGTATTCGGAAGTGAAACCGTTCTGATAATTAATGTAAATTGTAGATCAGTATTCATACTGATAGAGTACTATTCCCAAAATTTAAATTCGATCAATAAATCCGTTATTCCGATACTTCCAATGGGCCCTTCAGCACGGACATCCTGTATGTTTGATGGGATTTCCAATTTCACCATTCAAAATTTGAACATGTTCGAATTTTCAGACTTGCAAATTTCAGTATTATCTTCCAAATTAACCTGAAATATCCGTATAAATACAGATTTCGAATAAAAATCATGAATGGGCGTTTTTTTTCTGAAAATTTCCTAACCAAGCTCCTATTAATACAAAATGTTATTTGATCAACAAATAAAAATATTGTAGAGTTGACATTCAATATTTTAGTATACAGGGTATCCCAAATTGAGTGGCCTATTGGACGTTTATAGAGGACTAATAACTCTATCATTCTGAAATGTTGATAGTTGATTCAGCTGGTCTGAAACTAAATTTCTAAAACATTTTCACTTCAATGGCACTTCCGGTTATAGCGGAATTCATTAAGTTCACCGTAAAAAACTAAATGAAGTTCCCCATACATACCCTGTACCAGAAATTTCAAGTTATGGAGAAAGAACGAATTTTACGTACATACCTAAAAATGGCAAAGAGAGCTTAGATTCCTGCACGTGCATAGACTTGTTCCCAGAGTATTAACAAATAATTGTCCTTTAGTTATTGGATAACTGATAAATTTAGAGAGAAAAGATACGAAAGTGTAGTTGTTGTTGAATTTTCCAAAGTCCAATTGAAAATATCAAAGCGAATTAAACTTTCCTAAATTTCATAATAATTGTTCAAAGTGGGGCCAAAGATAAAAAGCTATAGGCAATACGTCAGGTGACCTTGGAGGCCACAAAGACGAACCGTTCGTTCCAATCCTTTTATCTCTAAACAGATCAGTTAAAATTTGATTTTTTTTTCATTTGTGCGATGAGCTGGAGTTTCATCAATTAGTACCAACAACGCCCTGATAAAGTGTTTACGAAGTCATTTACTACCGTTCTTAAAATCTCCATATAAAGTTCTCCATTTAAGTTTTCATTATACACAAAATACGAAAATCTGTTTTCCTTCAAAAATGCAAACACATTAAAACTGAATTTGTTTTGAGGATTTCTTTCCCTCGTAATATGAGGATTTTGGTTGGTCCGAACGTGTGAGTTGTTTCGGTTAAAAACCCCTCATTAGAAAAGTTGGCCCCATCCGTCCAGATAATCCGTTTGGGAAATCGGGATCCTCTTGTGTTCTGAGAAGAAGGATCTCACACAGTTCTATTCGAAGCTGTGGATCGCCAGTTTGTAGAGATTGGACCAATGAAAAATTTATAAGGGTGCAGTTTATGTTTTTTCAGAATTCTGTGAACATTACTATGAGGTTAATTCTTCTTTTGAAAAGAGAGGATTTACAAAAATTCGAATAATTGCATTTACAATAAATTCTTATATCTATGATTTTGGTGTGTGTCAGAAAAACAGAATCGTAAAAAACAAGCGAATAAAAAGAATTCCAGCGGAAAAAACAGGCCATGCCCGTTCTCAACTCAGGCATCTAAACTCGCATCATGCATCCTACGATTGCCCCTGAAGTATGAGCACAGGCAATGTAACAGGGGAACCATACTATCTTGAGTATGATTCAATAAACGAGTGAAAAAACCTCTGGAAAAAACTCGTTTCCCTGTAGCTATTGCACTAACAATAGCTTGTCTGTTATGTTGTGTTAGTGTTGATTGGGACAGGAAAAATCTGTAACAATCGGAAAAGAAAACCAGCAGAAAAATATTTTACCAAACATAAACTGACTCTTATATGTCTAAATTCATTGGAATCTAAGAACTGAACTAATGCTGTTTTTCAACAGGAAATATCTCATACACCTTTTGGGAATGAAGCCCTACGGGGATGTAGCCCTTGCCTTATCTACATACAGCATGGGAATAAAGCCCTAAGGGGGAGCAGTCCTAGCCTCATCTAAGAACTCAACTAATGATCCGCTGTTTTTTAACAGGGAACATCTCATACGCCATTCGGGGGTGTAGCCCATAATAACCTCAAGATTCAAAAACTAATCTCCTAAATAGACTTGAAGTTCTCTACCCAGTTAATGAAATTATCTGAAACGTAATGAATATTTTGAAAACCACCCGTAAAATGGTAAATAGGACAATCAAGGCCTAAATGTCCTATTGTTTCTTCAGCTGCGCCACATTCACATGCCGGACTTTCTACAGTATTCCATATGAACAACATACTAATACTACGACCATGTCCTGTCCTGAGACGATTTAATGTACACCTACTTATATCAAAACCTGCAACCCTTTTGGAAGGGTCCTCTATGAGAACTTTATTGAAAACATCAACTTCCTGCCATTCAGTTTTCCAAAGATCAACAGCCTTCACCCGTGTACACAAAAAGTCAATCAACCAAATAGGTTTCCTAGATTTCAATCTCAGCTTAGTTGGATTTTGAAGATTGTGTATTATGGGAAAAACTTCTACAATGAGTGACAGTTATCCCAAGATGATTTAAGAGCTAATTTCCTGCGAATATGGAGAGGAACTATATGACAAATAACCAGAAGCCATGGAGTAGCAGTTGAACTGATACATCCACTTATAACTCTCATAGAACAATTCAACTGAGAATCAATCTTATTGACATGAGCACTATTCAACCCCAAATGACAGCAATATTCTACTGCTGAATATACTAAAGCTAAAGCAGTAGTACCCAAAGATCCAGCTAGTTTATGTAGTATATTGTTTATTGTTTTCAACTTCTGACATAATTTATCAATATGAAAGTTGAAAGTCAAAGAACGATCTAGCTTTACACCAAGACAAGTTGGAGTTAAATTATGAGTTAAAAGTGATTGATTGAAGAATACTCTTAGTTGCATATCCTTCTCATGATTATTCAGATGAAAACAAGAAACCTCAGTTTTCGAAGGATTTGGACATAAACGCTATTTTTTGAAGAAAATGTTGAGAATTTCTAAATCGGAAGTCAGTGTTTGCTCAATTGTTAGAAGTCATAGTGTCGAAAAACCAAAGCGATATCATCAGCATAATTAAACTTTGTAGGGGAAGTTTCAGTGATGTCAGACATATATAAATTAGAGAGAAGAGGTGCAAGAACAGATCCCTGAGGTAGGCCATCATTTAGATTGTAAAATCTACTGCTTTTCTCACCGATAAAAACTCGGAGTCTTCTATCAGATAATATATTTTCAATCAACTTCACAATTTTTCCACATTGAACTACTTCAAAGAGAAATCCTGTCTCAATGAAAGTAGATAAGCCTAAGACCTGATCAGAACAATTCCAGTTTTTTCGAAAACCTGCCTGAGAAGTGAACAGTTCTCTTTCAAGGATTCGTTCCAACCTCTGATAAAGAAGTCTTTCTAAAATTTTGAAAGAAATAGAAAGTTAGGTCGATAACTACTAGGAAGTTCTGGATTTTTCCCAGGTTTGAGAATGGCAATACCTTTAGCCTTTCTTAATTCAATGGGAATACTATCTGAGCTGTCATTGTAAAAGGATAGGAACCACTTTTTAGCGTTATTTCGTAGATGTTTAAAAAATTCAGGGAAAATGCCATGAAATCCTGGAGCTTTACGAACTTCAGTAGATTTTATTGCAGATTTGAGCTCTTCTTCCTCGAAAGGATTCGATAAATTCTCTACTGTGATAGCATCCCTCCTCTTTTTATAAGATTCGTTTAATGCAATTCCTGTCATATCTACTAATCTTCACACTTTTAGAGACATTAACGAGCCTAGATGCTACAGAATTCGAATTCATATTAGACGGAGTTTTTGAAACGGGATCAGCATTGCCTTATTTCCTCAACAAATTCCAGGAACTTCTACTAGAATGAAAAAAAATTCATACCATTCATCAACTCATTCCATTTATTCTTTCTGCTTTCATTCAAAGAACTAAGGAGTGCATCGGCTTTCTCTCTGGAAGGATTTTGCTGATAATCCTTATAAAAACATTTGATTTCTCTGACCACCCAGGTATATAATCATTCAGAAAGCCTCTGGGAATGTTTTTTAGCAGCATTTTTGACAACTCCTATAATCCGGGAATAATTTCTACTCAAGGGAGGAACCCATCTCAAATCACTATCTACCTGTTTAGTGAAAGCATTCCAACGAGCTTTTTTGAAATTCCATATTGGTTTATATAATGAATCTGCAAATGTGAATTGAAAACCTAACGAAATAATAACTGGCCTGTGTTGACTGTGAGGTAGAGGAAAAACACGATAACTTTCAAGTAAAACAAGGATATTGCATGAACGAAGCAAGCTAAACTTATGTCTTAGGTGTTTTTGTAACTGAAATAAAAAGTGTTATCGAATCAGTTATCTATACAGTGTATTTGATATCAAATAACAAAGTTGGTATGCACTTCCGGTATAACCGAAAGTGCCAGTGACGTGAAAATATTTTGAAAATAGAGTTTCGAACCAGCTGAATCAACTACCAGAATTTCAGAACGATAGCATTATTAGTTCTCCATAAACGTCTAATAGGCCACTCAACTTGGGATACCTGGTATAGATAGCTAAACCATATTAGTATCGAATTATTCTCTTAAATAACAGGATGAATGAATCAACATTCGGTTTCAAAAATTGCTATTATTATTCATTTACCTCCGTAGAGAGTCTAGGAGAAACGTGATTAATTTAATATAAACAGGTTCCAACATTTTATTATGATAGAAAAGCATATTCACTTCAAATATATATTATAACCCAGATTATCTAAAAAAATCCAAATATTGACAGAATTACCACAAGTTTGAGAGAGAAGGAGTTTCAATGACACACGTTTCACTCATCGAGTGAGTGTCATATGTTTCCATACCTTGCGATCCTTATAAGGATTTTACGTCACGCTGTAAGTGGGTTGATTGTTGTGTTATTCTCGCAGGCGTTTATGACCTGAATCCTGATAAATACAACGTGATGTGTAATTTCACGGAATTAAATGGCGCTTTACCATTTGTTACAAGAAATTTTGGTTAGATAACATCTCGATGTGGGATAATCTTCAGCGATGTCTTCATTTGCGAATAAACAGGCAAAATAGTTACAGAAAGTGATGGATGTTGCCTTGGATCACCTTGGTTTGATTTCTGCACAGGTTTCATAGCTCACTAGTTCAGAATATCTACTCACATATCGCCTTCTAGATTCAATAATTTTTTGATTTCTCATGAAAATATTCGTAACGTATTCAGCTGATGTGACGTTCAAACATATTTTTGTTTATGCGTAAGACTGAATAGACTGCCCAACAAATATCTACTTCATAAATTATCTCAGAAATTTATATCACATTCTAGGTAGTTTGGTGTGCTTATTTCGAAAATCACACTAGTACTTGTGTAGCACCTGTAGTTTTTGAGATTTTCCAAATCATCCGCATTTATGGTGAATTTCAACTAGTACATAAAAAAATTAAAATAGTGAATTAAAGCAATGGCTACGAAAATTAGACGTTCTTCAAACGATGCCGACAGTTTCAGTGTTACAAGGAATGTATTTTATGTTCTGCATGCTGGGTCAATACCAAAATTCCAAAATTTCGGACAATTGAGAAAATTGTCTAAACAAGAAAATCTCTGATAGTTGATTTCTGTTTCCGACATTGAAGCACCACACCAGTTAACAGTTATCCGTTGGTATGGGTTAGGCTTAGTGACTATCCAAGGACAGGTGCACCAAAACAGTGGTCACTCAAGAAAATGGTGTGGATAAGATTATCTTCTTCTTCTTCTTCTTCTTCTTCTTCACCGTGTAGAAGGCGTAGCGCCTGTTCAGTTCCGGTTTCCCTGCAGCAGTTCTTGTGAAGTTGATTGCCAACTGTCCCGCCATCGTTTTGGTGGTCGTCGAACAGGTCTTCTTCCGTGTGGTATGTTGTTATATACGATTTTGGCTATTCTATCTGTGGTCATTCTGTTTACATGCTGGTTCCATTCTCTTTTTCTTTTTCTTACCCATCTTACAATATCGTCTGTTTCACATTTTCCCTTATGTCGGTATTTCTTTGTCTGTCATTCAATGTGTAACCGGTTATAGTTCTTAGCGTTTTCATTTCTGTTGTTCTTAGTATCCTCTTTGTTACCGACGTTTCCGCTCTTGTTTCTGCCCCGTATGTCATAATTGGTCGCACACATGTTTTGTAGATTCTGGATTTGCATGGTATACCGAGGTGTTTATTTCTCCAAATTGGTTGTTTAAGATGTCCCGATACTGCAGCTGCTTTGTTCACTTGTCTCCTCACTTCATCTTCAAGGTATCCTGTGCTTGTTATTTTGCACCCTAAGTATTCGAATGACATGACTTGGTCTATAGTGGCGTTGTCTATTGTTAACTTGCAGCGCAGAGGTTCCTTAGCTATGGTCATGCATTTTGTCTTACTTGTTGAGATTTCCATATTGAAATTTTTTGCGCGTTTGCTAAAGGCGTATAACATTCTTTGTAGGTCGTCTTCTGATTCTGCAATGAGTACGGCGTCATCGGCATAGCATAAGATGTTAATTTTGTAGGTTCCCATGCGGTATCCTAGTCCCAAGTTTTAACGGTCTCTACAAGTTGGTCCATAACAGTATTAAATAGTAGAGGGCTAAGACTATCACCTTGGCGGATGCCCGACGTTGTTCCGAAATGCTGCGTTAGTGTATGGTTTGTTCGTATTTGCGTTGTTGTATTAGTGTTCAGATCTTTTATGAGTCTTATATATATTTTTGGGTACCTCTTTGTTTTCCAGTATCTTGATTACATCCTTAAGTTGGACTCTGTCGAAGGCCTTCGTTAAGTCTATGAAACAAAGATATGCTGGAGTGTTATATTCGAGAGACTTCTCTACTAATTGCCTTGTTATAAACAGTGCATCGACCGTGGACCGGATGCCTTGTTGCTCTTCGCTGATTGGCATTGTTGACGTTATGTCATCGGCAAGAATCTTTGTAAGCAGTTTCAAAGAGGTGCTTAATAAGGTTATTCCGCGATAGTTGGCAGGATTTGTTTTGTCTCCTTTTTTAAAGATAGGCACTGTTACACTTCTTTTCCATTCTTCTGGTTTTTTTCTGTGTTGAATTATGATGTTTTGTGTACTCTTCTCTCATGGCTTCTCCGCCATATTTGATCATCTCATTTGTTATCTTATCTTCATTTGGAGCTTTCCTATTCTTAATATATTCCAATATAAAAAACTTTGCGCGGAGAATTTTATGTGAAAATATTACTTTTCCGTTGGATATCGCATCTGTAGACTGACATCAACTTGTGCGTTGAATATGTTACGGAAATCGTTCATGCAGGAATGGATCTCTGCATCCCTCATTCCATGAAATGAACAACAACAGAAAAGCCATGGTTCAACAAAGACTGCGAAAGAGCCTCTGCAGCCAAGAGCAGAGCTTACAAGTCGTGGAAGATAAATCTAACAGAGGAAACAAGAACAACCATTGTACGAATACGGAATATACGCAATCTGACAATTGCAAGAGCAAAGGCCAATTTCAAGGAAGGGGTAAGTAATAAATTCCTTCAACAGGCAAGCGGGACTAGACAATACTGGTCTATGGCGAAGACTGTCAGTGCCAATTTCTGCAAATCTGCGTTTCCGTCCCTTGTTAGAGAAGACGGAAGTATAGCATCATCTCCAAAAGATAAAGCCGATCTCTTTGCTCTCTTGTTCTCAAAAAACTCTGTGCTAGATTCATCTTACGCAATACCTCCGAATATTCCACCTACAAATTCTTCCATGGCAGTAATAAAGATTAGAGTCCGCACTGTGAGACGGGCTCTCGAGCAGCTGAAATGCAAGAAGGCAGTTGGTCTAGACGAAATACCGTCAATCGTCCTGAGAAAGCTTGTTCCCGAACTGGCTCCCATTCTCAATCGTCTGTTTCAGATTTCTTATGAATGCCAGACTTTTCCGACCAGCTGGAAAAGAGCGAGAATTCAACCGATCCCAAAGAAAGGAAATAAGTTTTTACCCCAAAACTACCGCCCTGTTGCACCGCTTCTCATTATGTCCAAAGTGATGGAGAGAGTCATAAATGATGAACTCATTTAATATCTTGAGTTACAGGGAATTATTAATGACACTCAGTATAGTTTTCGCAGGCAAAGATCGACAGGAGATCTGCTCGTCTACGTCACTCATATTTGTACATCAACGATGGAAAATCATGGGGAATCTAGAGCAATAGCCCTCGACATCTCTAAAGCCTTCGATAGGGTTTGGCATGCAGTCTTGATGAATAAGCTTGCTGCATATGAGCTTCCCGAAAAACTGCGGGGTTGGATAAGTAGCTTTCCTTCAAATAGATCAATACAAGTTGCGGTCGACGGTATAACATCTGATTGTTTCTAGTTGCAAAGAGGAGTACCTCAGGGATCCATTCTTTCGCCAACCTTGTTTCTGGTACAGATAAACGAACTTCTGTCATCTACAAAGAACAAGATCTTCGGTTTTGCAGACGATTGTACCCTGGTTTCGTCTTTCAGTAGTCTGCGGCCGATTACAGCTGCTGAATCTCAGCGTTAGAGATGTCAACAAATTAACAATTTCAATTCTGACTTACAGAGGATATCTTAGTGGGGTCAGTTGAACTTGTTGAGCTTCAACACGAGCTAGATGCAAGAAACTAAGTTCTCTAGAAAGGTCCCCGCTGGAGAACCTCCTCTAATGATGCAAGGCCAACAAATTGCATCCAAAGATTTGATGCACCTTCTCGGAATAACGGTCAACTTCCGGTTTTGCTGGCATGAACACGATCAGCAATAGCTAAGTCGGCATCAGCTAAACTTAGTTTTGTTTTGAGAGCCTAGCGATACTTCACGACATCTAAGCTGTTGCTTCTATATAAGGCGCATATTCGACCCCTCGAACCTCTATCTATAAGAATTCCTTTGTTTACAGGGCCGGTGAGCTGTGGAACTCGCTTCCGTCCAAAATGTTCCCAACATCCTACAATTTGGCCCTCTTCAAGGAGCGAGTAAACAGACACCTCAATTTTTCCCAGGTGCCCATTCATGTGGTGTAACAGGTTCGCCTATTGCTGGGAAGCACGCATAAAAAAACGCAAAAACAAAAAGCTGCAAAGCAGAATTAGTGTAAAAAAATTCTACATCATTTCAACTTTTGAAAGTGATAGAGCGTTTACAACATAGTCAGTGGTGTTGAGTCGTGGATTCATTCATATGAGTTAGAAAATAAGCGACAATTTTTTTTTCTGTTCGAAAGGGATGAAAATCCGACAGAAACCATCCGTGCCGAAGTGTCTCCAAGATGATCGCATTGTTGTTTCAAGAACAGGCCATACTGATAATAAGAAATTAAACTATGTTTTATACTATCACAAGAGATTTATTGATAATCATGACCGCAATTTCGATGTCTCGACCAGCTGACAACAAGTACTGATTTAAATTTGTAAATACATACATACATACATAAACAATATTAATAACGGTGCAAACAAGAGGTAATAAACGAATTTTTGAATTGTGGAGGCCGTTACTTGATGTAGATCCATGATAGAAATCATCATAATTAAATCAGAAATATTGAATCTGTTGGACGTTTGCATTGAACAAAATTATTTTTCTTTCAACAACATCTATTACAGTAGTGAAAATGGTTTGATCATGGGAAATCCTTTGAGTCCACTTTTAGCAGAGATTTTATGAATAATATTGAACAGAAAATTCATACACATCCACTCATTTCCAAATTTCTTTATTGGTATAGATATGTTGACGACATCTTAGTATGTTTCATTGGAACTACTCGTCAATTAGACTTATTTCTGAATTTCATTAATTCCATCCATTTGAATATTAAATTCATGATAGAAATTGAACAGAACGATTCCATTAATTTTTTGACTTGAAAATCACAAAACGAAATGATAATCAGGTTTTTCGGTCTTTCGTAAACCAACACATACTGATACAATTATACATAACTACAACAAGTATTGATTTAAATTTGTAAATACATACATACATACATAAACAGGTAGATACAAAATTAATAACGGTGCAAACAAGAGGTAATAAACGAATGTTGATAAAATCAAGTATTCCTTAAAGATATCAAATATCGACGAATAAATTGGGCCATACTGGTCTTTCAGAAGATTATCTCTGTTAGAATTTGAAAATTTCGATGAATTGTAATAAATCTAAATCTCGTCCTTTAGGTATTCTGTGAATAATTTGAAGTTGATCTATGGGTGGTAAATGATGACCAAAATTGAGACTCCACTTTTTGCCCTCTCGCTTTTGATTACACCACTGAAGAAATTAATATAATCTCCTAATTATTCCGATCCTATTCCCTTTATCTTGGTTTCTGAGAGGATGACAAGATCAATATCAGTGTTTCCTAAATCTTTCACGATAGGTTATTTCTTCGTTCTTATACCCTGGATGTTCCATGTTCCAAATTGCATTGTCCGTTTGCAGTTTGCTCACCGGTCAACTAGTAATAATTAATAATACTATTTTCAATGATGCAAACTATAATTCTTCAACAATGCAGTATTAACTATCTCTAAACTAACAATTGTTTCTTTCAAAATAAAAAATTTGATGCCAGTGTAGGGTAATAAATTTTCTATCAATATTTGTCATAAAAAAAATTATATTCAAAGACCACGAATCGAAAATCTCATTAAAATTCTATCTTATTCAGAAATTTTCAAAAGTATCGACTTATATTCGAATGGACCATAAACGATGAATTGAGAGAACTATTCTCCTTCTGAAAATTCATTTTGTAAACATTCAAGATGTGAAGATTCAAAATCATGACCGACAACAAATGTCGAGTTTTGAGCATTCTATATACTGAAGAGAAGTTGTTCTTTCTTGTAATTCTGATGAATCATTGTCATCGTATTCTCTCATCCCTACTTGGTTTCAAAATTCTCAACTGTTACGTCTTTGTGTGTGTTTTGTAACAAAAAAATCTCAACCAATACCCTGGTACAGGTGCAACGAAATGAAAAGAGATCGTTTGTTCGATGATCAGCATACGAGTATAATAGTTCGTTAGCATACGACCTACTTTTTTGTTTACCGAATTTTATAGCACCTTGTTAACTATCTTAGGAAAGAAACTCTTTTAATAACTGAAAAAATCAATATTTTTTTGGTAAATATTTCATGAGCACAAAAATATACTGCAATTAAATATAGCTTTGCAATTTATTAGCGATTTTAATTAGTGTAATATGTTACTAAATGCTACTTAGAGGTTGGAAATTAGTACATAATAATATTAGACTCTACTTTTTGAAAGCGTCAACACAAGATCGTCACCGACAAGGGCAATAGTTGTGACAAGATTTAATTGAGTCACTGCTATAAATAATCCTGTGATAAATACGCCAAGATTATTATTATTCTCAAAGACCCCTACATTTGGAAAATAATGAATTTTGTGGAAGGATGTAGATGGAGGTATATTTACGTTTTTCGCAATTGGGTAAATGAAATTAATATAGTGTACAGGGTGTCCGCACTGGAGGGCCCATATAAAGTATCTGGGGAAAGGGTCTATGGATCAATTTCGAATGCTGGGATTAGGGTAAATGTCTACTGACCCACAATTTGCAGTTGTTTTCAGAGCGGTACCACTTCAGATTATACCGGACATCTACTACAACTTTGCTAGACTGAAGAGGTAGTTTTTCCTTCAAAATTGACCCCATTCCCACAAAAATTTTTACTGCATCATATTGTTGGGTTACCAGGCATTCCTTCAAATATATTCACTTGGGATTTCATCTGACTACACTGCAAATTCTCACTATCGGCTTCATGCAAGATCTTTTATCCAATTATGGTGACACAGTGGCAGTATATGAAAAGTGCCCTGAGGATGAAAATATATTTTCCGAAACGTCGGCTAGGCTGAAAAGGTAGTTTTCCTTCAGAATTTACCCCATTCCATAAAAATTATTACTACAACTTTGCTTTTTAAAATGGCATGGTGTTCTTTTGAATTCTTTTTTCAAGCATCGTTTGTTCAGATTTGTCAGATCTAAATCAGCCACCATTGAGCTATGTTTTTTATCAAATGTATGCAATTACAGTATCATCTTCTCTGTCCAACTCTCATTTGAGTAAGATTATAACATTTTCTGGTTTATCGAGAAAACTGTTATTTCTGACGACATACTTTCCGATGATATTTTATATACAGAGCGCTCAAAAATCACTAGTCAACTCAACGATGAATTTGAATTTTATTAATATATATTGTATTGGGTTTCCTATACTAAACCATTTTATTCTCGATCATATCAAAACCTGCAGTTCCTTCGGAATATTAAATCAGTAAACCCTGGAATATATTTTTATTCATTTCTAATGACAGTATGAATCATTGTTATATGTTAAAATTTTGGTCTCGTTTTGATTTTTGGAAATCATTTAAATATAACAATGGATAATTTCGTTTGTGTATAGTCATTTGTTCAAAATAATATCATTTCATTCATGATCAATGTCAACAAATAATAAGTCTAATTTGCAGAACTTTTGATGAAAACTACGAACAATTTGCTGAAAACAATTTAAAAAATAACATTTAACTTGCGTCACTCATGAAATAAGGAGAACTGAAAACAGTAACTCTAGCTCACTTCAAAGGTTAAAGATGTTATTCTGGCGATATGAATTATAAAAGAAAATTTCTTACATTTATGAAAAATAAAATTTAAAAAAAGGAACCATAAACGACTTAGCAAAAATGAAATCAAATTAAAAGTTTAAATCGTCCACCATTGTTTTATAAACATTTTCAACCTGCGAGTGCACTTGATTGGGATCGAAGCTGTCAAAGCCACGTCTAGATCCAACCCCGAATTTATAGACGAATTATAAACTCTGTTATTTAGGTTTTCTTTTTATACACGCTTCCTAGGAATGAGCGAACTTGTTTCACCACATGAGTGGGCGCCTGGGAAGAATTGAGGTGTCTGTTTACTTGCTTCTTGAAGAGGGCCAAATTGTAGCATGTTGGGAAAATGTTGGACAGAAGCGAGTTCCACAGCTCACTGGCCTGTGAAGGGTTCGAGGGGTCGTTAAATGTACCGCCAAATGATGAGAACTCCTTGCCAACCTAGTGTTATGGTAAAACATGATTTTTCCCGGAACAAGGTCTTTCAGCTCCTTGAAGCATCTTCCATGGAAGTATCTGTAAAACAGAGAAAGGTCAGCAACTTGTCTTCTGAGAGCCAGCGGTTGGAGATCACGGGTGATTTCCGGATGAGGCACACTGCCCGTTTTTACACACTATGCAACATACGCGACGAATATTTGGGCGCAGATCCCCATACAATGGAACAATATTCCAAAGCAGGTCGAATCTGCGCCTTATATAGAAGTAATAGCTGAGATGACGTGAAAAATCGCTTTTGCTCTGAAAACTTAACCATTGTTGATACTGATGCTGCCAGCTTAACCATTGTTGGTACATGTTCATGCCAGCAAAATTTGTTGGCCTTGACATGTGACTCTCTAGAAGGACCTTTCTAGAAAACGTAGTTGTTTGTGTTTGATCGCGTTGACGCTCACCAGGTTCAACTGACCCTATTCAGCTATCCTTTGTAAGTTAGAATTTAAGTTATTATTCATCTCTGACAGCTGTAATCGTCCGCAGACTTACTGAAAGACGAAACAAGGGTACAATCGTCTACAAAACCCAATCTTGTTCTCTGTAGATGACAGAAGATCGTTTATCTGTGACAGAAACAAGGTTTGCGAAATAATGGATCCCTGAGGTACTCCTGCTGGAAACAATCAGATGTTATACCGTCGACCACAATTTGTATTGGTCTATTTGAAAGTCCAACCCCGCAATTTTTCGGGAAGCCCATATGCCGCAAGTTTATTCAACAAGGCTGCATGCCAAACCCTATCGAAGGCTGCTGTAGATTCCCAATGATCGTTGATGTACAAATATGAATGACGTAGCAGATCTCTTGTCGATCTTTGCCTGCGAAAACCATACTGACGGTCGTTAATAATTCCCT
Organism: Cryptolaemus montrouzieri; assembly: GCA_013387265.2. Taxonomy (NCBI): domain Eukaryota; kingdom Metazoa; phylum Arthropoda; class Insecta; order Coleoptera; family Coccinellidae; genus Cryptolaemus; species Cryptolaemus montrouzieri. The sequence goes on from JABFTP020000021.1 coordinate 47,233,124, forward strand.
ACAACTCAAGATATTTGATGAGTTCATCATTTATGACTCTCTTCATCTCTTTGGACATAATGGGAAGAAGTGCAACAGGGCGGTAATTTTGGGGTAACGACTTCTTTCCTTTCTTTGAGATCGGTTGAATTGTCGCTATTTTCTAGCTGCTCTGAAAAGTCTTGGTGTCATAACAAATCTAAAACAGATGGTTGATAATGGGTGCCAGTTTGGGAGCACACTTTCTCAGAACGATTGGCGGAATTTCGTCTAGGCCAACTGCTTTCTTGTAGTTCAGCTGCTCGAGAGCCCGTTTCACAGTGCGGACTTGATTTTTGCCATGGAAGAATTTGTAGGTGCCCCCATAGATGAAAACCTTATGATGCAAGATCCACCTAGCAGAGCTGGTTAATTCCTCCGATACCTGAGGTGTGCAATGGGCCAGAGCAGAATTTAAATGGTACCAAGATGAAATACGTGCATTTAACGGGAGATTGTCCAAGAATTCCGAAGCAGAAAAAGTTAAAATCTCTCAATATTTTACAGCAGTTAAATTTTCTTCATGAATCAAATATTGGCATTGGTTTTTTGCTTCAACCTGAATACATTAAAGTTAAAACGATGTTGGAAATTTCGTGTTTGATGTAGATTTTCTACAGCCCAGATATAGAAATTATAAATAAAATAAATAATTAAAAACAGATTCGTAATAAGTATGACTTTTCTTTATTTATTAAATATCAACATTTCGCAGAGATTACTCCAAAACATCGCGTTTCCTGGATTCATCGATGATATTGTCTTGTAGAGGTAGAAATTATTTTTTCCAAAATTTTATTAATTGATATACGTGCTATCAACAAATGTGCAACATACGTACAGACTCATAGACATAACCATAACTTAAGACGGTAAAATCAATGTCTATATCGTTGGTAATGAAACTAACTCTAAAATAAAAATAAAATATGATGCTTTATGAAATACTCTGTGACAAAAAGGTATCCAGAAATAAAACGCAAAAATCTTAATCTACTTCAATATTTACTGAATCTATTTCAAAATATGCTTCATTTGAAGCGATACACATGTGCCAACATTTTTTCCAATCATCGAAATATTTCATATAGGCGCTTTCAGGGATGGCCTTCAGTTCCTTCTGCGAATTTTCTTTTATGACATCTATTGAATCAAATCTGGTGGAGGGGCAATTTCAGTCTGGAGAAAAAAAATGTCACATGGAGCTAGATCAGACGAATAAGGCAGCTTCTCGATGGTATTTATCGAGTGTTTGGTCTTGAAGTCGTTAATAACCGTGGCTCGATGAGATAGTGCGTTATCGTCATGCAAAATCCACGAATAGTTTTGCCACAAATGCGGCCGTTTATGGCGAATATTGTCACGCAAACGACTCCTTGAAAGTTAGACCTTGCGGAACGAATTCATTATAAACCATACCATGAATATCGAAGAAAACAATCAGCATCGCCTTGATTTTTGAACGATTTTGGTTAGGTTCTCTTCGGTTTTGGCTCATTTTTATCCACCCATTCCGATTATTGTTGGCTTGTTAGTGTGTCGTATTCATAGACCCATGTCTTGTCACCAGTTATGATCCGTACCATTAACGGAATCAAAATTCCTGCATCCGGTACTATTTTTGAAGAAAACTCACCAAATTCAGCTTGATACTATGGGTAAACAAATTCTGTAAACACTTTTCGCAAAAATGCAAACAAATATTGAAAATGTAGAAATTTTCATTCATTTTATTTCAATTCGTGTAACTAAATCCAGAAGGCTATGGAAAGGAACATTGAAAGCAAGCAATCCTGACATTCGAAGGATCATTGAGAAATAAACTCATTCACTTGTACTAAGAAAAATCTAGGGTACATTCAGCTTTATACCTTAAGAAAACTCAATTTATTTCTCTAAGAATCCAAAACAACAATAATGAACCCCAAAACAAGAAATATAATCTGATCCATAAGGATGAATCATGAGCAGACGAAAAACCAAATTTAGAAACATAAAACAAATCATAAGAATTTTTCGAAATGTTGACCATTCTAGTTACACTGGACAATTATTCAGGTGTTATGCTGCCGATGGCTCGTCTGACTCTATCCTCTAGATCTGCAAGCGTAGTAGGCGCTACTGCGTAAACACATTTCTTTAAATAAACCCAAACGAAAAAGTCTAACTTAAATCTGATCTTGGTCAGGTACTTTTCCTGAGACAGGTACTTGAGACAATTGCGTTGTGGGAGGGGGTGCACCATATTGTTGATAAAACATTACCCTCTCAATCACAAACGGTAGATTTTCCAAATAACCCTCAATCTCATTCTGAATAAATTGTAAATATCAAGCGCCAGTCATCGGCCCATCAAAAATCACGGGACCAATTGTTCTGATACCAATCACACCGAACAAAACATTAAAACCGAATTGTTCTTAACAATTACCTGGGTTGAATAAATGTTGATTCTCCTGAGACCAATATCTTGTGTTTCGTCTGTTATATAATCCTGAATTAGTAAACCTTGACTCGTCTGTAAACAAGATTATTTTGAGGAAATTATTGTGTGGTTGCATATTATTTTGCATCATCCAATTGCAGTATTCCATCCTCTTTGCATCACCTTCATACAAATTCTGATGAAATTGATATTTGTATGATTTATAATTCTACTTCTTCAAAATTTGATGAACGCTTTCAGGACTTATATCCAGTTCAAACGCAACTTGCCTTGTGGAAATGGTTTTATCAATTTCCACTCGCGCTAACACATTAATTTCAGTGTCTACTGTAATGATAAACTTTTCTTCAGGATCATTATTAGGTTCTCTTCTAAATTGATCCTCCAGGCGACTAAAATAATTTCTGCCCCATTGTCGATGGGAGTATCTTTCGCCATACAAATTGACAGCAGCTACTGCATTCTTTTGGCATTCCCCGTAAATAAGTAGCATAACCACTTTCTTCTCCTTGTGTATGTTTGAGGCAATTTGAAAAATAATAACGCTTCAGTAAACTAAATTCGAGTGAAATCGACCGATGCAAACTCTACTATCCGGATAACTTTTATATTGGAAACGTCAAAGCCATTTGTTTTCATAGCCTTCTTTGTTGGAAAAATAAAAATCCCCTCAAAAATAATTCTGATTCCTGAATTATCAATTGTGAGGTATGGTTGAATTTGGAAAATTATTTGCAAACCGCATATGCTAAAATAAACATGGTGTTTGAAGATCTCCATTAGCCTACTGGCTTTACTTACACGAATTGAAATAAAATTAATGAAAATTTGTACATCATCATAATTTGTTAGCATTTAAAAAAAAGTGTTTGCAGAATTTGTTTACCCATAGTATCAAGCTTCTAATGGTACCTCGGTACCAACATGGTGCCATTAGAAAAAATGAATTTTTAATTCAAAAATGATTTTGGAGAAATTAATCTGTCCTGGACAGAGCAAATCTGAAATTTTGACGTCAGTTGCTTTTTTAAAGTGTTTCTTTGATCGATTATGGTAAATTGGCAATATTCATGACACCCTAGATTGAAAAATAAAAACTGAACCAAAAATAAATTTGACGCCCAAAACATCAATTGTGAGGTATGGTAGAATTTGGGAAATTATTTGGAAACCAAATATGCAAAAATATACAGGGTGTTCCATTTAAAAATCTTCATTTCCAGCGACATCGGAAGTGGGAAAAAATTGTTCCAAAAGTCAAAAGGTGGCCTGTCATAAGTTTGATTGAATCACAAAATTTCAATAAATTACCTGCAGAAATAGAGAAATAAGAGGGGTGTATCATGATCCTGTGTCACCCGGTTTATTGGAGCAATGGTTTCAATCTAACAGGTACTCGAAATGATCCGAAAAGATTGTTTCCGATATTTAATTTCAGTTTCACGATGAATGACAAAACTTGAAAGCCTGAAGTTACACTGAATACGCAGTTTAATATTATTTCAATCAATTTTTTCAGTTATGTTCACCAATCATCATGGTGATTTTCAGTTTCGTACCAGAAGTTTTTCTTTTCTCATTTGTCCACAAACGTAGGAACTCTACGCACGTTTCACAAACTATTTGAGGAACTTCAGGCTTAACACGTATTTAAAGCGGATTCCCAAAGTAATTTTTCTCTGTCACATCTGAACGGTATTATTCGTGTTATTTGTGCGAATCATTCGCACAAATTCTTCTTGACGATGCCATATCTAAGTATAGCAAGTTGAATTAATATTTATTTATTTAACAGGAAATTATTACGGTAATTAAGTGATTTTTTAATAAAAGCTTCAACTCGTACGCAAGAAATATTAGAGAACATATGAGGGTAAATTTGGAATCAGTGTCATTCATCAGACCAAAAACACAAGTTTGTTGAACAGTGAATACATTTCTGAATTGTATGTTACCAAAAATTTCACGGCTAACTTCTCATCCCTCCTTTATCGACCTTCACCATGAACTTATGTGTGTCCTCAGTTCAATAAGAAGCCTCTAATTTAGATAAATTTCATTATAATTGAACAATTCTACCGCCCACTTTCTCTGAAAAAATTCAACAAATTAAAAATTTCATGTGAACTAACACTTGAAATCAGATCTGATTTCTCACTTACTAGAATTAATGGCAAAAAATATATTTCTCTGTTTGAAGGCTCCACGTATCTGGTTGAATGTCCTCAATTTTTATGATCCATGATTAAATTCAAATTAAAACTTCGGTGCCGATTGATATTAGACAATTCGAATGCTAATGTGATCGATATAGGCGCCAAGTGAGCAATCACGTAGCAGTAATTGCTTATTGAAATATGTCAATCTGGACGTTCTTCTTCCGTGAAGCAAATAGCTAAATTTCCAAGATTAAAATTGCAGTCTGTACCTCACTAGAATGATTTCGAAGTCTGAAAATATTCCAATTGACGAGGCTTTCACGTGATAGAAATCCATTTTCACAAATACAAGTAAACGATGATTTCTACTAAAATATATTATAAAATGCTCAACGCGTTTCGATACACAGTATCTTTATCAAGAGCGAGAGAATACTACAAATATATCTTACTAACAATTTTTTTATCTATACTAAAGAGGCAATCCACTCAGAGCTATCCGTACTTGAACTAATATTTAGGAAGTAAATTTAATAAGGGTGAGTTGTTTATGCCTGCCTGATCATTAAGAATTTCCGTTGAATGCCTAAATCTGTTAATTTCAAGTACTTCCAGAAGGTTGAGTTTTAGACCTCTATTCTCAGAATGTTGGATTTTGAACTCTGAATTGAAAGAGTGCCCATTTTCCCTAAGGTGATTTGAATAATTTGAATCGGTTTTTCCATTGATGAAACTGTCCAGAGATTCTAACATTAAAATTTCTTCCTGTTCTACCTATATAAAATGAATTGTCGTGGATGAAAGAAGACAGAAGAATCCAATATAACAAAAGAGATATTTGTTATACTTATGTTGAGGTAATTCATTCAGAGCTTCCCTTAGATTCCATAAAATTGATTGGATATTTTAGACCGGGAAATCAGAGTAAGAGTCAATAAAATTATCCCGAGTAAATATGAAACTCAATTGATGAAACTTAATAACCTCATTAATAATAAATCTACAATTAAAGAAATTAACACCAACTTGTCAAATCATCAATTTTTCAAAAGATTCATAAATTTAACAGAAACAAATTTCACCATTGATGAGACGGCGTTATTGGAAAAAGGATTCAAACACAATATTCATCCTAAACATCATACATCGAATTTTGAACAGTTAGCAATAGATACTGAAATTTGCCTCAGAAATGTTGAAAACAATAGCTCCCTGAAACACCAAGCTGCGTCCGTGATTAAGGAAGAATGCCTTAAAAAGTTTAATAGACCAATTAGAGATCAGATATTAATCAAAAATATAAAAGGTAAATCAACATCGAATGCCATTATTTTCACAAAAGCAGATAAAGGCAATATAGTTATATAGCGATAAATAAACAAGATTATATTTCCAAAACATTAGATTTCATTAATGATTCTAATTATTCAGTTATATCCCGAGATCCAACTAATAAATTCAATTAGGAAGTGAAGACAGCCTTTGAGAATTCAAAATCCATCATTACAGATAGCGAAAAATTTAAACTTATCTTACCGAATCCTTTACCACCTCAACTTTATTCTTTAGTTAAATTGCACAAAAATGGTTACTCAATAAGACCAGTGGTATCATTCACACACGCCCCAGCATTCAAGATTTCCAAATTTTTAATACATATTCTGGAAAAATTTTGTAATTTTAAACCGTCTTTTTCTATTCGTAATTCAAATGATTTGATAAGAAAAATACAAAATATTGTCATTCCAAGTAATGCAAAGTTAGTTTCTATTGATGTCAAGAATTTGTTTCCAAGTATTCCACCGAAAGATCCGTATAATATAATCAATAATTTTGTAACACAAAATATGACGAAATCACGAATTAAATACGACATTATGGCTTTCTTAGATGTTTGCATATCTCAACATTTTTTTTTATTTAACGATTGTTCTTATAAAAGTGATGAGGGACTTATAATGGGAAACCCCTTAAGCCCTCTTTTAGCAGAAATCTTCATGGATAACATAGAAAAAACTATTCATAAACACCCGCTTAGTAAACATTTTCTATATTGGTATCGATATGTCGATGACATTATTGTTTGTTTCACAGGAACAAACAGACAGCTCACTGTATTCGAAAATTTCACCAACAACCTGCACCCAAAAGTAGAATTCACTTCTGAAATAGAACAGAACAATTCGATCTATTTCCGAGACCTAACAATAACAAGAAAGAATAATAAACACAAGTTTTCAATTTATCATAAGCTTTTTCATACAAATAACACAATTCATTATACACCGGCACATCCTTACCAACATAAAGTTGCAGCATTTAATAGCTATATACATTGTTTTTATATAGGTGGAACAGGAGGAAATTTTAATGTTAGAATCTCTGAACATAAACGTAGTTTCATCAATGGAAAAACCGATTCAAATTATTCAAATCATCTTAGGGAAAATTCTGAGAATAGAGGTATAAAACTCAACCTTCTGGAAGTACTTGAAATTAACAGATTTAGGTATTCACCGGAAAATCATAATTATCAGGTAGACATAAAAACTCACCCTTATTAAATTTTTATTTCCTAAACATTAGTTCAAGTACGGATAGCTCTGAGTGGATTGCCTCTTTAGTATATTTAAAAATTTGTTAGTAAGATATATTTGTAGTATTCATTCGCTCTTGATAAAGATACTGTGTATCGAAACGCATCCAGCATTTAATAATATATTTTGGTAGAAATCATCGTTTACTTGTATTTGTGGAAATATTTGCCGAAATGTAAGAAACTCTGAGCTTTATGGAAAAAATTGTCGTAACTACTTAAAGACTTTCATGATTTCTAAACTCTTTCAGCCATACGATCTTTATTTTTCAACAAATAAAAAATGTGTTGAAGAGGGCAGTAGTTGTTATCATCCACCTACAGTGACTTCAGATGAGCACCTACTTGATCATTATATTACTAACGATGTTTTCATTAGTTGATGAGTACTTTTATCCAAATATGGACTTGATGATGACCCATAGACTAACTATAAAAATACTCTCATATATGTGGGAGTTTATGAATGGAAAAGAAAAATGTGATATTCTCCGCGTTCTTCAAATACCAGTTCACTGATACCAGTCGATCAAAGATGTGGGAGTCTCAGCCACACACTTTCCTTCGAGTTCTTAATTAATATGTTTAACAGCCTCCGAGCTATAGCCGTAATGTATGCGCGTTAGGTAATGAATATGTTAAGCGACAAGGTTAAATCAATATTACCAGATACATTTTTGTTGAACCGTCAGCAGAAGAATAAAACAGACTGAACAGGTCCGTGCCAATGGCTCTGGAGTTCCTCCTGAAATCACAAATTGTAATTTTTTAATAATAGCTAATACATAAAATCAACATCATTAATTATTGATCGGTATGATTTCGATAAATTCAATGATCGTTGTGGTACTCAATATTTGATGATTTTCTTTTTCGGATCATATAATTCACGTAAATAATCAAACTTTAGATTATTATCTTAGTTGTTGCCTTACACCAGGGGTGATAAAAACTGCTGGCGATTTACCTCAATATTTTTAGACTACTTACGATCGACTCTGAGAGGCTGCAAGTATGTGTAATGCAGGGTTGTTGTACATACACGATACACCCTACCTACCTACCTACATAGGTAGGGTGTACCGTAGCATATATAGATATTAGCTTTCCGCACAATATACATTATTTTAGTCAAGGTTTGGGTTACGTTTAGTTGGGTGCTTCTCTATAATATCAATGAAAAAACTCACAGTTATTCCAAATTGCGAGTTTATTGGTTGTTACAAAACAAAAGATTTACATATGGTTTTAAACTTAAATAAGGAGTGACTTTGGATGCTGAAGCGTGACACTGTATGTCCTCAGCATAGTTTTCATAAGATGATACGTAACCACTGAATGCTGAGCATGACATATGTTATCTTCATTATCTTCATTTCAGAAAATGTAAACTCACACAAGTAAGTTGACCCAAACATTGCCGTCAGTTGAAGGGCGATTTGCCTTATATTCGGATCTTTATCTTCAGATATAAAACACCAGAAATTCGTATTAGATGCTGTAGCTTTGAGATGTATATCTGATATAATCTGCACTAACTAATTTTCAATAGAACATGAGTTCATATTAAACTGACTTGCTATTTCAGTAGCTAATTCCTCAATGTTTTTACATGAAAAAGAATAACTCATGAATAATGCTATATTTGCCAATTTACTGCAATTATAAAAACGCATTTTGAATTTTCCCAAAATATTTGATAACTCAGCTTCATACGTATCATAATTCAACTGAGGAATCTTTCCTTTCAAAGACGGAAAATATTTCAGGTCCTTTTTTTTCAGTTGATCTTTCATAGGTTGCAATTTACTTTTGAATGCGTTTACTGGGCTAATCATCTCAATAATAGTTTTTCCCTTACTCCTTGAAGCTCCAAGTTAATGGTGTTTAATAAGTGCATTGTGATGTCAGTCAAAAATGCCAAATCAGTCAGCCACTTTTCGTTTGTCAATATCTGAGTGTCATCGCCTCTTTCGTCTAGAAGAGCTGTTATTTCAGGCAATAATTCTTGAAATCTTTCTAGGAATTTTAGCGACTCAACCACCTGACGTGAGTGCAACTTAAAGAGCCGCCGTTTCACAAGCTACGTGCAAGAATACAATTTTTGTTGCAATGCCCATAATATCCTCCGTGTTTAAAAATTTTGAACACAAAACTTGTTGATATATAATGCGATGGAATGAAAACAATGAAGAGAAATCTTCATTAGCTCGACGCAATGCCACAAAACCGTTTTTGTTTCCAGTCCTTGCTGGTGCTCCATCGGTTGTAATGCACACTAATTTATATATTGGTAGCTTGTAATTTTTTACAAAATTGAAGAAAACGTCATATATATCTTCGCCACGAGTCTTCCTCTTCAGAGGAATTATTGTCAAAAATTCTTCCTCAGTCAACATGTCATTGAATACCATCCGAATAAAAATACACAGCTGGGCAGTGTCTCTAATATCGGTGGATTCGTCGAACTATAAAGAAAAGTATATATATTTCATGATATCAAATTTTAGTTTATCTGCCATGTCCTGGCTCATGACTTCAATACGCCTTGTGACAGTCGCACGAAATAACTGAAGTTTTCTCATAGCAGACATGATTTCTGTTTTATTTTTAAAATCCCCAAATAAAGTCTCACCCGCTTCAATAAATGCTTCTTTCACAACCGATCCATCTTCGAATGGTTTCTTGTGTTTCGCCAATATATGAGATATTTTAAATGACGTGATCGTCTTGTGAACACGGTTTGTTAATTTTTCAAACAAGATATCAAATCACGTTCTTTTCGTTTTCTTAATTCACTCTGTGTCGGAAAATCCATTTCATAGTTTTTATGAACCGTTTTATGATGCCTCTCTTAGTTAACACGCTTAGGTATTGCAACTGACGCACGACAAATAAGACAAACGCACTTATCCTTCACCATACAAAAGAAAAATTCTTCCTCCCAATCGTTATTAAAATGATACCTTCTAGATTTCTTCGCTATTTAATAATAAACTTTGTATCGACGTATTATTGCCTTCAAGTAACAATTCAGAATGACTCCAATTCCTGCAGACGCAACATTTATACCGGCGTGAACGAAAGTCTCGAACATTCCCGTCAAACGCGCCGCCAGAAATTTCTAGAGAAGCGGCTAGAATAAAAAACGCGGCTTTTCCTTAACAAGTATCTCGCGTTCCTTGGTTTTCGTATTAATCTTGGGCATGCTATCAAAATCTTTTTGTTTGAAGAATTTTTTGATACAACCCTTACGTTCCGTATTAGAAAGGAGAGGTAAAAACTTTCAAATTTCCATTTTTCTAGTAATAACGTTGATAAATCTATACAGTTTTCACATTGTGGAAATCAGACAAAAGTTTTCAATTTTATTTATTTCAAAATGAATTTTACTAATCCATCAACATTACATTTAATCACAAATATGGAAGATCATGTTATGAATAAAAATGTACGGATAAGAATTCTACAAGTATATCAGCTTCAAGTGAAACAAAATTGAAACAAAACTTAATTTGGAAAATGTGTAAAACTTTCAGAGTATTCCTTCTCATACCTGAATATTAATTTTGCGTGTAGAATCATTAATAGTTTCAGCAGCTAGATCCAAAACTATAAATTAAAAACCCCAATAAAAACTAGTCAAGCAATAAGAAGAAACATCTGAACATTAACGCAGATTTGATACCTAATCAGATAAAGGATACAAACTTCTCATTCCATTTTTCAAACATCAATCATTCGTTCAATAAAAAAGTATTACGTTCCAAGAGCAGAGATTTGGAATGGAATTGATAGAGATAAACCAATATGAATTATACAGGCTTAAACCATTGTACTAACTCAAAATATTACGTGTATAATGTATTAATAATTAGGAAATTAGGTAAAGAGTCGATTACATGATTCAATTTAACAAATATCCTGCACCATTATCATCTAACAGCGTCTCCTTTAAAGCACGTGCGATGTTGCAGTCTGCAAAATAGTCTATTATATAACATATCATTATTGCAGCAAATTCGCAATGTCAACACGTACGTCCTTGTCTCTCATCCTCCATTTCACCGGCCGAAATTCAGAAACAACAACGTATGCATCTATCAAACAAATTGACGCCATCAAATTGCCCAATTATGTTGATCGCACGTTTAGCGACCTATTCTTCTTTTTCAGTTCGTAGAACATATGATACTTTATAATTAGCACGCCTTATTGGGTACGAATGGCTTCTGTAGTTCTGTCTTCGTGTTTCTTCTACTTGGCAGAATCGGTATATCGGCAGAATTGTGAAAAAACAAGTTTTTCTAACGATCTTGAGATGTATTAGATGTTTGTGAGACAACCTTCACGATATAAGGATATGGCTAGACCGATGACAGTACCGTACTTGAAATAAAAGGTATTTGGCTCGAATTAGATTAATTAATTTTGAAAGTGCAAATATCTATAAGAATCTTTTTGTGGAAAAAATGGATAGATGTAAATTTATGAATAGCCTCTTCCGGATAAAGACCGTGAACTAACGTATCCTAACTTAACATCTTCCGGAGAGAGAATACATTCTGTCAAAGAAGTACCGGGAATTTATCATTTAGAATCTGCTTGAAACGATTGTTTTCTATACTGACGTGGAGTTTCAACCCGAACTGCCATTTGGTTCGATTTCGTCAGTTCTCAGTGTTTTGCGATTTTTACAACGGATAATATATCGAACAAAGAGTTTGTCTCAAATTTTGTATTCCAAATGGAATTTCCTGTGCCGAATCACTGTAAACGTTACAGAAGGCTTACGGTGAATCGACTTTATCAAATACATGTGCATATGAGGGGTACAATTCTTTAAAAAGCTTCTACCAATGTGGTGGAAAGCTCCGTGAAAAATACATTGAAATACTCCAATGGGGCTGCGTCACCTTGAGGAGCATGCATGGGTCCACATACTTCAAGAAATACTTGATCAGTTTGTTTTGTAAAAGTGGCATTTGATGGTTGTTCCACAAATTGCGCATTTGATTGGCTCTTATTTTCAAGGTCATCCTCACTATCATTACTGTCACTAATAACACGCAAACTCCGATTGACAGGAACAACAATATCACTTCCGCTATCGCTCTCATAATCACCAACGCAGTTTTCAAATTGTTCTATCATATCAACGTTTGTATCGTAAAATTCACTTGTTTCCGACATTTTGAAATCAAAATAATAGAATGTAGGTAATGTAGTTTTTATATTTTCTGTTGAATAAAATAATTTTAATAATTTTGTTTAGCTACATACATGTAGTATTTTTATTTTCTATTGTTGAGCAAAAGATTTTCATAATTTTAACTTGAAACTGTATTTCTAAAGTTTTAATCAATGTAAGTACCCAATATGCGCATTATTTGTATTATATTCGTCCCATTTCCGGTTTGTCCTTCTCCAAATGTAAATTTATTAGTAGTTTCTTGGGGAAGACACATATCTGGTGTCGAAACGTTGGAATGTTTTGAAGAAAAAGAAAATTAGAAACTTAAAGATCTATTCGTTGTTTCATTTATGAGAAGTCCGTTGTTTGTTGGAAAAGTTGATTGTTGGATATTGGTGGACTTGGATCTGATTACATATCTGAAAATTGAAGAAATAATCCCTCTTAGGCAAATGGCATTTGGAGGTACTCGATCATTTTAATTTCTATTACATAGAAGTGAGACTAATCACCAGTTAGACTACAGGAAATTTCAGAGGCAGGGGTTTTTCTAATTGAACCTTCATAATAAGTACTATTGTATTCTCCTTATAATTCAAATTTTCAAGAATACCTGGAATCTGTACAATAGGATGAAATATAGTCATTGAAGATTGATATTCAATAGGGATTTGAGGCCAAGAATTAGTAACTATGTTTTTCCTAAGTACCTAGTATCTTTGGGATACCTCGATGGGTTTGTTTATATAGGATTAACGACATAACAGAGAAAACGGACATTTTAAGGAGAACAATCGTATTGCGCTACCGTGAGGACAAATGATTCGGATTTACCTGGATGTCAGTTTAATAATACAAATTCATTAAAAATGATGAGAACTCTATTTATCTAGATAAATTTTGCAAACAGTTTAAATATGAAACACAAAATGAGCTAAATAACGAACTATTAAAAATTTCCCATATCAAATAGTTCTTCATCAGAACTAGAAGACTCGCTGTTGCTATCATTATAGTCTGCTCGCAAAGTAATTATGACATTGTCGATAACGTCATCCAGCATAAGTTCTTGCTCCATAAAAGATTGTTCAATTTTCTGCGAATTGTCGCCTAATGTTTTCTCACTGATCTGGAGAAAATGAAAAGAAAAATTCACTACACACTTTTCATTGAGAAATCAATATTCCTGTCAGCTACATAAACTTTCATGGCTGTCAAACTTTTTCAATCGGGATTAAGTCAGGATGATATGGGGGAAGTCTAAGTACATTGTGTTCCTGATCATTCAAGAGCTTGTCAATAGCATACGTTTTATATCTGGGTTCGTGCAATTTAATTAGATTATAAAATTCTGCTTTGAGCATCCCATCTGCGAAGGCAATATTTCGACGTTGCGACCACTGTTCCATTTCTTCTATTCGGGAAGCCATGTTCAGGTGTTTTTGTGTTGGTACATTCTCGCAACTATTATTAGTAGTTTATTTATATCATCGTGATAATCACCGGTTTTACAAATGGGCTTGAAGGTCAGATATGCTTTTCGTACGAATCCACATTCACTACCGGCGTTCAAAATTATCAGTCTCGGTCCTTTTGAAACAGGCTGACGCAGCCCGTCGTTTGTCTCGTCACTCCAAGTCTTCTTGTGTGTATGGGAGGAATGAATATACATTTGTATAGTATCGTTTGATGCTTCATAAATAATTCAAACGTAGTTGCTGTATTTCAGGTTTCTCCATAAGTAGCTTTCTTGATTTTCGTCTTAATCCAACGGAACCCCATTCCTCTCAAAACTTTTCGAATGTTCTCCCGTGATCTACGAAGCAGAGCTCTATCGAAGTCATCGAGATCTGTTTTCTCCGCTGATTTTCTTCTCTTTATATCGGGAGTTGAAAAACTGTTATTTTCGCCAACTTCAATCTTCGCAAACCTACTCCTAATGCTACAGCTACACGTTCTTGAACCTTTTTCAAATAAATTACAGGTTCATTCTGCGTCCCCTCTGGTTTCATGAAATAAATGACATCCGCAATTTTTTCCCTTTCGAATTGGAAGCGAACTCCATCTTCGCCAGAACTTAAAAATGTTGAAATAAAATGGTTTTATGAATGGTTGCAGACTGAATTAGAAAATAAAAATTTTTCATATTCGCCGATGAACGTATTTTTCATAAAACTGGATTTGAGGATAGACGCAATTTTCATTTCTACAATCAACAAAATTTGTACATCATCCGAATGAACAATTTTTAGAATAAATGGTTCCTTAATGTCAGGGAAGGGTTTGTGTTATGTCGTTGGACCCTTATTTTTCCAAAAAACCATTGAATGGTCAAGGAAAAGTTTGAAATGAAATTGTGATTTCAGTTGGATCGATTTCCTCAGCATTTTCCCCTGAAGTTCGAAATCAGGACTGCTGGATTGGTCGAGAAATATTTTCCTATTGGCCTCCTAAATCTCCAGATCTTACCTCGAATAATTTTTTCCTGTGGAAAGCGGTGATATTGAAAGTTCCAGAGCTGTTTCTACCACAACTGATGATATGATACAAATGATTTGTACAGCATTCAGTAAAATAACTGCTGTAGTTCTGGATGATATTCGAGGAATCTTAAACATTCCGAGCAAATAAAGTAAATCAAAATCTCCTGTCAATTTGAGAACATATGTGATTATGGATAGACCTAACCTATATACTATTGAAAGATATAGAAACTCTTATTCAGATTCAACCATTTGATATAGTATGTACTATTTGAAATAAGGGAAATAATGTGATTTGAATGTTTTCAAATTTTGACATTGAAAAATGAACAACAACGTATAATTTTGTTATTATCTGCTCCGCTTTTTACAAAAGTTCTGTTCGTTAAGAGCGTTTTGGTGTCTTGGTGAACATTAACTGATAATCCTGAAGTGTACAGAAAATGTTTGAAAAAAAGGTTAAAATTTTACAAAATCTCGAATACTTCTAGAGCCATTGGGTTTAGGTATTCTTAGAAAACATATAAACGATGCGAAAAATAGGACAGTTTATTAAAGACTGTCTGATATAAATATCTGAAGCGCCATACCTTCTATATTCCAAAAGTATTTCAAAATACACAACTGCTTATGATCTACCTATCTTCTCTTCACACTTTCCGATACTATGTACAAGTTCAAAGTTATCGAACAAACACATACTAAATGGACACAGAGCGTGAGTAATGCTCACTCTCTATGCCTGTATTTTAGATCCTAAAATGCTCAAAGAAAATGTAACACTGCTTGGAGTGAGGATTAATAAAATAATAAGGGATTAATAGAGAGAATCACAGAATCTTTTCCTTGAAAAGTACAGGGTATAAGATGTAACAAGCCCAGATTTTGCATGAAAATGATTTTGTCACAGGAATTCGACTTGTTTCCGCATTTTTCTAAATGGAAGTGGGAAGGATTATCTATGAATCGACTGTATATTAACGGCGATTAAAAATCGTTCAACATTTTTATTGTTTATCAATTGAGAAATTAATTCAGTAAAAAAGAAATTTTCATTTGAAACTGTGAGTTATTGAAATATATTTTTCACTATGTTTCCGAACATATGAAAATTTACGAAAGAAATATTAAAAATTTGTTGCATCATGACTAATCAGCGTGAATTAGAATAAGTTTTACTTTTCATATACGTTGAAATAAACTTATACCCGTAGTTGCGAAGTGGATCCGTAAAAATCCCGTTCTATATTTAAAATTCTCTTTGAATCCCTGCCAAGTTGTGTGAATCACGGCGGACCGGAGATGGAGATTATTTTCATTTCCTTTTGACTTCAGGTGTCGCCTTAGGTATAGCACATGAAGAGTTTATAATTTCAACAACGACAAAAGACTTACTATAGAAATATCTCATATTGATACATTTGAAATGCTGAAAACTTTTTGTCTTTCGTTCGCAAATTTAATGTCGAAATTAATTTTGTGGAAATTGTTTAAAAAAAATCAAACCAAAATCCTTGTTTCATTCGAGAAGATTTTTTGAAGTTCCATAATTATGATACAGCATGAAACCAAAGATTTGTGAAATCGAACAGACAAAATTTTCATTAATTCCAGAAATTATGGATTGATACTATACACTGTATGGGCAAGATTTCTGATCAAAGGTTTGTTTAACGATATTTAGGTATTTGCGAAAAATGTCTTTTCAAATTTCTCAAAATTTTAGGTTATGAAAGACATGATTCACTGGAGAAACGATAGCCTACTCAATATCCGTTAATATGTACAACTATATTGTTTGTTTTCTGTTAAAGTGTTGTCGGAATTATACATTGAACCCAGAACATTCAAGTGCTAGTTACACCTCGACTATGATGCACGTCGAATTGAGGCTATTGATACGTTGAATAGAGAATTTTCAATAACAAAGCTGAGGTATTATGGATTCTCGGATGCAATACTTCTGAACTGAACTGATTAAACTGTTCAATTTGTACTGTGGTTTCACCTCTGACATGTTCATAGTTTGTTATACAGAGATATCCACCGGGACCGTCCGTTAAAAACTTTTTGAGTTCCAATTACAATATCAAGCTGAAATTTTATACGCGGCTATAACTAGCGATTTCCAATTGAAGCGAAATATTTTGAAGTGATACCATTTCCGGTTATACCGGAAGTGGGTCATCACTTTGATATTTCAAATGGCAATCTACCTTTTTTATTATACATCTAGCAAGGCATAAAATACCCAAGTTGTTGGCACTTTAATTATTTTTGTTTTAAACTCGATTTTTGAGGAACATTTAAAAAAATTGTAGCTTCTAAATCTGCTGCACTACAGACACAATTTTTGCTTGGGTGGATAGAAGAAGGATCAAGGAATTTTTTAAGCAGTCTACATATGTCAAATGTTTATTGCGTTGTTTTGTATGATTTTTTGAATTTGACTTTTTTCAAACAGCAATAACTCAATTTTTCCAAATTCCACGTGCCAATTTTTATATCGCCATCAGATGAAGTGTCAAATTTCAGATGGAATTGTATCAGCATGTAGTATACCCATCTCTTTTAGTTCCGAAATAATTTGGGAATATATTGAATTTTGATGATTTTGCAAGAACTAACAGATAATGCTTTGAAATATTTGAATCAAGTAGCTGAACTGGCTACGCTCACCTGACAGATGCCTGAAATTAATGTACTTGTCACTTCGTTCATTCGAATTTGAAATTTCAACAAGAATTGTTGGTAATTTGAAGTGAAAAACACCATATTGATATTAAAATGGCTGATTATTCAAACGAGGATATGTTTAATCTCTTTTTAATTCATGGCGAATGTCAAAAAGTGGTGGATAGAACTTGCAGGCAATTCAATAACCAATTTCCAAATTTGGCGCCTATGAGTAAAACAAAATTTCGAAGGATTAGAAGCAATTTTCTGCAATTTGGAAGAACAAAATGCATAGAAACTATAAAGAAAACCAATTCTCGAGGACGACGACAATCAAATTAATGCGCTAGCGTATTTTCGTGTCAATCCACATGCGTTCATTAAGTCAGCATCAATGGATATTGGATTAAGTTATACTTCCATTCAAAGGATCCTTGAAAAACATAATATGCACCCGTATTGTTTTATCAGACAAAAATTGAAACCAACTGACCTTCCCAAGCGGCTAAATTTCTGTGAAAGTTTATTAATTCGGCTTCAAGAAGATGAGACAATTCTGCAAAAAATTATATGGTCTGATGAAGCCAAGTTCAATGTAAGTGGAATAACCAACAGGAGAAATCGACATTTTTGGGCCACAGAAAATCCACATTTCATTGAGATTATTGATTTCCAAAATAAATTCAGCGTGAACGTTTTTGCAATTTTAATGAATGATTTGTTGGCTTATCACATTTATGAGAAAAATCTTAATGGACAAAGATACCTGAAATTTTGAGAGGAACATTAGCAAATTTTTTAGATGGATTACCCCTTAACATTCTGAGGGATTGCTATTACCAAATGGATGGTGCACCAGCACATAAAACACGAGCTGTATATCGGCAGCTAACAGAAATGTTCGAGGATAAATGGTGGGGTAATCAAGGACCAAATTTATGGCCTCCGCATTCTCCGGACCTGACGCCCCTTGATTTTTATTTATGGGGCAAAATCAAGAGTGAAGTGTATCTTATTCTTGTAAGAAGTAAAGAAGAGTTACTAGAGCGCATTCATAATGCTTTTCGTAATATTGATCCTGAGGAAACTAGGAGGGCAACTCATCATGTTCGTGTATCGATCAAAATGGGGCCCATATTGAACAATTATTCAGATCGTAAATTAGTTTTCTCCTATGATGTTTGCTATCATTTATTCGTATTAATGTAATTATCTTCGATGATTGGTTTTCGCTTAGTTCCTACAATTTTTATTCATCCAAATTGTGGAAAATTGCTTCTAATGCTTCGAAATTTTTTTTTACTCATAGACGGTAAATTTGGAAATTGATTATTGATTCGCCTGCAGTTTCTACACTCTACTTTTTGACATTCTAAAATGAATTAAAAAAAGGTTAAATATATTTTCGTTTGAATAACCAGTGGTTTTATTCCAAATGTGTTGTATTTTCTGGATATTTTCAATCTGAAATAACGACAATTCTTGTTGAAATATTAAATTCGAATGAACGAAGTGACAAATACATTAATTTCAGGCATCCGTCAGGTGAGCGTAGCCAGTTCAGCTACTTGATTCAAATATTTCAAAGCATTATCTGTTAGTTCTTGCAAAATCATCAAAATTCAATATATTCCCAAATTATTTCGGAACTAAAAGAGATGGGTATACTACATGCTGATACAATTCTATCTGAAATTTGACAATTCATCTGATGGCGATATAAAAATTGGCACGTGGAATTTGGAAAAATTGAGTTATTGCTGTGTTCTGAATTGAGTGGACTGTATAATTGTCTTTTGGGATGGCCTTGTAATTAAAACTCGTACTTGTAATTTTACTATCAATATAATAATTTAACGTCCTAACATAACTGTACCCATTGGCGACTACAGAGAATGTCGCCCCGGTTCCCCGGGAGGGTTGTGTACCTAGACTGACCTCATGGTCGAGCTGGGTTTTTCCCATAATTGTTACAGTTGTAAACTTTTGAATTACCCTAGAGAGGGTACATTGGCGTAGACATGCCGCCCACCTTGAAAATATATAGGAAATTTTCAAAATAAAATAAAATAATAATAATGAACTGATAAAATATACAAATAGAAATAAAAACAATGAAAGAGAAAAAAATATAGAGATAAAATCCTTAGACTACTACTAGTGTATTAATCAAGTGTACTAAACTAAACAAATTATTGTTCGAACATTTCTTCGCGGTTTTCGTCCCTTTCGACCGGAAGTACGCATAACTTCGTCACCGCTCGTTTCACAACACTACCGTTAATCAGAAGCGAAACTACGCGAACCACTTCATCTTCTCCTGGGTGAAGTTTCAGTATTCGTCCCATGTGCCACTTCATTGGCGGGGTGTTGTCTTCTTTGACCAAGACAATAGTACCTTCCTTGAGAATATTGGGTATGTTCTCTTTCCATTTTACTCTCCCTTGTAATTCGGATAGATACTCCTTTTGCCACCTATTCCAAAAGTGCTGAGTAATGGATTGAAGCCGCTGGTAATGATTTAGTCTGCCTTCAGGTATATGAATCAGACTTGGTTCTGGTATAGCCGTCAAACTTTTTCCAACAAGAAAATGAGCAGGGGTGAGAGGGTTTAATTGATCTGGAAACGAGGTCAAAGGACATATTGGACGGGAATTCAAGATAGCTTCAATTTGTACTAGAACGGTTGTAAGACCTTCAAAGTGAAGATGAGCATTCCCTAAAACTCGCTTTAAATGAAATTTCGCGCTCTTAATCCCTGCCTCCCATATACCCCCAAAATTTGGAGAATGAGCCGGAATAAAATGCCAAGAGATTTTGTCCTTACTCAATTCAGTTTCGATGCGACCGTTTTCCATCTCTAAAAATCTACCTAGCTCAGCCTTAGCTCCGATGAAATTTTGGCGTTATCAGAAAACAAATGTGATGGTTTTCCTCTTCTGCCTACGAATCTTCTCAAAGATGCCAAAAAACAATCTGTTGTTAAATCCGAGACGCACTCAATATGCACCGCCTTTGTAGCCAAACAAATAAATAAGCATGCATATGCCTTTGTCAATTTGGCACCTCTAGTTAATCGATCCTTCACTAGAAAAGGACCAGCATAGTCAACACCAGTATTGTGAAAAGGTGTATATTGATTAACTCTATATTCCGGTAAATTTCCCATCAAATATTTTCCCGAACTTGGGTTAATTTTAAAACATCGAACACATTGATGAACAATTTGTCTAGCCATATTTCGCCCTGACAAAGGCCAATATTGTTCTCTCACAGAATAAAGCAGCATTGTGGGGCCGCAGTGAAATAATCTTGTGTGTTCGTGACGGAATATTAGTTTTGTTAAAGTATGTCTGGCAGGTAATATGATTGGATGTTTTCTATCATATTCTTGGGATGAATTTTGAATTCTTCCTCCGACTCTAAGAACTAAATTATCGTCTACAAACGGACATAATGACAATAACTGACTATTTCTTGGTATTGACTTTTTATTGATAAGATGTTCATAGTCACGGGAAAATTCTTGTCTCTGGCACAATCGAAGTAAAACGTTCAATGAGTTACTAAGTTCTGCAACGGATAATGTACCAGATAATTTATTTGTACCTTTGTTGGCTGCATTGTTTGCAAACCTCAAACAATACGCCACAACACGTTGTAATCTAATTAGGGATGAATATTTATCAAATATATCAAAATTGTGATGGATTGTAGCATGGTGAACCCTTACTTGTTCCCTGAGTTCTAAGAAATTTGTATCTATGGGACTATCATTAGCCTCAGAGACACAAAACTTGTATGAGTCAACCACTCTGGTCCTGACCACCATAAAGATGACTCTACTATATCGTTAACACTCATGCCCCTTGATATAAGATCCGCGGGATTGTCTTCTGATCGAACATGATACCAATCATTTTTGTCGGTCAGTTCTTGTATCTCCGTTACCCGATTGGCAACGAAGGTCTTCCATTTGCTAGGACAACCCCTTATCCAAGCTAATGTGACTGTTGAATCGCTCCACAAGTAAATCTTGTCAAAATCAATTTTTATAGAATTGATCACCCTTCGCAGCAATTGAGCTAATAGTAGGGCACCACACAATTCTAATCTAGGTAAACATAACTGCTTGATTGGTGCTACTCTAGATTTCGCACACAACAATTTCGAGCTGTATTTTCCGAAATTGTCTCGACATCTTATGTATATGCAGGCACCATAGGCCCTCTCACTTGAGTCGCAAAAACCATGGCACTCTATTGTTTTATAATTCGATTGAATTGCATATCGATCGATTTTGATATCATTCAAATATTGTAAACTGTTTCGGAAGTTGATCCAATAGGTATGGAGGCTTTGAGGTAGACTTGCATCCCATCCGAGTTTTTCTTGCCATAAGGTTCGAACGAACAATTTCGCTACAATAGTGACTGGGCCTAACAATCCCAGGGGATCGAATATTTGCGAAATCACAGACAGAATTGTTCTCTTGCTAACAGTTTTCTGATTGTGAAAATCGCCAATACTATACTGAATAGTATCTCGTATGGAATTCCATTCAATTCCCAAAGTTTTATTTGTCTCGTTTTCACTGATATTCAATATTGAAGAATCCAATTTTTCATTTATTCGGAATTGAGATTGCAGCTCAGGTCGATTGGATAACCACTTGCGGAGTTCAAAGCCAGCGTTCGAAAACACCTCCGAAAGTTTTTGTTGGAGTTCGATCAGGGCAGCCTCGTTATTACTGCCTGTTAAACAATCGTCAACGTAGAAGTCATTCTTGATTACTTCACTCACTTCCGGATGCGTTTCTTCACAGTCAATGCCCAACTGATACAGACAACGCACGGCTAAAAATGGAGCCGAAGCTGTTCCAAAACTACTCGATTCATCTCGTAACATCTAATCTCCTCCGACGGATTAGATCTCCAAAATAAACGATGATAACGTTTATGGGATTCCTTTATATGTATCATCCTGTACATTTTTGAGATGTCAGCAGTCATGACATACTCGTATTTTCGAAATCTCAATATAATAGAAAAAAGATCATCTTGTATGACCGGACCGCTGTATTGAACATCATTTAAAGATAGACCTTTATCTGTTTTCATGGAGGCATCGAAAACAATTCTTAACTTCGAAGTTAAGCTAGTATTTTTCAATACGGCGTGGTGAGGCATATAGTAACCTTCTATTGATTGATTTTCCTCAACCTCGCGCATATGACCTAGTGATTCATACTCGTTCATCACATTCCTATATTCAGAGTACAGTTCACTATTCTTCTGCAGTTTGCGCTCAAGAGAGTAGAATCGTTGTAGAGCGAATTCTCGAGAACTACCTAATTGTTCCAGATTTTCTTTGAACGGAATCGAAACAGTGAACTGACCTTGATCGTCGCGTGTGAAATTATCTTGGAAATGTTTCTCGCAAAACTTGTCAGAAAAACTCGAAATCGATTTGGTAGATGTGTCTACCTCTTCGATCGTCCAAAACCGTTGAATACTTTTCTCTAATGAGTTAAGTTTAGGTTTTAATTGTAAGCAATTAACTGAGCTCATATGACCATTCCACCTACACATTTTTAAGGTACCTGCTACAATCCACCCCAAACGCGTTTTTTGAACACTGAGACCAGTATCCCCGATTTTAATCTGACCCACACACAATAGATCCCAAAAAATATTTGCTCCAAGTAGGAGTTCAACTGGACCTGCTATGTTAAATGTGGGATCAGCTAATTGAATGCTCAAATTGCTATGAATCTTGAACGCGTTTATATTGAATGATTCATTAGGTAAATTGTCTGTTATACTAGGTAATACCAGACATGAAATACAAGAATTAAATGAATTGAAATTGGAGGAGATGTTAACATTGGCCATAGAAGTCACGTTTGTCTGCACCTTTCCTACTCCTGAAATCGAGTAATTAGATTTTATCGGTTTCAAATCTAGTTTTACGCATAAAGATTGACATATAAAGAGTTCTGAGCGCCGCTATCTAAAAGGGCTCGCACATTGTGAAATTTGCCCTTGCTGTCCTTCACCTGCAAAAGAGCAGTTGGCAAAAGACCTTGTACTAATTTCCCTTGTGCAACATGACTCATAGACTTACCTGGATTCAATTGAGACAAGTTTTGTGACCTGTTTCCGTTCGCTTGAAAGGAAACGTTTTCACCAAAACATTGTCTCCTTGTTCTGTATGCAAATAAGTATTATGAGCCCTTTCACATTTTCGGCATTTAGAACCCTTACAATCATCGGCTTTATGATCAGGTTTCAGACAATTTAAACACAATTTTAGCCTTTGAACTTCGGCGCATCTTGCAGAAGGCACCAATTTCAAAATGATTTGCATGTATAAATTGTATGCGGTTTACTACAGAAATAACAACTTATTTGCGAAGTGTTTATAACCGTATTTACTTGACTAATCCGCTTAGGAAACTTGGAATTGTTCCTTGTGTGAGGATTGCCCATTGAAGAATTTTGAACCTTGTTTGCATTTAATTTGTCTAACAACTCGCACTTGTGTTTCAAAAACTTGTCAACGTCTTTAAGAGTGGGAAGGTCACCTTGAATACCTTGATGAGATTCCCATTCTCTCAAGGTAGTTGAATCTAGTTTACTTGTAATAATATAGATTATTAATGTGTCCCAATATTCGGTGGGTTCACCTAACAATTTTAATGATCTTAGATGTTTGTTTACCTCATCGACTAGCTTCCGTAAATCTATATTTGATTCTTTGGAGATAGTTGATTGTTCGAAAATAGATTTAACATGATTATGAACTAATAGCCGCTTGTTTTCGAAACGATCTTTCAATAATTGCCAAGCTATTTGATAATTATTTGCGGATGCTTCGATTGATTCGATAATTTTACTGGCGTCCCCTTCTAGTGAGGATTGAAGATAATAAAACTTTTCTATCTCAGATATAGATTTGTTTTTATCTACGAGGGCAGTGAATGAGTCCCGGTACGCTATCCACTGCGTGAAATGACCACTAAAACTAGGCAATTTGATAGTTGGTAATTTGATTTGGCTGTGTTGTGGAGACGACTCGGATTTAATTGTAGGTTTATTCGTGAAGTCATCCATCACACTCGACATTCTCGCGACTAAATCGAAATAAGAATCTTCAAATGCTTGACGTTCTGGCGATTGTTCCGAATCTATTTGTTCTGTTTCATAGGAAGAAGGAGGTTCCTCCTCATCCTCAGAAAGTTTTTCTATTTTAGTTTGGATTTCACTAAATTCATCCAGAAGGGGCTCTAATTTTAGAAGTCGCATTTTGATTTGATTGAACATTTTACCATCTATCTTTGATAGATCTAACCCATCGAAATAATTTCTGGTTCTCGTTAACTTGCCCTTGATAACACCTCGATCGGTTATCAATTCCTTTCGTTTGAAGCAGACATATTACTAATGTTTCGTAGGTAGGTACTTGTACAAATTGCTACTAAACTTGAGGATAAAAATAGGAATTGTGGTACAGATAGGACTTACTTGAATAGTTATCTGGATCTAGTTCTCTTGATGACGGCTTCGATAGACACTAGCGCTGAATGTTGAAGCACAATCACTACTTGACTTGAAACTTCACGTTTACTCGATAACTTGATGCTCACTTGACAACTGGATGCTCACTTGATAACTTGATCATAACAGGATCAAACCATTGAATTAAAGACTAGACTCGTTAATTCAGATGAATCAAACTTCAATCACTGATACACTTTATCAAACTATGACACATCCGGCTCGAAGGACCATGTTCTGAATTGAGTGGACTGTATAATTGTCTTTGGGATGGCCTTGTAATTTGAAAAATCAATATAATAATTTAACGTCAAATTCAAGAAATCATACAAAACAACGCAATAAACATTTGACATATGTAGACTGCTTAAAAAATTCCTTGATCCTTCTTCTATCCACCCAAGCAAAAATTGTGTCTGTAATGCAAAAGATCTACGAGCTACAATTTTTTTAAATGTTCCTCAAAAATCGAGTTTATAACAAAAATAATTAAATCTGTCAAAAGTTTTGACAGATAACCGCCAACAACTTGGGTATTTTATGCCTTGCTTAAATGTCGTTTCTAGATGTATAATAAAAAAGGTAGATTGCCATTTGAAATAACAAAGTGATGACCCACTTCCGGTATAACCGGAAATGGTATCACTTCGAAAATATTTCACTCCAATTGGAAATCGCTAGCTTTCAACGGACGGTCCCGGTGGATATCCCTGTATTTATACAATATGCAGATTCTGAACTAATAAACTATATCTATTCATCTATAGGTTTGATTCCATTACGAGTATCAAAATATGCCGCAAAATGCAAAATAAACGGCTTTAGAACTGCGTAGTACCTCGAAATCTTTCTTTAACAAATTCAAGATGACGCTTGACTCAAAACTGAAAATTTCGTGATATTAACAAATATTATGTGGATTATGCAATCTTTTAGGTAAAAATATGCTCAAAAACCATAGAGCAGATGCTTCATTCATGAATTAATATTCAGCACGTCAGTTGTGCTATCAATTGGGAATAGTTGGACGAGCACACAGAGACTTATAGATCTTACAAAAAACAAATATGTTGAATTCGAAATCAGAGAAATTGGAAAGGCTTCCTTATACACAAGAAACGAAGGAATGCAGTCGCAATTTTTATGAATCTCGTGAAAGTATTAAATATGAAATATTATATAAACATCTTGATGATCTCTATTGTTGAGAACAGTAAATTAATCACTCTCTGCATTATTCGAAATTGCTTTCAACTGCAGGAAATTCCTGTCAAACAATTTCTATTTTAATTTGCATACAATTTTTCGATTGAAAGAGAAGATGTTTTCTGTCTTTTGTTCGCTTCGATCAGTTATGGACTTCACAAGTAAGATCATAATGATTGAGTCTCGCCGTGATGTAACCTACTGAACCAATTCAATATATTGAAACAGGAAGGGCACACCCCTATTAATATCGTGGTTCGTTGTTTGAATCGATCTCCAAGAATTTATGTTGCTTTTCTAGAATTGATAGCCTGGAAGAAAGTAAATATTCTTTTAGTACCTTCTGATGCAACTATAATATAAAAGTATGATTTTGACGTTAACTTCATAAGAAATTCTTTTTTATCAAAATCAAAAATTCAATAAATTATGATAATAAAATTTTTATTCGAAGAACTATTACAATATATTCAATCGGAGGAACACTATACAGGGTGTTTCATAATAGTATGTCACAACTTGAGGGGGTAAATCTACGTGAAATTTCAAGAAAAAAGTTCATATAAACATAGGTCCGTAAGAGTTTCGTTACGGAGCTACAGGGTGTTGAAATTTCCTTGGAAAATATTTTTTTTCTTCAAAATTCCTGCAGTTTTTGGGATATTCAGGCCAAATCTGGAATGAAAGCTATTTTTTACAGCCTCTATCATTACATGTCCTAGATTTTAATTGAAATTCACAAGGTCATTTCTTTTCCGAGGCCATGTCTCCTTTTGCCCTTTCAAACTTTTTTGCAGTACGCCACTGATCAGCGTACAATCAATTTTCGTCATCTTTGTTCAATTTAGAAACTTTTTTGACATTTTTAATTTTTTTGTATCTCCATTCGTTTTCGAGTGATGAATTATAGAGTTTGAATTATTTGAATTGTATGATATTCGCTAAATAAAAAAAACCTTATAGAAATACTCGATATGTATGCCCAAAATTTGCTTTTATTTTGATAGCTCGACTTCTGAGACTCAACTTATCCTTATTCAATATCAAACTAAAAAAAAGAACAATTAAAAACTAAATAAATTGCTTGAACTGTCCTCCACCTGCAAGAATACAGGCCTTTGTCGTTCTTCGCATATTATCACGGAAATATTCCTGGGGTATTTCCATTATTATTCGATTTCTCAATTCTTCTATAGTGTTCACTGGAGTGGTATAAACTGAACTTTTGAGATATCTTCATAAGAAAAAGTCTAAACTATTTAAGTCTGGAGACCTAGGAGGCCATGGTTCTGGACCACCCCGACCTATCTATCGATTGTTGAATGTATTATTCAATAATTCCCTATCTTCTCCACTGAAATGTGCTGGTGTCCCGTCATGCATGAATCACAATATGTTTCTCACCTAAAGTGGCATATCCTCGAGCAATAAAGGTAACTCCTCCTCAAGATATTGCCGATAAGCGGGACCGTTTAGTCTGTTAGGCAAAAAAAATGGCCCAATCAAATAATTTCCAATTATTCCGACTCAGATATTTAGTGAGAATTGTTCTTGATGATGAGATTCTATAATCAAATGGGGGTATTCCTCAGCCCAATAATGATTATTGTCAAATATTGTGGTAGCAGTTCTTGAAAAGTTAGCTTCGTCTGTGAACATTATTTGACTATCAAAATGAGAATTTTCTCTAACTTTATCTAAGAACCAACGGCAGAAATTCAGTCTTGAAGAAAAATCTCGAAGAAGGTAGTAGAGTTTGGACGCGTTGAATATGAAACGGGTACAATAAAAAGACTTGGAGAATCCTCCAGACTAGAACATATGGAATATTCAACTGATTTCCAATTTTTCTTGTACCCACATGAGGATTCAAATCAATACAATTCAAAATAGCTTCCTCACTATCTGAAGTTCTCATAGTTTGAGTTGCGCCTTTTTAATGATTATTTGCAGTAAAAGTACCTTTCCTCAACCTTCTGTGGATATTTGAAAATGTTCGCCTGTCTGGTGCTACTCGATTTGGAAAGCGCACCTGATATAATCGCCTGTAGCTTCTGTTGTGTTTCCCTTAGCCACACTGTACATGTAATGGATATCAGCCAATTCGGCGTTAGTAAAATTAGTCATTTTTTCTTACAGTAATAACTTCAAAAGTCTTAAAACTAATCGTTAATTTAATAAATAATTCGTGCAGACACTGGTTCAACTTTAGCAACTGTCAAAATAAATAAATAAATGAAAAAATCAAAGCCTACTACTCATTTTTTTAGTTAGAAGTGCTTTCAATTCAGCGAATCCATACAATCGTTTAATAATTTTCTGCTCGAGAACAGTTGGAGATTCGAAAAAATTACAAGTGTCAAAAAAGTTTCTAAATTAAACGAAGATGACGAAAAGTGATTGTACGCTGATCAGTACCGTACTGCAAAAAGGTTTGAAAGGGCAAAAGAAGACATGGCTACGGAAAAGAAGCTTGTAGATTCTAAGTAAAATTTAAGACGTGTAATGATGGAGGCTATGGAAAATAGCTATCATTCGAAATTTGGACTGAAAATCTCGAAAACTGCAGGAGTTTTGAAGAAAAAATCAATTTTTTCCGGATATTTCAACAACCTGTAACTCCGTAACGAAGCTTTTGCGGACCTATGTTTATATGACCTTTTTTTCTTAAAATTACACGTAGATTTACGTAGTTGTGACTTACCATTATGTAACACCTTGTATACTACATATTACGGCTTAACAAAAAAATCTCCCAAAGAGTCCGCTTAAAGCTGTTTTGAAAAAATTTCTATAGCTTTCCGCATTGATACTTAATAGAGAAAAATAGCGTCTTAATAAAAACTCATCGAATATTCCTATCCAACTGTTAGAGGAAACACGCACTTATCTGTGCATTCTGTTACGGTGCTTTGATTTCCATCCAGAAATGATTATTATGGAATCTCATGATAGAAGTCCTAGAAAACGTTGCTTCATCTGTAAAAGGAATTTTTCGGTTAAATATCATTTAGAACGATTAGCAAAATGCTTCTGTGCTAAGAAAATTCCCATCTAAAAGTATGAACTATCTGCATGTGATACTTGAGCAATAGAAGTTGTTCATTCAAAACCTTTTGAACGGTTTAATGGTTTTGTGCTATTATTCTTGTTTGATTTTGAATGTTCATCAGTATTTAGTATTCCTTATTCCTTAAATTCTTTGATTCTAACTAATCATGATTTATCTATTTTCTTGGCATTGAAGTTTTTCTCAGTTACAAATAGTCTTGCATGAACAGTAATAAAAGTTGTTTGATCAGTAAAATTTTGTTGAGCAAATCTGCAAGCGTCTGTCTAATTATACTCTGTGAGAAAAAAGTATATGGAAATTCTCATTTAAATTGGCCGCGTTGAGAATTTTTAAGTATTTTAAGTTTCTGTATGTTGGTAAGACTGTCCTTGATTACTACCCCAAACATAAGCGCGATTTGTCTACTAGTTTGTTTACGACAGCTGTTGAAACCAGTCGACCTCAGTAGTACCCTGCGAATATTACAATGGAAAAAATATTGAACAAAGAGTTTGCCTCAAATTTTGTATTTTGAACGAAATTCCGTGTGCTGAATCGTTGAGAATACTGGAAAAGGCTTATATGCATGGGTGGTATAAAGCCTTTAAAGACGGTCTTCAACCGACGATAACCGAGCTCGGCTCGTTCCGATAGAGTTGAATTTTCTTCAAAAACAGTACCGGATGCAGGTAGCTGCAGACATGCTGGATCGTGCGAATTCTGATCCCACGTACATGGGACGGATCATAACTGGTGACGAGACATGTGTCTATGAATACAACACACTAACGAGCCAACAATTATCGGAATGGGTAGGAAAAAAGAGCCAAAACCGAAAAAACTTCGCCAAAGTCGTTTGAAAATCATCGTCTTGATTTTCGAACGACTTTGGCGAAGTTTTTTCGGTTTTGGCTCTTTTTTCCTGATTGTTTTCTTCGATATTCCTAGTGTGGTTAATCATGAATTCGTTCCGCAAGATCAAACCGTCAACAGGGACTTCTAGTTAACCGTTTTGAGACGTTTGCGTGAAAATATTCGTCGATCTCATCGATCCACGGTTATTAACGACTTCAAGACCAAATAAATACCATCGAGCAGCAGCTTTATTCGCCTTATCTAGCTCTGTGTGACTTTTTCTCTTTTCCAGACTGAAATTGCCGTTCTGGGGAACCAGATTTTATTCCATAGACGTCATAAAAGAAAATTCGCAGAAGGAGCTGAAAGCCATCCCTGTAAGCGCCTATAAAAAATGTTTCGATGTTTAACAAAAACGTTGGCACATGTGTATCACTTCAAATGGAGCATATTTTGAAGGAGATTCAATAAATATTAAAGTAGATCAAGATTTTTGTGTTTCATTTCAAATTTGCGGATACTTTTTTGTGACAGTGTATATTTCCATGAAATAATACTAGCACATAATGAATGTTAGCCAGTTCATGGTTAGAATATATATAGATCTCATAAAGATAACTTCAAATCATTGAATTGGATAAATACCACCCATAATTTCTCGGATACTAGACAAAAATAATAATACTTGTTAAACAAAATAAATGACAGCAGCCTACTTGAATTGTTCCGATGCCGAGTTTTTTGGTGAGAGGATCATTATCAGTGAAGAAATGAGGAGACCGCTGTAATTTATTTATTTAAGTACAATATAAGGAATGTCCACAGCCGAAGCCAAAATGACATTCAGATGAATATTAGTTACATAGAATCTAGTACTCTAAAGAAAAGTATTATATAAGGCATCAATAGTGAGTTGTATTCACAGAAAGAATGAAAGAAGAAATACAAAATGAATATTACAAAACGAACGATTGAATGAATTTGGTGATAGTCAACGAAAGAGCAAGCGTAATGTTCTCTTCAAAGAGGCCAATGTGACCCCAAACAAATTGAAACTCCTATGCGTGTTTCCCCTATCGATAGGATGCTACGTGCAGACACGTAGCATCCTATCGATAGGGGAATTCTGTGCACTATAGTTTTTCTAAAAGTTATAGAAAAGAGGCCGTGGTGCCTCAAAGATTTCATAGGAAGATTAAAAGCAACCATGTGCAAGATCTCAGGTACCTGAAGTACGCAGTTCAATATTTTAAACAAAACCAAAATATCAGATATAGTTCTACGATTTTCGAGTAACAATGAATTGAAATATTTACGGGCAGAAGCGTAGTCGTGATTCAGGATAACAAATTTAGTTTTGAAGCATATGAACCGTTTGAATCTATTGTGAATGCGTTCAAGTCGGTTAGAATAACAATCATAACGAGGGTTCCAAATACATGAGGCAAAATTTAATTTACTGTAGATGTAAGCATAATACAAAGTGATAAGTAATTTTACATATTTGAATTCCTTACTTCTCCTGAAAATATAACCCATCATTCGACTTGAACTATTTGCTATGCGATCTATGTGTGCATCGAAGAGCAACTTCGAATCCAAAGTGACACCCAGATCAAAAGCCGTGGACACAAGTCGCAACAATGAATTTCCAATTGAGTACTGCAAAGTGATAGGGGAATGGTTTCTAGTAAAAGTTATCGCGAAACATTTATTTGAATTCAAAAATACTTGGTTTTCTCTACAGTACTCAACTAAGTTATTCAAATCTAGTTGAAGATCAAAGCAGTCCCTAAGCATCTGATAGATCTAAAAACTTTCAGATCGTCTGCATGGAGCAAGAATCTGGAAACATTTATCTATATCATTTATATAAATAAAGAAAAGGAGAGGACCGAGATGAATTCCCTGCAGTACCCCAGAAGTACTAATGAAAGATTCAAATTTAAAACCATTTGAACTAACGAACTGTGACCTATTCAGAAGATACGATTGGATTCACTCAAGCAATCCACCGCTTACACCAGCTTCGGCTAGTCTGAAAATGAGAATATCGAAACTTATTTTGTCGAAAGCTTTGGAAAAATCGGTGTAAGTAGCATCAGTCTGAATTTGAGGATCCATTGCACTCTGCAGGTACTCACTATAGACGATTAAATTCGTTTCCAGAGTGCTACCCTTAACAAATCCGTGCTCTTGTGGGATAATGAAATTTTTCACATGAGAGAAAAGATACTTATGAAATATGCGTGATATTTCTTACGAAATGTACCAAAAAAGATGAAAATATCTCCTATGAACGTTTTTTGATCTAAGTAAAACTTTTGTCTTACTTATTTCAATACTTCATGCTGTTTGCAAAACTAGATAATTTGAGTTTTTTTCGCACATGAAAGCTGGATGAGAATTTTTGATATTTTATTCATAAGCATCTATCTGAGAACAGTAACAATTTTGAGAATTATGATATATCTGCTTAAACTGGGCTTGATGTATGTTAATTGATTAAAGAAAAATGTATCTAATGAATCACAATTCCGAAATATAAAGCTTCATCGGAAATCAAACTCTTTTCATAATTATATGTTAGATTTCCTTCTTACTTATAAGGCTTTTCAGATGAAGAGAGAGTTCGTGCTTTAAATGCTAACTTCCATGGTATTTCGACCACTATGTCAAGGTGAGGATTCCACGCTGTCATTTTAGAGGGTGCTTCTCAGAAATAGCTTAATCAATAATTCACTCGTAGAAGCGTGTGTCCTTGGACTTTTATATGAATCCGTTAATATCAACGGAGTTTTTGATGAACTCGTATCACGGGAATCTCTTACTGAATACTATGATGAATAATTCAATAAATAGATTGATACTCTGCAAGTAAAATGAATTTGTTTTAATTCTGCAAAATGGGATTGAAGTTATCTTTTGCTTGTTTCATTAAAACATTCGATTCGAGATTTCTACTCTTTGTTACTACGAAAAAAACGAAATAAACTGATCTGAATTAAACAGAAATATTGGAATTGAAAGTTTTCATAAAAGCAATCAGGAAAGAAAACAAATAAGAAACTGGCCATAACTGCCAGTGACATATAAATACTGGAAAGATACGCCCAGCGATATCAATTGAAATGACTCAGAAGTTCTGGCGAAAATCTAGTGGAACGAAAATACTCGATTATAAAGTTGAAGTTGGTTTTGATGATGAAATTTTCTAGTGATGTGTCTTCTTTTAAGCAGTTTGAAGAATCATCAAAAGGTCTGGATTTTCGAAAAGGTTAATTCAAATTTTGTTGGGCGGATAACGAAAGCCGAATTATTACACTGTGCTAGTTCAAAATTCTACCACGCGGGAGACATACCTAGTCAACCTATATCGGGTACGCTGAATCCAGTGGTAACCACCGTTTTTGAAAGTTAGCTATTGTTTAGGAGATATTCGCCTTTGAAGTTAGCTGATTTTAGTAGGGTTAGTCGCTTATGACTTCAGTATATTATATGCTTGTAATTCCCAAACCGTTCGGAATATCGCTTTACTGTCTTCGGCAAAGTTTTAGCTATTGTCATGGCCAACAACTTTTTTGAATATACCAACATAGAAAAACCTCATTCAAACACCGTTTCTTAACAAAATGTCCAAAAAACTCCATTTCTTTGCCATTTTTCGTTAATTTTCGTCGAAATAATAGGGAAATCAAGGTAATTTCGCTTTAAAATCTCAAAATAAGAGAAGAAAACACATTTTCTATAGTTAAATCAAAAAATTTAAACGCTCAATTATGATTTTAACTCAAATTTTTATTCCAATTCCAACAATTTTCAACAAATAAACATATAAATTCATGTTCATTCTTCTTCTTCTCTATCTTCATCTTGCTATGAATTCCAGCAAATGTCTCCTTATAGAGAATCAAGTTTTTTTCCACTATAACAGTGCTCAAGCCTAGCCGTCACCTGATGGAACCGTTTACCATGCTCATCTGATTCACATGGTGATTGTTCGGCAAACTTGTCTGCATGGTAATGTAAAAAATGAATTTTCAGAGACATTTTTATACCGATGTTACGGAAAGCAACGAGCATATTTTCAACGTGTATGCGCCAGTTTTCGTCACGATGAATTCCAAGTACATTTTCGATGACTCCTTTGATGCAATCCCAAGTAACGAGCTGCAAATTCGACAAACTGTTTTTAAATTGTTGGTCTCCCATAAAGCGTCGAATATCAGGTCCATTGAGTATGCCTGTAATAAAATAATTCGAAAAAATATGTGTTAAATATTGAATAAGTTAGGTTGATTGGTACGTATATAGTTTCACACAAACCTTCTTTTATTTTCATTCCACTCAATCTTGGGAAAATTCGCTTCAACTTATTGAATGCATTGCCTTCAGGATCTAGGGCCTTGATGAAATTTTTAACAATCCCAAGCTTGATATGCAGAGGTGGAAGCAACACTTTTTCGATTGGCACAAGTGGAATTTCAACGACGTTTTCTCGACGCAATCTGAACCTTTGTCTCATAGGCCAGCTTTTATTGGCATATTGGTCGCCAGCATATCGATTATCCCATAAACGTATAAAACACATGTTTTTCGTATATCCCGTCTGCATTCCTCTCAAAAGAGTTATCAACTTCAAATCTGCACAAATCTTCCAACGATGGTCTTCATATTTCACCAAATCAAGGATTTTTTTCCAATGATTCGTAATTTTTGTTCGTTTGTATGCTGATGACAATCGGGACACTGTTTTTTGAGTTTGTGACATGAAGCAAAACCGCCTTCAGACTACTTCTGGACGAATCGATGAAAAGACGCCAGTCTTCTGGTTTATACTCATGATGCATTTTTAATACCAATTCCTTGATATCAGTGCAGTACGCGAATGAATTGTATTCGATGGATTTGAATAAAACAGTGAACTGTCTATGACGGCCGATTGCTCCATATACTTTCACATCAGGTGCTAAGACATTCTTTTTTTTCAATTCCTGAGTCAAAATAATGGACTGACGCTGCGATAATTTCCATCGACGAATAATTTTATCCAGATCTTTTTGAGAAAATTCGGCATAATTACATTGTGGAGATACATTTGATGATACATAAACCGCTGCAGACGTTTCGCCAATAGTATCAAAAGTAGATGGAATGTATTCTTCTGTCGGACTGGGTCTTTTCGGTATTGGAATAGATTCCGAATCTGGTAACGGCAACTGAACAAACCGAGTTCCTCTGAGTTCAACTTTACGTTTTTTAGCTCTGTTCAATCCGACAATTTCATTAACACGAGCAAAACAGTCATCTGGATTATGTTCTTGAGGATTCGTCCAAATTACTGGAATGCCAATAGGCATAGATTGGAATTCACCTGTAATAAAAATAGCTTCAATTGATATAATTTTGAAATAAATGATAAATCATTTCATTTTACCTCTTTTCCATCCACTCAATCTTATGACACAACCAGTACAAACGATTTTTGGAGCCCAGTTCATATCTTTGATTACAGTTTGGTTGAAATATTGTGTGTACGATTCATCAATTTCTTCAGAAATTGAGCGCTTGCTTGTCATTATAGTAAACTTTCCACAAATGTAGCAAAATTTATTAAATTTACTACATGAATTCATTTTGATATTTTTACCAAATATATAACTTGTGTAAACAAAGAAACTTCAACAAGAAATATCAGAACTAAGTCTATGAAAAATGGCACACAAGTAAATAGCAAAATACGTAGTAATATGAGTGACAATACTGATAAATACGTATTAACAGTGACTTCTGTGAGAAATTTGAGTTAAAATCATGATTGTGCGTTTAAATTTCTCGATTTAACTATAGGAAATGTGTTTTCTTTTTTTATTTTGAGATTTTAAAGCGAAATTCCCTTGATTTTTCTATTATTTAGACGAAAACTAACGAAAAAATGGCAAAGAATTGGAGTTTTTTGAACATTTTGTTAAGAAACGGTGTTTGAATGAGGTTTTTCTATGTTGGTATATTCATAAAAGTTGTTGGCCATGACAATAGCTGAAACTTTGCCGAAGACAGTAAAGCGATATTCCGAACGGTTTGGGAATTACAAGCATATAATGTACTGAAGTCATAAGCGACGAACCCTACTAAAATCAGCTAACTTCAAAGGCGAATATCTCCTAAACAAGAGCTAACTTTCAGAAACGGTGGTTACCACTGTATTCAGCGTACCGGATATAAGTTTACTAGGTATATCTCCCGCATGTTAGAATTTTGAAGTGTCATTTTCACGCACTGTGTAATTAACACTAAAATCATATTGCAACTACTATCCCTATCTTAAATACTCGAAAGTTAGTCCTCTATTAACGATGCTCAAATGACAACGCCTTGCGAAGATAC
The DNA here is from genome assembly GCA_013387265.2 of Cryptolaemus montrouzieri. NCBI lineage: Eukaryota > Metazoa > Arthropoda > Insecta > Coleoptera > Coccinellidae > Cryptolaemus > Cryptolaemus montrouzieri. The sequence goes on from JABFTP020000021.1 coordinate 47,269,755, forward strand.
GAATTGAGTTGAGAATTTTCAAGTTTGAAACTGAGTTCAAACATATCATAAAATTTTGTTTTAATCCTTCAATGCTGTTATTTCTCATTTTATAGAGACTGTCATAAACATATCCTCAAAGAAGAAATCTAATGAGGATAAATCTGGCGACCCGGCAGTACACATCACATCATCAGTTAGTCTCTAGATTCAAATTGAGTACCTCGCTCACTGCTGTAGCTTGACGCGGAGACGCACCATCATGCTTATATACTGTTTCTTCGAACAAATGGTATTTCATTCAAAAATCGATCAATTATGTTAGCATTTATAATTCATAGATACAATTTGGCACTTAGGTATTCTTCAGAAATCTGGTAGGCTATTTTAGCCATTTGTGAATCGTGGTGTGTATTGAAATACTTCTGGTAGTGTTCGTTATGGCGATTACATATTCCATCACTCATGATTTTTACTTCATCACTCCATACTACGCGACGATCAAAATCCAGTTGTTATTGAATTTTTCTGAGAACCTATGGCAAGAAGGTATCATTTGCTTTGGAAGGATTGATAAATTGGCTCAAGAGTTGTTTCTTCTCGATATTCTATTTCGTATTTCTTTACATCGGTGAGCTCTCAAAAAATAAGATGCAACACCGAGAAGTTCAGAGAAACTTTAACGAAGATCATGTCCGAAGACCAAGAGCTGCCAGATAAGGAAAACCACGGCATCAATAAAATGAACCAGAAATTGATGAAACAACTGAGACAAGCAGGTGAAAAAGTAGGCGAGCTCGAAAACAAGAGAAAAGATAAGCTCAATGCCACGACGAAGGCACTAATGGAGAAAAGAAGAAAACTCTGGAGTGAAGGAAAATACAAAACAGTTGAATATGCGGAACTCAATAAAACAATCAAAAAGATGATAAGAGAAGGTTTGAGGAAACATCAAGAAGAAAGAGTGGAGAAGATTGTGAAGAGGAATAGGGGATTGCATTGCTTGAGGCCGCAACAAGGAAACTAATTATTACAGCTTTAAAAGACAAAGACGACAAGGAAGAAAGAGATATAGAAAAAAATCACACATATAATCGACGAATTGTATAAAGACCTCAAAGAAGAAGCCAAGCGATGAATCACGGGAGAACATCAAAAGGGAAATAAAGAATGTGAACTCTGAAGATTTTCCCGAAATAGAAGATTATGAGATCGAAGAAGCTCTAGAAGGCTTAAAAAACAACAAAGCTCCAGGTCCTGATGGCATATTTTGGAGATGCTACAAGAAAGAAGGGAAATTATACTACCCACTTTGAGGACATTATTCAATTAATGCTTGCATAGCGGTAGGATTCCAGAAGACTGGGCTGAAAGTGCCGTCGTTTTGCTATTCAAGAAAGGCGAAAAGAGTGACCTGAAAAACTATCGCACCAAATCACAACTGTCACAGATCTACAGGCCATTCATCAAATTAATCACTAACCGATTGACGGCGAAGATGGACTCCTACCAGCCCGTTGAACAGGGTGGGTGGCTTTCGAAAGGGGTATAGTACTGCTAATCACCTCCTTTCTATGAGAACTTTGATAGAGAAAGCAAACGAATACCATCTGACTCTATATGGTACATGTCGTTCGTGGACTATGAGAAAGCGTTCGATATGACTGAGATATGGGCCGCAGAACAAGCTATGAACAACAGCAAAATTGATTCCAGGTATAGACTACAGATCCAAACATCTATCAACAATCCTCAATGATAGTAAGACTATAACACGAGACCAAACCTAAAAAATTTCATAGAGGTGTAAAACAGGGAGACGTTAAATCGCCGAAGTTATTCACCTTAGCATTAGAAGATGTAATTAAATCATTGAGTTGGAAAGAAAGTGGATAAACATAAACGGAAAAACACTAAATTATCTTAGGTACGCCGATGATATTGTCCTGATTTCCACTACTCCCAAAAAGTTGCAAGAAATGACTACAGAATTAGCTGAAGCCTCGCGAAAAATTGATTTGAAAATGAACATGTATAAGACGAAAACCAAAACTAACCTAACACAGAAGATAACAAAGGATTACAGTTGGCTTTCACTCTCTGGACATGTTGGATGAATATGTTTACCTAGGTCAAATACTCAAACTTGATAGAGAGAATCAAATAGCAGAAATTGGGAGAAGAGTTCGGCTTGTTTGGGCTGGATTTGGAAAATTGAAATGGGTCCTTCAAAGTCGTAAGATACCACAATACCTTAGAACTACATTCAGTGTATTTTGCCTGTAATCACTTACGGCTGCCAAACATGGACATTAACTAGAGCCATTATGGCCAAAATGAATAAGACTAACAGACAGGAAAACAAACACATGGATAAGGAAAGTCACGAAAGTTCGCGATGTCAGAGAAGAAATTGCTAGACTCAAATGGGGCTTCGGGGGACAAGGAGATGGCAGATGGAATGCCGAAATACAAAAATGAAGACCATATTTGGGCAAAAGAGGAGGAGGTTGCTCTCCAATGAGATGGGGAGATGACCTGAAACGCATTGGAGGGTTCAACTGGTATCAGGTAGCACAGAACAGAGACTGTTGGAGAAAATTGGGGGAGGCCTATGTCTAGAGTTGGATGACAGATGGCTGAAGAGGAAGAAGAAGATTGCTTTCTTGTTTCTCCACTGAACGAACTGCTGTTGATGATATTGTCCCTAATCTCTGAAGAATATTTATTGGACCGCGTTGTCTCAGTAAAACGTTGTAGATACATTTCTTTTGCTGCAAATGTCTCATAACCACTCTGAAGGAAACATTATATCGTATCATAGTTCCCGTAGTTTTCGTATGTCATTCTGATAAATAAGTCGAAGATTCCGAACAAAGTGCAATAATTGGAAAGATATTCCTTTTTCGAAATCGAAGTATTCAATCCGAAAATGAGGTAGAAGTATGATATATTTTTGTATCCTGAAAAGTGAAAGAAAATTCTATGTTTTATGTAATCAAATCTATCTATATATATTCGAGAAAATTGAATTTTGCATTATAAATCGCCGAGCAAAAAGAAATATTCTTTACGCTACTGCATTTAACTCGAAAAAAGGCCTCTACAATATCAAATTATTTTTCACGTAACTTCGATAACTAAAGAGATATTGTCAATGGAAAAAGTTCCGAAAATTTGAGAATTTTGAGATATCTGGAAAACCAAAGGAGATAACCCAAATTTCTTTTCGCCAATGACTTTACCTCGAAAAAACCCATAGATTAGGTTCAAAATTCAGAAAACAAAATTATGTTGCGCAATATTAAACGTTCTGATGTGAAATTCTACTAAATATAAATCTTTTAATGATAAATATAGTTATTTCGTTAGTCGGAATCTTTCACCACACTCCCACTTCACAAATGAGGAAGTGGGACTATGGGAAATTATGTGGTTTCGGCTAAACATTACCTAATCATACCTCATAGGTCATAATTAAGTTATTTAATAATTCTGGTATTTGTAGAAAATCACAACTTTCAGCAAATCTTCATTGGAATAATAATTTTTGAATTAGTATTTTATACAAACACGTGAGTTTCTCAACACTTAGAACATCAGATAATACTACTTGGTGTTAATTTATGTGAACTATTTGTCAATTTAAATATACTTAGGCAGATAGAAAGAAGTATATTGTACATCAATATCTATTGGTCAGTTTTTGAAAAATATCGTAAGAAATTTACTCAACTACGCCGAGAGTTGTTGGGGAATAGTTTCGATATACGACCTCAATTTTGCGAAGAAATGGTGAAAATTTTCACTGTTATAAATATAATTATCAATAGATTAATGAGCGAACTAGTTTCAAGGAATTTCGATTCAGTAATTCGAAGCAATGTTCAATTTCGTCATAATAAAAGTCCATGAATCAGTATCATAGTTAATTGTAGAAAATCCAACTTGTGATGCATGTCACGAGTTTTGAGGTTCATTATATTAAAGTGAACATTTACTATTCTAAGGATATTTCTCATGAAAAACTATGTTTTCACAAAAAATATTTAATGCAGTGTCTTGTCAATTCAAATATTTATTTCATACTGCAGAATATTTTACATGAGAGAATTGAATATTAACTAGTTCTTAGATTTATCGTTATTAAATTTTTGTAATTTCAAATCAAATTATTTTGTTTTAGGGTTCTGGTGGGAGCACCCGAAGCTCAGTCCAGGTACCAGCCAGTGCGCACGGGAGGAGTAGTATATAAATGTCCCATAGATAGAGATGAAGGTTGTGAAGAAATTCCTTTTGATAGAAAAGGTATGTAATACAATAATATGCCACTTTATGTTTTCCCCATACTATGAATACCATCGAGATATATACAGGGAATCCCAAGTTATGGACTATTAGAGGTTTATGGAGAACTAATAATGCTATAATTCTGAAATTTTGGTAGTTGATTCACCTGGTTCGAAACTCTATTTCTAAGATATTTTACTTCAATGGCTGGTTCGATAATACTTGTTATTCCAGTTTCAAAATCACCTAACACATAAGTTTAGCTTGTTTTGTTCATGAAATATCCTGGTTTCAAAATTATTTTTTTGCTTTTGAAAACATTGATATATCTCGAGAACGACATGAGCTACTAAAATAATGAAAGGTGTTTCTCAAACAAGAAACCATTCGGAACATATCTCATATCCGACTGAATCTTAGTTAGTATATAACATATAAGAAATACTATATAAACTTATTTACTAGTATAAATGAAATATTGTTTTTGCGTTCCATTTATCGCCTGCCAATAAATTTTACAATACAGGGTATCCCAAGTTGAGTGGCCAATTAGACGTTTAAGGATAACCAATAATTATAACGTTCTGAAATTTTGGTTGTATACAGTATACAGAGTGCTCTTTTTTCAGTCTCACATTTCTAAACGAAGACACATCAAAAACTTGTCTTTTTCAAATTATAACACACATATCTAACCTACCCTGTACCTGAGATTTCAAGTTATGGCGAAGAACCGAATTTTACGTACCTACCTGAAGTTGGCAAAGGCGGCTCAGACTTCTGCAAGTACTAGACAGTTCCCAGAGCATTAACAAATAACTGTCATTTTGTCATTCGATAATTGATAAATTAAGAGAGAACAAATTCCAAACTGCAGTTGTTATCGAATTTCCAAAGGTCAAATTCTGAAACATCTAAACGCATTAAACTGTATATTCCTGAATTTCGTAATAATTGTTCAAAGTGATGACTATTCACTTCTAGACATAGTTCTACCCGACGCATAATACCCTGTGAGTGGCTCGCCTCAGTTCCTCCACATCCACCTGCATGAAAGCATTTTGCAGTCTATTATGCAAATCATATCCTGAAATCACAGATTCAAAATAATGTTCATCTTTCAGCGTTCCCCAAAGATGAAAATACATAGGCGTTAGGTCAGGTGACCTTGGAGGCCACGAAGACTGATCGTTCGTTCCAATCCATCTATCTTCGAAAATATCAGTTAAAATTCGATAATTTTCATTTATGCGATGAGCTGGCGCTCCATCGACTTGGTACCAACAACGCTTTGATTCAGCTACTGATAACTGTCAACAAAGTCACTTACTACCGTTCTCAAAATCTCCATATAAAGTTCACCATTTAAGTTTTCATCATACACAAAATACGAAAGTTTATCATTCTTCAAAAGTGCAAACACATTAAAACGTAATTCATTTTGAGGATTTCTTTCCCTCGTAATATGATGATTTGGTTGGCCCCTCATTTTCATCTTGTGTTCTAAGATGAAGGATCTCACACAGCTGTATTCGAAGCTGTGAATTGCCACCTTGTAGAGTTTGGACCAATGAAAATTGATAACGGTGCAGTTTATGTTTATTTTAGAACTCTGTGAATACTTACTATGAGGTAAATTCAGATCATACTCTGCTATTGTCAATGATGCACGTAGATTAACATGGAAATGAGCTAGAACGGCAATGTCATGTCTTCATTGTTGACTACAGGCGATGAAAATGATGTCGTATTTTGGACCGTTCCAGTTGAAAGAAAATTTGTAACGTATCTTCTGAATTTTTATCTGTCACAGAGATTTGATTAAAATTCTTTAAATCTCTACAAGTTCTACTCAAATTCCGTCTTTCATCTCCATGAATGAAAAATAAATTGAGTATTGGCTCATTTGTGTAGCTAGCCATTCTGTTCAATTTAATTCAACTGACAGTTAAAACAATAACAGTTTTTTATCTATATTCAGGAGCATGTCTATGCCCTGGAATATGTCTATACACGTGCAAGAATCTGAGCCGCCTTTGCCAACTTTAGGTAGGTACGTAAAATTCGTTTTTCGCCATAACTTGAAAACTTGAAATCTCAGGTGCAGGGTATTTCATTTAGTTCATTACGGCGAATTTAATGAATTAAAAAGAAACATCGAAAACGTAATTTTCGATGTTTCTTCGTTTCGAAATGTGAGGCGGAAAAAAGAGGACTCTGTATACTGACTAAGATTCAATCGGATATGAGTTATGTTCCGAATGGTTTCTTGTTTGAAAAACACCTTTCATCATTTTGGCAACTCATGTCGTTCTCGAGATATATCAATTTTTTGCTTTTTGAAAAAATGTGTGAGATCCTTCATCTTAGAACACAAGATGAAAATGAGGGGCCAACCAAATCATCATATTATGAGGGAAAGAAATCCTCAAAATGAATTTAGTTTTAATGTGTTTGCACTTTTGAAGAATGATAAATTTTCGTATTTTGTGTATGATGAAAACTTAAATGGTGAACTTTATATGGAGATTTTGAGAAAGGTAGTAAGTGACTTCGTTGACACTTTATCAGTAGCTGAATCAAGGCGTTGTTGGTACCAACTCGATGGAGCGCCAGCTCATCGCATAAATGAAAATTACAGAATTTTAACTGATATGTTCGAAGATAGATGGATTGGAACGAATGATCAGTCTTTGTGGCCCCAAGGTCACCTGACCTAACGCCTATGGATTTTTATCTTTAGGGAACGCTGAAAGATGAAAATTGTTCTGAACCTGTGATTTCAAGATATGATTTGCATAATAGACTGCAAAATGCTTTCATGCAGTTGAATGTGGGAGAACTGAGGCGAGCCACTCACAGGGTATTATGCGTCGGGTAGAACTATGTCTAGAAGTGAATAGTCATCACTTTGAACAATTATTATGAAATTCAGGAATATACAGTTTAATTCGTTTAGATGTTTCAGAATTTGACCTTTGGAAATTCGATAACAACTGCAGTTTGGAATTTGTTTTCTCTTAATTTATCAATTATCGAATGACAAAATGACAGTTATTTGTTAATGCTCTGGGAACTGTCTAGTACTTGCAGAAGTTTAAGCCTCCTTTGCCAACTTCAGGTAGGTACGTAAAATTCGGTTCTTCGCCATAACTTGAAATCTCAGGTATAGGTTAGGTTAGATGTTACACTTTGAAAAAATCAAGTTTTTGATGTGTCTTCGTTTCGAAATGTGAGGAAGAAAAAAGGGCACTTTATATACTGTATACAACCAAAATTTCAGAACGTTATAATTATTGGTTATTCATAAACGTCTAATTGGCCACCCAACTTGTGATACCCTGTATTGTAAAATTTATTTGCAGGCGATAAATGGAACACAAAAACAATATTTCATTTATACTAGTATATAAGTTTATATAGTATTTCTTATATGTTGTTGATTTTCGAGTTAGATTAGAATTAATGGATTCCTTCTGGGATCACTTCGTTGTCCGTCGTCTGTGTTTCGAGATATTTTCTCAGGAACACGTTTAGGTATAGAGTTGAAATTAATACTGAATACTCAGTATTCGGCAATATCAGAAACTACGGAAAGTTCAAAGGTTCGGTCGTTTATGTTGCATTGTTCGGCATATTTCGATACTGTCAAAAGAATCAATATTTAATTTCACGATCATCTTGAAACATGAAATTTGACGAGAGTGACTCATAGTACAGGCCGTCAAACATATCTGAAGTTTCCACTTCCCTTATATAGACTTTCTAATAGGTTGCGTAATGGAGAACTCATTTCAATGTTTAGTTTATCAAAGCTCTCGCGGAATGAACATCGTGAAATACACTCTGTGCAACAGTTATTTGGTATTAGGTATTTGACAATGGAATTCCAAAGAAATTGGCGAGTGTTGTTGTTGTCGGGCCAATCTAGGGAACTGATAGCAAATGTGTGTGTATGTGTGTGTTCATTTCATGTAGCAAGAGGAAAAAAATGATGGACCAGGAGCGTGGTGCGAAGGCAACAGGTGTGAGTTTGTGTACAATAAGAAAGATTTCTGTAGAAATGAGATCTGTTGAAGAAGGAGAGTCGTCCTCATTCTCCACATCGAACAAGAAACGGAAAAGAGTTGCTACGACGCCTAATTCAAATGCTTTCGATAAAGGGTTTGTTTATTCATAAGAAATTTGTTGATAATAATGGGTATTCTGGATCAAATGAATCTCTGAGATATAAGATAAGAGAGATGGAATTTCGCTGAAAAGAACCTAACATAATAGGAAATTATTTGTGGAAAAACCAGAAATCCAAATGCTCAGAAGAAACTTTCTTAGGGATATGAAAATAGTCAGACAAGAATATCGGCCTATAATTTATATGGACGAAACATATATCCAGTCATCGCACACACAAATGAAAGCATGGAGCGACAATTCAAATGAAGGTCTTTGTGCGCCAATTTCCAGACAGAGACTTGTTATTGTTAATACTGGCGGCGAGAACTATTTTGTGGAAAATTCCTATCTGAAGTTTTAATCGAACACGAAAATCAGGTGACTATCTCAGTGAGATGAATTATGTCAACTATAAGAAATGGCGGCAGAAAATGCTTCATAATAAACCTAGTCTACCAGCCAAAAGTGTTTCTTATGTTCAAGAAAAGAAGAAATGCAAAAATGACTCCGACGGCGTGGACTACATTTCGCCCAAGACATGTTGAAAATTGAACTCTATGACAACATAAAAAGTAACAAACCACAATTCAAAGAATACGAACTAGATGAAATAATGGGATAATGATCTTTGACTTCCACGTCATCACCCCCACCTTAATCCGATAGAGTGCGTATGGACATCTATGAAGCAATATATCGCAGAGCGGAATGTGAAATTTGACTTGAAAACTGTAGAAACTCTATGTGATAACTTTTTCAATTAATTTTTCACATACGAATGGAAAAGTCGTTGTGAACACGCCAAGAAATTTCAGTAAATTTTGGAAGACAAGGAGCCAGTAATGTATATTGCTGTTGATGATATAATTATACATTCACAGGCTGAAAGTGATATTGACTTTGCTGGAATTGATCCTCTTTAACTCTTCATTTATGTTAATCAATCTTTTCTTTGTATCATGTTATCATGGTTTGCCGGTGGCAATGATGAGTGGTCTCTGTCTCGATTCGGTGGACCGCTGCTGTGTGGCCTTGGTTGACAGTGGTTATGAAATGTGATTCGGAAAACCAGCTCCTTCAGGGAAGGATATTTAACATTTTACGGAAGGTTGAATATTGTTTATTGAGTAGAAATTCTTCAATGTGTCTACACATATAGCGATGATTTCGCAAGTTGTATTTTTTTTTGAGATTTTTTGTACCTACTTCATATTTAGTTTGGTCTTTGTTGGGTTTAACATTCTTTCGATGTTATCATAGTATGATGACTACGCCACTTGAATGACATATATTGTTAGTTATATTTGAAAAATATTTCTAAAAGTTGTTTCACTTTGTTCACCGAAAATAATGCTACTAATCTTCTTCAGTAGAGTACCTACAATAAACGAAATTACCTAAACTTATGATCTTTCAGACACTTTTCTTTAATCATATATCTTTGAATAAGTATTCATCTATATGACACAGGTCAGTTAAGTAGCCTTAACCCATATTTAATCAGAAAATCGCAACTACTCTGGAATTCCCTATCTCAATCGTTATCCGTTCAAATTTATGCCTGAAAATTTTAATGCGGATTGTACTTTTGCCGATCTTCGGCGCATGCGTATTTTCTATCTCCATTATACATTATACAGAATACTTTCTCTGTTTATATTTGGTCATAGTCCCACTATTATCGACAAATTTTCCTACGTTTGTGAGACTGTACAGATATAGGACGAACACCGAAAATAGTTAATTTGTAGATACATCACAAAATACTTTTTTGTTAATATAATCAACGCATTTACCTTTTTTTAAGAAACGTGTAGGAAGTAACCTTCCGCATTGAGATTTTCGTTATACCAGAGTATCGAATAAAATGTGGCGATTCAATTAAAAATAATTAGATCGATAACTCAGGGAATGAATATTCGAAAATGATTCATACAGCAGATTCCTATGATTGTGTATTCCGGTTATACGAATTTAAATGTACAAGAAGAAATCTGAGATATTGATTTCATTTACAATTTTTTGAGCAATCGAATTTGGCTGAACGAAATAATCGTTCATTTCCCAACAGAAATATACCCAACATCAACACTGAAAAAAACAATATATTACCAGTGCGTTCAAAGGAAAATTTACCAACCCCTCTATCTCAAAATGGACTGATTTTAGTGGAAAAAGCTGAAACACGTCAAGTTTTGCTTGAAATGGGGCCAATTTTGAGTTGGTTTGGACCATGTAAAATCAACTCCATATCCTCAGCAGCACCTAAGTCAAAATTCATTTTAGGGAAAGTAGATCGAATGTCATATCTTTGGAACGTATTCTCAATTCTTTATTCAAAAATAGTATCTTTATGAGCGTTTAATATCACACAGATAGTCCAAACACAACAAAAATGTTTATTACAACGAATATTTGCTGCCCCCTTTATGTCCAAAAAGAGTGATTGTAGCGAAAAAGCCGAGACACCTAAATTGGTTTGGAGGGGGACCAATTTCTGAGTTGATTTGGAGCATGTGGAATCAACCCCTTACCTTCGGCAGCTCCTAAGTAGAAACTCATCATTGGGAAAGTGGCTGGAGAGATATATCTGTGGAAAGGTCCTTTAATTTTCTATTAAAAAAATGTTGTTTTTATGAAAGTTTAATATCCTACAAACAGTTCAAGCACAACAAAAATCTGTTTTTAAACTAAAATTTGACAATGGTTAAAATTCTCAAAATGACCTCATTCAACTTCCATTCAGTGATACAATTCCAATTCTCTGCTATCATTCTCAAGTGACGGTTCTTGTCCTCAGCACTTCACAAGTTTTCAAATTTCGAGGAAATGTAATAATGAGATATTAATAAACATGAATGTAGGGAACGCATAACTGTTTTTATCACAACCATCTGGTAATAATGTTTCTATTTCATATTTGTCGTTCATTTTCGCAATACTGTTAATCACAGTTGTTGTTTGTTAGATAAAGGTTGAAAAAATAGTTTACTCAACTGATGAGCGGGTCCGAATTGTTTCAATGCATTAACGAAATAAAAGTTGCCCGAGAAATGGATTTTCCATATAAACCATCCAGAAAAACAGGTAGGACACCAGTATGTTTCATATTTGAATTAAATTTCAACTACGACTTCAGTGGCTAACAAAAAACATGAAGTTCCAAATTGGCCCCTACGGAACGAACCAACTGAAGTGGCAGTTTTGGGCATCTACAAATGGAAAACACTACTTCCATCTGAAAATCACAACGTGTGTATCAGCTTTAACAGTCTACAGGATCGTGAAACATCACCAATGTCACTTATAAAAGTGAAATTAGTTCATGAAATAAACGAAAACGATCCTGTTCGCTGCATGCAATTTCGTGAATTTCAAGTGAAAATATTAACAATAATCCACATATTCTGTATAATCCCTGTTTTTCTGACGGGAGTACCTCTACTCCCAATGGTCCATAGGTATAATCATCGATATCGGGATACCCATTAGTTCACACAAGCATACACACATATGACTCAAAAATTCAATAGCTGGAATTTATGGAAACCATATTATAGGACCTTTCATCATTAAAGGCTATCTCTATGGAGACACTTATCTGCAGTTGTTGGAAGAATTAATAAATCCCAAGCTAACAAAAATTTTAGAAAATGATGAAACTCTTTCATAGAATGAGATACGCTTCCAACAAGATGGTGCTTCTGCACATTTTGATATTTTCGTGCGACAATATTTGGATGCAAATTACCAAGGTCGATGGATTGGCAGAAGGGGAACAGGCGAGTGACCAGCCAGGTAACCTGATTTGAGTCATTTAGATTTCTTCTTATGAGGTCATAGTTTATGCTACACAACCTGGAATATTGGAAGAGCTGTGGAGACTTATCGTCACCAAATACAAACATTTGACACCAGAATTTTTGCAATATGTTAGGAGATAATTCGATAATCGTTTACATCTTTGTATAGAGTAATTTAATTTTAGGCTTATTGAATTTTCTTCGAACTACAAACTTTCGTTGTGTTTGAACTGTCCTTATGATATTAAATGTTTATGAAGATACTTTCTTGAATAGAGAATTGGAAAACCTTTCCAAACATATACCACTTGACTCTCTTTCCCCATAATTAATTTTGACGTAGGTGCTGCGTTACGCTACTTCTTAATTGGAGTGGCACGAATTTTTGAGTTGGTTCAGAGCATATAAAATCAACCCCAACCCTCAGCAGCACCTTAGTCATACTTCGATTATGGTGAAGTGAGTCGAGTGGCATATCTTTTCAAAATTAGTATATTCACGAACATTTGATATCATTAAGACAGTTCAAAGATAAGGAAAGTTCATATTTCAAAGAAAATTTGACTACACCAAAACTGAAATTGAATCATCAAAATTACTTCCCCTCCGCTAAAGGATACAATGATTCGCGAATTCACTTCATTCGATAAGCATTCGGTGAACATTATTCTCCGCAACGGTTCCAAGTTTTCAGGATGTGTAGGATAAACTCTCGATTCCAGATGATCCCATAAACAGAAATATAAGGGACTGGAATCAGGTGAACTGGCTGGCCATTTAACTGTTTCTCTTCTTCCAATCCATCAACCTAGGGAATTTGCATCCAAATATTGTCGCACACCAAACATTGAAACGTGCAACTGCACCATTATCTGAAAGAGTTTCATCATTCCCTAAAATATTTGTGTGGATTTCCTAATTCTTCCAATAACTGCAATTGAATCAAATGAGATCAGATCACATAGTTCTTTTTATATGGTTTCCAGAAATTCTAGCTCAAACATTCACTTTCTGAGTTGTTTGTGTGTTTGTTTGTATGAAGCAATGAGGATTCTGGATATCCCAATATGGACAATTATACCAATTCACTTGACCATGGAGAGTAAAGCTTATCTCGTCAGAAAAAAAGGTATTATACTGAATATGTGGATGAATGTATTTTCTCTTAAAATTTCACTAAATTGCAAGTGGCGATCAGAATCGTCTCTTATTTCGTAAACTAATTTTATTCATATGGGTGCAATTGGTGATGTTTCACGATCCTGTAAACTGTTGGAGATGAGACATAAGGCCCAAAACTACCACTTCAACTGCTTCGTTCCGTATGGGCCGATGTTGCTCTTCATGTGACAACTGTGATTGAAAGTATTGCGAAAATGAAAAACAAATGTGAAACAGATTGTTCATTACCATATGGTTGTGATGAAAACAATTGTGCGTTTCCTACAAAATCATTACATTTCTTTTAGGATGAAAAACTTGGTGTGCTGAGGACAAGAATCGTCACTTGAGAATGATAGCAGAGAATTAGAATTGTATCATTGAATCGACGTCGGATTAGGTCATTTTGTGAACTTAATTTGATTTTATGCATTTTCAAATTTCAATGGAAAACAAATTTTTGTTGTGTTTGAACTGTTTGCATGATATTAGACTTTCATGAAGAAGATAATTTTGAATAGAAAATTAAAAGACCTATACAAAGATATGTTACTCGATCCACTTTCCCATTAATGAATTTCAACTAAGGAGCTGAAGGTAGGGGGTTGACGTCACATGCTACGAAACAACTCAGAAATTGGTCCCCCTCCAATCAAAAAATGACATTTCCCAGCTTTTTCTAATATAGTTTTTCTTGACATAGAGGCGGTGGGAAAATTCTGTTGGAATACAAACTTACGTTGTAGTTTGTCTGATTTTAAATACTCATAAAGTTACTATTCTTGAATAGAAAATTAAAAGATTTTCTTTATAATGAATTATATATTTATAATTGACTTAGTCTGCTCTGAAAACTGATTTCCGAAATAAGTTTCTGAATTGTACAGCCAATCTAGATCTCAATCTACTATGTACCAGAAAGTGATTCTGCTCTAAAAGTAATGAATGGATCATTCTAAAAACGAGACTTCAAGAATGATGTTTTTCCACCAGGATAGCTTTTCACATCTTAGAATGTAATATGGATAACTTCAAACATCGATAGTCTTCAAAATATAATTCCATCATTAACATACTCTGAATCTTCTTCAGAATTTAATTGAATATTAATTAATTAACGGGTCTGCCCAAAAACTGAGAAAACAACCTCAACAAAAGACCTTTTCTTCCATTGATTGATATTCAAAATTGAAGTCCACTAACCTACTTAATTATTTACAGAATCGAAATTAAAGCCAATCAATCCATTAGACGATGTAATTCTAAAATAAAACCAGAACAAACATGTGTTGTATGATTTGTTATGACATGGAACGTTGAACTGGAATGTTCAACTACGCCAACTGAGGTTAGGCATACGTGAAAATGATAATGAGAGACACGTTTTTGAAATTTTATATGGACGCAATAATTGAAAATTTGTTAGTGGACGTAAATTTTTAATCAAACAGCGATATACCAGAAAGAGCTCCAAACAACTTTAATTTTTAATATTTTTATCGAGGAGATCACGATTTGATGAAAAATCAATTCTTAGTTGAATTAAACAATACTGTTTGAATTTTCCCCATATGCACAAACTCCGAACGTGTTTCACTATATTGTGGCTTCATTAGATAAGTAGAATATTCAAAAGAAATTACAACATATATTAGATTGGTAGAAGCTGGTTCTCAGCTAAATAGAAGGAAATCAAGAAAGGTTGCTTTGAGAAATGAAAGGATTTTTTGATGATGAAGAATTCATGCCTAGTTTACTTTGAAGGGTAGGCTATATATTTTGAGATTCAAGAAAACCTCATAAGTGAGAGCTGTCCACTTTGCATTATTCAAAATTCTCATCCTCTTTATAAGTAAAGGTCTGACTTCAGTTGAGTCGATGCTCCCACAGATTGAAGAGTATCCATGATCTACTTTGATTACAAAGTTGGTTTAACTTAAGAACGAAGTCTTTAACAGTTGCAGCGCGCATTTAGTTATGAATCTCATAATGGGCAAACATGTTTTAGTAGTATTGTGAATTTAAAAGAGGACGAATATCGCTTGGTGATGAGCCACGTGCTGAAAGGCCCTGTTCGACAGTTACTGTTGATGACATTGAGCAAGTGCTACACATGGCCAAAGAACATCCAAGATATGCTTATTAAATGATTGAGGCAACCCTTGGTGTTGAATGCGCAAACAGTCAATTCAAAAGTTAGTTGTTGGGTGCCCCATACGCTGAACGATTTCCAAATAGCAGGACAAGTAGAAATCTCGCAAGATACTTTAGAATTGTCGAATAATGGCGATCATCGTATTCTGTAATCTAAAACAGGTGATGAAACATGCATTCCATTTTTGATGTTCTTATCTACCAAGAGAGTCGTGTAAAGGTTCTTCTTCTTAATGTAGACCTTGAGGTCTGTTTTTTCCAGGAGATCCCTCTGGTATTGTTCTTGTGAGATGGACTGCCAACTATCTTTCCAGCGTTTGGAGGGCCTTCCCGGTGGCCGACTTGTTGCTATTGGTTTTCCGTCTCGTACAATACGTGCTAGTTTGTGTTCTTCCATCCTGTCTACATGTTCATTCCATCCTCATCTGCGGTTTCTTACCCATCGTACAATATCTTCAGTGTTACATGTTTTTCGTATAACCTCGTTCCTTATTCTATGTCTGAGCAATTTTCCCGATATTTGCCTTAGCGTCTTCATTTCTGACGTTCTTAGATTTTTTTTTCTTCTTGAAGGTATCGGCCCTAGTTTCTATTGCATAGGTGGCGATAGGTCGTACACACGCTGTGTAAATCCTCATTGTGCACTCAAAGCTCATATCCTCGTTCTTCCATACGACATCTCTCAGGCATCCGGAAATCGCTGCTGCTTTATTTACCTGCTCTCGGACCTCCCTAGCTAAATTCCCGTTACTAGTTATTTGCAATCCAAGGTATTTGAAGGACATTACCTGCTCTACAGTTTTATCATCAATTGCGAGCTCACATCTTCTTGGCTCCTTCGATATCCCCATGCTCTTTGTTTTTTCGGTAGCTATCTTCATGTTGTAATTTTCAGCTTCGGATTTGAAATCAATCAGGAGTCTTTGAAGATCATCTTCATTTTCTGGTACTGATGGAGTGGGCGAGGATCCTTGAGGTTCCAGAGGCGAGGCCTCAGCAGCTTTGTCAGATACAAGAGGAGTTTCTTCGTCGACTTTTTCACTGTCGGGACGTTCATTATCCAAATCAGCTGATATATCTTGTATATTTGGATAATATTCAATATCATTTTCATCACCTATATCTTCTTCACTTTCAGAGACTTCACCATTTTCTAAAGCCATGAGCGTATCTTCGATTCTCTATTGCACAGCCTTCGCGTCATGCTAAAAACAAAAACAAAAAGATTAAGCTAAACCAGCACCACATAACTATTCCTATCATTTTCATACATGCACTTATACGGCAAATGCATAATGTACATGAAATTACAAAGAAATTAGAAGGCAAACATATGATATATCATTAATTTATCTTATTTTCAACTGGATAACTATTTTTCGAAACTTTGAAGAATAATTTATTTGTTATGAAATACAAAGCAAAACTTTGATTGAGGAGGTCGTTACTTGATGAAAATCGATATACATATTTTCAATGAAATAAATCTAAAGTATTCAGATTTTCACATTATTAACAAAACTATAACCGGTTTCACCGCATTGTGGCTCCATCAGATAGATACAAACTAGTTTAGTAGATAGATACAAACTAGTTTGTATCTATTTCAAGATTGTTTTTTTCTTATAGACTATGATCTATGCCCACATATTATGACGCGTTCAAAATCGTAAAGCTGTTAAAACGGTTTTTTTAACTGTATGCATTCAAGGGTTAAAGAATTAGAAAAATAGTATATTGATGAAATCGTCTCCAATAGATGTTTATTATTTGAAGAATCCTTTGCAGAACCTGAAGGCTTGGCAATTGCGATCCAATATCATGCTGTTTTCTCAAAAAATCATTGAAAATATATCATGAAACAAAACATAGATGATTCCTGCCGTGGCTACAGAACTGTGAATAACAATAGCCCTCTAATACCATTATCACGAATAAACATAACTGATATTAACATAGGTGGCGCAGAGGATATGATGCTCGCCTTCTGCGCCGAGTTACCTGGGTTCAATGCCCACAAAGTCAGTGCGATTTTTCGGATTCGGGGAATCGCTCGAATATCCATCTTTCGGAGGAGATGTAAAGCTGTCGGTCCTGTCTAACAAAGATATTTTGGACGTTGAAGATCCCTTCCCTCGACACGAGAGGGGTTCGTCAAAATTCCCGGGTTAGTGAGATGACAGAATTCCCCGGCGTGTCATTAGCCGAAAGGCGGAAATAGTACATACATTATTCACATCATATACATCTTATGAGAACAAGGAAGTGATTATGTTTCAGGAGACTCACACTGCGACGGAAGAACACCTCCGCGAAAGAGGAAATATCGGAGGTTATGTACTTTTTGATTATCTCCTTAGTACTTTTTATATCCTTGCTTGCTATTTAAATTCTTTTCTTAAATTCTCGTGTGTTTAGACATATAAGAGTCAGGTATGATTGTTGATGATTCTTGTCCCAAACCCTCTTCCTTTCACCCTTGTCTTCGTCTGGAAATCATGGAGTGCAAGATGAGAATTAAATCTGCTAAGCAGAAAAATGTTTGGTACTCTTTTTGTACACATGACACTAACACAATATAAACAGACAAGCTATTGCTAGTGCAATAGCGACAGGGAAACGAGTTTTTCCTCAAGTTTTTTCACTCGCTTATTGAATCATACACTAGATAGTATGGTTCCCCTGTTACTTTTTCCTGAGCTCACACTGTTTTTTCTAACACACACCAAAATTATAGATAGAAGAATTTATTGTAAATACAGTTATTTGAAATTTTGTATATCCTCTCCTATTCAAAAGAATATACATTATAGATAGAAGCATTTACTGTAAATACAATTATTCGAATTTTGTAAATCAGAATAAATAACAATGAAAGAGTTTTTAATTATATGATGCTAGCCCACCAGATAAAAAAATTAGGAAAATGAAAGATATATTTAGTCTACCGATTATTTCATCTAGTACAGTCCTAGGAATCCTTACAAAAATATTCAGATTTCAGGTCTGAGAAAAAGCTATGTGAACAGTTGCAGAATATTACAGTAATCAAATCTTGTAATACTCTTCGTATGTTTCTTTAAGAAAGAAATAAGGTGACAGAGTCATAGATTTTCTCTTTAGTTAATACTGCTCAGAATCTTATTTCATATTTTGTTTATTCCTATATATGAATGCCATAATATTTGCTGAAAATTTTATCATTTATAGTCGAGCAGTATGTGATTCGTTCACTTATCGCATCACATAACTAAATAATGTAATAGCATTCCGTGTTACTTGACTAAGTTCCGTTTTTTTCAGGCATCAATCGTTGGTACATTGATGTCATTGGCTGATAATGCTATAGTTTGTGTATATTCTGGTAGATTGATATATTTTCATAACATTTAAAGCTATATATAGGGTGCACCAGAGAAAACCGGACGTCTTTTTTCCGTTATAACTTTCGCAATTTTAGAGCTAGATCATTCGTTCTTGCTTCATTCGAGACCCAAGGACTAGGTTGTTCAGAAATTGTATCGACATTTGACTTCCGGTGAAATCCAATATGGCTGACTCATTCGAAAATGAGCAATATTTCAAGATCGCTGGAATGTTTTTTTTTTCACTAAAAAATTCGAATAGGGCATTCAGTCGATAATTCAGTCTTTTCTGAAAAATTGGACGTATTGATGTTGAAAATATTCCAATAATTGATTAAAAAGTAGCATGAAGAATTTTTTTCATTTTGATTCTCAGCTGAAATCGAAATATTTTTTTCACCTCGTGGCGTTGGCACTCCTAAAGTTGTTGTGTTTTTCATGGATGTTCTAAGAAGACAAAGAACCATAATACTTTACTAAAAGCAACATAAAATTTGGTTTCCGTTCGAATTCAAAATGGCCGACTTCCTCAAATATCAACAATTTTCCCCGCGCATTAAAAATTTTTTCGCGGTCGTAATGATTCAACTGCGTAATTCAATAAATAGATTGAACCTTTCGCGTCATTTCTAGGGGTCGAGCTTGAATATCGATTCAGAATTGTGCCAGTTCTTCTCATAGAGGTTTTTGAGATTTGGCATCTCTGAGACATTTGGGAAACAGTCAAGCTGGTTCCTGGAGCTTTGATAGGCCTGACTGAGAAATCAGAAATTCGCTGAATGTTATCCTTAAATTGTCAAGTGAGTTTGTAATACAAAAAATGTAGAGTTGATGCTTGAAACAGATTATGAAAAAGGCGAGTATCTGTGTTCTAACAGTTGTAGCTTCACCAGTCCCTGGTCTTCTTCCTAATAACCCTGTTGTCCGAAATGTCTACTCAAGATCATAGATTGTACTTCTTTCGTAATTAGGGGCTGGAAATTGGCGCCATATTTGCCTAGTAGCATAGCCACGCACAAATGAACATTCAATGAAACGTTTATCTTTATTTGTTAAAACCATTGTTGATGATTTCGAACGTCAAAAACAAGCAACACCAAGATAAAACTCGAGTTCAAACTAGATGTCGTCTAAAACTCGATGACATTTCATTATTTTTAGTTTATCATAGAGTAAATGCATGCAGTCTATGTTCAGAGGTTTCACATCGGGAGGTGCATATGATGGTGGAAAAGAGAAACATTATTGACAATTGGCACAATTCTGAATCAATATTCGAGTTCGACCCATGAAAATGCTAGGAAAGATTCAATCTAGTGATTGAATTACGTAGTTGATTCTTTACGACCGCGAAAAAGTTTTTAATGCGCGGCGAAAATTGTTAATATTTGAAGAAGCCGGCCATTTTGAATTCGAAAGGAAATCAAATTTCAGATTGGTTTTAGTAAAATATGGTTCTTTGTCTTCCTAGAACATCCATGAAAAACACAACAACTTCAGGAGTGCCAACGCCATGAGGTAAAAAACATATTTCGATTTCAGCTGATAATCAGAATGAAAAAAATTCTTCACGCTACTTTTTCACCAATTCTTGGAATATTTTCAAGATCAATATGTCAAATTGTTCAGAAAAGACTGAATTATTGACTTAATGCTCTATTCGAATTTTTTTGGTGAAAAAAAAAGTTCCAGCGATCTTGAAATATTGCTCATTTTTTAATCAGTCAGGCATACTGGATTTCACCGGAAGTGAAATTTCGATACAATTTCTGAAAAACCTAGTCCTTTGGCTTTCCGATGAAGCAAGAGCGAATGATCTAGCTCTAACATTGTAATAAAGGGAAAAAACGTCTGGTTTTCTCTGACGCGCCCTATATAATCATTCCATTATATGTTTTTCAGGAAAGACCCTGTATATAAGACGAAAAATTTGTATCCACATTTGTTTCATCCTAAATAATCTCTGAAAATAAGTCAATGACCCTTAATTTCTTCCTCTAAATCAAGTCTTCCGTGTGGCTACTGGCCTTCGAATAAAAAAGAGAAGCATTCATTCAGAAAATCACCTCTCCATATTGGACTACGTAGTCAAATACCACCCTGTATTTCACCTCTAGACGTTTTAGAAATTTTCTATATCACGCATCGTATATGACAATAATTGAACCGTCTATTTAACGTTATATAAACCTCACTTACGGTTTCTTTGACTTGATCATTCCTTACTTTCAACTAACTAGTTCCAATTAAAAAAAACATCTTGGAATTGTCGTAATAAAAATAAAAGAAGCCGTTATTGTTAGTTTCGGCAACGTGCATTATTCCGTTTGAAGAATCAATCGACAAGTACCGATCGAATAGTATGAAAAAGTCTAGAATATCCAGGTGTGGTCGACGACAAGGCCACACAGGTTTCTCTTAATTAGGGAACACGATAACGTTATTTTGTTATTTATGGCCGACTTGGAAGATCGAATACACGGAATACATCGATCTCGCAAAGCGGAACGTATGTGTACATGTATAGTATGGCCGATATTGCACCAGGTTTCGACCGCCGGAATCCAGTGCTTCCATAAAGATTGAGTGAAGATATATGCACGAAACTTCAATGATATAATTCGCTTACACTAGGTGGGGAGTTTTCGAAATATAAATGTTTAGTTGTGGCCGTCCAGAATAACTTACTGTGATGGAAACGTCAAAGTGTTCTTGAAAAGATAAAGCGGGATCTGCATGTGACATATACTTAAGTTTAGGCATATTTAAAATTTAGCATGGGGAAAATTTATAATTTCACCGTTGGGATCAAAAGAAAGTACGACTGCACAAATAAAATATCAACGGTAAATTATTCTTTGAAAGTAAACCGCATAACTAGAGGGAAACATGAATTTCAGTCAAATTTTCTGAAATTTTTTTATGAAGAAAAAAGGATAGTTTCTTCTTATCTGAAGTTATAATGTCTCGACTGCCGAGTTCCGTGACACAGTACAACAAAATATTAACATTTCGTAACTCCTAATTAAACAAAATAAATCAAGACAGCGAGTGGAGATTGTTTAGATCAGGTGAGGAATTTCATTATTTCTCAAGTACTCGATGACATTGATGATTTGACCGGGTTGGTTCAAGATTTGCAGATTTCATGTTATCTCATTTATTCTGCATTGCTGAGACATGCCAGGGGTTCTTTTAATATGTGTTTTACTGTTAGAACAGCGTTGTTGCACCTTTCGCTAATTGGCATCTTGAAAATAGGCAAAGTATTCAAGGTGGCTCGTTTGAAATAGAAGATGATTTTTCGCGAAAGAGGTTCGTGGAAATCACTTTTTTCCTACGAAACACCGTTGTAAAGAGGCTTCGAAGAGAGGGATTGAAGCGCGCTCTCTTAAGGTGTTGCTCGTTAAAGCCTTAAATATACATTCAGAAATGTTGCCCAAACAAAATCATTCGTCGTGTTACAGAAAACTATACAGGTGACTCCTTGAGATAGAACAACCTGTGTACAGAGTGGGCAAATTTCGATGTATATGTACGGCAGCTGTGTGAAATATTGCAGATAGAGAAAAATGAACCCCCCTCTCTCGATCTTATTTCCAGAAACTAGTTAAAAATGAATTTAACATTCTACAGGAACCTTTCCGAGTAAAATATAGTGCTGTGTAAAAGATTTCCTTCAGTTCAGCGGTTTTCGAGTTATAATGCAAACATGTTTTTTTTAAATACGAACCATAGGAAATTTGAACCTATTGTATGGAGTCATATTTTCCTTTTCAAAAATATAAAACACTTGTAGTCGATTATTGCATTCAATACCTTTTTTCAGAGAAAAACCTGAAATTGGTACAATTCCATTCATTAGGTGCATGCCCATCAACGGTTCATATTGTTCTATGAAAACTACAGATTTTAAAGATCCTATCTAAGATCTTGGTTATTTCTATTGTTTGATTCGATTCAGACCATAGTAATTAACTGTGGTGGAGTTTGACACTTACGATTCTAGTTTCAGTACTGATGCTTATTGAATACCGAAATAACTGTTTCTTAGTTGTATGCTCCAACTATTACATTTAAGAATTTGTTGACCTGAGACTTTGGTTGTTTCAAGATGCAGAATAGAAATCATAAATATGAAAGTTATGGAAGTTCGATATGATGGAATGTTATATTCTTAGTGGCTATGATTTAGCAGCAACGACCGAAACATATTTCACTCAGTATCTTGAAAGGCACCAGCCAAATAAATTCATTTTTCGAAGAATGAAAAAAATCTTATTAAAAGTGGCTCATTCAGAAACTTGAAAAATGAAAAATATCATGTAAGTGATAGAGAGGAAGCAACGATCGAAGTTATAGGTGCTGTAACGTCTAAACCTTCACATTCGAGTTGACAAATAGAAGCAGAAATAGGAATTCCGAGACCTCGGGCGCTCGGCATTCTGAAGGAGAACCAGTTTAAACCTCACGAAATGCGAGTCTCCCAAATTTTCCACCCAGGGGATTCCCCTCGCCGACTCTGTCTGCAATTGGTATCTAGGAAATATCCAAGAACGCCCTGACTTCTTTCAGAGAAGTCATATGAACAGATGAAATCCACATCACTAGCGATGGGATATTCAATCGCTTCAATGAACATTTGTGGTTCGATGTAAATCCTCAGCGCCATATTGATGTGCAGCATCAAGGAAGATATGGTTTCAATGCGTGGTGTGGACTGAACGATAGTCGCGTTTTAACGTTTGAAATTTTTGATGAAAATTTGAACGGAGCACGTTATGAAGAAAGCATCAACAATAATATCATTAAAAAATTTCTCGATCGATCAACTTCCGTTAGCACAAATATCAAATATTTTTTCCAACACGATGGTGCCTCTTACCACCAAACAAGGACCATCACTGATGTGTTAAATTTGAATTTATGACATAATTGGATAGGGACTAAAGCTCCTGTTCCCCTGACTTGACACCACTAGATTTTTTCTTTGGGTTGATATTGAAGATTGACTCTACAAGAGGAACAGTAACAATTCAGAAGAGTTAAAACAGAATTTCATAGAATGCCTTGCTTCTTTCAGCAATTCATATCTACAATACCTGACGTAGTGTTTCTCGGCGATGTAATTTATGCATTGAGAACAATGGCAACACTTTTGATTGTTTGCGATAAAGTAGTTTCCCCTATTTGTATCGTTAGGACTTTTTGTTTCTGTTAAAGATTTTCGTATGTGTTTTTGATTTTTCACTATCTGCAATATTTAACATAGCTGCCTTACAAATACATCGAAATTTGCCCACTCTGTACGAAGTTTAACAGAAGATAATACTACTTTAATTTTCTTAGGTTTTCCATAAAACTCTGAAACTCCTATCTTCAATTAAAGTGCCGAAAGTTGAATCGTCAGAATTCGGTCTAGTTTTTGTATAAGTATCACAAGGATATAGGAATACACCAGAGGTGCGATATGTTCGAAGATTCTCAACGAAAGTTCCGGAAAAAGATCCTCAAAGTATGCGCTATTTCATTTTTAGTTGATGGCATATGTTTACTTATGTTTTTTATTTACTATTTTTTTTCTAAGGCATTGCAGTAGGTTTAAGGTTTTTTTTATTTCATATTGTCTTCTTGATTAGGAACCATGGTTGTTTTATCTAACAGAAATAAAAATAAATTTTTCGAAAATTAACAATACAACCTGAAAAAAACAATTGTTAAAGGTAACTCATACTTTTTCTACATTGTTTACAGGGTGCTTCAACGAAAACTAAACAGAGGCTATATCTACCAAGATATTCATTTCTGATCAAAATGGGTCGAATGATGACTCAAAAGAAAGGTAGTATCTTTGTCTACATTGCCTTGAACGAATTTCCATTTTAATTGAAAACTGTAAATGATACAGGGTGAGCACCTGAAAGATAGGGAAGACTATTTCCCTGAGACTATTCAAGTTCCAGTGAATTAAAATGGAAAAGATACATGCTGATCAATGGCAGTCATCATCAAGTACCATCCTCATCTCAAATTTCAACCCCTGGAGCAGGGGTGACAACCCTTTAAAATTTTGAAGAGGGAAGATGGGTCGAGTGATAACTAGAAAGGAAGGTATTATCTTCGTCTGCATTCCTGTAAAAGAATTTTCATTTTTGATTGAAAACTGTAGAAGATACAGAGTGAGCCACTGAAAAATAGAGAAGATTATCGCCCCAAGACTATTGGAATATTAGTGCGAAAAACTGGAATATATACAGTTTAGATCAGAAGCTGTCATCTTCCGAAATCACCCTCATCTCGAATTTCAATCCCTAGAGCAGGGGTAATATTTCGATCCAGTGATACCTCAGGGCGATAGATAGTCTCCTCTATTTATCAGTAGCTCACTCTGTATCTTGTATAAATTTCAATCAAAAATGAAAATTTTTTCACGGGGATAGAGACAAAGATAATACCTTTCTTTCGAGGTATCACTCGACCCATCTACCCTCTTCCAAACATTCAAGGGTTGTCACCCCTGCTCCAGCGGTTGAAATTCGAAATGAGGATGGTACCTGATGATGACTGCCACTGATTAGCATGAATCTGTTCCATTTTACCACACTGAAACTTGAATAGTCTCAGGGAAATAGTCTTCCCTATCTTTCAGTTGCTCACACTGTATCTTTTACAGTTTTCAATTAAAAATGGAAATTCGTTCAAGACAATGTAGACAAAGATACCACCTTTCTTTTGAGTCATCACTCAACCCATTATCCCTATTCAAAATGTTTAAGGATTGCAACCCCCGCTTAGGGGGTTGATATTTGAGTTTTGTACCCCAAAAGATGTCCCCCTTGAAACAAAAATTTACCTGATTTTGCGTTTTGATCAGAAATGGATTTCTTGGTAGATATAGCCTCTATTTAGCTTTCGTTGAAGCACCCTGTATATTTATATGATAGACGCTCCAGAAATTGATCTCATTAAAAAAAAGGACCAACTTTATCTAACATTTTGTTAATGCGGAAACTTATTAGTAAAAAAATAAGATCCATTGCACGCATTAATAAATTCGTAAGGAATTTGCTTGATGCATCTCGTGCCTGATGGGCTGATATCGTAAATTCCAGATTAATCACTCTAAAGTATTTCAGCCAACCATAAATTTATGAAGTTATTAATTTAACTCAGTGCTTCCATAAATGTTTCATATACTCCTCATTTGTGATCAAAGACATGAACTTATGGTCCTCCAGTTGAGATTAATGAGCCATTGTAATGAAGAATAATTCCGGAACAGAATGTAAATTATTATGAACGAACACGCAAAATTTTGAACCGACTTGAAATCATACATGAGGTTGATTAGGAATTCGAGAACATAACTTGCGAGAAATAATTCATTTATTATACATTGAGAAGGAATTAACTGAGTTCTGGAATTACATTTCAGATTCGTCTGTCATAATATCTGATTACTTAAATACATTCTGTCAAAAGAGTACCGAAAATTGGTCAATGAAACACAAAATATTTATTTTTTAACCAAATTTATTGAATCGCCTCCAAAATAGGCCCCTTACGAAATAATATATTTAGGCCAACGAATAATGCTATCATTGAAACTTTTTTCAAACGCTTTTTCTGAAATCGACTTCAGTTCTCGCCGCAAATTCGCTTCTATTTCTTCTATCGATTCAAAACTAGTACCTCGAAGTGTTAATTCGAGTTTTGGAAGAAGAAAAAAGTCGGTTGGAGCCATATCATGAGCTGAAACAGTAAATGTGCAGTCATTCTTTTGAGAAGCACAACTTAGGCTCTCTTTAACCGTCATATTTATGGTTTTATCGTCATTAAATAAGCAAATTAATGCGTGATAATCCTTCACATAATTCAAGCATCAGCTTTGATTCAATGTTTAGCAACTCCTTCAAACGCTACCCGATTGTCACGAGTGCGCTTTTTCTCCAACCAATTTTTGTTGTGTCTCCGGCGTTTGTTTTCGATTTCCTCACACACTGGTAGAAATAGTGATTTCTCTGTGGCGGCAGGTAGATCTCTTCCGTTTGCTAGCCCCAACTGAAGTTGAAGGGGAAGGACTGGTTGGACGTTTTGCTATAATATCGTCAGTTGCCGGTGACATTGAAATTTGTGTGGTTTCTTGGACTGGGTGAGAATGGATCTTGAAGGTTCCAGCAACATCATTGCCAAAATCGGCATCTCCAATCAAATCATCGGCAATATTTTCTTCGTCTGTCAGTTCCTCCACTTCGGGAGGAATGTAGACAGCATCAATTTCGTTACAATCATTTTCTTAAAAAAGGTCTCGTATCGTCCATGCTCTGTTGGTTTCACTTACTACTCTACAGTTACACTGATCACAAAATACGCCAAAAACCCGAATCCAAACGCAACGAAAGAATGATACAATTTGGTAACACAGGATATACAACCTTACACGTAGTCAAAAGAACACAGACTGGAATCACTTTCAGGGTGTTCGGATATAGGTCGATAAAAGGGGGGGGGTCTCCAGCCTCTGAGTTTCACGGAGGCGAAACCATTGAAGAGTCGTGTCTGGAAATTGAGAATTTTTCCGTTCCTTCTAGACTAATTCATCTCTTAATTTCATTAGCCATGACAAAAAAGACTCACCAGGAGCATGGGGAGAAAAGCAGGAACTTCAGGATCGTGTACGACCTCTTGCCTTAAAATGGGTTAACTATCTGATAGATGACCTTCGACACTCAATCTCACTCGAATAAGAAAATATGGACCCAAACATTGCAACAGATGAATGTTCGCCTCTAATAGAAGATATCTTTGACTAAAATAATAGTGTTTTAATTTTTGAGGCACCTGTTCGTGACAAAATTATTCCCAATTTGAATCAAAATTTTCATCCAAAACCCTGGATTCCAAACCCCATTGAATTCCCATTCTGCTCTTCAATAGTAGATATTTTTATGTATTTACTTTTTCTAAGCTAACTGCGTAATAAGATAAGCTTTACTGCTGAAATTGAACGGTAGAATTCAATACATTTTATATACATTACCTTCATTAAACTCAATAATAACATCACCTACGCCATATATAGAAAAGAAACAATTGCAGACTCAAAAATTCCAACGAATTCTGTCAACCACATCACACATGAATTTGCCGCTTTAAATTCAACGATTCAGACAGACAGACTCAAATACTGAAATCAATATCATTAAGAAAATTTCATCAGATAATGATATTCGAGTCTCCCACATAAATTGTATTATTAAACGACAAAGAACAAAACCAAAATTCCCAATTACTATGTTCCATTATAAAAAATTCAGAACTAAATGCGAATGTCTTCCAACTTTCATTGACCTCTCTAATGAAATGAATTCAACAACCTTTCGTTGAAGTAATCCCAAGATAAACAAATTGTTATTTAATGTAAAAAACAAATAAATTGAAACAATTTGGAATATACACAATTGAATGCAATGAATGTCCAATAATTTACGTAGGACTAACAAAAACGAAATTTTGATTCTACTTTCAATGAACATCTCCCCTCAGATAACAACTCCTCAGTTTTTTCAACATATTAAATCTACGGATGCAATAAAGGATCGGCCATGAATCTGTTGAAAGGTTTGGATTCTAAAAAACTTTGTAGGATCCCAAAATTCACCACTGTAAGTAGTCAACTAGAATAGAATCATTCACCACCATAAAAAGAGTTTTTTAATTTGAGATGATATTCTGTGAGAATTAATGAAAGTAAATTTCATTGAATGTGTAGGTATACAGGGTGTTACATAATAGTTTGTCACAACTTGAGGGGGTAAATCTAAGTGCATTTTTAAGAAAAAAAATTTATAGAAACATAGGTCCGCAAAACCTTCGTAAGGGAACTACAGAGTGTTGAAATTTCCGGAAAAAATTGGTTTCTTCTTCAAAACTACTGCAGTTTTTGAGATATCGAGTCGAAATTAGGATGCAAGCTATTCTTTGTAGCCTCCACCATTACATGTCCTAGATTTCAACTGAAATTCAAAAGGTGTTTTCTTTTCCGAGGCTATGTCTCCACGCACTCTTTGAAATTTTCCTGGGGTATTTCTTATCGTGTCACAAGAGGTTATTATTCGATTTCTCAATTCTTCTATAGTGTTCACCGGAGATGTATAAACTAAACTTTTGAGATTTAACTCTGGGGACCTAGGAGGCCATGGTTCTGGCCACCCCGACCAGTTGTTAAATGTGTTATTCAATAGTTCCCTAGCTTCTCCGCTAAAATGTGCTGGTGCCCGTTATGCATGAGCCACATTATGTTTCATTAAAGGTAACTCCTCCTCAAGAAATTGCCGATACGCAGGACCGTTTAGTCTGTTGGAAAAAGAAAATGGCCCAATCAAATAACTTCCAATTATTCCGACCCAGACATTTAGTGAAAATTGTTCTTGATGGTGAGATTCTTCAATCAAATGGGGGTTTTCCTCGGCCCAATAATGATTATTGGGAAAATTTATGATAGCAGTTCCCGAAAAGTTAGCTTCGTCGTGAACATTATTTTATAATGCGCATTTTCTCTAATTTTATCTAAGAACCATCGGCAGAAATTCAGTCTGGAAGGAAAATCTCGAGGAAGTAGAGTTTGCACGCGTTGAATATGAAACGGGTACAATAAAAAGTGTGGAGAATCCTTCAAACTAGAGCTTGTGAAATATTCAACTGTTTCCAATTTTTCACATAAGGAATCAAATCAATACAATTCAAAACTGCTCTTTCGTTATTAACTTTGACACCCCGTAAAAAATGAGCAATTGAATTAAAAAAAAAAAAGGAAAATTGCAAAAAAAAGATTGTATTTTGTTTTTCCTTTCAAGAATATGTCAAAAGGTTGTAGGATGAGATGAACAATTAAAATAAGCAAAAAATATAGGATGTCCCATTTGAAAATCGAAATCTGGTATCGTTTCGGGTATAACCGGAAGCAACGTCAAACAAATCAATGTTATCAAATTCAGAATGTTGTCTTCTATCCGATTCCTTAATTTCATTAAAATATTCCAAAAAGAAAAAAAAGTTACGAGGGTGGCCCTTGTTTCAGTTACACGCGGTATAAAAGTAAGGCAAATAATAATAATAATAAGAATGATATATTCATCAGCATCGAAATTCTTGAAATCTATTCCATAATATAACATTTAAAATACAGTAATTCTCTTGAATATAAACTAAATATTGCGTCATGAAATCGGCATTCAATATTCCAACGTCATTCATTTATACGAACTGAAAATAGATGACTTATAATTAGCCATTATAAGTAGGTAACCTGACCAATTTCTATTTAAAAATAGGTTGAAGAAGTATTATCTCCAACTCGCGAAGCGGAAGAAGCATCGGTAATCTCAACAAACTGACTAGGAAGTATGTGCAATACTCGATTCAGAAATAGAAATAGATACTTAGAACATAATATGGGAAAGAGAATATTTTTTTCTCTCTATGGGAAAGATTATATTTTTCTTTCTCATTTTCAAGATATTGAAAATTGTAAATACGCTCTCTGGCGAAAATTCGATCAAGCTGAAATTATGCTCTATTTCGAAACATAATTCTCTAATTTATCGTTCCTTGAATGAATTAACGCAAATTGAGAATTGACATTGGTAATGTGCGAAAATTCATTTTAAAAAACTATGTACGAGGGTAAACCAAAAATACGTTTTCCTTCACGAATTTTGAAGCTGAGTTTTGTCATGAACATACACTTAATTACAAAGCTACATTCATTCGTAACAACGTAGTCTTTGATTCATGGAGCTAGCCCACTTTTTGCAGGAGATAATGTTTTTCATTAGTGTTATCAGTAGTTATAGCAGAAGTTTTTATTCACGGAGAAATGCAGTGGTGAACAAGTGAAATAATACCAACTGAAAGTTAATAAATGAACACCAACTCATTAGTGGGTGTAACACCCTCGAGTTTGAATACGTCTTCACTTATCTTCGATAAGATTACGGGTGTACCCTTGGTCTATTCTTGTTCACCCTGAACCTACTTCTTTCAGATTCTGTGGAGTGGATACGTGCTTTTTCAACCTTTTATCTATTGTGTCCCATGCATGCTCAATGGAATTGAGATCTGGGTACCTTGCCGGCCAACTCATTCTTAAGGGGTTATGTACAGTTAGAATCTTCAAAAAATCGATTTTTTTCAATTTTTTTTCTTAATATATTCAACAATACACACAGAAAATTTCATATCGTTCCGATGCATATTTTCGAAGTTACACGCAAATTCGAAGAGGCATTTCAGAGTGCTTGGAAGTTCAAGGCCGGAGCGGCAGCGCCTACCTGGAACGCTGATCCTTTTATGCACCTGCTTATTGTAAATGCTCTCTTCTTATGTGTTTAGAAGAGTAAAGAAGTTAGTGTTTTTTTTGTACCTGAAAAGTACATTTCAATTTTTCTATCCTCAAAGTGGAAAACATTCAAGGGTGGTAGTCAGTATGAGTAGCTAAGCCAAGCAGTGAAGTTGTGAGTTCGTTCATATTTTTTTCTGGAATTTTTCTGGTGAAAATGAAGGCTTCTAGAGAAATGAGAGAATCTCTCAACATACGTAACATAATTATCGTTCAACTGACGAAAAACATCAGCACGACAAGTGCCCGAATGGACCAGACTCATGGTGCAGCGGCAGAGGGGTTCAGCTGCCAATCAATTTATCCACTTTCAAACATGATTATAAGCCATTACCAGAAGATGTGGCTGAGGCTTTACGTCCGATTTTTACAGATCTCAGAAGTGAGAATTTATTAGAAAGATGTGTGGGTGGTTTTAACCAAAACAACAACGAGAGCTAAAATCAACTGATTTCTAAAATCTCTCCCAAAATTGTTGCGGCCAGTTCGAAAACGTTGGAAGTCGCTGCATACATAGCTGCCGGCATATTTAATGAAGGAATGGCATCACTATTGTATTATACAGGGTGCTACATATTAGTACGTCACAACTTTAGGGGCTAAATCTACGTGCAATTTTAAGGAAAAAAATTCATATAAACATAGGTCCGCAAAAGCTTCGTAAGGAGCTACAGGGTGTTGAAATTTCCGGAAAAATTTGTTTTCTGCTTCAAAACTCCTGCAGTTTCTGAGATATTCAGTCCAAATTTAGAATACAAGGTATTTTTTATAGCCTCCATCATTACCACGTCATCGATTTCAACTGAAATTCACAAGGTGTTTTCTTTTCCGAGGCCATGTCTCATTTTGCCCTTTCAAACTTTTTTGCAGTACGCCACTGATCAGCGTGCAATCAATTTTCGTTATCTTCGTTCAATTTAGAAACTTTTTTGACACTTGTAATTTTTTCGTATCTCCAACCGTTCACATTATTTAAGAAATGAGATGTAGCGCCATCTTGCTGAAACCAAAGCCCCTTACATTTATGTTTTCTAACAGATTTGGCAGAATAATAAAAACCAAAAAATCCAAATAAATATCACCTGTCAATGCTCCTTCAAAATAGTGATTTCACAGAAAATCTTTGTTACGATCGTTTATACCTGATTACATGAGGTTTTACGATAGTCCAAATGTGCGAAATTCTGCTTACAGATTTCATCCCTCCTAAGTTGAGCCTCGTTGCTAAGTAATATCCGCTGAAGAGTGCGTCAATAAAATAAAACTGTCGTAAAATCTCATCGACTGGCTGTAACTGTTGAACAGTTTGCTTATGGTTTCAAATTTTCCTATTTAAGTCTTTTCCGAACTCAAACGGTGACTTATCTCTCTCTAACTAATTTCTGGAGTTTTGCTCTACTATGTTCAGGATATTTTATTCCTCCTGAATATTTTGCATAGTGGGGCGTTCATATTTAGACGTAAAATGTAGAGCCTTTTCTTCCGATGGTTTATGTTTCCTAATTTGGAATCTGCTGATTCTGAACCGTCATTTATACTCTCGCCTGACAGCTCATACATTACAATTGAAAAATCCATAAGAGAACACCGTATTGTCATATTCTCTATTTGTGTATAAATGACGCATTGCTTTTTCTCTTGATTTCACTAAAATGATTTTGATCCCAACCGCGAATGAATTTCATCAGGTACTTTTCTGACAGATCTTAGATCGGAAACACTGAATAATAGTTTAAGAATTATAAAGAACCATCCATTCTCTGTGTGATGACTTAAGATATTCTAATGCTATTTTTGGAAATTCACCCTTGGCAGCATAAATAGGACTCGTTAAATGAAGGAACAAAAGAATTTCTGTGAAAGGTTGATGTATAAGGAATTCATATTCTTGTGAATAAACTCATTCTGTATTAAAATTATCTTATACGAAAATAATATCGAAAGCCTGGTTTTATTATTTGTTCATTTTTATTTCACTAAGCAATAGCAAACTTGCTTAATAGCTTTGTTCCTATCCTATTCTAGTTGCATTCCTTTCAGTAAAATAAGAATACCACATATTTATTATTGAATTTATATAATTAGAGAATATATTTGCTAAGAAAAGATTGTTTTTTGCGGAAAAATCGACTTATCTAACTTTTCATAAAACGAACGCTGAACATTCTGTATACTTAACTACTATGGTAAGTGTCGCCTGACTTTATATGTGGACGTATTTCAAATAAATAAATCATATTATCGTTGATCTAGACTGGACATCGATCATTTTTGCGAGACACTAATTTCACAGTTGAAATCATGTCTTTATGTTCTTTTCTGAAAAAATACTCTTGTTTTCGTTTATTTTGGTCAGAAGCTGTCATGGCAGTAGACAAATGGACATTCTTCAGGAATTATCTACATAAATGAATTTGAAATTCTTATAGAATAGTGCTATAAATAAATGGATGACTTCGTTTACCTTTGAGTCTCTGAAAGAAAATTTGAGTGCCATAATCCATTCTATTCAATTGGTTTCATCAAAACAAAATCAATGTTGAATTGAGTATAGAAGTATCAGATTGTAATTCTCATCTATAATTTCTCCAAAGGACTCCTAGTGTCAAAATAATAGAATAATAGATTTAATCAAAATGATGAACATAATCATATTTTTCCTATTCATGGCATAGACGAATTGAGGAATGGGATAATCATTGTTCTTAGCTGTTTATTTAATAGTTGACACTTCCCTAGACATATTCTCTTCGGATAATGGTAGAGAGAAAGCCCTATTCACTTTTTAGACCTAACAATCACTCATATAAATAAAACACAAAGTTTTGATATATATTTGCTGCATTTAATTCAATGATTCATAGGGCTTTCTCTCTGCCATTATCCGAAGAAACAATGCCCAGGGAATTGTCAACTATTAAAGAAATACCTAATAACAATGGTTATCCCTCAAATATAATAAACAAAATGATTCGAAAACACAAACTCAAAAAGCATATCATTAGATTTACCAACGTATTGAATCAACTAATAGAGATAAATATATTTCAGTAGCTTTCAAGACCCACATGAAACTCTCCCGGGAGTTTCTTAATAGTAAAGATAAATTTGATAAATTTTACAATTCTGGAGTTCATGAGTTGTCCTGTATGGATTGTGAAGGCGTCTATATAGTTCTAACTGGTTGTTCATTCGAAACGAGATATAAGGACCATCGGTCAGATTATAATAAGCAGAGAACAGACGTATCTACTTTTGCTTTACATTGTATGGAAAATGGCCATCATTTTCCACCCATAGATCAACTTGAAAGTATTCACAGAATACCTAAAGAACGAAAGTTAGATTTCTTGGTATCAATCGAAATTTTCAAACTGCAATAAACCCCCCATAGAGATAATCTTCTGAACGACCTGTATGGCCCGGCTTATTCGTCTCTATTCGACATCTTTAAATAGTACCTGCTTTTATCATAATTATTTTATTAATAATAAGGACAAGTAATGTTTTTTGATGAATTTTACTGAATAATTGTGATTCGTAAAGCGCTTCACTACACAGAAATTATGACAACTATATATAGATTTTATCTATATATAGTTGTCATAATTTCTGTACATTCATTCGTCTAAAGAAGCTACGTTGTAGTGAAACGCGTTTCGGATCACAATTATTCAGTAAAATTCCTCAAAAAACATTACCTGTTTTCATTATTGATGATGGAATTCTACCTAGTAAAAGCCTACCAAATTCAAAAATTATTTTGTTGGCTCTTGTTTGCACCCTTATTTATTTTATACGTACCGATTTATATATGTATGTATTTTAAACTCTAGTTCAATACTTGCTGTCAGCTGAAGATGGTCGAGCGACCGAAATTGCAACCCTGATTTTCAATAAAATCTATTGTGATAGTATAATACATAGTTTTGATTTCTTATCATCATCAACTATCACTTAGTAACGGCGGAATCAATTAACTATTTGAAGATATATTTTTAATGATCGAATTGGCATTCAGTTCTTGATATTATATCACATTTGTAAATGATGAAATAATAATTCTTTCTCTTAATTGATTTTTGGATTTTGTGTATTGGATCTGAGTTTATTTCTCTGAATTGTTGTCTTTCATTAAAATCCTTCATTTTGTTTATATATTCTGCTTTAGGTAAGATAACTATGGCGCCTGATTCATCTGCTTTGGTGACAGAACATCTGATATCATATATGATATTTATTGTATTTACTGTTTGTCTATTGCTTGCATGAGTATGATTTAGTATTTTTGTAATTTAAGTAGCTATGAATTTCTTTTCATCGGAATCTATGAGCTTCTACCGCTAATACTTTTTCAATTGATTTTTCGTTTGAATTCGGAGAACCATGTTACCATATTGTGGCTAGTACAAACGTTTATTACGGATTTTGTTACTATTCGTAAATGACTAAATTCTAATAACTAATATTCGAGATATAACCAGCTAATAGTTTCTTATGCGGCACAAAAACCATTATAGCATCGTATGTTTTCGGATATAGAATTTGAAGATCGAAGAGTGTAAGAGGAATCAACGAATATTACCGAAGATATAAAACGCGACGGCATTTTCTCTGTTCTCCCTCATTTCTTTTTCGCAATCGGAAGAAGTTGGTGGTGTGAGGGTGTTTTGTGTTCCTAATAATCAAACTTTGAAATATATTTTAGAATGTAATATTTTATTTGATTCGAACATTGTTGTTTCTTCTGTAAGTGATAAAAACTTTATATTGTTATTAAGTCAATTATGTGCTAGGAAGTCAGAGAATGAGATTATATGAGACCATATTTTCATTTATGTAGAAGCATTCATTTTATGGAATGAATAAAGTTTGAAAATAGTTGATTTTATATTTCTAATATTTTCAAATATCCCTTTTGATATACATCTAAAACTTTTTTCTATCTTCTGTGTATTGTCATGAGGTCACTCAGATATCGTATTTCCTTTTTTAATTAAATATCTGCGTAGAATGTTCTTAGTACATCCCTACAATAAAACCATATGAAGTGAATATTTTTTCATTTTCTACTACATACAACTTTTATTCATCACTAAAGAACAAAAATACTTACTTTACAGGACTAACTATTTGATATTGATATAAAATAGTTTCATCAGCATTTTTCATTCATTGAAGGCAAGTATAGCGCTGCTGCCTATTTGAAAATTGTATATTGACAACAAATACATTCCCCATGAAAATTGTTGCATCACCCTACTTGTACGACAATACTATATAAACTTTTACGTTGGTCATTCAAGAGTCGCTTGGTAACTTTCAGAACTATAAAATAAGAAGATATCATTCAAAATAGATCAGTTTATGAAGAAAAATATCAACAATTTTCGAGTAAATGAAAAATTAAAAAATTCTGCCATCTTTAAACATTCGCGAAGAGAACAATCAACTAGCATCGAATGGTTACTAATCATTTTCAAAATCGAGTGTTTCCTCCCCGGACCCTAATTACTGCCAGTATACGTCTCGGAAGCCCCTCAAACAAATTTTGGATGTACTCTTGCGCCACTGAGTTCCAAGTTTCAGGAAGCAGATTTTCTAGTTTTTGGAGTGTTCTACAAGGCACCCTACGTTGCTGAATTTGCCACCCCATGTTGTCCCAAAAATGTTCTATGGTATTCAAGTCGGGACTTCTGGCTGTCCGTCTTGAAATATCAATTTCGTCATTTTGCAGAAATTTTGTGACTACTCTAGCTGAATGAGGCCGAGCATTTTCATGCATATAAATGAAGTTTTTGCCAATCTGGCCGCTGTCATTCTTCCATTATTCACTAGGACTAACTCAGTTCGACCTTGGAAGGAACCACCACACACCACACACCATTACTGAGCCCCCTCCGAAGTTTTCGGTTTGCCGGATATTGCATTGCTGATACCGTTCCCCAGGTCGTATGTATACAGACATGCGTCTATTATTTGATATTAGACAAAACCTAGACTCGTCGGAAAAGAGAACATTCGACCAATCTAGAATACCCCAATTTGCATGTTCCCTCGCAAACTGAAGTCTTGCAACTCGATGCTCTCTTGTGAGACGCGGGCCGGTGGAAGCCACCCTTGGTCTGATTTCATCTTCTCTGAGCCTGTTCCTAAAAGTTTTCAATGAAATATGCACAATTCTGGAAAGTGCAAGTTCATTTTGTTGCATTCTAGCCGTACAGTGCCGAACTCTTAGTGCAGTTAAACGAAGCCAACGATCTTCCACTGGTGTTGTTATCCGATTTCTTCCCTGTCCGGCCCTTCTTCCATATTCCCCTGTTTCGTGATTCATGGTTAACATTCAACAAGTTAGCCGCGTGACGTTGGATTCGCCCCTCCTCTAGAAGTGTTACAATTCTTACCACTTCATGATCACTCAAATAGCGTCCAGGACATTCAGCAGCCATTACAATAAATTCAAAGATTCGAAAATCAACAAGAAAATTTGCATTAATTTAGCGTGAAAACTGAAGACAAATTGAATGAATACTGATAATCAAATAAATTCATTCTTGTTTCAAAGGTGTTTGAAATCATATGGAAACAAATGTTACTACATAGATAAGATTTTTTCCCCTCATATGTCCAAAAACATACAAAGAAACTGCGATCCAGCTGCTTAATCGATTGTGGAATTCAGATTACTAGGTGATGCGACAATTTTAGTGGTGTGTGTATATTAAACTTAAAAAGGGGTTACAGGTTTATTATACTAAACACAACTTTTACTGGAGAGTTTCAAACACGTCATCCATAACTGATAATATTTTAATAAGGGCTAATAAACTAAAACATTATGAGTAATGCTCAGAAAACTAAGAAACGTAAATGGTAGGTAACTAAACAGTTTATCAGGTGCAAATGTCCAGCTTCATTGGTATTTAAGATATTAGCGGTGAATATGTCGTGTTTGGCAAATCGTTTTATTAATCGTCAATAAACTTTTACACTTATCCCATTTTTCGGTAAAGGAACATCGAATATTTTTCTCAGTGTGATCGCTTGATCTCACAGCGCCGGACTTGATAACTTTTGATCAACTCCAAACCAATATTGAGAGCGCTATCAACGGAGTAGAGTCACTGTTTGTCTGATAGCCATCGGATTGATGGATTGAGAGAATGCGGTTCTGCCGGCACTGGCAAGGCGGTTATATGAAGGATGTTGAAATCCATAATTAATATCATAAAATTGTATACAAAATAGAAAAAGAGTAACTCAAAATCTGAAATCGTTCTGTTGTTATTGTATTTTGAATTCCCAGCGTCCTTATTACTAAACACGATATAATAGACTTACCAATAAATTGCACAAAAAACATGAACGATATACTGTTAAAACAAAACCTAGAAAAAGAAATGTGATGTCATCGAACATAACACATGAAAAAAGAGCAAGTCTTTTTTCATTGCAAACGGAGACGAGTATTTCAGTTAGAATTTATGGAAAATCCACTTTTTCCTGAACTATTTTATTCGTTACTACCAACATTCATAGTGAGCATATGAATAACAATCATTTTTCTTCTATAATGCCAATAACTGGTTTGATTTTGCACGGTGCCTCGTATAAAAATTGGAAATATTTATACAACGCACTTGCGAACGGCAGCTTTTCGCCGGTGTGCTTTGGGTCGTGGATTTTACGAAAAGTTATGTAGAAAATAATGAGAATGATTATGTTGAGTGCCACCCGATCATGATATGAAGAGCTTTATTTAACGATAAATCGGGAATCGGAAAATATATTGAAAAGACGTTATACCTTTTGAAGAATATAATCATTCACAGAATAACCTTTCACGCATTTATTTAGATGAACGAAAGCCGAGAATAGAAGGGTTAGCATCTTGATCTAAACTTGTGCACATAAAAGTTTATATAGAAATTGTTGACCAATGGATAATCTTGACAGTGACATTCGAGACACACTGTATAATTTTTGAAGTGAACATGAACGGTGAATTGTTCGTAAAGGAATTACTGAAAACACACTCGCGTTTTGTAGAACGTATGCTGAGACTATATGGCAGGCTATATGGATGGAGATAGCGTTGGATGCTTTGGTCTCGGTGAGAGGAATGAAAGGGGTGACCGACTTGTTCAGTTTTGCAAAGAGAATAATTTAATAATAACTAACACATTTTTCAGGTTGCCACCACGTAGATTATACACCTGGAACACACCCAGTGATTCACCCGATAACATAATACGAAATCAAATTGACTTCATCATCATCAACAAAAGGTTTCGTTATGCAATAAAATCAACGAAGGCCTATCCTGGTGCAGACATTGCATCAGACCACAACCCTGTTATTGCTCAATTTCAGATTAACCTCAAAAGGCTGAACAAACCTCTCCCAAAGAACCGCATTGACATCAGAAGGTTAAGAGATGAAAATATCAGAGAACAAGTCAGGAATACAATTGGCACATGCTTGAGAAAACTAGAGGAAGAACAAGAACCAACTCCAGGAGATAAGTGGGAAAACCTAACCAAAACAATGGATTTAACATGCAAGCAGTACTTACAGAGGGACAAACGACCAGACAGGGAGTGGATGGCGGATGAGATTAAAAACATGATGGACAGCAGAAGAACTGTAAAGAATAGAGCCTCACAAGAATATAAAAATATCAACAAGGACATTAAAATCAAAATAAGACAAGCAAAGGAGGAATGGATGAACCAAAACTGCCGGGATATGGAAGAACTGGAGCAAAAGTACGACTATGCTGGTGTACATAAAAAAGTAAAACAGATGGTGGGAAAAAGCTGATATAAAACAGCAACCTTAATGGACAACGACGGCAAGGTTATTATAGACGACGCTGATAAATTAGAAATATGGAAAGACTACATATTAAATCTCTTCGGAGACACTCGTTCTAAAATACGTGCATCACAAGCAACCACCGGACCATCAATAACTCGTGATGAAGTACTACATGCTCTGAGGACAATGAAAAGTGGGAAGGTGCCTGGCCCAGATAACATCTATATAGAATTGTTAAAGCTCTTTGATGACAATGACGGACTCCTGGATCTTTTGACAGCACTACTTAACGACGTCTATGATACCTGCCAAATTCCCAGAAAATGGCTTATTTCGATTTTTCTGACCATCCCAAAGAAGACGACATCTAGGAAATGTGACGACTACCGACTAATAAGCTTAATGAATCATATAACTAAGCTCTTTCTGAAGGTTATCCACCGACGAATATGCAGCAGATGCGAGGAACATATCTCTGAGACGCTGTTTGGTTTTCGTGAGGGTCTTGGGACCAGAGAGGCCATATTCTCGTTGCAAGTTCTAATCCAGAGATGCAGAGATATGAGCCAGGATGTGCACATTTGTTTCATTGATTTCTCCAAGGCGTTCGATAATGTTAGGCACAACCAACTCATCCAGATATTAAAAACATCTAATGTCGACGAAAAGGATATAAGAGTTATCACCAATCTGTACTGGGAACAGCGTGCGACAGTAAAATTGGATAATGTGAACATCTCGCAGGAAATGGAAATATGTCGTGGAGTACGACAGTGATGTGTTCTCTCTCCAACACTGTTCAACCTGTACTCAGAGGGAATCTTTCGTGAAACCCTAGAAGGTTAACAAGGTATAAAAGTTAATGGACTACCTATAAACAACATCCGTCACGCAAATGATACTGCTATCATAGCCAGTAGCTTAACAGATCTGCAACAACTAGTAGAAAGGGTGAAAGAACACTCAGAACGATACTGCCTGAATCTAAATATATCAAAAACAAAATATATGTTCGTAACCAAAAGAATAGGCATACAGGGATATCTCACTGTCAATGGGGAGAGAGTACAGCAGGTCCACACATTTAGCTATTTGGGAACGAGTGTGTATGGTTCGTGGGACTACAAGGGAGAGGTATTACGTCGAATTGAGAAGGCCAGAGCGACATTTTTAAGAATGAAAAAGATGTTTATTCCAGAGACCTAACACTTAATCTTAAGATCAGAATTCTCAGGTGTTATGTTTTCTCTGTTTTGTTGTATGGAGTAGAGTCGTGGACTGTCAATGAGACAATTATTAATAAACTGAACGCTTTTGAGTTGTGGTGCTTCAGACGTATTCTCAAAGTTTCATGGACGCAGCATGTTACTAACGAGAAGATCATAAATAGAATGGGCAAGAAAAGGGAAATTGTTCAAACACTGAAGGAACGGAAGCT
The DNA here is from genome assembly GCA_013387265.2 of Cryptolaemus montrouzieri. Taxonomy (NCBI): domain Eukaryota; kingdom Metazoa; phylum Arthropoda; class Insecta; order Coleoptera; family Coccinellidae; genus Cryptolaemus; species Cryptolaemus montrouzieri. The sequence continues at coordinate 47,311,338 of JABFTP020000021.1, forward strand.
TCAATATCTTGGCTACATAATGCGACACGACAAATATCGACTACTGCAATTAATCCTTCAGGGAAAACTTGAGGCGAAAAGAGGCCCTGGAAGAAGACGTCACTCGTGAATGAAGAACTTGCGCGATTGGTTTGGATTGACTACAACTCAGCTGTTTCGAGCAGCAGTTAACAAAGTGAGAATTGCCATGATGTTAGCCAATGTCCGGAACGGATAAGGCACCCCTAAGTAGAAGATATGGCAGGCACAACGGTTCACAAAATATTTCGTAGAGAGTGCACTTGATATTATTAAAAATAAAAAAAAAGAACTGGCCTTAATCTTTGATGACGGCTTCCACTTTCCTTGAGTCCAAAAATTCTTCTGGTTGTACAAAAGATAGACGTTGGTCAAGGATGGCAGATGCAGACAGGACGTTCAGTAAGTATAGATTCCTTGGTTTATACGAAATATGATGTCCCAAACATCTCTCAATAAAATATCGGGAAACAATAGGAAAACTTTCCACTGTGAGGAAAAATCCCTTTGTAAAAAAACCCTTGTTAAGGGTTAAATATTAGCTTGAACGATGAATGATAACGATAGATAATTTCGACTTTAGAAAATCAAGAGAAATTATTTCAGACGAAGAAGGCAAAGAAAATGTCAATCAGATCCACACTATACGTGTTGAAGACTTGCTCTCTTCAATCTTCAACGCAAAGAGAAGGTGGCCGTCGACAATTAACATCCTTGTTATCGAACGAGATTCAAACGGACAAAAAAATATATTCAATTTCTGGTCCAGCTATAGCCATCTGACACCAACCTTATGAATTTGAAATGTTTCAATAAGGGTAACATATTGAACTGCGAACTTATTGAAATTTATTTTAATCAGCATTTGAATTTTTAGGATATAGGGAGCCAGTCTAAAAATACGAGGGGCAAACATTTTGTATTTTAGGTGCTTGTCACGAAGAGATAAAATTTTATTATTTCCTCTAGACGTCAATATGTCGAGCAATATGTATTATATACAACAAGAAATAAACCTTTGTGCATACTGTGATGTTTGAATGCTACAACGGAAATTCTTTCAAGTCTTTATAATACTTTAAGATTTATATCATTGATTACTATTTCACCTTCATTGTGGAAAATGCGAATGAAGATAATATCAATATTGATCGCACATTCCAGACTAGAATTCCCCAGCTCCGCACAAATATAATGTGTATGTTCGTCGATTTATGTACGAAAATCCTACTGAAAAAACAAAAATTATAAATTTATCACACTAGTAGCACTTCAAATGATAACTCATAAACAGTTTGAATTGCGTTTCTCTATAACGTAAATGGTAAACAGTTTTACGATTATATTGCAGAATAGAAGCAATAAAATATTTCTTCATCTATATAGAGCATGGAATAAGCGTGCTAGATCTACATACAATGGGTCGCAACTCCTCATGTGTACATTTTTCACGAACACGGCTGCCAGAAGCCCCTTTCAGGCAGTCTTTTATCAATTGTATATGTGGTCCGCACATATGTTTATGTACGAATGGGAATTACTTCGTGTGGTGCTACTGCTACAATGGGAGCAGATTGTATGCAGACATCAATCTTGGATAGAGATGCCGACAGGGGGGTAGAAATTTCATGCAGCTTCTACAGTTGGCAGGCGCGGGTTGGCTTTATTTATCAGTCTCAAAGAGATATAACACGAAATTTTCCAATTTTGTGGGTATTTATCGTAAGTAATACCACAAGAGATCAGATTTGGCCGGATATTTTTCTATGCTCGCTTTCGAATACTTGTGCAGGCAATTCAACGAGAAGTGGGCGACAAATTTTGTCGTGCAGGTCGAGTTGTATTACCGAAAAGTAGGTATGAGAAAACAAGCTTAGAAAAATATCCTGCCAAATCTGAGCTCGAGTGGTATTTGCTGAGAAAATTCCGTGAATGACAAAACGTACAAAATGAACTTTATTGAGAAATGCGCACAAACTCAACGAGAAAATCATAAAGCATTCATTACAAACATGTTTAGTTATTATTGGAATGAGCAGTTATTGAAAATGCAATTACTATATACAATTTTTTCACTCGTTTCTATATGGGACGATGCCTGAGGAATTATGGAAGCTTTAGCATTCGCAGAAGTTTTTCGAAGATTTGAAACAAGATTCAAAAGACGCTCATTGTTCAGTTGCATGTAGGGCTTAATAGAACTTGCTGTATAGTGTCCGGTTAGTTTGATCACTTCTGGTTCACTGACATCTGCCTCAGATATGTTCAAAACAGCACTGGATCTATGAGAATGATTTGTGATCTTTTTATTTTTCGTATTCAGTCCAACTTTCTCTGCTGAAATTTTGTCCATTTGGATATTTCATTTATTCCCAAAAGCGTATTTTTGTACCAACCCTTAGAAGTACTGTTCTTCCAAAATTGATTGGGAGCCAGAAATAATCTATCACTTGTAATATGATCGGGTCTTTTCGACAATATCTTATGAAACAACCTCACAGGACATAAATCTGGGTTTTCTTTATTTTTTACTAGCCATTTACTATCGAAGCATTTTTTGAGTCGCCTTGGCAAGTTTTGCGTTATTAAATTTTTCCTGTTTGAAAAACTGTAGCTTGCAAGTTTCTGCTTCACCGCCACGCCATGGTAATTCATAAGCAACAATATGGAAAAGTTTTGTCAACAAACCTATCGGGGTATTTTCGTTTCAGTACAGAGCCATGCTATCAATCTCAGTTCTTGTTAACGCAACGGAACTTTCTTTGCGCTTTTCCACATCCCCTTGTAACATCTTCCTTTTAGAATTGCGAGCTTCACGAGCCTTTCTAAATGCTGAATCGGTTAAGGGGTTGAAACTCATGTTGAGTTTTTCGAAATACATATTCTGCATCATTTTCGCAGTTGTGTTCCACATTGTTTCGACAACGTATTCTTTGTAATCTTGTCCATTCATTTGTTTCATATCGAAACCCCAATCCATAAGAATTTCTGCAATATCTTCAATAGAATGCTATATATCCAAATCGAACGTTCGTTCCTTGAAGAATATAGTGAATTGATTCCAAATCGAGCTGTGTGTTTTTCTTGTATGTTTGGGGATAGAATTCTGTATAGAACTATTTATTTCTTCTTCACTGGTGCTTTCAAGAGGAGACATTTTAATTCATATCGGCAAAAACTTTACAACAGTTATTAAAATGGCTGTTCTGACAGTTTTAAAACCGTGCTATTTGTTGTGAATGTTGCGTTGTTATGAAAACGCAAGGCAAATTTATCCGCTAATATCCTACCTTCCTTCCTATTTCTATGCAATTTATCCGATATAAAACTCGAATTTCTGTGTTCTTAAACGTGCATTAAGACACATGAGTGGAATAGTCATTGAAATAATATTATTGGTTTTCTCTCATACTGCTCCTTTTTGAGCATATCACTTTCTTTACAATGTTGAGTTATTATAGTCGCTCAAAGTAAGAAGATATAGAAAGGGATCAATTCGGATTCTGACCGATTAAGATGTGAAGAACCAATTTAAAAGCTGACATTCTTTTGGCATAGAATGATTCTGAATCACTTTATGATTTACATTTTTAAATAGCTAGGTGTTTATTTTTCCCAAAACTACTAGCTACTACATTCAGATGGATAAATCTAGAATTCGTTAATTTCTAGGAATTATATAGAGATTTTCTTGAAGAGAAATTATGGTATTTGGAGCAATTATCGCATATCAACACTAACATTTTTTGAACGATTAGTTATTTGCAAGGGTAGATATTATATACGTCCTTGATCTTATAAATCATCTACTTGTCAACCCTGAAATGTGTACGTGTTTATTCGATAGCTATGAAACTGTACTTTGTATCGAAAAGGTGTGAAGAGAATATAGGTAGTCGATAAGTCGTTGCATTACTAAGAGTTCTGCCTGGAAGAATGTGGCATTTGATCTTGATAGCCTAGGATCGTACATTCTTGAACATACTCTGCATTCCATGTACTAATTTTGCGAACTATCTAAGCTTCTTGAATCCTGCCTTCTTTCCTGAGGCAGTAGTGTAATGCTAGAATGCCTGTTAAAGCAAAGCGTTCATCTGATTCAGTGAAAGACCTTCATGTTAGTATTATATGTTCCAGATCCAATGGGATCTCCACGTTCATGAAACTGTGGAATTTTAAGGTTGTCCTGCAGCCTCTTGTTTTGTACGAATATGAAGAAGTGGTAGCTCAAGTGTTAGCTTAGGTTAGATCAAGCTTGTCGTGGGGATAGTTTTTATGGATCTGTTTTGCCCCAGCATGCTCTTGGTCTTCGAGTGATGCTTCCTGTAGACAGATTCTGAGTTCCGTCATCTTTGACCATCTACCAATTCTTCGTAGAATAAGTGATCTGACTATTAGAGTGTATTTAGAGTGTCAGGCCACCTATGTTAATTCGACTAGTTGTCTTAAGAACCACAGTGCCCTTGTCTGGAGCTCTGTTCATCACTTCGTGAAGTTATTTATCCCAAATAGATCTCCCTACCCAGGGAAAGAAGTGAAATTACCACCCTTTGATCAGTTTATGTAGAACTTCAGGTTTTCGTGGGTGCCATCCTCAGTTAGAAGGACTGAATATACATAGATAATTATGGATAAGGTCGCATACTACCAGTGATGATAAAAATTAATCGGCGGGATATTCCCCGTCATATTCATTCCAAATATTTTTTCCAAATCTCTCTCATCCCAATCTTTGCCTTCATCTCTGCTAATTTTTGAAAAAGAAGATGAATTGTATACCGACAACTACAGTCCAAACAGTTTGGTGCCAATTGAAGTCCTGATATTCGAAAAAATCATTATGAAGCAACTTTGCACTGACGAACCGTATCATACCAGACAACCAACATGGTTTTATGCCTGATCTTTCCGCAATCACAAATCCCCTTAGATGCTTTAACGATGGGAATTCAATACTTGACGAACAAGTCCCTGTCGACATGATGATGTGTTCCGCACAAAAGAATATTACTTAAACTGGAACATCTAGATTCGAGAAGCAACTTGATGCTATGGATAAGAGCATTCTTGAGTGATCGAACATTTTGCCTCAGGTTTGTTAATGCTTTGTATGTTTCTAACGAGGTTGCAGTGGTGTCCCGCAAGGCTCTGTTCTGGACCTCTTCTTAATTCTCTCAAACACGTCCGATCTGTCCCGTTCTCTTAATTCAGAACGTTCCACGTTCGCCGATGATAAAATGATCTTTAACATGCGGTCACGTAATTCAGAACGATCTTGACAATATTGCGAACTGGTCAAACGAATTGCTCCTACCGTTTAACTTCTCTGAATGTAGGCTAATCCATATGGGCAAAGTCAATTGTCGAAGACAATACGTAATTTCAGGGTTCATAATCCAACCGAAAAGCCAGCACTCGGATTTAGGTATCATCATTACTCACGATCTCTCTTGGTCTGAACATGTTCACACACTGCCAACAAAGAAATTTCTGTACTTGTTGATTTTTTAATGTGTGTCATCCGAGCACTCGTAGTACTCTATACGAAACGTTCGTCAGCCCCGTATGAAGTCCCTCAATTACTCGCGACTCAGTCCTTCTCCAAGTATCCTTCGTCGGACCACCAGGGTTTTGTACTGTTCCATCCATCCCAGCTATAAGGAGAGACAGCGACTGATGCGCATCTCAACCTTTGCCTACCATCGAAAGCGTGGAGAACTCATTATTACATAGAGAGCCCTCCACGGTCTGTTTGGTGTGAGTTCACTTTTCCCCATGAATACCGAACTTCTGATGAAAATTCGGAATGAAATGTTAGTAGTAATTTTTCTGCAAGCGTGTCTTCTAGCGGTGGAACCAACTCTTCCAAGTATGGTAAATCGTAATAGTGTAAATAGCTTCAAGAAGGCGTTTGACCAGATAATTCATATTGTTCATTATTTTTTGTCTAGTATTTATATATACATATTTGTTATTTGATTTTCAAATCCTCATATATCTATTCTTCACTTATTTGTTAGTCATTTGTTCTTGTATAGTCCTCCACTGTTATTTCAATAAATAATAATAAAATAACTTCATGATTTCAATCACTTTTGTGCAAAATCTCTTGAAAATGAAGATGATCATTCATTCCTATTTGTCATATGGCATTAATTCTTCACAAAATACAAAGCCTTAGGAAGGAAAATTATAGATACTCATTATATTAATTTAGTAATATACAAAGGTAATTTAGGTTCACTAATTTTCTGTATTGACTTCCATTTTTCTCAGAAATCTAGTCGTGAATGAAGGAAAAAAGAACGAATCAATGCTCTGCGTTTTCTCATCAACTTAACGATTTCCCCGTGTATTTACCTATGCGAGTTCGATTCAGATAATGTTCGAAAATTGGCATGTTCTTTCATCTTATTGCCTCTTTTATATCAGGGATCTAATGGGGCCCGATGCCAATAAATCACCATACTTTTCATATTGAAAAATGGGCTGTAATGACCACGGCGGCTACGGAAGATTGGTTTGTTTGTTCTTGCTTCTTTGCGGTCGATACGAAGATGAGCAGTGTAATTTTGATCAGAAATGACGATGAGGAATTAGCGTTAGCTTATAATTAGGTTCTCAGAAAATATCCTCTGATAGGAATATAAAATTCGGATTCAGTTTTCAGTAGCGAGGATAACTCTTCCATTTCAAGACATGCACTAAAAATCGAGGGATAATGCAGAGTACACAAATAATTATGAATATGACATATAACTTTCTTTTTGTCGATTATCGTTGACTTAGCAGGAAGAATACTTATGTTTTTTTAGTAGTTTTTTAGTCATATATTATTTGTACGATACAATATTACGATAAGTTTCATTAAAATGGAAGAAAGCCGTGTAATACTGCAAGTAAGTACATATTGGGTTATTGAAAAGCCTTAGCCTTGAGCTCAGTAGATAAATGTAGCGAAAATATTTGGTGTTAGCCAAAGTGTGAGAAATGAGTTGTGGAATTGATAGACAGATATAGATTATGAGTGAGGGCTGCTTAGCAGCCCGGCCACTGCGGCTCAGTGGTCTATTGTGACACACTCTGGCCTAAATTTCACCCACAAGCTCCATCCTTCTTGTACAGGATATGAGTTCTGTGGGCAAGAGCTTAATAAGCTCAGTCAGCTTCAGTTTGTTAGATCCAAGTTCCTCCATCCTGACTGTCCCCAGCTGGGCACTCGCACATAACTTATTTCATTGATTCTATTTTTTCTTCACATAGTCTACATGAAGGATCATCAATCAATGCCCCTTTAGTATGGCGGTTAGAACTCGCACTTCTAACCTGGATAGTTTATGGCAAGCCTTGGCTCTCGCAGTGAAAAGTCCACTGATGGCAAGTCCAGTGTGTCTGAGACCTGAGACACTCATCCAGTGCTCAGGTCCAATCATCGGTTATTTTCCATTATTGCAGTCTACAGAGGAATTCCGAGCTTAAGCTACAGTCTGATGAATCCCAAGCCTGTTCCACGAGCAGCCAATGAGTCCGCTTTCTCATTTCCTTCCATGCCCGAGTGTCCGGGTACCTGCATCAGACGGAACCTGCTCCGTTCTCGCAATTTGGCAAAGATAGAGCGATATGCCTGCACCATAAGAGACATACAGATATGGAATGCCAATGCCTTCAGTGCAGCTTGGCTATCGGTGATGATTTAATTGGCCTGTTTGTTAATCCCTCCGTTAGCAAGAGGTTAGCACAGTAGTCAATCGTGAATATTTCTGCTTGAAAAACAGTCGCAAGTCCGCCAAGACAGATCGACTGTTTCGTGGCAATACTTCGATCGTTGACACCAGCTCCAACACCTTTTGCAGTTTTCAGCCGCCTGTGTACCAAAGGGACCCTCAAGTAGACGGTCCTTTCAGCTGGTCCATTCTTGTCTACCACGAATGATGATCTGGAATTGTCGCTCCATGTTGGTTTCAGGCATTGCTATGTCAGGCCTCATACTAAGCAACTTATTTCTTATTTCCTCGATTTCAGACAGTAAAGCGACGGGTACGAAGCCGAATAATCCGTTCCATTTCGGGAAAGGCGATGAAATCTGTAGAAAGCCATTCTAGCCACTCCTCTAATCACCAGGTGAAGAGCGGCAAGGCCAAATATCAGTTCCATGGCCGCAGTGGAATAATCATTATGCAGGCCGTTCTCTGCAATTCAGAGAGTTTGAGTTGGGATTACTTCTTAAGACTGCGCTCTCATCAAGCAATGCAACCGTATGTGATACGTGATCTCACCACCAGCCACTGAAGTTGCTTTGGGGCAAGACCCCATTTCTACGCACAGGTCATTCAACATGCCCATAAGGAATGTCTAGCCTTGTGTATTGTATTTTCCAGGTGAGAATTCTACGTGAGCTTACCATCCAAGGTAGCCCCAAATATTTGGCTTCCTGCGCAACTGGAATAACAACTCCACTAAGGGTCGAGGGAGAAACAGATATTCTCCTTTTCCTGGTGAATGGTACCAAAAAGGTTTTGTGAGGGCTTATGTTAAATCAAGAAATTCATAATTTCTAGCATTTCTCAATTTTCTAGCCGTCTTTTTTTGCGAAACTTTAATTATATCTGCGAAGTAACTGCGCGAACCGATTGTTTTAGAGTCAAAGGGAATAACACAATTTAATTCAATTTAGATAAACTTTTGCAGAAGATGTCTGCCCTTCAAAATTTCGTACGTCACTAATATGTATATATTTCTATTGATCTATTGATTACATGAAATACACCCTTGTTCTTTATTTTATAAAAAGTGAATACTTTACTCAAAACGAATATATTTATTTCCGTTACGAACTGGCAACAACCCCATTTTGTGCCGAATCTGACAGCTCTCAAATCTCGGGCGTCTAGACCCGGGCGTCTAGATATTGGGCGGCTCTGAAGAGCTACGTGATCCTCCTACCGATTCCTTTATAAACAATTGGTACATTTTAATCCCGTTGCTGCCCAAGTGAGAAGAGGCCAAGGTTCATTTATCCAAAACGGTCTTCGGGAATGATAAATATCAAGCCTTCCTTCATACTGAATACCGACGCTGGTTTACGATGGGCGCGAGAACACTACATTGGCAAAAATGATATACTTTCGTACATTTTGTACGATTCACGCATTTGTTTGTGTAGCAAAAGTCGACCGATCTGTGAACGACCTGTAAGATCACGCAATGATCAATACTCGAATGTGCCTGAGCTTTATTAACGATCCAGACTTTCGTGGTCATCAGTCATAACCACGTTCAGCAGTTGATAGAGATACTTCCTTGTTATGCGCACAAATTCCGCAAAGAATATAGATATCCCCTTTCGGTGTATATCTGGAATAACTAATGAAAATAAAAATACCCGATATTGATTCATTTCTCAACATAAATTTTTTTTTCAACTTTGCTACTTTTGACATTTACTCTTGTTGCTTATTTTTTTTTGATATTATACCCAGCTCCGCGCAACTAATGCACGAATTCGAAAATTCACATTCAGACCTTTGGAAAAAATCAAAGACTGCGAAAACCTGTTAATACCGGATATTTTCACCCCAGACGAGAAGTACTGTAACACGTCTACGATTCATACTCAAAAGCAATGACCTTATAGTATTCTAGTCGAAATTTTGATCAGTCTGTTCTAAACCTCATTCACGGTAGCTGACTAGTTTTTCTAGATTATCAATCTTTTATTGAGATTAACATGTTTCATGGGATTGAGATATGGACTTCGTAAAGGTACTCCACTGAAATGATTAAGTGATCTTGAAGGTAGTTCTTAAAGATATGGGCTTGGTGATGTCTGGCGTTATAATATATAAATAAACAGTTTTCATCCATGTCCCCACAACATTATTGAACCTCTACCAAAGCCATAGGCAAATAAAAAGTGGTACTATGCATATCTCTCATTTTGAAGGCTGTACTCTAGGTGACGTCTATTGAAAGGAAAAAGACAATATCCCGACTCATCTGTAAACAAAACTCTCTTTCAGTCATCTTTTAACCACTTGACATGTTTCTTGGAAAAATTCAATCAGGCTCCTCCTTCTGCGGTTAGAGCTAGACCTCGAGCTACGACACGAGGACTCAAGCTGAATTACCTGAGACTGGTTCCTAAAAATATGACCTTGGTGAGGGCAGTAATCATGCATTAATAAGTTTTCATCCCTGTTTGTCGCAAATGGCATAACATTAGAAACTAGAGAACGTCGATCGCAATGAAAAAGACAAAATCTCCACTAAGTTGTGAACTGAACTCTTTCCACTCAGCTTCAAATCAATTGAAATGTTCCCTGGCGAAATTCAATCGAGCTCTTTGATGTGCTGCGGTAAGGGCTTCAAACCAAAGTCCCTAAAATATTTTCGTATCGTTTCAGTGCTAATTTGCACTCCACTGTTCTGTCAAGCTGCGTTTGAAGGTGCCTAGCAGTAGGGAACCGTTGTCTGAACGAAAACATTCCTAAATAATGAACACGGATTGCCACTGTTGCTCGATACTGTCCTTACCCAGGTCACCTTTCATGACTACTAGTCTCTCTGTACCTGCGCATCATTCTGAAATCACTTGAATAGGACACTTCAAGCGTTTGACCTATTCTTGTATACATTCTGTGTGAATAATACCAAGAATTGACTATTTAAGAAATTTGCTTGAAATGATTGTCCAAAGTTTTGTTGTTGCTAAACGATTGTTTGGCATGAAACGCGTTGCCGTTCGAATAGTTTCAAAAGACCTGCATTTTCTTCAGCAATTGAATCGCTTAAATTCCGACGCCACATTCATAAAACGCATTACAGCTGGTTACGAGACATAGGTTTATGCGTTTGACATGCAAACCATTCAACAAGCTTCGGAATGGTGGCTTCCAACTGAACCGAAACCGAAAAAAACACGTCAAAGTCGATCTAAAGTGAAGTTAATGTTGACTGTATTTTTTGATTATCGCGGTGTTGTACACTCGGAATTCTTGTCAGAAGATCAGACAGTGAATAAAAAATATAACCTGCAAGTTATGCTTCGTTTCAAAGAACAAATTTATCGAAAAAATCAGATTGTTGGGAAGAAAACGCATGGATACATCACTTTAATGCAACATCTCACAAAGGCTTTCATTGTGAATGAATTTCTGACCAAGAATTCAACAAATACAATCGAACAACCACGGTATCCACCTGATATGGCTCTGGCAGACTTTTTTCACCAGAACTCAAATCACCACTTCGAAGTACCCCTTTTCAATGGATAGAGATATGTATTATTCCGGAAGGGGCCTATTTTGACGGCGATATAATAATTTTGGAAGAAAAATAAATATTTTGTGTTTCATTGACCAATTCCCGGTATTTTTTTGACAGAATGTAAGTCCAACTCAGGTCCTCTAGCACAAATGCTTCAGAACATTATCAAATTTAGGAATTCGCGTTGAATCATTACCGAAAATTGAAATTTTCAATAAGATCAATGTTACCCGTAAAATAATCAACAACTGCTGCTATCAATGTGTTGAGGGTTCTTGCAGAATTTCAAGTTATTTCTTGAATTTTATTTCTCATAAAGATAAAACATCCAATTTTGTTCTTATAAGTCCCGGCGGTTGTACTACAGTAGTTTATTCCCTTGTACTACGTTGGATCATTATTAATGATTAAATTAAATTTAGTTGATAAAATGCATGTAAGAGCTTTACTTCTCTGTTCATTATTGAATTAAATTCTGACGACTACTGTTAATATCAGTGGATATTATGATCATTTTTAAAATAACTTCAGGACCCTGCTCCTGGATAAATAATATATTCCGGAAATGTTTGCTAATCTATATATATGAGAGAAAATCGTGTTACACTATTTATAACTCAAGAACGGCCGTACAGATATGGCTTAAAATTGGTTGATAGGTAGCTTAGAGCCAGTAGACGGACATAGGATACTGTTCATCCCGTTCGACAGCGTTCCCGTGTGACTTGGACGTATGGATGACAATTTGATTTTTGTAAGAAATCAATACTAACAAAGTGAAGTAAACTATAAAACGAAAAGAAAAAAAAGAAAGAAACAAGGAACTTTATGATACTTTAATGAAGGCAATCGATGATTAGTGGTTTATATTTCCTAGATGCCCGGTGGAACTGGTAAGACATTCCTCATGTCAGTAGTTTTAGCCACTGTTCGTGCGAAATCCAACAAAGCGGTTGCAGTTACTTCTTCGGGAATAGCAGTCACATTGTTAGAAGGATGCCGTATGGCACATTCAGCATTAAAATTACCGTTAAATCTTCAAACTATTGAAGAACCAACGTGTACTGCAAAACAATGCAAAACACTCAGCAATGGCCGAAGTTTTATCGGCATCGAAAATCATCGTCTGGGACGTATGCACAATGGCGCATAAACGTGCATTAGAAGCACTTAGCCGAACATTGAAAGATTTACGCAAGGACTCGAGATGTTTTGGAGGAGCAATGATTTTACTGTCGGCGATTTCCGCCAAACACAGCCAGTAATTTCAAGATCTATAGCTGCCGACTTATTGAACGCTTGCCTCAAATCGTCGAATCTATGGCGCTATATGAAGAAACTGGAGCTGACAACAAACATGAGAGTTACATTGCTTAATGATATATCTGCTGAATATTTCTCGGAGCAATTGCTGACTTTCGGTAATGGTCAAGTACCTGTTGATGAATCTAGCGAATTTATATCATTTCCAAATAATTTTTGTAATTTTGTCTCATCAAAAGACGAACTTAACAATGTATTTCCAAACATTATTTCTAACTACAAAAATAATGAATAGTTGAGTGAGCGAGCAATTTTAGCAGCTTAGAATAAAGATGTAGATGACCTGAACCACATAATTCAAAATAAGATCATTGGAACAATTTTTCTTTCTTTCTTTCTTTCACAGCCTCATCTCGTCCACTGCTGGACATAGGCCTCTCTTAACCTTTTCCAATTTGACCGGTCTTGGGCATCCTGAATCCAATTTGTGGAGATCCTTTTTATGTCGTCCGTCCATCTTGTTGGCGGTCTGCCTCTGCTTCTGAAGGCTTCGTGTCTAGGACGCCACTCCAATATCCTTTTTGACCATCTGTTGTCTGACATTCTTGCGACATCGCCTACCCAGTTCCATTTTAAACGTGTGGCCCTATCTACAGCATCTGTAACCTTACTTCTTCTTCGTATCTCCTCATTTGAAATCCGATCTCTCAGGCTTATTCCCAACATGGATCTTTCCATGGCTCGTTGGGTCACTTTTATTCTGTTGACAGTCCTTTGGGTAAGTGTTAGTGTTTCGGAGCCATATGTCAGTACCGGAAGGACACATTGATCATAAACTTTGCGTTTAAGACTTATTGGAATATCAGACTTGAAAATGTTCGTAATTTTCCGAAGGCAGCCCAGGTCATTCCTATTCGTCTGCTTAGTTCACAGGTCTGGTTGTCTCTTCCAATTCGTATTTCGTGCCCTAGATATTTATATGAGGTTACAAATTGGATTTCTTTTTCCCTTAGTTTTAAGTTACAGCTGGGGACTAAGTTAGTCATGAATTCTGTTTTAGCGGTATTGATCTTTAATCCAACTTGTTGGGAGATACTTGACAACTCTGAGAGCATTTCGTATGCCTCATCTAGGCTATCTGAGATCAACACAATATCGTCGGCGAAACGCAGGTGATTTATCATTTCCCCATCCACACGTATGCCTCTATTTCCCATTTCGAGCTTTTTAAACATATACTCTAATAAAGTTGTGAAGAGCTTGGGAGATATTGTATCGCCCTGACGGACACCGCTTTCGATTTTAAACTGGTTTGTTTCTTCGTGAAGTCTCACTTCTGCTGTTGCGTGTTCGTAGATATGTCGTAGTAGGGAGATATATCGATGATCTATACGACAGTCGGCAAGAGCTTTAAGCATTTCGTAGTGATTTATGGAATCGAACGCTTTTTCATAATCTACAAACGTGAGTACAAGAGGTTTATTGTATTCCACACATTTTTCTATCAGTGACTTTATAACCTGTGAGTGGTCGTTTGTCATTGGAACAATGCATTCATTCAAATCTATTGACTGCTTCACAAATGAAGATGAAACCACCAACTATCCAATTGAATCTTTAAACTCATTGGATGTGCCTGGATTACAACCGCACAATTTACGTCTAAAGGTTGGCTCCGTGGCAATCGTGCATCGAAACATAAACCAACCAAGGCTGTGCAACGGTACGCGTTTGGTGGTAAGAAAATAGATGAACAATAAAATTTACGCCAGGATACTGAAAGGAAAATTCAAAGTCGAGGAAGTTCTCATTCTGAGGATCCCGATGATCCCAACCGATATGCCGTTCAAATTTAAAAGACTTCAATCCGTCTTGCATTTTCCATGACCATCAACAAATCACAAGGCCAATCTTTAAAAGTTTGTGGTTCGAATCTAGAACATCCATGTTTTTCCTATGCTCAATTATATAATTATATGTGGCATGTTCACTGGTCGGAAGACTATCTGTGTTGTTTGTTTTTGCGCCTAATAATAAAACAAAAATGTCTTGTATCACAAGGTACTCAAGTGAGGAGCAACCTATGTACTAAAATACAGAAATAATAATGAATGATTAATGTATGTACTTAATTTTTTTTGTATTTTTTCTAATGAAAAAAAATCAATAAATTCCAAAATCTGCTTCTTTATTGCCTTTAAGGCGGAAGAGAGTTCGCCGGTTCAGCTAGTGTGAAAATAAATTGTCTACATATTCAAATGAAAATCAATAAATGCTTTTTATTACCGACTCTGAAGTAATGTTACAATTTTATTTATACACCTGAATTTGTTTTATGGTGACGAATAATAACTACACATTGTAAATAAAGTAAAAAGAGAATTTGATTAGTAATTGAAAGAGCATACGTATTTCATCACCTAAAAGCATTCCAGTCGAAGGAAACAAATAATATCCTACGTTGTAACTATAATCGATACACAATCTGACATCGGAAATTTGCTCTTCACGATTCGCATTCGTTATAATCCAATGCACAATTGGTACTTATCTTCACATCGATCTACGACTTTCCTTCTTCGATATTCTGGCAAGCACCTATTAATATATCCTCTTTATTCAATTCCCAGGCTACCATTGTCAAGATAAGATAGTTTGTACTCGACGTAAAATAGTATTATTATGTTCTCGTGGTCCCACTGACTTTATAAATAAGTTACATGACTTTCGTGGCTTCTCTAAAATGTTCTATATTGGCGTTACATCTTTACATCTTAGGTCTTGCAGATGAACAATATATCGGATGTTCCGTGAAAAACATCCCAAGCTATAGGTCTTACTATTGTTGCTTGATTTCAATGAAACAAAGACCGAAATACTTTTTGCTTGGTTTTCTAGCAGACTGAAAAATATTTATTTAGTATGTAACTTCCGAAAACTCCAGAAGTTGACTATCAGTTGGACTTTTCGAAAGGAAACCCCATATTTTCTTTTTTCGATTACTAATTCAACTTTGAGAATCTTCTGCTGAAAAAGTATCACCGACTCAGTTGTATTTTCGTAGAAAAGAGAAATAATCAAAAGATTTCAGAAAAAAACTCACATTTCCAATTCATGTATTTAGTACAATGGGCGACTGTTTGAGTTTTTTTTTTGTCCTAATAAGTGTTTTGGTCATGATTTCAGTTCAGAAACTCGTAGTTTGAGTGAAAAAGAATCAAAACGTAACAGAAGATTTGAATGAATCGTGTGGTAAGCTCTGTGAAGACCATTGAAAATCAGAGAGCAATCTTCATAGAATTGTAATGGATGTCATCGAAATTATTAACGAAAAATTATGACAGAGAGCTACAGAGCGCGGTGCTCTGTAGCTCGTTCACTCTTGAAGATTTCATTTTTGTTCGAACGTATTGTACTTAGAAAGTGAGAATCTACTTCAGCAATTTATTCTGCAGTAAACAGGGTATCCCAATTTTCTATAAAAAAAATCTTGGATGGTTTTTTCAGAATGGAAGACCACTTTTTTGTTCAAGATTCAGGAGCGGCCTAAACTCTGCTATAATATCTTTGAGTAATGAGTTTTTTTGGTGAGTAGTTTCGTCACAAAATTTTTTTTTCTGTGAAAATTCATGGAAATAGGCTCTCACATTATCGTATGCTTCTTCTGCCAGAGAGGATGAATACTTTTTTACCCTCGTTTTCTTATTGCCCAAGGATAGCTTTTTGATGAATTGAAATAGATTATCATCATTTCATGTAGGAGTGAAATTATTGAATATTGTAATTTTGAAAATATCATATCTTGATTCTCTCAAATGGAACACCCTGTATTTTATTATTCATGTCAACGCATAAAATATTGCGCTATATTTTTGCAGAAGTAATCTTATCTTTATCTTCGATCATTTTTGATATATTCTATTATTTGTGAAAATTTTTGATGAAAATTCTACAAACCGTATAACTCATCAACATGCATCATCATTCGCACAGAAGTTTTTTTTCTGTAATGATTCAAGTAGTAAAAATGAAACCTAAACAAGATAATTCTTTCAACGAATGATAAAATCAAGGTGATTGAAACGTAAATCGAGGTATGTGTTGACATTTTTCTTTATCTGTGCCCTCTGTCAGATGTCCGGACATATCATATTCTGCATTTTACATGGTGAACTTATCAGTGTTTCGTTATTAAACATTGCTAAAGTGAGGTTTGAACCCGATTTTCTCAATTGACTGCCATGAAGTTCTCCAAATAAGAAATGGTTGATATGATTTTTATTCTGGGTGAGTGTGATAGAAATTCTTTGTTGGCAAGTAGAGTTTATGCACAAAGGTTTCCTGATAAGAGGCATCCTCATGCAAGATGCTTTGAAAAACTTCTAATTAGATTTATCGAAACGGGTAATATCGCTTAAAAAACATGAAAAACCAAAAACTGCTACAGCTGAAGAAAACCAGTTATCAGCTTCGTTGACAGTGACAAAGGACCCATATAAAAGTGAAAGAGAGATTTCTCAGTTAACAGATATAAGTCAAACATCCGTCCAGAGAATCTTGAAAGTGAATAAATTTCATGCATATCATGTACAGCTGTACCAGGAACTGAACAATCAAGACTATGAAAATCAAATCAATTTTCGCAAATTGCGCGTGACAAAGTAGCGGAAAATCCAAATATGTTTAGCCGAGTTCTTTTTTCGGACGAGGCAACTTTCCACAAGAATGGGTTCGTCAAAAGGCACAACTTTTATTATTACGCCACGGAAAATCCATAACTCTTGAGACAAATAGATCACCGGCATCGTTGGTCCTTGAGTGTATGGGCCTCTGTAGTAGATAAATATCTAATTGGGCTGCACTTTTCTGACGGGCACCCCAATGGTGAAATGTATTTAGATTTTCTGCAAAATCATCTACCAATGTTACTTGCCGATGTACCAGAGCAAATAAGACAAGATTTGTGGTTTCAACAGGATGGAGCACCGGCACATTACTCACATCAGGTTAGGGAGCATTTGAATCATGTATTTCCAAACAAATGGATAGGCTGTGGTGGTCCTGTTAGATGTACGTGCAGAGTATTACTTGACATGCCAGATATTCCGTAGAAACCTCACTCGAAAAATAGGTCACTCCTTTCTCTTAACATTGAATTCAATGGCAGCGAGCTCTCATGGATGATGATTACTATCAAATTTGCAGATCATAACAATCTTAATATTTCTCTTCATTTTTATGTTGAGAAATCTTTTGTCTTTCCATAAACCACAATCATAAACGTGTAATAATTATCTTATCCAGGAACATAGAAAATGTTTCCAGATTCAGTGGTCACATAATAAATACGAAATGTCAGTAATTCATTTTTGTACTTTCATTTTTCTCTCAGTGGTATCATTTGAATCCCTCTTCTTATGTAATAAGTATTTGACCACGTATTTCACCAGCTGACAGACTATGCCTTTTCTATTTTCGAATCAAGAATATGCAGATATGGCATTCATTTATGGATTATGCAAAGGAAGTGGCAATGCAGCTAGATTAGAAAACCGAAGGCATTTTTATCTACGCAGACATCCGAACAGTAAGACTTTCTCTCGAACTTTTCTGTTTCTACAAGAAAATTGAACGTTTCCAATCAGTATGAAGCTAGAAAGAGCAAATATTCAGCCCGCTAATCCAAGCTATTGAAAATGACCCTCAAACGAGTACAAGAAAAATCGCTCGTTGGCCCAAACAATAACTTGGTGAGTTTTGAAAAATGAGAAATACCATCCGTATCATTACCAAAAAGTGCAGGAACTCCAAGAAAATGACTACAACCTCCGTCTGATCTTTTACCGTTGGATCGTTGGATATTAGCCCCATGTGTATAGAATATTATTTAGCGATGAGGCTACTTTTACGAAAAGCGGTGCATTCAATTGGCGCAATTCACATGAATGGGCACAGGAAAATCCTAGACTAGTACACTAAAACAATTTTCAACATAGGTTTTCGGTGAATATTTGGCTGGGAATGGTGAATGTTTTGTTGGTTGGTCCTCACTTCTTCGAAGATAGACTAAATGGAGACATTTACCTGCAATTCATTCAGAATACGCTACCAAATTTTCTGAACGAAATTGAAATACAAGGAATCTATTTCCAACACGATGGGGCTCCCCCTCACTTTAATCTAGTAAATTTTCTGAAAAACACTTATCCTCCTAATAGGTGGATTGGTCGAGGTGGACCGATAAGTTAGCCACCTGGATCGCCGGATTCGAATCTGTTTGATTTTTCTCATGGAGCTCTTTAAAATATGATGTTTATCAAGTTGAAATACTTTCAAGAGAACATTTGTTCCAAAAAATTACGGATAGTTGTGAAATTGAAAGAAATAATATGAACTTAATTCGAAGATAGCATTGTACAAGAAAATGCATTGAGCAAAGAGGAAACTATTACGAGCACCTGATTTGAACGGATTATCGCTAAGTTTAGATACCCGAGTTCATATTTCATTCTAATGTTCCAGGTGTGTTTTTTCCATACGTTATTGGATAAAATTGCAATATTTGTTCCTTAATGAAAACTATGCGATGAAAAACTATCATTCAACCAAATAATCGTTATGTTCTTGGATAACTCTAAAGTATTGTTAAAATGATTTCTCTTAGGTCTTGAATTTTTTCCTCTCTCCTGAGTAGATGTTAGAACGAATTGACCAAAAAGTATTCAGTTTTAAAAAATCAACTATTCTTCACAAAATTCTCGAGGTGAGATAAGAATGTTCCGGTTTTAAACGATCTTTTAAGATTTCACACTGGATCACTCTGGATATTTTATCTGAGCAATGTACTAAATGTTGTTTTCCAATTTTGTCCCTACGATCCAAAGAGTCAGAGGACAAATTGAACGAAAACATGTTTTTGCGTAATATCAAATTTTTTCACACAATACTCAAGATTTGATAGAAATGTGTTTTATTTTGTTTGGATTATCCATATTTCTATTTTACAAATATCTATTAATTTTTTTATTCTAGTGATATAAACGGTGTTATTTGAGCATTTAACCGAAAAAAACAAGTTTTTTCAATCTGGTCCTGGTTTGGAATGAAATTAAAAATCTCGTATGATAGACCTCATAAATTGAATTCAATGTTGAAATTTTAATTCAAATCGATCAGCTCGTTCGAGAATTATGAGGCAAGAAAAATCTACCACCTTCATAAAAGACACCCTGTGTGGTCCGAAGGAGACGAATGAAAAAAAGTATAGCATTTGTAGCAATTCCGGTTATGCCGGAAGTTGCCACCATCTTTGTTATTTCAGATGGCATAATGTATGTTTCTATCTACCTCCGGGAAGGAAAGTTGAATAATAAGGCTATTATTATTAAAGACTTTTGTTCAAGAAGTTTTATGATTTCATTCTTAAATTTCCAATCGGGAAGGACGAGTTGAAATTTTCTGAATCTAACCTAACCTAAGGTAGTAACCAAGATAAGCCTGTCATATCACCCTTTGTTTGTTGAATGACATTTTTGATTTGACCGAAACAGAGGGAGGAGGTGGTAATAACAAAGATACAGCTATGAGGTTTTCATATTTTCCTTTGGCATCTTATTGTCGAAAGCTTTGGTTTCAAAAATTTTTTGATACAACCCTTATCCGAATTGGGACAGAGAGGTTGAAAATTTTCAAATCGCCATATCTCGGTATTAACCAAGGTACTTCTATGTGGACCACAAAAATTAAATAATTTCCGAATGTTTTATATAGTTTTGTTGAAGTGATTCTTATGCTATGGGGTGCAGAGGGTAAAAGGATAATTTCCTGCACACCGAATTGAAGATATTTTCGAAACAAAAGTTTACGTGGCCAAACGCTGCAAATCATAGTATCTATCACGAATACATCAATTTATCTCCTTCTGTATTTCCAAACCCAGAAGCTTATTAATATCATTTTCGGTTAATTTTAACCGCTACTAAGATTAAAGGGATTTTGACAATATATAAACGTCATCTTTGAGTAATTTGAGAAGCAAAAAAATATCAAAATTTTAGTAAAGATTAAAATGGGTTGTCCTGGAATGTATACTCTTCGCCCACACGAGTGCAGTTGCAGATATCACCGCATTGTTGAGCCTATTATCGTTCGACTTCCACCGACTAGAGGAAAAGTCTGTTGGAATGGAAGTATTATTCCCAGGATACAATCCTATGATACATACAAATATTCCCATGTTGCAGGATGTTTCCCGAGGAAGAAATGAAAAATTATCCATAGTCCAAGTAGTCGAATAACATTTCTTCTTAATTATACAGGAAGTATTTGACAATGAATAGCCAACAAATTAACCAGCTATATATCTTCCCAAAAATACCTAAATATACTATATATTAATAATAATAATAATAATAAATTAAATTCAGAATAATATGTTTTATATATAACAGAATATTTATTTTATTGTCGAAAACCAATATTAATAATATAAGGTTTCACACTAAAAACATTGTTCAACAATATCCAAAAATATACTTCATATCAAAACTATATGCGCGTTTCGCTGAATAATCATAAGATGATATTTCACTGAATCTTATTCTATATAGCCCAATTATTTATGCTTGATCTATTCCTCCTATCTATTAGCAGGGATAGCTTTCGACGAACCATCGTAGTGATTGATCGAACGCACTATTGGCGGGCGTGTTTGACCTAACAAAGTGTAGGGTACAACGAACGGAATCGGACCTCTGTCCTTGTTAAGTGGATGTTTGTATTCCATTATATAGATACTTTGAAACACGTATTCGCGTCTTTTATTCAGATTTTATCAATTTTACATGCTCAAAATGTATTCCATGATCTTGATTAAAATCAAAAAGGATTTTGGGTAGCGCTAGATCTTTCTGTGTGTCTGCATTTTAAATGTGCTTCATGTTATTCTGATCTGGTTTCAATTGATCTTTTGGTTTATCTACCTTGTTTTCTTTCATAATCGTCACAACTTATAGCATTTATACCACTGTTAACCGAATTATTAGTCATTTCATGTTAATATTTTTAAATCATTATTCTAAACCTTTAGTTTATCACGGGTGGAAAGGTGAAAAAATTAATTTTATTTTTGTTCTCCAGGTAGGAGAAGAGTAGTATTGGACAATTTCATCTTGTATCTGTATCTATTAGTAAACTTATCGACTGAAATATTTTTATTCAAAGTAGCTTATGGAAGCTTTTCCTTTCTTGAACCAATCTTGATTTAGATGAAAACTAATAAATAATCTGTGAACCAGTGAATGTTCACTAGCCATTTTTGTTGTTCTCAATGAAATGAGTCGGAAGGAATGTACCAACTCGTGGCAGTATTCTTTCTGTGAACATCAAATTCTGAGGATTCGTTATTTTTGATGACAAGTGTGCCCAAGAAAGTCAACTGATAATCTTTTTTCACTTCATATGTGAATACAATCGATTGGTGATAATCATTCAACATTTCAAGGAAATGCACCAAGTTGGCTTTCTTGATATAAAAAAAACAAATATCATCATTGATATACCTGTAAAAATAAAAAAACTTCGAGTTATAGTTGTTTCAAATTTACTAATGAATATGTTGACAATGAAAGGCGAAAATCAATTTCCCATGGCGGTGCCTTCGTATTGTCCATGGAATTGATTTTTTGTATTTTGTATAATTTAGGTCCAAATAGAGTTGGACCAATTGAAAATTAGTCGATAATTTGGGACCTAGATGGTCCATACCAAACCATTCTTTCTAATCGTTTAAGGAACGTGGTACACATGTGCTTGGATATAATGAAATAACATCAAAATAGGCCAAAATTTTTCCTTCTTGTAACTGAACGTCTTTGATGTAATTAATGACTTCTGAAAAACTATCAACGAAAAACTCGTAGAATATGGTGGAAGAAATTCGAATTTTATGTGGATGTGCCTATTGCTGATACAATTGGTCGCATTTCCTTCTCAGTAATCATTTTGGCAACTCAACTTCAAAAAACTCTCAGAACATGTTTCGTGTTCATTAGTAGATAAATCGTTGGAATTCATAAATAAAATTAAAGATGTTGAGTTACAAAAAAGAAATATTTTGGCCTCGTTTGATGTTACTTCATGATATTCAAGCATACCTATATCACTTGACTTAATCGTATTGAAAGAATATCCTAGTATGAACAATTTAGAACCCATAGTCATAGACGACTTTTTTTTGGCATGGACTGAAATAGTTTTCAATCCACAAAATTTGATGTTCACAAAAAGACGACTACCACAAGTTGATACATTTTTTTCGATTCAACAACAAAAAATGGTTTGTTTACATCTTCTGGTTCACAGATCAAACTATCGTAAGAAATGTAGCTACTTTGAATGGTTATAAGGATAAAAACAGATAAAAAGTTGTATAATGTACTCTTCTTCATCCTGAAGAACAAAAAATAAAATTCGTTTCATTAGGTTTCGATCCGCGGTATACCAAAGGATTAGAAATAATATCTGAAAATGTCAACAAAAAATTGGCCTACAAATCAAATTTGACCTTGAGAGGTTAACTCTAAATCCCAAAAGACCATACTAATACGTTGGATAACACTAGCATATGTCAAATAGATTTCTTAAAGATTGTGAAGAAAAGTATGTTGGACAAACTGAAAGATCAATCAAAACTAAACTCGAAGAACCTGAAGCACATCTAAAATATGGACGCACAGAAAACCTGAAGTTCTTCATCATGCTTCTCATCAACACCAAATAGGAATAGTATAGAATTTCTAGAGTTTAAAATTGTTAACAATTGTAGAAAACGCATGTACATTGAATTTTTGAAAATATCCATATAATGGAATGAAAACGTCCACTAAAAAAGGACAACTGACCGATTCCGTTCAGTGTACTCTACATTTTGTTCTATTAAACTCACCACTTATAGCGCTTTCGACCAATCGGACGATGGATCATCAAAAGTAAAAGGTATATATTGCTTATGAATGACAGAACCATGTGGAATTAGATTTAGTATACTATAATCTCCTGATGATGCTAACTTAGTTGGCGAAACGCGCGTTGACTTTATGGTTTGGTGTATTGGTATAAAGTGTTTTTAGTGACGAGAAAGATTTCAGTACTCAACTTAATATTAGGTATATTTTGTTAGATGCATGATACGCATTTAACAAATCATAATTTTCCAATTCTAATCAGCATCTGGAGCAACATTCCCAGGACAGCAACAAACAAAGAGAATTGTTTATATTTCTAGATCTCTCTTAAGCTTTACTACCATAACCGGTGGTCCTTGAATTCTACTTCACATTTTATATTTCTGTGAATGCTATCAGATACTTTTCAAAACTCATAATCACCATTCGGGGTTTAATATCTTCCAATCCTAGCCCGTTTTTCATGTTCATGCAACTGGATGCCTTTCTTTTCAACATAAAGAACTAATTGAAGACATTCTTTCCTTTTATTTTTCTGCACAAGTACATAAACGAATACATCAAGTTGATCAACTCACTCACCTCTACAAACTACTAAATGTTTAAGCCATCAATAGAAGGGGTTCAATGCTATAGTTTCGTGAAACATAAAACAGTTCAAGTTGAATCAAATTTTAATATACTGAGGTCAGAAATTAATAGAACTGAATTGAATTTATGGGAAGAATTGAAAATCAATGAATCAATCAATAGTAATAACAATTGGCTCTAAATTCGCTAGTGATGAGATGTTATACTCTTCAGTATTTCGTGGTGATTTGAACTACTCACTGTTTTAATTGAATATGGGATTTGATCTCCTTCAGATAGATAAACAAATCAACTTATTTTAAAAATTGGTGTTAATCAATTAATTTCTTAGAATTAGAAAGTGTTCAAGTTGAAGGAAAACGCTCGGAAAGGACGATTTAGTCCTGATAATATTTGGTAAGACTTTTGATGCCACCTGTCAGAAGTATTACATAATCGACAAAAGCTTTCCAAAGATGTATTTAACGACAAATATTGCCAATCAAACCATTGGTTGATTACATCATATTTTGAAAAGAATTTACAACTATACAGGGTATTCCATCTCGAATAAGCCACTCTGTATTTCACTATTGGTGAATCACGTCGAATGATTTGATTTGGGGGATACATTTATGTATATTTGAGGATTCAACCACCTAAGAGGAAGTGCTTCAACCCCCAAAATTGAATATGACAAAGGAGACGACCGATAACTCATTTGAAATCTCTTTGCACCCTCTTTGCAACGGTATTTCACGAACCTTTTTCGCATAAATCATTTGGCTTTTCTTTAGATTATTGAAAACATGTAAACAAATCAATTTTTGTTTTGAAGCGATACCTTTCGAAAGAAGTTAGCGCCTGCATACATTAACCAGTAAATTCATTCACCTTGGGTTAAGTAGTTTACAAACTACAACAATCCTAAGAAAATTTTATTGTTCACAATAAATAATAAAAGAAATTAAATTCAATAGTTTCAAATCAAACGTTCAAATTGTCCTACATTTACCTCCATACATTATTACAATCTTAACTGAAAACTGTCTCTAACATGGTTCACTGAATTTGCAATTATATAACAACACTCATCTTCAATTCGTTGGCGTAGATCGTCCAAATTATCAGTCTAGAGGGTTCAGTTCAGGCAGACCACTCCATAGAATCTCTTCCTCAAATCCAATGACCAGTTTATTGCAAATTGAGATAATGAAAACTGGTGCACCGTAGTTCGGAGAGCTCCGTGTTGTTAGAAATACAATTGGTGATCCAAGAGTATGAGATCGTTTTCTGTTTTTTTTTTGTTCTCAATAAATCAATCGCATTTTCCAGCATATCGAGATAAGATTTTTCGTTAAATTTACCAGGAATTAATCCAATTGGATGGTCTCCCAAAATTCATACCTCGACATTTCCGGATATTACGTACGGGTTTCTCAAAATACACTCCCCACAAAAATTGTCACATCACCCTAAGTTTACGACAATACTATATAAACTTTTAGGTTGGTCCTTCAAGAATCCCTTCGAAGTGTAAAATAAGAAGATAGCATTCAAAAGAGATGAGTTTATCATGGAATATATCAACAATTTTCGAGTTAATGAAATATTAATGAATTCTACCATCTTCAAACATTCGCGAAAGAATCGATCAACTAGCATCGAATGGTTACTAATCATTTTTTAAATCGAGTGTTTCTTTTCCGGGCCTAATTACTGCCAGTATACGTCTCGGAAGCCCCTCGAACAAATTTTGGAAGTACACTTGAGTTCCAAATTTCAGGAAGCATATTTTCCAGTTGGAGTGTTCTACAAGGCATCCTAAATTGCTGAATTTGCCACCCATGTTGTCCCAAACATGTTATATGGGATTCAAGTCGGGACTTCTGGCTGGCCATCTTAAAATATCAATTTCGGCATTTTGCAGAAATTCTGTAACTACTCCAACTGCATGAGGCCGAGCATTATCATGCATATAAATGAAGTTTTCGCCAATCAATGGGCCAACTTGGGGTTCAAGGATATCTGCAAAGTATCTGGCCGCTGTCATTCTTCGATTATTCACTAGGACTAACTCAGTTGGACCATGGAAAGAAATGCCTCCCCACACCAATACTGAGCCCCCTCCGAAGTTTTCGGTTTGCCGGATATTGCATTGCTGATACCGTTCCCCAGGTCGTCTATATACAGACATGCGTCTATTATTTGATATTAGACAGAACCTAGACTCGTCGGAAAAGAGAACATTCGACCATTCTGGAATACTCCAATTTGCATGTTCCCTCGCAAACTGAAGTCTACTAGTCATTTTTTTGATTAGAAATGCTTTCAATTCAGCGAATGCATACAATCGTTCAATAATTTTTTGCTCGAGAACGGTCGGAGGTACGAAAAAATTACAAGTGTCAAAAAAGTTTATAAATTGAAGGAAGATGACGAAAATTGATTGATTGCTGATCAGTGGCGTACTGCAGAAAATGTTTAAAAGGGCATAAGAAGACATGGTCCGGGAAAGAGAGTAGATTCTAGTTAAAATTCAGGACGTGTTATGATGGATGCTGTGAAAAATAGCTTGAACTCCAAATTTGGGCTGAATATCTCCAAAACTGTAGGAGTTTTGAAAAAAAACATTTTTTTCCGTAATTTCAACACCCTATAGCTCCGTAACGAAGCTTTTTCGGACCTTTATTTATATGATTTTTTTTTCAAAAAATGCACGTAGATTTACCCCCTCAAGTTGTGACATACTATTCTGTAACACCCTGTATACGTCAAAAGATGTCGCTCGAACAAAATCATTCGACATGTTTCAGTATATTTCTCCAACCATTACGGAATAAGAAATATACAGGGTGGCTCGTTTGAGATGGAACAGTCTGTATTATCTAGAACTCAGTTACGTGCGTTAGCCCCCATTTTCCCTTTTTACAATAATTTTGAAAATAGCCTAAATATTCAGGATGGCTCGTATGAGATAAAAAGTGATTTTATGCGAAAAAAATGGTACATACACCGTTGTGAAGAGGCTTCGAAGAAATCAAATAAGATATCGCTTGATCCCTTTGCCCATTCAATTTTGAGAGGTTGAAGCACCCCTCCTTAAAGGGTTGCTTGCTAAAGCCTTAAATATACGCCAAAAGATGTCCCCTCAATAAAACCATTGGATCTGTTTCGATTAATTTCTGCAATTACTCGGGATAATAAATATAAGGATGGCTCGTTTGAGATGGAACACCCTGTACATTCAGAATTATAATATACATCTATTTTAATGACTTCGACATATTGCATTTAAACGGTTTTGTATTAGTTTGCTTCTTTTCCGCTTGAACAATTCAATTATCAAGGAATCTGGAATCATCTATCATATTTTAGATTGATCCTAACAGAACTTAAATAGCTCTGACGTCACACACTACTTTATTCTGTAATTTCAAAATAACTTGAATGAACGCTCAATATTACCTATTACAATAGTAGGCCATGAGATAAACAACTTTCTTCGGTTCTGGGATCTGAAGTGGGCGATTTCAGTAGGTTTAAATTTAGATTTATTAACAATAACCCGAAAATAAACATAGGTGTTTCTCTTGAACAGCTACACTGTTGCATTACAATTCGCTCTTCTTCGATCTATGACAGGCCTTCTGACCTATTCGCTGTTATTCCGCGAACTTGTGGTGTTGGCGTGCGCTATTTTCGGAAGTTTACTGACATTTGAGAATTGCAATTGAATAAAACGATTTTGAAAATATCGAACAAAAAAACTAAATTACAGTAATCTGATGCCTTTGCTTTTCCCAATCTTGGAATCACTTGTAAAATATACACTGCTCTAGGAAATTAACGCACAAAATCGAATATTCAAATTTACTCAGAAGTTTCAACATATTGAATAATTATTGTTCCAGTAATCAGAAGTAAATCAGAAGTAAATCAGAAGTAAGGGTTGCTTGAGATTAATTGAAATGGAAATGGTACTCGAAGAAATTGGTATACGAGGTGTGTCAATTAAGTTCGCGGAAGAGTGCTCGACCGGCCCAGAAAGTACATAAATACTCCAAAATACCTTATATTTCTTCGCAATAGTCTCCCTCGAGTTCGATATACCGGCGCCACCGTTGAACCCACTGTTGGAAGCACACCCTGAACCCCCCGAAGATAGGTCCCTCAGAACCGCCGTCGTGATGTTTTGGACTTCCGAAACTCCGTCATCTCTGTTTCCTTTGAGGTACGACTTCAACTGTGGGAACAGATGGAATTCACCGGGGGCCAGATCTGGACTGCAGGAGGGGTGGGGTGTGGAAGTGTTGGAATGCCGTTTTTGATTAAAAAATCACGAACTCCGAATGAAGAGTGGGCCGGAGCATTGTCGTGATGAAGCACCCATCTACGCTCCGCCAAGTCGGGTCGTACGCGAAACACACGGGCCTTCAGGCGTTTCAAAACTTCAATGTAGAATACTGCGTTGACTGTCTGACCTGCTGGAACGTATTCGTGGTGTACAACTACATTAATATCGAAAAATGTGATGAGTAAAGATTTCACTTTCCATTTTGAGATTCTCTCTTTAGTGGGGCGCTTACCCCCCTTCTCTACCAACTGCAGGTCTGCCTTTTGGTCTCAGGGTCGTATTTGAACACCCACGACTCGTCACCAGTGATAATATTCGTCAATTCGAGAAATCATGTCCCGACAGATAGACAATTGGAGCTCTTTCTACTCAAGTATGAGCACTTTTCGAACCATTTTCGTACACAGCTTACGCATCCCTAAATCTTCGTGAAGCATCTGCCAGATCGTTTCCTTGTTGATGCCCAACTCGTCTTCCAACATTCTAAGGCTTACCCGACGGTCTCCGAGTGAAACCAATCGAGGTTTTGTGCGTTTCGAGAGGTGGAGGGAGCTCCCTCGCGCGGATCTTCCTCCACTGACTCTTTGCCGCTTCAGAACCACTTTGCCCAATCGTAGACAGCTGATTTCTTCAGACTATCTTCCTTATACACGTCGATTAACTGTTTCATAATTTCCACGGAAGTTCCACCGCGTTTCCCCAGAAATTTAATCACTATTCTTTGCTCAGTTATTTTATCACTCATCTTCACGACGGTGGGTCAAAACAGGTCAATGTTCAAACGACAATAAAACACGAAGTGACGCAGAAATGAATTCTGTTTCGAATGAATCCAATGCAAACGCTGCAGAGTTACCAACCACTGCAGCATTGCCAACTTCCGCGAACATAATTGACATACCACGTGAAACTAATTGTAGTCTTTCTGATGACTTTTAACTCATAAATAAAGTAACAATTGTCTGAAGTCACTTTATTATGATTTTTGAGTACCACCTTGTTTCAGCATTCACAACTGTACAATTTTGCATTGCCTTAGGCTGGATGACTATCACAATACAATCTGCCTCGTTTCAGGCGTTTATGTCTGTATATTACAAGTTTTGAATTGGTACTGATTTCTTATTTCAACATTTCACATAAAGCAAACTAGGAGGCTAAGGGAAAATACTGCATTGTTTCAGATGGGGTAGTTGTTACATCTTAAACTATCGTACTTTTAAGCCTGTGTGACTGCTACCAAGAACTAAACTTTCACCTAAATAACTATGTTAAAATAAATTTTAAATTTACAATATGCACAACTCACTCAAATCTATAAACTAAATAACAAACCTAAGACTGAATTAAAACTCTTCAATACTAATAATGAAAATTGTAGAGATTATGAGGATTGCGAATATTACTACGTAAAAATATCACTATTTAAGATGGAAAAGTTTATTCAATGTTATAGCTACTTCCAGCTTTCGCTCATCATAAGAGAAGAAAGAGTTTGAAATACAAAGTTAGCAATTTTCTTATATAAGTAAAGAGAAATTGATTAACATAACAGGTAGAATACATATTAGAGATTAACATTGGTTACTCATTTATAATTGTAAACTACTCCCAAATATTGGGGAATAACATAAAGCAGTCAGGTCGTTAAGTATTATTTGATTATTGTCCGTATTGTGTTTGGCTTTGAATATTTCTAACGATTCAAGATAATTGAGTTTTTTACATTTTGTCCTTGGTATAGGATCAGTAGATTGCCTATTGATGGAAAAATATGATTGCTTTCAATACAATATTGTGCCACAGTACAATCTGTTTTGTTTTTACAAAAAAGTGAATGATGATCCTTATGTCTAATTCTAAACGACCTACCTGTGTGAACAATATAAATTCCGCTACTATTGGGACATTTTAATTGAATTATCTTATTTTTGAGTTTTATCTTTGGCATTTAAAAACATATTTGATAGTTTGCTTGTGGATTTGTAGGCTAATGTTACATTGGGGATTTGGATGTTATTTGCGTTTTTTTAGAAATTGGCCGGAATAGGATGGTTAACTAGGAATATTGATGTGTGTGTCTGTCAGAACTATTTTGAGGATAAATACTGTTATAGGCTTTTTGCAAACGTTTTTTAGACTCAAAATTGTCTATCATTGAGGAAGAATAACCGTTATTTTTTGCAAATGTCTTGATTAACAAAATTACTTCATTGAGATTTATAAAGAGAGAGTAGTGTGAAAGTTCTGTGAATCATAGAATTGAAGGCAGCTGATTTATGTTGAATAAGATGAGAGGAATCAGAAATGTTTGTGTAGGAAGGTTTACAATATATCGAAGGTAAAAAGATTGTTCAGTCTAAAATATTGATTTGATTATTGATTTCTTTTCTAGTTTCAATTTGATTTTTTGATGAGTATTATTGAAAAAATTTGGGAAAATGTCTAATTGTCTCGAATTAACATTAGAACACACAGAAATACCTTCAATATATCGATACTAAAATATTATATGAGACGCTATATGTGCTTGAAAAATTATATTTTCTATGTTATTTATGAAACTTTCTACTAGTAGTGAACTAAGGGGTGAACCTATAGCCAGACCTCCGGTGTACTCGAAAATTCAATTGTTAAATTGAAAATAATTCTGATTGAGCCATAAATTAAATGGAAAAATTGAGTTGGCTTGAGCATTGTATAAAATTCTGGAGACCTGAGTTGGGCATTCACCCTTGTCTTCGTTTGAAAATCATGGAATGCAAGAGAGAATGAAGCGGCTAAGCAGAAAAATCTTTGCTACTCTTTATGTACACACGACACTAACATAACATAAACAGACAAGCTATTGCACACAAGCTATTGCTAGTGCAATAGCGACAGGAAAACGAGTTTTTTCCTCAGGTTTTTTCACTCGTTTATTGAATCATATACAAGTAGTATGGTTCCCCGGGTACATTTCCTGAGCTCACACTTGTGTTTTCTCTAATACACACCAAAATTATAGATATAAGCATTTATTGTAGATACAATTATTCAAATTTTGTAAATCCTCTCTTTTCAAAAGAAATATATATATATATATATATATATATATATATATATATATATATATATATATATATATATATATATATATATATATATATATATATATATATATATATATTGTTTGAATACATGTCGTTCAAATATCGTCTACATTAAGAGATATTAATAAAGACTTTGGAGTAACAGAGATATTCTGCAGTTTATTTGTGAGTTCAAGTGAGTTTTTATTGAGTACTTGGGAACTTGGGAGAAAATTTAGTGAGATGCTCGAAAATACTGTTGAAATACTGTTGTTCTGGCAGCCTGTATATTGGGGAGCTGATATATAGGACAACAGGACGAATTGTAGTGATTTCTTTATGGTTTTTTATAAATTAATAGAGTTTTGGTGCAGCCAGGTTTAGGATGATGTCTCAATTGTTTTGTGGACATCATGAAAAATGTAGAGCTTTTGTAAAAGATCCAAATCCCCTAAATCCTGTTAATACCCCTAGCGAGATTGACTACATAACATCTACGATTTATACTCAAAATCGATAACCTCATAGCAATCTGATCCATTTCGTTCAATCTGTACCGAATATCATTCAGGGTAGCTGGTTGGTTTTGATGGTTTCTCAATTTTCTATTGAGAATGTCGAGACATTTTCGATGGGAATGAGGTCTGGACTTTGTATAGACTTCTTTGTTAATGTGATTTCGTAATTTTGAAAGAAGTTTCCAACTATAAAAGCTTGGTGAAGTTTTTGATATGTTTGCCACAAATGGTACAAAATATTCTTCTAGAATGTGTGTAACCTACCTCTGAGTATTTATGATTCCATTAAAAAATAAGTGTAAGAAGTTATACTGGACTGGACGGTATAACATCTGATTGTTTCCGTTGTCTTCTGTCATCTACAGAGAACAAGATCTTCGATTTTGCAGACGATTGTACCCCGGTTTCGTCTTACAGTAGCCTGCGGCCGATTACAGCTGCGGAATCTCGGCGTCAGAGATGTCAACAAATTAATAACCTAAACTCTGACTTACAGAGGATGTCTAAGTTGGGTCAGTTGAACCTGGTGAGCTTCAACGAGAGCAAGACGCAAGCAACTACGTTTTCTAGAAAGATCTCCGCTGGAGAACCTCCTCAAATGATGCAAGGCCAACAAATTGCATTCAAAGATTTGATGCACCTTATCGGATTAACAGTCAACTCCGGGTTTTGCTGGCATGAACATGTATCAACAATAACTAAGTCGGCATTAGCTAAACTTAGTTTTCTTTTCAGAGCCAAGAGATATTTCACGTCATTTCAGATGTTGCTTCTATATAAGGGGCAGATTCGATATGCTTTGGAATATTGATTCCATGTATGGGGGATCTGCGCCTGAACATTCGTTGCGGATGTTGGATAGTGTGCAAAAACGGGATGTGCACCTCATCGATCACCCGGAGACCACCCGTGATCTCCAACCGCTGGCTCTCAGAAGACAAGTTGCTGACCTTTCTCTTTTTTTCAGATACTTCCACGGAAGATGCTCCAAGGAGCTGAAAGACCGGAAAAACTCTGCAACACTAGGCTGGCACGGGGTTCTCATCCTATGGCGGTATATTTAACGAACCTTCGAACCTCTTTCTATTAGAATTTTTTCGTTTACAGGGCCGGTGAGCTATGGAACCTGCTTCCATCCAACATCTTCCCAACATTCTTCAATTCGGCTCTCTTCAAGAAGCGAGTAAACAGACACCTCAATTCTTCCCTGGCGCCCACTCATGTGGTGTAACAGATTTGCCTATTCCTGGGAAGCGATCATTAAAAAAAAATATCTTTCATTGCCACGTTTGTACACGTCGATCGCAATGAAAGAGACAAAATCAGGACTCATCAGTAAACAAAACTCCCTCCCAGTCAGCTTCTAACCAATTGACATTTTTCCTGGCAAAAGTCAATCGGGTCCTTCGATGTGCTCCGGTTTCAGCTGGGCTTCGAGCTGCGATATTAGGCCCCAAACCAAAATCCCTGAGACGTTGGCATATCGTTTCAGTGCTAATTTGAACTCCATTGTTCTGTCGAAGCTGCATTTGTAAGTGCCAAGCAGTAACGAACTGTCTCAACTCGGAAATTCTGGAATAACGGTTAAGGATCGCCATTGGTGCCCGAGGTTGACCTTGCCCAGGCCTTCTTTTATGACTATCAGATTACCTGCACCTGTGGATCAAACTGGAAATAGTTGAATGGCCAAGCATTTGGCCTATTCATGTATAACTTGGTCATCTAATACCACTGCTTCAGCATACTCTGCCGGGATGAAATTTTATGATTCGCGTGACATTACTACCGAAAGTTTGAAAAGTTCAAGAAGAACAAACGTTACTCTCAATAATTGCTCAACACCTACTGTTATCAATATGTGGTGGTTTCATGTAAAATCCCAATTCATTTTCTTCGTTTGATTTCTTACGAGAGGAACATCGAATTCTGTTGGCATATGTCTGGACATATCGAAAAAAAACATGTGTTAATAATTATTTTGCCTACCAAAAAATATTTTTGAAATATTGAAATTATGTGTTAGTCATGGTCCAATGTAGTTTACTTCGGAATTTTATTTCAATAATAATATTCTACTAAAATTCAATGATTAATCAATTAAGAATATGCGAAACAATTCAAACACATCCATCAATCGGACATCTTCAGAATATTTAATTTAAATTAATATTCAATTACCAGGTTTCGACACCGTCCAAAAATTTATTCCAAGAAAAGCAGGTAAAGGCTACTAATTTCTTCAACATATACTGCCTGGTATCTATAAATATCATCACACACTAACATACAATATAAAATCGTGTAGCTATTACTTAGTAGTTAATACTTATAAGAAATATCAATCATGATCAATTATCATTTAAAATGCAGACAGCTCTACTAACGTCATAAATAATATCTAGGATACATTGCAACTGTGTTTACCGACATAAATACTCCTCTTTGGGTTGTTAATCTCCAAGCAACCTTTTTTTAATGAAAGCAGCGCACTTAGTTTCGTGGGAATGACAGAAACTACTCAAAAACTCGTACTGTCATCAGATGTTTCAATCGATTGACTCTACTTGCGATTTCTTTTCGGTATTGTAATAATATGTAATTAGTGAGCCCATTAAGATCGCCTTTTATATCTAAATAGCCAATATACTAAACGCCTAATATACTGAACGCCTTTTCATATCCAACTCTATCTATACTGAACTCCTTATTACATTCACTTCATTATACATATTTTTACTTAATAGTTCTTTATGTGACATGGAAATTTCTCATATGTTACCTCAGTCATACTTAGGTTAACTCAGCTTCCAGTTTTGTTTTATGGATATTAACTAATCAACCACAAAAATTTCAACACTATTCACTACGATCCCAATTCAAAGGGATACATTCAATTTGAAAATCACAACTTTCTCCAATTGAGCTAGCATAAGATGAAATTAAAAACATTTCAACATCGATTCAAAAAAACAAATTGTTCAATCACCCTTCAGGCATAGAAATTCAATCAACAACTCTAATATTAATTCACAATATTCCAAATTGTTAGTTCCAAAAGTATCAAATATATACTTCAGAAAGATCAATATATGCAGATCTACAGTTTCGAGTTTTTAATTGTTACTCAACAGTTCTGATTCGTATTAGATCAGATAAGAATCCAATAATTCATGAATTGTAATAAACAAAAAATATGAACTTGAAACAGCAAGATGGAAGAATTACTTCTCAAGTATAGTAATGAAATAGAAAATAAAAGTTCTTCTCAAATTGAAATTTCTTGGGAGTATCCGAAAGACTAAAGTGAGAAATTAGTAATCGAATAAAGGAACAGTACTGAATACATAGAAATTTCACCTTATGTGATTGCCCTATATTTATATTGTATAAATTCAAATTGACCAAAATTCACACAATTTGCTTACAAGAAAGAGCAAACATCTTCTGAATTGAAGTGTTCTTGTGGAAAGCAGAAATGAGATCCACAAATTTGTAAATTACATTATGGACCCTCATATACAATACAATGATGTTAACTATATATCAGTTTCAGTGAAACTGTTTCTTGTAACTGTTAATTTCCTAGATCCTTAACTGTCGAGTTGGCAGTTGGTTTCGTGCAGTCAGCTTCTTATAAACTTGCTCTCTAATAATTGAAATTTCTATTCTTCAATTTTATTTCTCTTCAATTCATTTTCTTGTGAAACTTTATAATATACTATGAAATGAAAATGAAAGGAAGAAATTGCATTAGAACAACTTCATATTTCCATATTACGTGATGAACATACTCGTTTTACACAATTATATAAGATACCTATAGTACAACAACCTATTACAAAAATTGTCAAATTGCATAGCATTCTCAAAGTAGTAGTTGGATTTTTTCCAAAATATGATTCACATAAGCGGCAGCTTATATATCTTGGATTTAAAGTTGTGGTTGTACAAAATAAAACTTCATATGCAACTTCTACATATTTGAACATCATGTTTCCCACTATCAGACACCTATAACAGAGAAACTTTCAACTTCAAACCAATGAGGAATACCTGTCATTCATTCTACAACCTTGATAAAATTTCCTGAGAAACAGTAACTATGAGTTATGAGTAGAAGGAACACACAATAATTACCTTTTGTGCAAAATTGAGATCTTATTTTTTTTGTTTCAAACTTGAACATTGTCAAACACATTGAATCTCATTATTTTTTAAATTTGGATAATTGTAGAATAGAAACATACTTTCTCTTGAATAAACTGAAACGAAAATTCAATTTGAAATGGCACGGTCATATTGACATCCAGCTAGAAATATTTTAATACAGATATACAGATATAGCCTTTATTGGATAGCTTTCAATATTCATATGATACATACTCTTAATGACTTAACAAAAACTTTATCGAGTTTCTTCCAGAAAAATATTATTATACAAAAGAGCTCAATACCTATTAATAGCAACTTAAAGGATATCCCATCATTTTGTAAGATCCTCCTATTAATTCGTTAAAAATCCTAGTAATTCCAGAACTCTTTAAACGTATAGAAGTTAGAATAACCATGAAAGAAAAATGAAAAATGTAAATTCTGAGTACATTTCTTGAGCATGCCTAAAAAATATACATTAAAATACATGAATAATCCTCAAATTACATTCACATACCTTTCAATCATTATTTGATTTGATTGGAATCATATTGTTTAGGTTAGAATAACCACAAAATGTTAAATTTATGAATTTTGAAAGTTTGTCTTTTTTCCTCAAACAAAATATACATCAACATGAATAAAATAAACATCAAACTACGATCACTTACCTCTTAAAGTTTATTTTAAGTTTCGTCAAACTTTTCATTCAAATAAAATTCGGAATCACTTATTTTGACAGATCGAATATGAGACTAATTGAAAGAAGGTTAGATTCGATTGTCACTCAGAAGAGAGAGAGCACTATATTCTAGATATTGTTAGTACCGAAATTATGTTGGTGAAAATTAAAGTTACTAACTATTTCCATCTCACTATTTTCGTGCAGAAGAGAGAGAGCATTAAATTTTACACGTTGGTAACGCTCACTTCCGACATTGATTAGCGATATAAGGGGCAGAAGGAGCGGTGACTGGCTCCTCCCGCGTGTTTCCGGTCTTTTACTCGAAAATATTGTTGTCTCAAAAATCGTCCCTAATTCGAAAATTAAGTGCTACAGTAACGATTTCTCTTCGCGGACCCGATCTCGACATATGTAGGAATCGTTAGACACCCGAATCCTGTCCACCGGTAACCCGCTATAAGTAGGATAGATGAAAGAAAACCCCTTATTTTGACAGCTTAACGTTCTCTAATTTATTTAAATAGTGGTCATCAAAAATATTCGGAATGAGGAAAACGGAGCGAAATTTTGCAAAAGTCCGCCGATAGCCCTTTGTTGAATAGCAAATTTTACAGTTTTCTCGTTGTTTAACGGAAATGAAACAATTGCGGGTACACATGCGAAACTCGAGGCTTGCTCTTTGTCCAGATTTTGAAACGATCGAATGCGATGGAAAAATTTGTATAGACATCAAATTCCGACGAAATCATCCCCTCCACTCGCGAAAAATCGGAGATCTTTTTTATTTTCGCTTTTTCGAAGATTTCTTTGCGAATTTTCGCTTGATCGATCGTTCCGATCGTCTTCCGAAAGACCGTAGTTTCAGATTCCGAAGAAATCTCGCCGTTTCGATTTTCCGTTCGCCGTCGGCGACGTTTCGGCGAAAATTTTCTAAAAATCCTCAGGGCTCCGTCGTTGGCTCTAGGGACTCCAAATTTTGGCAAAAATCTTCCACAGACCCTTCTCCTTTGGAAAAAATTCTCGCGGGGACCTATGGCCCCCGATTTTTCGCCGTATCAATTCTTCTCCGCCTGGTTAAAATTACCATTATCCCCTCGGATTATTCCCGAAAAAGGCCTTACGACTTTGATATTATATATCAGAAAAAACACAGATACTTATTTGATCTGGTTGAAATTAAGAAACTTCGTTCCTGATTCGC
Organism: Cryptolaemus montrouzieri; assembly: GCA_013387265.2. Classification (NCBI taxonomy): domain Eukaryota; kingdom Metazoa; phylum Arthropoda; class Insecta; order Coleoptera; family Coccinellidae; genus Cryptolaemus; species Cryptolaemus montrouzieri. The sequence goes on from JABFTP020000021.1 coordinate 47,349,402, forward strand.
AAGAAATTAGTATTGATTACGAAAACAAACAACGTAAATGATCAAATTTGAACTTAGCAAAGATGATTAAAGAAAGTAAATTTGATTGACAGTTATTTTTTATATTTGTAACGCGTTTCGATGACACTACGCCATCATTAGACAAATACCATAAAAACTGAACTAGAGTACAACAATTTATATATGATATACACAATCGAATTGAAAGTGTGTAAAACTACCTTAGGCAAATTCACAGAACTCTCATCCAAATGACTCAGTTGGAAACCAATTAAATGAAGGGGAATTATTGTCAAAATCTACCTGTTCTTTAAATTTTTTTTTTATTTAATTAGCGTGTCTTGATATCGCAATGGCCATTGACACGTGAACAAACCTTAATAAACAGAAGTTAAAAATTTAAGAAATGAGTTAAATAACATTAATAAGGTTTGTTATTCTTAAAAATGTTGCTTATTTAGATATTTCACTGGTGGAGCATAAAATTTCACTGAATGTCCTCTTGAGTTTGGTATGATTGCGGGAATTTTAGTAGAATGGACAGATTGTCAATATATGTATGATAGTAAGTTGACAGTTTTGACAGTGTTGACAGATGGGGGGATTTTCGACTGCCATAAGGTATCCGTGGGTGTGTTCAATTCTAAGTCTCCCGATGGCGACGGCAGTTCTTCTATTTAATCCTAAAAGCGGAAATGGTTCCGTTGTCTGGTGTATGATCCGTAAATGGCACTTGGATCTGTTCCATTGCTGTTTCGAATTTTCGTAAATCTGTATTTGTAGTGCTTATTTCAAATCTTGATAAAGCTGTATTTTTATTTCATTCGGGGACTGAGTGGAAGCCTCTTTAGCAGCCTTATCAGCTGCTTCGTTGCAGCGAATGTCGACGTGTGAAGGTACCCAGACAAGGGTTATTGACACATTTCTGGATTGGTGGTGGTGCCATAAGGTATGAATCCCATAAAGCTCTCCAGTATGAATGCTGCACATTGGGGACAAAGTTGCTTTCTGTATATGCCCAGAACCATCTGTTATTGCACATCCTACATTGTTATCTGATTTTGAAGCATTCGTGTTGAGAATTTTCCCGAATTGCTGTTCATTAAAAAGTTCTTTAAAGGCTTGCTGGTGGACTTTTGGACTTTTTGTTTCTTATATTTCGATACAGTGGTATTGAAAGATGGAAGAAGAATACGCCATTGGGCGATAATTGTGTGATTGGAATTGTGTAAAGAATGTTGGTGTTTTGTAGTGGTTCATGTGCAAGAGCAGGTATAGAACATGAATGTCTAAAAGTGTTTGAGGAGGGAGGTGTCGCAGCTAAGTTATAAGGTGTTCGAAGACTGGATTTCGGGGGTTTGCGGATGTTTTGGCTACGTTGGCTAGTAGCAGTTGTTGGTTACGGAATTTCAATGGAAGTTCCTGTGACTCTCGATAAAGGTTTTCCACGGGGCTGGAGCGAAAGGCTCCGAGGCATAAGCGGAAGCCAGTATTTTGAACATAATTAAGTTTCTTGAGATTCGATGGTGATGCGGTATTATACAGTACACTATCGTAATCTAGTTTCGAGCGAATGAGGGCTCTGTAAATTTCGATTTGTGCTTGTCCTTCGGCTCCACATTGATAATGCGCAAGTTCTTCCAGGATATTGAGTCGGTTCATACAGCTTTGTTTCAGATCATCAATATGATTTTTTCAGCTGAGTTTTCTGTCGAATGTAAGTCGAAGGATTTTGTAGTTGTTGACTTCTTCGAGAGCTCGGCCTTTCAGGAATAGGTTTGGTATTGGACGATGTTGTTTATTACTGAGTTTCATTACTTTCGATTTTGATATCAAGAAGTTGAAGCCAAATGTTGTTGACCATTCGTTCAGAGTGTTTATAGAATTCTGTAGTATATAAAGATGAGTTCATCTGCGTATAAGACGTATCTTACTGGTGTTTGTATAGAGCAACACATGTCGTTAATTGCGAGGAGAAATAATGTTGAGCTAAGAACTGATCCTTGCGGGACTCCATTCTTAGTGGAATAGGATTTTGAGCAGTGCCATTGAAGAAACTCTGAATGATCGGTCGGCGAGGAAATTTTGGATAAAATAAAAGATGTTGCCTGACAACTAATCTGTTTGAGTCGGTTAAGAATGACGAGTTGAAGGGTAGTCTTAAATGCACTGATGATATCGAAAATAACGGCGATGGTTTCCATTTTGTTTGACATAGCTTGTAGAATCTCGTTGTGAAGAGTGACAATGTTATCGATGGTACAACGGTTCGGTCTGAAACCTGACTGAAATTGGTTTATGAGGTTATGTTTCTTAAGGTAACACATCAGAGATTGTTGATCATTTTTTGTGGAAGTTTGCATAGTGTGCATGCTAGTGATATGGATCTGAAAGAGTCTGGATCGGTTGGATGTTTGTTCGGTTTGCGGAAGGGAAAAATGATGGATTCACGCCAGATGGATGGAAATTCTTTGCGATACCCGATCCAGTTGTAGAGTTCTAGTAGTCGAATCAAGATATTGGGAGAGGGGTTTTTTAAGGGGGCTGATGGTATATCGTCAGGGCCTGAATTTTTTCGAAGACAGAGCATCTTCGAGTTCGATGATTTAATATCTACTGAATTCAAGGATTGCCAATTTTTTCCTTAGATGAAAGTTAGGTTTTGAAATTTTGGATGAAATCGTGTTTTTCTTTAATTGAGTTGTTGACGTGATTAGAATAAGTTTTAGTTTTTTTCAGTCATGAAATCACTATAATCGTCATTGACTATTATGCTGAAATTTTGGTTAGTTCTACGAATATAAATCTTATTACAACTACCGCAAATAAGTTTGTATACACCAGATTTCTTTCCTTTGCCGGCAAATTAGAACTTTACTCCCTTCGTTTTTCCTGACGCATGGTAGCAGTGTCTGTCGAAACCATCCTACAAATGTGGCTGATTCACAACAACTGTTTTTGCGCTTATACTGTAGAGACTACCAGGAGGTTCTTCCCATTGTTCATATCGATGCTTTGCCTTGTGAATGCCTTTGAATATTGTACTCCGTTAACGGAACACCCCACTCAGCAGATAGCAGGATTGCATTAAGAATCTGAGTTTTCTCATCTTTGGTCAGAACAACCTGTCCACCAAGCTTCTTTGGGTGAATTCTCCGAAATTCATCACTTATAGTTGATATGGGAATCTTATATCTTTCTGTTGCTTCCCTTTAACTAATTGTGCCCGACACAACTGACGCTACGCCCTATCGTACGAAGCTGCCCTCACTTTTGGTTACAGCCCTGTAAAAAAACTCATATGCACTTTTTCCAATTTCCTCCTGCGAAAAAAATGTTCAAACATCACGTAACAATGAAACACTCATCAGAAATAACAAATCTGGAAAGATACGTAGACGCATTACTTTTCAATCTTTGAAAATTATGGCAGGCACTAAATTTTACGTGCGAACTGAATACTTACGATTATCGACAATACACGTACACCACATTCGGAGGTAGGCTGAGAGCATCATTCTCAGGTATGAAGAACTAGATTTAATAGTGGAGGTTAGTGCAAACAAAAGCACGAAAACTACCCGAAGAACCACAAGAAGGACAACAAATCAAATGGAAGAAGGAAGCAAAATATATCGGAGTAATTCTGGACGACTAACTGAACTACAAGAGGCACATCGAGGAAACTACAAGGAAAACAAGAGCAATACACGGAAAACTATACCCCCTACTCAACGGAAGAAGCAAACTCACATTGGAGAACAAAATCAAGAGAATCAAGTCAATAATCATCTCAGGAATAGCATACGCAGTACAAATTTGGCATCTAGAGGACAGATTCGAGAAGAGGAAACTACAAGCAGCACTCAACCAGATCATCAGGACAGCAACGAATGCCCCATAGTACATGAGCAACGACCAACTCAGGAAGGAAATGGAAATCGACACACTAGAAGAAATCATCACACGACTAACAACGAAGACAACCGACCAGATTGAAGACCACGAAAACAAGCAGATCAACCAAATAATGGATCTACAACTGAGGATAATAGGAAAGAAGACATCTCTAGTACAATGGAAGAGGAAACGACAGGCCAGCATAGATGTACCACAACATAAAAGAAAGAGGATAATCAACCCAGGACAAACTAAGGAGATGTAACATAAGCGGGATGAAGAGGAAAAAGGATAGACATTCGACCCTCACCAAAATTCAAGGATCACAGAGACGAAAACTACCCGATGTCCGAAGACACTTGCCTAAGGGACCCTATTCCACGGTACTCTTGTTCGTTTTTTGGCAATTCAGTTTTATTGAAATCGCGAGTTAGTTTTGAGCATCCTGTATATGGAATAGCATCGCGACTTCCCAATTAATTTTTAAGGGCAACGTACTTACGTTGCTCCCGAAAATACTAATTTTCTCGTGGAACTAAAAAAGTTATAATCTTACTCGAATATGACTTACTTTTTGTGGACAAAGAAGATGACACTATAGTTCCAAAAATTTTGTTACATAAATCATAGCTCAACGGTGGTTAATTGTGGATAAGGTAAATCTTAACAAAAGATGCTTGAAAACTGATGCACTCTAATGAAAAAAGTAAAATATCCACATGACTATTGTACCGCTCTGAAAGCAATTGCAAATTGTAGATCATTATCGATTTACTCTAATGTTAAAATTTGAAATTGATCAATAAACCCGTTCCTCAGATACTTCTAATGAACCTTTCAATGCGGACACCCAGTATTTCACTACCAAACAAAACATTGAGATACGTGAAATTGAAAAAACTACTTTATATCTTTAATTTCAATCTGACATCAATCAATTGTCCACGTATTCGTCGTATATACCTTTTCTATATAAAAAGATTTCTGATTTTATTGGAAAAGTTTATAATTTTCATATGACTGCTAATGTATATTCGAATAAATATTCCATTCACCTCGATCTTATCGATAATTATTTTCTCTTCGGTTATTCAAATTTACGTTTATACTTCCCCAATAGTTTCAGCCTTCAAACCTCTGATCATGGTGAGAAATTAATGAAGACATTCAATCTGACATTGATGCACAAGCATTCTTCAATTAATTCTACATGCACATAATTACTCACTCCTTCCATGTGTTTTCATCATCAATAAACGTCTCTTTGGATTTATCAGAGTCTTCTAGTACTGTCATAGTGAAAGCTAATATATACTCCTATTCAACTTGCTATAGATGAATATCATTAACTACCAGATGATTAACAACTACAGTAATATCGTTCGATGTAGTAGTCCCATGGCGTTCACTACCTATTTTACGATAATTTATTTTATACATGCTGTCCATTTTGCGAAATAGAATTTATTGGTTTGTATAAAATAAAATTATGTTCATCATCTATACCGACATAAAACGAACCATAATCCATGTCATATTCCAAGTCATTTTAAAGATTAATATCAGAAAAATTTACATAAAAAGTGTTATTAATATTTCATTACAGCTTGAAATAATCTTGCTATTAAATTTCTTGACTGAAGAAAAATGTCTATCAATTACAAGAGAATTATCATAACGCCTTGTGGGCATAATACAAAGAAGGTGCAAAGTAGCGCATTAATCTGCAGGAAACATATTAATGTTAGACTTCCGTACATAATCATCCAATTCGATAAATCAAATAAATTTGATCAAAATATTTCAGCCTTTTACTATCAACTCAACTATACTTTCCTTGGCACAAAAGATCAAATCAGGCATTCCGCGTAAAAGACCCAAGACTCATTATCATCATCATCATCATCATCATCATCATCGGCATTCACTCGAATTCGAGTATGTCCTCCAAGTTTTTTTTTCCTAGTGCTGCGCCTTTTTGTACTCTGGCATGGCTAAAGAGTCCAGTTCGAGAGCCACAGATCCTACTGCACTGGTCACATACAAGCTGATTGATATCCCCTGAGGGCTGGTTATTATCTGCTCCTAAATTTGCTCGCTCTTTTCTTTGTTCTCTCTGAAATGCTTCGTCGCTCCTGCTTGAAATGCTGCACTCCTTCGTAGGTTGCTCGACGCCAGGCGGAGCGTTCTGATGCAGATGTCTCCCAGTGGAGATCGTTAATTCCACAGCTTTTCAAATTACGTTTGAGGACATCCTTGTATCGTTTGAGCTATCCTCCTTGTGATCGTTGGTCATTTTTGAGCTAGGAGTAAATGATTTGTTTCGGCATTCTTTCATTCGGCATGCGAGCGACGTGACCAGACCATCAGAGTTGGCGTTTCATTTCATTGCCTCAAGGCCGGTGGTTTCCGCCTCGTCTAGGAGGTTGGTGTGACGGTCTTGCCATTTGACGTTTGGCAGCGCTGATGGTATTTTTCCAATATTTTCAGGTGAACCTTGATGTTGGTCTTAGTGTAGATATCATGGTTCTCAAATATCCATCGCCTCAATCGACCGAACGCAGCGCTAGCGCATCCTAGACGATGTTGGATTTCGGCATCGAGCGTTGCATCAGACGATAGGTGTTCTTCAAAGTTTCACCGTTGATTGAAATGGATGGTTGGATGACGGCACCTGATGATATGGACTATAGCTCGATTAGAATGAAATAAAATTAGAATTATATCTCAAAAAGTAATCTAACAGCCTCAAACATTTTTATTGGTCTGTCCCAAACCCCCTTCCTTTCACCCTTGTTCTCGTTTGGAAATCACTGCAAATACTGCAATAGCGACAGAGAAACGAGTTTTTTCCTCAGGTTTTTTCACTCGTTTATTGAATCATATACAAGATAGTATGGTTCCCCTGTTACATTTCCTGAGCTCACACTTGTGTTTTTTCTGACACACACCAAAATTATTGATATAGGCATTTATTGTAAATACAATTATTCAAATTTTTGTAAATCCTCTTTGTTCAAAAGAATATATATATATATATATATATATATATATATATATATATATATATATATATATATATATATATATATATATATATATATATATATATATATATATAGGGGTTTTACCCCGACGAGTTGACCATATATCTGTTCATGCAATCAAACTGATTTCATGAGAAAATATAAATCCACCACCCGGTAATTAATACCATTGCCAGGCAATGATTATAATCAAAACATATCCTGGAATAATTATATATTAGGATAACGTTAAATGTTATGAGAATATATCAATATACCAGAATATATACATACTAAAGCATCATCAGACAATGATATCAATGTACCAACGAGTAGTGTCAGAGGCTTTCTCCCCGGAAAAATCCAGTGTACGGACCTTAGTCAAGTAACACTGTATGTTACTCATTAATAGTTTCCTTTGTGTGAAGTGGTGAACGATCGAATAGAATACTGCTCTGAATATAAATATGACAAAATTGTCAGTTAATTATATTACATTTATATAAACAAATAAATAAAATATGAAATGAGATTCTGAGCACTATAAACTAAACAGAAAACCTATGACTCTACCTCATTATTTTTTCGGAGGAAAGAAACCTACCTATATATATATATATATATATATATATATATATATATATATATATATATATATATATATATATATTAGTCTGTCACTTCTGGAAATACCGGAAGTCGACCATCCCATATACTTTCTAAGTGGTTATTCCAAACCTAACCTAACATAACTCACAGAATGTTGAAAGTTGAAAGTTGCAATAGTAGCTTCGATATACAAAAACGACTGTGAAGATTGCAGGCCTATATCTATACTTCCATCCATGTTTAAAACAAAAAAAAAGTATTTAAAAAACCAGATTGTGAATTTATTGGAAAAAACCTAAGCGATGATCAGCTTGGTTTCCGAAGAAATAAGTGAATTTTTTGTGGCAGTTGAAGTATTGACTAAGGCGTATAAAGGTCATACTGTTGTAGAATTGAACAGGGCAGATTATTTATTCAAAACATAAAATTTTACTCAATCTGGAAATTATCAAAAAACCAAGAAAGAATTACTGATAAATTTCAATCCTATATTAAACGCGCCTTAGAAAATGCCAAATATTCAATACCGAACAATTGAAAATGCAAACTTTTAGCTGATAATCCTCTTCATTCCCCCGTCAAACTCCACAGAAGATGTTATTATATCTGACCAGTTGTCTCATATGTCACAGCTCCAGCAACCAAACATTCATTCATTAATATTCTTAAAAAAATTTTCAATTAAAAATTTTTCAGATCTAATAGAAAAAAAATTCAACATACTTAATATATACATATACATATAATGCTTAACTTATGTCCAGGGATGTAGTTAAACTTCCCTAATATTTTACCTCTTGGTTCATTGAAATTGATCAACCAAGTTCTGCAGATTGATAATGTGTATCCCAATATATTATCAGGACTTATGAATCTTTCAATTTAAGTATGCTCGGGACAAAATAATTTCAACATCAATGATGAGATTTACTTGAGCAACAACGGCTGAATAATGTGTAATCCACTCAGTTCTTTACTAGAAGAAATTTTCTTGGATAACGTTAAGAAATAATTCATAATCATCAGCTGTCAAAACAGTGCATTTAGTAATTTAGAAATGTGGATGGCATAATCTGTTGTTCTACAGGTTACTTTACTTTACTGGAATTTGCAATAACTTTTCAGATTTAACTATAACTAAAATTGACATGATTTTTGTATCTTCCATATACCATCTCATATAAGCATTACCTTTCACGATTCTCCCGCACAGTCAAATGAACATAAAATAGCTACTTATAACAGTATGATACATAGACTCCCAGGATACCTATTCCAGAAAATAATTTCTTGAAAGAGCTCAATCTTATAAAACAAACAGCAGTCTCTAATAGTTATAATTCTAGTATGATGGACAGTATTCTCTCTCGTAAACAATTTCAACATGGAATCCATAAGACTTTCTTTATTGTTAAAGAGACTAATCAAAAATACAATATATTAATTTATATCGATGAATCCATCCTGAATTTGAAGTCATCAATCTCATCTCATAATTTGAACAAATCTTTCAAAGCGGTAAATTCTCTAGGCAAAGATATTAAAAACTGTAAACTTTTTCTTTTAGAGGAAACAAATCAGGTATTTATATATTCTCTTGTAGAATATTAGGATATCTGAGCATAAACGGAATTTTGGCAAACAAAAACTGATTATCACTATATAAATCATTTACTAGAAGAAACGCATTTAACCTAATGAAAATGATAGATTGAAACTAAACCTGTGAAAAGCATTATAAATCAATAAACGAAAAAATTTACTTAATATTCAACTAGATTCAAATTCATTTCTAAATCTTTTCAGTTTTTGAAACTGGAGAACAATAGATTATCATCCGCATATCTAAACTCAATATCTATCCAAGAAAATTGTGGCTAGTAACGGACTTCGATGATCAGCCACTATTATGCCGTTGTTACCCATGTAAGTTTCCTTATTGAAGTTGAAATAATTTTGTTCTAAAGATAGTTTCAAATGATGCAGAAGTCCTGATTGTATAACCTGTTTCACTTTGTTATTCAACAGAGCTTGGTTAATCAATTTCAATGGATCATAAGATAGAACACTAAGGTAAAGATTAACTATATCCCAGGAAATATCCAGCATAAACGCAGTTTTGTCAAACGAAAATTAGATAATCACTATACAAAGCATCTAATAAGCATCGGAAATCAACAAAAAGCAAAATTCCGGAACTTTACTTAATATGTACTCAAATAGATCATAATTCACCGTTACAAAATCTTGCCAGTTCCTAAGAGAAGCGATCCTGTTTGAATTTTCCTCCTGTTTAGCTAAGTACCTGTTTTTCCAATGTGATATACAAGGTACATCATCTTTTTAAATGTACTACTTATCTGAAGAAGCCACAGTGTTCTGAAACCCATTATGAGGTTCATTGAAAGAAAATTTGAACATCATTGTTTTATTCAATTAAAAAATGTATATCAATTTTCCTTTGCATTTAGTAAATTACTCGCTGACTTCAGGTACTGTACCTCAACCTTGGAAACTGGCAAGAATAACATCGATACCAAAAGTTAACAAGCCTACGGTAGCCGCTGATTTGCGTCCCATAAATGTACTTCCGGTTGCGAGCAAGATACTGGAAAAGGTAGTTTCAGAGAAGGTATCAGAACATGTGAAGAAATATGTTCTTCCACAATTACAGTCAGGTTTCAGGAAATTATTTAGTACAAATACAGCTTTGTTAAAAATAACAAGTGATATAATAGAAAATATGGACCACGGCCACATAACACTGCTTGTGTTGCTTGATTATAGTAAGGCTTTTGATTTGATGAACCACCTACTGATGTTGGCAAAGCTTCACTACCATGCTTTCCACGATACTATCATAAATTGGTTAACTAGCTACTTATCTAATAGAACCCAAAATGTAGAGCTCAATTGAAATGTGTCCTCGGTGTGCATGGTGAGCCAAGGTGTCCCACAGGGAAGCATTCTCGGGCCGCTACTGTTCTCGATATATACCTCGCCATTGTTCAGTTCATTTATATGTGGATGATACACAACTATATAAGTCTTTCGACCCAATGGATATCAATGACAAAATTGCAAGAATTTATGAAGATCTCTCAAAAATCAGCACTTGGCCTGTTGTTGAATCCAACCAAGTCGGTGGCAATATGTATCGGGAATAAGCAAGTGCGTGATAAATTGATGCTATAAACTGTGATATAATAATGAATGAATCTGTGATCCCGTTGAGTGAGTGTATAAAAAATCTCGGTGTGCTTATTGATTGTGCACTAAACTTTGAATACCATGTAAATAAATTGCTCAAGAATGCTTATATTAAGCTCAAGTCCATATATAGCTTTAAAATGTATTTGAATTGCAACGTAAAGTGGAAACTATCTAATAGTATCATTCTCAGTCCTCTTAGTTATTGCAGCTCAGTGTATTTTTTCTTTGTTGCTAAACATATTCGGGGTTTTATTCAAAGATTGCAGAACTCTTGTCTTTGATACTCATTTCCTATTAACCGTAGGGACCATGTCATACCTTAGTTCATTCGCAGAACATTTTGAAGTGCGAGTACCTTTTCCTGGTGCAATATACTTATGTTGTCTATAATATTTGTTTGTCTGGTCAACCGTTATACCTACATAATTATTGTCATTGAATCTCATAATGCGAACATTCGAAGCTCTAACCTGTATATAATACCCTATCATAGAACTGTGAAATTTGAGTCCTTTGGGTACTTGGCCTTGTTTTTATTGAATAGTTACTATATAATTTATCAAGGAGCATCGTCAAGAAATGATTTCAAGAGAAAATTCATAAAGTTTCCATTAGAGATGCAATCACATGATAGTTTTATTAATGTATAGTTTTATGAATGTATGAGACTTTAAGGTCTGTCGGTTTGAGTGGAAGAGCAGCTATAAGCTGAAGTCACACCTTTTGTGTTGATATTATTATGTTGTGTTATGTATACGTGGTCTTGGGTGCATTAAGACATTTCATTATTATTATTATTTTTGCCATGCCTTCTACAGTGTACCTATTGCATAAGATTCTATCTTTTTTAGCAAACCATGTGAACTCTGATGAAGCCAACAAATTATTATAAATTATTATTGTTATTATTTAGAATTTTGGAAAAAAATACTAGAAACATAACAGAAGATTCAGATCTTGAGTGATGCTTCGAGAAGGCCAAGATTGATTAGAAATCCTTTCAGAAATCACAAGTATTAAAAACTGTATGCATTATTACGACAAAAATGTACATATTTACGGATAATCTAAATATTTCAGACTAGAAAAATTACCATTCTATAATTTCTTCTTTCAAATTCAGTTTGGTATCTTTGAATAAAAGAATGTAATATATGGTACTTAAATAAATATTATATCTAAGTTTAGCCACTGAGTGTGATCTGAGGACCATTCATAAGTTTGTAGTATTCACTATCGAATACTCGCATACATGCAGTGTGTATATCCAGAAAGGGCGTTACCGAAACGTTGCAATAAAGCAACTTCTTCTTCTCATAACGCAAAATGGCGGACCTAAAACCTGTAAATAAAAAATTCAATTAATTGAAAAATCTCATTTGTTTCAGGAAATAATATAAGAGATGGTTCCGATATCGATAATAAGACATCTCAATGGTTCGGAGCTACCCTCAGTGTTTCTGGTAAAAATAATGGTCCAGTGGTGGTGAGTATTTTGATTCTATATGTTTCTTCCAATCTATTCTGATGAATTTCATTTGAATTTTATATTTCGATACAAATGGTTTGTACAAATAATACTTGAGATTATACCAAACGTATATTCTGCACCTTCCTTCATTGATAACAATTCAAGTATTCGAAAAATATCAATCTATGATTTAATATACTCATATCAAATTATATTATGCTCATTAATGAAGAGGTATGTAAACAATGTTAGTTAAACTTAAACGCTAAGGCAACACTCGCGAAGATATGGACAACAATAAACTAGATGTTTCCGGCCACATTACACTTGTTCTCGCGCGGTTGGTGTTAGAAAGGCAGCTTCTAGGTTGCCATAGAAAAAAAGACGAATCTATTCCTCGGCGTGTTGTCACGCAATATGTGTATGTATCCATACTAGCAGCAAAACACGCCTTCTTGATCAGCGTTGAAAATAATACTTTTCAGTGATTCTTTATTGCATCGTATGCACAGATATGCTCTTCTACTTGAATTCATTTCAAATGATATTATTGATAATATTCTTCACTAATGCTTGTAAAATGTCTCGAGATATTTATTCAATTATTTTGAATCAAACTTGGACCTGAAGAGAAGCAACTAGATTGCAAGAAATTTAGTTGAGTCAAAGCCTATAAATAAGAGAAAATGAGTCTTAAAAGGAAGTTAATTATTTTAAAGAAAGTTAAATATAATAATATAATAATAGAAATTGTAATACTAAGCAGTAAGAACAGCATAGTGAGAATCTTTTCAAATTCGGAGATATTCAGCTTCAAAAATTTGATCGTGCTGGGTCCTGAAAACACAGTTTTCATCATACTAGAGCGACTATGAGGTGTCACCATAGGTGCAATGAAGTAAATACGTAGTTGTTCAGAAGATGTTATTCGAAACCATAGTAAAATGATCAGCAAGAATGTGGATATAAATGTTATCTTTTTCGATAGATAATTATCGTTTTGGAACTTTGAATGTTTCCAATTGAAAATTGGATTCTTTCATTAATCAAGAATATGCAAATATGATCTATGTTTATGATATTTGCGATGAAAACACACTATAAGCTTCAAGAGAATGCCACTAAAGGTTCAGAAGCGACTCTGTGCTGATGAAATACATATTAATTATTTTGATCAAAAAGCACGAAAAATAATTTTGAATTGACATCATGTAAGTTGTGAAAATTTATTGAAGGAAATAATCAATGATTAAAATTATATTAATGATAACAAGAGTTGTTCAGAATGACCGCTTCCAACTTGAATTCATAGCTCATATCTACGAAGAAGTGACTGCAGAACAATATGATAGCCATTGTCGTAAGTAATACCACAAGAGCTCAGATTTGGCCGGATATTTTTCTGAGCTCGTTTTCTCATACTTACTTTTCGGTAATTCAACTCGACCTGCTCGACAAAATCACTCGAGCTACGCTTTCGTGATGTTGTCGCCCAGTTTTCGTTGAATTGCCAGCACGTAAGTATTCGAAAACGAGCTTAGAAAAATATCCTGCCAAATCTGAGCTCGAGTGGTACTTGCTGACAAAACGTACAAAATGAACTTCATTGAAAAATGCACACAAACTCAACTAGAAAATCATAAAAAATTCATTACAAACATGTTTAGTTATTATTGGAATAAGCAGTTATTGAAAATGCAATTACTATATATAATTTTTTCACTCCGGGTCGACTCTATATGGGACGATGCCTGAGGAATCATGGAAGATTCAGCATGCCCAGAAGTTTCTCAAAGATTTGAAACAAGATTCAAATGATGCTCATTGTTCAGCTGCAGGTAGGGCTTAATAGAGCTTGCCGTAGAGTGTCCGGTTAGTTTGATCAGTTCTTGTTCACTGACATCTGCCTCAGATATGTCCGAAACAGCACTGGATCTATGAGAATTATTTGTGATCTTTTTATTTTTCGCATCCAGTCCAAATTTCTCTGCTGAAATTTTTGTCCATTTGGATAGTTCATTTCTTCCCAAAGGCATATTTTTGTACCAACCCTTAGAAGTACTGTTCTTCCAAAATTGATTGGGAGCCATAAATAATCTATCCCTTGTAATATGATCGGGTCTTTTCTACAATATCTTATGAAGCAACCTCATAGGACATAAATCTGGGTTTTCCTCATTTTTTCACTAGCCATTTACTATCACAGCATTTTTTGAACCACCTTGGCAAGTTTTCGAGAATACTGGGTTATATTCAATAAGACCAGTCACTTCTCCGTTATTAAATTTTTCCTCTTTGAAAAAGTGTACCTTGCTGCTTCACCACCACGCCATGCTAATACATAAGCAACAATATGGAAAAAAATTTTCAACAAACCTATCGGGGCATTTTCGTCCCAGTACATAGCCATGCTATCAATTTCAGTTCTCGTTAATGCAACGGAACTTTCTCTGTGCTTTTCCACATCGCCTTGTAACATTTTCCGTTTAGAATGGCGAGCTTCACGAGCCTTTCTAAATGCAGAATCGGTAAAGGGGTTGAAACTCATGTTAAATTTTTCGAAATACATATTTGTGTATACATGTGTAATCTTGTCTATTCATTTGTATCACATTAAAACCCCAATCCATAAGAATTTCTGCAATATCTTCAATAGAATGCTGTATATCCAAATTGAACGTTCGTTCCTTGCAGAATATACTGAATTGATTCCAAATCGAGCTGTGCGTTTTTCTTCCATTCTTGGGGATAGAATTCTATATAGAACTATCTATTTCTGCTTTACTGGTGCTTCCAAAATGAGACATTTTAATTTATATCGGCAGAACTCTACAACAGGTACTACAATGGCTGTTCTTGACAGTTTTGAAACCGTGCTATTTGTTGTGAATGTTGCGTTGCTATGGAATCGCAAGGATTCTCTATGGTCAAATTTATCCACTAATATCCTACCTTCCTTTCTATTTCTATGCAATTTATCCGATATCAAACTCGAATTTCTGTGTTCTTAAACGTACATTTTGACACATGAGTGGAATTGTCCTTCATATTTCTTTCGGCGGCATTGTTTATCCGTTCTTGTAACTGCTCGAAATTTGTTATCTCTACACTGCAGACAAGTTGTTTCATGTATTGCCATGCATTAAAATCTAACGGGTTGAGATGCGGTGACCGTGGTAGCGAAGCGATTGAACATCCCCTACCAATCTACCTATTTAGAAAATTCCCCCTTCAACGACTATTCTTCCGTGCTCCGTTATGTTGATAATACATATTCTGAATAAAATTTAAAGGAACTTCATCAATTGAATTAAACAATGTGTTTTGTATGAAATTTCGAAAGAAAACGGCATTCATCCGTTATTTAATATAATAATGGGCAAGAAGCTATTATTTCAAATGCCATCCCTAACGTTGATACGTTTCTGGGTCCCTCTCGAATTGATACGGTTCCAAGACACTGCATTCGCCCTGCTTCGATGCAGACGTTCTTGGTGAAAGATGTGGGATTGGGTTGGGCCTAAAATATTTCATTTTATAAGTTTTCTCGAATGTAGAAATTGTTTCAACCTATAATTCCTTTTCCCAACTAGAGTTCAGAAGTATTTCTATCTTAAAATTCGATTTATTTGAATGGAATCCCCGAAACTATTGAAAATAGAAAGATCTAGTTAGCGCGAAGTGTTGCTACTTTTTAATGAAACGAAAGATGCCGTCTAAAGAATTTTCATAGTCGTCTTCGTTTCCGAGATACGGGCTGCTTATCGAAATGTTCCACTTTAAGAAAACCCTCGTACCTCAGTCAGTCCATAGCTTAGCGCAAAGGTAAGAACTGCTTCTCGTAGGGCTTTTCATGTTGAATCCATTGGCGTGCACAGCTTTTTTATAGGGGGAACGAATTCTGAGTTATAACCCAAACTTGTATTTTTTTTAAATGGAAAATCTTGTATATTCTACCGTCATCGTATTATATTCGCTGGCAATTCTATAAATATATATAACACTCAATATTTTATACTATGAGAGCGTCCGAAAAGGCGATTATATCCTTAAAATTTTGATTTTTCGTGAAAGCGGTGGTGAAATATCGTACAAAATAATGAAACTATGTTCAATTACGGTCTTGTTGAAACTATGCAGGCGTATATCTTCATATTTGATATAATGGGGCGTTTATGATAATACTACATAGCTTTCATTTGATATGAATCCTATATGTCACGTCGCCTTACATAATAGTATGTCACAACTTTAGGGGGTAAATCCACGTGCAATTTTGAGAAAAATAGTTCATATAAACATAGTTCCTCAAAAGCTTCGTTACGGAGCTACAGGGTGTTGAAATTTCAGGAAAAAATTGTTTTTTTCTTCAAAACTGGTGACAACTGTTTCTTGTCTTCTATAACCCAAATTTGTATTTTTTTTCGAATGGAAGATCCTGTGTTGCACCATCATCGTATTTTATTCGCTGGCACTCCACAAATATATATAACACCCAATATTTTATAATATGAGGGCGTTCGAAAAGGCGATCGTTAAAAATTTGATTCTTCGTGATATTTTGTAAAGGCGGCTGTGGAATATCGATCATTAACAATGTGCTAGAAATATTCATTATAAGTAGGTACCTATTCAAGTCATAATTCATAATATCAAAATTCAAAACTGTTAAATTCTAATTACCAGATGTTTTCATCAAAAATATTCCTTGACATGGTTGCCGTTTTGTTGAACACACTATTTGTACAAATTCCTATTCTTCGAAGCGCATTGATAATTATCACGGGCCTGGCTTCCCAATTTCTTAATTCTCTCTCTGTGGCAGTGCGTAAGTCTTCCATCGTAGCATGTTGGGTCTTAAAAATCTTATCCTGCAAATAACCAAAATAAAATCCATAATGGACAGATCTGGTGACCTAGCCGGCCAACGTATTTGTGGCACGATATCCTGAATCATAGTTGAATATCGTTCTCCTGTGAGATTACCACCCAAAATATAGCAAGCCACGCTGAAACGGAAACTGCATTTCCGCTCCCTTTGTTGAAAGACATGTTGATTTCCTGAGACCAATACCTATTATTAAACCTATTGAAAACTCCAGCACTGCTTATATATGATTCATCAGACCATATCATTTTACTGTGAAAATTTCTGTTTTGGTTGAGGTTTCCTAAATAGCAATGACAGAATTCGATCCGTCGCTCTGGATCTCAGGCGTGCAAATTTCGTACCAGTCTGAATTCATAGGGCTTATATTTGTGTTTCCGTAGAATTCTATGGGCTGTGATTTTCGGAACCCCAACTGTATCTTCTCTTGTTCTGGCTTGTTATAGGATTTTGATCGCGGTTTTCCAAACGATTCATAATTGGTAAGGTTGTTTTTCATTCTACAGAAAATATTGCTAGCAGGTTGTCTCCTTTCTGGAAACCTATGAAGAAATGGTATGCGTAGCTTCGTGAATAAATATGAGGCCCACCATTTTTTTAATACGTCTCCAAGTAAAAACGACTTGCTGCATTTCCATTTTCGGTATACTCAATAAAGCAGCTAACCCTATCATATTTTTCACGGTATTGAAAATTCACTTGAGCAGCCTTTTTTCAATGAACGAAGCAATAATAAATATTGAGCATAGAATAAAATATGAACATCAACAATTTCGCCTGGTTGTTTTAAAGGCGACGTGATATATTGGATTTATATCAAATGAAAGCTATCCGAAATATATCAAATATGAAGATATACGCATGAATAGTTTCAATAAGACCGTAATTGAACATAGTTTCATTATTTTAAACGACATTTCACCACCGCTTTCACAAAATCTCACGAAAAATCAAATTTTAACGATACAATCGCCTTTTCGGACGCTCTCATATTATAAAATATTGAGTGTTATATATATATATATATATATATATATATATATATATATATATATATATATATATATATATATATATATATATATATATATATATATATATATCGTAGAACTGCCAGCGAATAGAATACGATAATGGTGGAATACAGGATGTTACATTCAAAAAAATTCAAGTTTGAGTTACAACTCAAAAGTCGTTCCCCCTACAAAAAAGCTGTGTACGCAAATGGATTATCCATGAAAAGCCCTACAAGAATCAGTTTTCACCTTTGCGCTAAGTTATTGACAGACTTAGATACGAGGGTTTTCCGAAAATGGAACATTTCGATAATCAGCCTTTATCTCGGAAACGAAGACAAAACTTTGCTCAACAGTGTCCTCTTATTTTGAATAGTTTAGGAGATTTCATTCAAATACATCGAATTTAGGACCGCCTGTACATCCAGTTGCTTATTTTATCTAACGATGTCATCCCTCACCTACTGTATGCTGTGTATTAATCTTTCATCGATTTCATCTCTTTTGGTTCATTGTCAAGGTCGATAGCCCAGTTTTCTAATTTGTTCATGCCAAGAACTACAAAAAGAAGTGTACAGAAGGTTTGCCTTCTATTATTGTTGAAGTAATTTTTTAGATTTTGAGATGCCTATACACACGTTTCAATATGATCGCAAAGTATATTTAATGGCCCCTAACTTCGAAGCCCACTGCAACATTTCGAAGGTGGGATTCCAGCGGGTAATGATGTCAAGAGTTGGCATCGTCATTTTGAAACTGTCACTTTTGCAAAATGTTTCAAAATCATTATGTAGATTTTCAGAATGTTTCAATTTTTTGGCTAAAGTATGAGTTTTCCTAACTGATTAATTCATTGTAAACTAGTTCTCATCGTCATCCGTGTCAGATGATTTTTTTTTCAATAATATTGTGCATGTCAGAATCGAGTAGTTTGATGAAATTCCTTGCTCCTAAGTTAAGGATGTATGCAAAGCATACACGGTGGTTGTTTTGGGGATCAATTTCAGGATTTGAGAGTTTTAATTCTTTAATGAAAGTGATATTGCGATTTGAATTATTGATTTTATTCCTTGTACTGAATTTTTCTAGATTGAAAGATAGCAAATTTGGAAAATAAATTTCGCTATTGAGCCACCGGTATGTTCACCATCAGCTGGAACTAAAACCGAGAAACTTCTGGTCGCTAGGTGACGACAATATATAAATTTCTTTCAGTTTTCATATATTTCAACAACCAATATTGTGTTTTTAACGAATAATACGAAAAATCTCCGAAAGTATTTTTTCAGTTGAATCTATTCTCTGTTATACAGGGTGTTACATAATAGTTTGTCCCAATTTAAGGAGGTAAATCTACGTGCAATTTTAAGAAAAAAAGTTCATATAAACATAGGTCCGCAAAAACTTCGTTACGGAGCTACAGGGTGTTGAAATTTCCGAAACTCCTGGAGTTTTTGAGATATTCAGCCCAAATTTGGAATGCAAGCTATTTTCTACAGCCACCATCATTACACGTCCTGGATTTCAACTGAAATTTACAAGATGTTCTCTTTTCCGAGGCCATGTCTCTTTTTGCGCTTTCAAACTTTTTTGCAGTACGCCACTGATCAGCGTACAATTAATTTTCGTACATTTAGAAACTTTTTTGACACTAGTAATTTTTTCGTATCTCCAACCGCATATAATCACGCACTCTTTGAAATATTCTTGGGGTATTTCTTATTGTGCCACAAGAGGTTATTATTCGATTTCCCAGTTCTTCTACAGTGTTCACTGGTGTGGTATGAACTAAACTTTTCAGATACCCCTATAGGAAAAAGTCTAAACTATTTGAGTCTGGGAACCTAGGAGGTCATATTTCTGGCCCACCTAGACCTTTCCATCGGTTGTTGAATGTATTATTCAAGAATTCCCTAACTTCTCCACTAAAATGTCTGGTGCCCCGTCATGCATGAATGTTATGTTTCTCACCAAAAGTGGCACATCCTCGAACAATAAAGGTAAATTCTCCTCAAGAAATTGCCGATAAGTGGGACCGTTTAGTCTGTTAGGCAAAAGAAATGGCCCAATCAAATAGTTTCCAATTATTCCGACCCAGACATTTTGTGAGAATTGTTCTTGATGATAAGATTCTTCAATCAAATGAGGGTTTTCCTCAGCCCAGTAATGATTTTTTTGAAAATTTTTGATAGCAATTCTCGGTATGTTAGCTTCGTCTGTGAACATTATTTCACTATCAAAATTAGCATTTTCTCTAATTTTCACTAAAAACAATCGGCAGAAATTCAGTCTTGAAGGAAAATCTCGAGGAAGTAGAGTTTGGACGCGTTGAATATGAATCGGGTGCAATAAAAAGTAGTGGAGAATCCTCCAAACTGGAACATTTGAGATATTCAACTGATTTCCAATTTTTCTTGTACTCATATGAGGATTCAGATCAATACAATTCAAAACTGCTTCCTTAATATCTGGAGTTGCACCTACTAAATAATTATTTGTAGTAAAAGTACCAGTTTCCCCCAACCTTCTGTGGATATTTGAACATTTTCGCCTGTCTGGTGTTACTCGATTTGAAAAGCGCACCTGATATAATCGCTTAGCTTCTGTTGTGTTTCCGTCAGCCAGACCATACATGTAATGGATATCAGCCTATTCGGCGTAAGTAAAATTAGCCATTTTTTCTTACAGCAATAACTTCAACAGTCTTGAAACTAATCGTTAATTTAATAAACAATTCGAGCAGACACTGGTTTAACTTTAGCAACTGTCAAAATAAATAAATAAATGAAAAAAATCAAAGCCTACTACTCATTGTTTTAATAAGAAGTGCTTTCAATTCAGCGAATGCATACAATTATTTGATAATTTTTTGCTCGAGAACGGTCAGAGATAGGAAAAATTACAGGTTTCAAAAAAATTTCTAAATTGAACGAACATGACGAAACTTGATAGTACGCTGATCAGTGGCGTACTGCAAAAAAGTTTGAAGGGGCAAAAGGAGACATGGCCTCGGAAAAGAAAACACCTTGTGAATTTCAGAAAAATCTAGGATGTGCAACGAAAGAAGCTGTGAAACATAGCTTGCATTCCAAATTTGTGCCGAATATTTCAAAAACTGCAGGAGTTTTGAAGGAAAAAACCAATTTATGCCGCAAATTATAACACCCTGTAGCTCCGTAACGAAGCTTTTGTGGACCTGTGTTTATATGAACCTTTTTTCTCAAAATTGTACGTAGATTTACCCCCTCAAGTGACATACTATTATGTAACACCATGTATATTCCTAATCATATTTCAATTACAACATTCTTACATTTATTTAAATTTATATATATATATATATATATATATATATATATATATATATATATATATATATATATATATATATATATATATACTCTAGATATCAAAATACGATCCAAATGGGAAGCTTGAAGAAGTGTGGCTACTTCACATTTTCAATAAGCATGTTAACGCATGGGAAAAATTCTATAGAGCATACAAATTCAGTGTGGAAAAAAGACCAAGTGGTCTTGATCGCAACAAAATCGTCAATTTCTTACATTATAATTAACTTGAAATTGATGATATATGCCACACTATATATTTCCATTCCGAGGAAAAACACCAAGAACAATTTCATAAAGTCGGCGTAAATGAAAAACTTCTTCTACTTTGAAATGGTAATTAAAATCAGAAGGAATAAGATAAATATAAATTACTAGCTCGCGAGAAAGAATTTTCAAGCGTGGAATGTCTTCTGGATCGAATCGAGCCCATCTTGTTTTGAACTCAGATAGTTTAGGTTTCTACCATACATGTATGTAACGGAAATAAAAAGGAGATTGATCCATGATGGTTGTGGTGTATTGACATCTCATCTCGGTGACCGATCGCACTCGGTAGCTTTGTCTAGGTACACTTTTAACGCTGATTACGGCTAGACTCGGATCATAGATTGATTTTGAATTTTTCCCTTCAAAGAATACATATCATTATATAGTTGTTTACTTCTCTTGTGTGTATGATTTGAACTGAGTCCAAAAATGACTGATTAAATTGAGGTAGTAGAAACATACAAATAATATTCCGAAAAAGATTGATTTGAGAAAATATTTTAAGTATTCATTCCTCCTCAACCTCAAAACACTTATATTGAATATGATATTGATTAGGGATATAGAAAGATATTTGGGAAATAATTCAACGATATAATAGATAATATGGAATGGTAGTCATAAAACAACTGAAGAAATCTGTTTTTCAATAATCTGACATTGTTTCTCCTTACATTGTGTGGTCCTCTTGGCAAGATATTCAACTTTTATAACTCATATAGTTATCAACAATATTGTTCAAAAAATTCTTCCTAAGGGAGTTACAGCACTCAAAACGTGCCACCCCCGATATGGTTTTTCAATGAATCTACGGAACCCTAAAACGTAGAATGACGAAGTTTAACATTTTAGCATTTTTGTTAATACCCTTATTGTTTTTAACAATGAAATGTTTTGTTGAGTACATGAGCGTCGAAATTGAAGGGAGGGGGCGAAGGGTTAAAAATACCCCCAATTTTTTTTTATAGGTTTGCGCCATTTTGAACATTCGTTTTCAATAACTTTACGAAAGAGATCCACTGTTATTGAAAGTTGCTAGGTAGCATGTTTTTTGCCTAAAATTTCCCCTTTCACCAAGAACCAGAGCGTTCTACACTTCCTTCCTGTCTTCTTTTTCGCAGGATAATCAACATGTTAAAATAATGCCAAAAGTTCTTAATATTATCGGTCGAAAAAATTTTCCTTGAAAATGATACTTCCACGTCATCTACCGAACCCTTAGATATAGAATAGATGATATTTCAGCACTCTTGTTGATTATATTTCAGATTTTTCATTGAAATATCTAAGACAAGAACATACGGGTGAAACCAGGGGGTAGGGGGTTATGGATCACTCGATGTTTTTTAATGATAAATTAAGAAAATTTTGGTTTACACTTATTTACTTTTTGAAACACGTTTCGACGACACAACGCCTCCATCAGACAGATACAAAATGAAAATTAAGCTAAGGTACAACAATTTATATACGATCTAGAGTATTTGATAAAAAGTAAATGAAACCACATTAGGCAATTCACAGAACTATTATTATTAAATGACTCCGCTGGGAACAAATTACGTAAAGGAGAATTATTGTCTAAATCTACCTGTTCATTCAACAATATGTTGAAAAGTTTTTTATAAGATGAGTGCAAGATTTTAAAATTTAGGTTAAAATTATGCTTTCCTTTAATTAAATGGTTGGCGTTATTAAAATTCGTTCTTTCATTGATGAATCTACGTTAATGTTCATAGACATGCCTTTAGTTTCCGGTTTTCGTTAAGTAATTCAGTTGACTTTTAACCATTGTTGAAAGCTAATTGTTCATTAATACAAAGTTCATTATCAAAATTATGCGAAGATGAAGGAACATTTAATAATCTGTAAATCATACTGGGCAAAGCTGCCATGTTATGTTGAACTGGATGAAACGACGTATGATTCTCTTCGATGTCCGTATGGGACGGTTAATGAAAGATGGCGAATTGATGTCCATTATTTAATTTGGTAATAGTTGAATGATTCGTTTTGTTCAAGTTCAGTGGTGAATTTTATTGTCAGATGAATTGAAGTTACAAATATTTCGAAAATATTTAGCTGACGTTCAGTACCAGTAAAACATATAATAATATTATCCATATATATTTCGGTGAATTGTTTTGGTCACCTACTCTGAAAATTAGTAATTTCCATGAAGAAATGGTGCTCGCTGAGTAAAACCGCTAGGATGCGAAAATTCTGGACAATTATCGGTAAGGACCTGACGACCTTCTTCAAGGTAGAAAATTCATACTTCCAATAACATACTTCAAGAAAGTATCGTACCACTTACGTTTCGATGAACCATTGAAAATCATTCAATTTTTTTCGCGTGTAATTTGCATAACATATTTTGGGGATGAAGATATAGCAAGCATACTACTCTGAAGAATAATTTCTGCAAATCAATGTATTGCAAAGCAATAATACTTCTTGTTGCTTATGCTCTAAAGGCTAACCAGAGATAAATTTTAATCAGGTCAGGTTAAGATAGATATGGATTCAATTAGTGACCAAATAACCCTCAAGAATAAATACTATGAACCTTTTTGTGAACAATCCGAAACAACAAATTTGAACCGCAGTTGAGATAAAAGCAGTCTTAACTAATCGAGGGGCCTGAAAGCTACATACAATAATGCTGTGCCAGATTGGCGATGAATCACTAGAGTTTCTAAAGTTTTCTAAGCAAAGAACTATAAGTGCTCGATATAATAATGAATTTAGACTGAAATATCCTCATCAAAACATCAGAGGCAAAAATCACATTATTCTAATGATAAAGTGAAAAAATCAGAAGATTAGTAAGAGCTCCTGGATACTTTATACTTATCTAGAGATTGTTCTGGTGATGTTAGGCTCCAGACAGTAATATACATGTGTCAAAATCTAGACCACGACATATTCATCATAAGTGGATCTGCTCCAAAATACTGATAAAATACTTCAAGTTCACTTTGAGATCCGTCAAAAAGTTAGCTTTCAATGAAAAGTCAGCCTTTTCGAAAAGCCTGACATTAGCTACACATTCTAAATATTAACTGCAGAAAGTCAGGTTCCTCTTAAAATCAGTTTTTATACACTTCGCGTATCTCCATAAGTTAAATTCGAAAAGTCAATCTCCAGAAGCAAAAGAAAACTAAGAGAATCTCAACGTAAATAGACGAGAAAAGGGTTCAAATTCATGCATGCAATAATTCGTCTTAATAGGTTTGTTTCTCTATGCTTAAGGTAACTTTGATCAAAAGAGGAAAGTCTGGCAAAAGCTACGAGAAACTTTTACTCACATGGAAAAAATTTCATACTGAAACTGATAATACTTCCAGTCAAATTTGCCCAAAGCATTTTTGTCTCACGACGTACGATCTGCAATCTCTGAGCTCGTTTGGATTATAAAACAAATTGTATATTCTAATGTCCGGAAGTCTTTCCAAACACATTCGATTTTCATAACTGAATGCAAGCAATTGAATTATTGGTTGTCAGGCCTATCAGACAGAGAGCCTCTCCCTTTGGTTAATGTGTTTCCAAACTCACAAAATGAATCTAAACTCCTTTACCTCCTCGATCTCCTCTCGTTCTGAAGACCATTTAACTCTCATTAACCCAAACCTGAAGGGATTGTATAAAAGTAATGAGTTTAATTTGATCGGGCTACTAACTTGCTAAGCAAATCTACTGATACCGTTATCTATTAGCCCCAGACAGTTGAGAATGCATTTAAGAAAACCATTTCTCCTATAATCAAACGCTAATAGGAAAGAGAAAAATTCCTCCAATCACGTCATGAATACATGTCTTTGAAGATATTACCGATCTATTGTTCTTTAAAAATGCAAGTGAGTTAGATCAATAGATTACGCTATCGAGAAATATTAATGATATAATTTTGGCAGTAACATTTGGTTTGTGTCACAAGTCACACAGTCACCGAAAAAGTAAATTCGGTACTGATCAATATCCTAATCGTATAATTTCACGAAATTCAGCTATACATGGCCCGATCATATGTGAATAATATCAAAGGATTATGTTTTGTACGGCTATCTTGAATACACAGGCTATACAGAGCTAATCGATCCGATTGCTGCTGTAAAACTCAAAATCTATGTCTTCTAGATATTATCGCTGTATTGCTCTTTGAAAATGTAGTAGAACTAGATTGATTAACATTCCGTTATCACCAGAAAATTTCAATAAAGAATTGAATTTAATCAAACAAATAGCTAAAGATAATGGTTATCATTCGAAAATAAAGAATATTTTGAATAAAAAACAAAGTAGAAACGCATTGAGTGAAGTTTACCCTGTCGATAAATTGAAACAAAAATTCAACAGCTTAATCTACATTGGCATTACAAGTGAAAAACTGAAATCATTCTTGAGTAGAAATAATTTCAACATAGTTTTCCAAACTAATAATATCTTAGGCAAATATATGAAAAACAATAAAACCGAATCAGATAAAAATAATAAAAATCAGGTGTATATAGATTGAATTGCAATGACCGTGATAATTAATACATTGGTAGAACACATAAAAATTTCAATATTAGAATATCGTAACATAAACGCAGTTTTTCTAATAAAAAATCAGATTCAAATTACGCGAATCATCTCCTAGAAATTTAGACTCTTTCGAGCATCAGTTTGAAATTTCGCATACAGATAATAAATTTTGGAAAGTGAATCTTTGGGAAGCTTTAGAAATCAACAAACACAAACACTCAGGTAGACTCATTAATGAACAAGTCGATTTAAGCCCTTCACCTCTATTGAATCTCTTCAGGGAGCAATCTATTCCTTAATTTTATTGGATATACCTGTCATCAATAACCCCTCAAGAAGAAGCAACTCAATAAACTTTTAGTCACTTAAGAACTTTTGTATTTATATTCTCAACTGTATCTATATATAGTTGTCATAATTTCTGTACATTCATTCGTCTGAAGAAGCTACGGTGTAGTGAAACGCGTTACGAATCACAATTATTCAGTAAAATTCTTCAAAATATATTACTTGTTTTCATTATTGATTATGGAATTCTACCAAGTAAAGGCCTCCGAAATTCAAATATATAAAATAAACCGAAAATTCAAGTTAGCAATCTCTTAGAGCTGTGAAAAACTCAAACGTCTAAACTAGAGAAATACTAAAACCAAAAACTTAGGTCTGCAATACCTGGCAGCTGTGAAAAAACATTTCAGTACTTACAATTGCAAAGCACAGCCAATTATGTAGCATTCTACTACATATTTTGAGACTAGCAAAGAAATCAAAACCTAAAGACCTAGAAACATAAAATTTGAGATGAGAAGCAATGTCTTTCAACTGGAATTCAGAAGAAAATGCGAAAACTGGAAATTTGTGGTTACATCACAAAAACTTTCATTTTGCTATAATGAACTAATGCGCGTTCACTCTTGAACACGTAAAGATAACGAGTTGAGATAGACACCAGCTATGCTGGTCTGTAATTTCTTGGCTTCCTTTCATTTCTAGCTTCAATTTGTTATTATCAATGATTTTCTAGGAAATCTTCAAGAATGGCGTGTAGAGTAAAAACAAGTCCTCAGAAGACCAATTATATAAATTAGAATTCATACTTGACGAAATTTTGTTCAGAAAAAATGTAAAAATTTCTTATGTTTATCAATGAAAATTATAGACGTCAAGTAAATAATTTTTGTTTGTTCAGGGACGTTTCGAACATAATATTATTATATAATTGATATGTCAATTAAATTTTAGCCTATTATTGATGATATGAATATCACTCGACATGGTTGGTTTTGAGGGGTGTTGGCGTTCCTCTGGACTCCAGATTCGCCCGACGGGCCGTAGATGAAGCTGCTGCCCTTCATCCAAATGAATTTAGGTGGCATTTCCTCCGACCACGGGATCATCAGATCCAGACGGTTCCACGGTTATTTACCGCCGCCTGCACTCGGCGTTGAGTCGCTGGCTGTATAGTCTACTCTTAACTGTAGCGGGGTTACCCGGCCAGACAACAATGCCAGCCCGCAAGTCACTCTTAATGAAGATGGGAGGGGTGAGGCAAGGTGATACATTATCCCCAAAGCTGTTTACCCTTGCACTCAAGTACGCCATGGAGAAGCTGAACTGGGAGGAAAGAAGAATTAACATTGAGGAAAGAGGAATTAACATAAATGGATCTTACTTAAACAATCTGAATTTTGCTGACGATATTGTGTTGATTCACACAGACCCCAAAGAACTGAAAGCCATGTTCCAACAACTAAATGATGCATCCAAGAGAGTCGGATTCAAGATGAACCTAAGTTAAACAAAAATCATGACCCGTTCACCGAATATAATTGTGGTGGAAAATTCAGCCATTGAGAACGTAAAAGACTATGTCTACCATGGTCACAAAATCCAGCTTGGCAGCGAAAATCAAGCAGCATATCTAAACAGAAGAGTAGGACTTGCCTGGGCAGCGCTCAGCAACCTAAAACACATTCTCAGAGATAGGAAGTTACCAATAAATCTCAAAAGAAAGGCATATAATGCGTGTGTCCTACCGGTTAGGACATACGGTATAGAGACAATTACACTGACAAGAAGAGGTGCGGAAAGGCTGAGAGTGACACAGAGGGCAATGGAGCACTGCATGCTGGGCATAAGCATCCATGATCGAGTCAGGAATGACGTATTACGACAAAAGACTAAGGCTGAGGACGTAGAGGCGACTGCTGCCGGGCTGAAACGGCGATGGGTGGAACACGTGGCGCGTAGCAGCGACGACAGATGGAGCAACCGGCTGCTAGTTTGGCGACCCCGTACAACGCAGCATAGCGTGGTAAGGCCCCAGACAAGCTGTCGAGATTACATCCGGAGGATTGCGGAGAGAGAGTGGATGCAGCTCGCCTAGGACCGCTACGCGTGAAAGGGGAAAAAGGAGGCCTACGTCCAGGACTGAATGGCTACAGGCTCATATGTGATTTCAACAGGAAGGTGCCACCAAACATATAGACACCGAAAAAATTAAAACTCCCGAACGCATAATTTCACGAAATTCAGCTGTTAAGTTACTGGCCTAATCATGTGATGCTAACACCACTGGATTACTTTATGTAGGGCTCTCTTAAATACACAGGTCATACGGAGTTAATCGACTCGATTGCAACTATGAAACTCAAAGCCCACGACTTGATTAACGAAATATGCCCGCCATTTTACCAATAAGTGATTGAAAATTCGCCCGATGTCATTTTTCATTTCAAAATTTCCCAACTCCACTCTTCGTAATACAATATAAAAATTTTAATTATTTTAGTCCAAATGCTTTGTTTTATCTTGTAATCAAAAACGGAATTCTTGTTAAAAAGCCTTTTATTCATGTTTGTATAATTATAGAAAAATATTTGAAAGTTTATTTATTTACTGCCAAAAAACAAAACTCATTTCTACTCTTATCAGTAGAAAATTTGATTTGATGTGAAATTTGATTTAGCTACAAATTTTTCCCAAATATGAATCAATAATAAAGATGACATTAGCAATTACACGAAATTATCACTTGACGAAGTATAAATATCAGCAGTACCACCCATGTATATCGACTAGTTGTGTCGTAACCAAGGCTCACAGTTCAAAATAAATTGAATTATTCTGACAGTATATTTGTTTAATAATTCACGTCATACGTCAAACGAACCCCCTCCGTCATCAAGTACCCATAAACCATGTCAAGAAGTATCGTACCAATCTTCCGAGATGTCCGCTAAAGCGAAACCAGCTCTACCGCATTGCAGAAGCGGCACTATGTCCGTATTTGCCGCGATTGACCGCGCTTTTTACAATAGCAACAACACTCGATATTCTGAAAACGTATCGGCCGACATCGCCGGTGTCAACGTCCATGGCTACCCCTTTTTCTTGGAGATGGGAACGCATGACCTCCGGGTACGGTACCGAGAAGCTGACGGACGCATCGTCGAGACCGGTGACCTATATTCGATCTTTGCCGTTGCACCAAATATTTGGAAAGAATTCAAGAAAACTAGATTCAAAATTAAGTTCTGAATTACTCGAAAAAATATACAGTATGTCAAAAATCTACCGGAAGTTGGTCAATGAAACACAAAATATTTATTTTTCATCCAAATTTGTATAGCCTTCAAAGTAGGCCCTTACGGAATAATATATTCACGCCAACGAATAATCCCATCATCGAAACATTTTTCTAGCAGTTTTTCCGGAATCGACCTCAATTCTCGCGGCGAATTCTGTTTTATGGGATTTCTGTCGATTCAAAACGGGTACATCCGAAGTGGTAAGTTTTTCAAGAAGCAAAATGTCGGCTGGAGCCATAGCAGGTGGTTGTTCGATATTTTTTTTTTAGTTTTTATGGTCAGAAATTCAATCAGAATGATAGCCTAGTGAGATGGTGCATTATTGTGGTGCAAAATATACCGTCTGACCTGGCAAGAATTCCGAGCGCACAACACTGTGATAATAAAAAAAACAGTCAACATTACCTGGAGATTTGATCAACTTTGACGTGGTGTTTTCGGTTTCGGTTCAGTGGGAAAGCGCCACTCCGAAGCTTGTTGACTGGTTTACATGTAACATTCATGAACCCATGTCTCATCACCAGTTACAATGAGTTTTATGAATGTGCAATCGGAATTGACTTGTTCCAGCTTGTCTTCAGCGACATTTACGCGAGTCAAGTTTTGAAGAAAATTCACGTTTGAAATGGTACCAATTGATTCGTGAGGCACGAACAGTTCATTACCTATCTCTCTCAAACTTAAATGACGATTCTCAATTACTATTCTCTTCACTTTATCGATGTTAACTTCAGTTGAAGATGTTGATGGCCGACCAGAGCGAGGCAAATCTTTCGACACATTTCGGCCGCTGTTGAATGCACTCAAATTGATGAAGTCGATTCACCGTAAGCCTTCCATTACATTTTCAGCACACGAATTTTCGTTTACAATACAAAATTTAAGACAAATGCTCTGTTCCATATTCTTATCCATTGTAAAAATTGAAAAACACATTTGTGTGAACTGACAAAATCGAGCACTGTAAACAGACTAAATGACAGATCGCGTTTAGTATAGAAAACGGTTGGGGCAACTTAGAAATAACGAAAATTTCGACAATCGTTTCAAGCAGGTTTTTTTTTAAATAATCAACTGCCAGTACTTTTGATACAGAATTTATTTTAAGGAGGAAGTTGCGTGCACATCTGTACATACTTTCGTACAAGTGCAAAAAAATTCAATCAAAAAATAACTTCATGATTTATCGAACTCTTGATGCGAGAGACCATTAAGAATCTTCAAGCTTGGTACTGTTTATACCATTCAGTTTGGATTAAATATGTACAGATGTCCCATTCTGGATGCTTTAGCACTGCAGCTATGTGAAATATTACAAAAAGTGAAAAATGTCTTATCCAATCTCACTTTTCTAGAAAAATTCAAATTTTTCCTGAGATGATTTTCGAATTATAATATAAACTTGCGTATTTTTATATTTTTAAACGTAAACCATGGTGAGAGGTGAATTTGGATAAAGGAGGAAGACCCTTACAGTCACACACACACACACACACACACACACACACATATATATATATATATATATATATATATATATATATATATATATATATATATATATATATATATATAGTTTCACCCCGACGAGTTGCCCATATATCTGTTTCATGAAAAAAATATAAATCCACCACCCGGTAATTGATACGATTGCCAGGCAATGATTATAATCAAAACATATCCTGGAATAATTATATATTAGGATAACGTTAAATGTTATGAGGATACATCAATCTACCAGAATATATACATACTATAGCATCATCAGACAATGATATCAATGTACCAACGAGTAGTGTCAGAGGCTTTCTCCCCGGAAAAATCCAGTGTGCGGACCTTAGTCAAGTAACACTGAATGGTACTCATTAATAGTTTCCTTTGTGGGAAGTGGTGAACGATCAAATAGAATACTGCTTTGAATATAAATATGACAAAATTGTCAGTAAATGACAATTATATTACATTTATATAAACAAATAAATAAAATATGAAATGAGATTCTGAGCAGTATAAACTGAAGAGAAAACCTATGACTCTACCTCATTATTTTTTCGGAAAGAAACCTACGAAGAATATTACAAGATTTGATGACTGTTATCTTTTGTAACTGTTCAAACAAATTTTTCTTTCGACCCAAAGTCTCAATACTTTTGTGAAGATTCCTAGGAATAAAACCTGTTGTGGAAATAATCGGTAGAATAAAATTTTCTTCATTTTCCACATATATATATATATATATATATATATATATATATATTATTATTATTCGATTTCTCAATTCTTCTACAGTGTTCACTGGAGTGGTATAAACTAAACTTTTGAAATATCCCCATAAGATAAACTAAACTATTTAAGGCTGGGGACCTAGGAGGCCAGGGTTCTGACCCAACCCGTTCTATCCATCCGTCATGCACGAACCACATTATCTTTCTCACCAAAAGTGTCACATCCTCGAACAATAAAGGTAACTCCTCCTCAAGTAATTGCCGATAAGCGGAACCATTCAGTCTGCTAGGCAAAAAAAATGACCTAATCAAAAAACTTCCAATTATTCCGACTCAGACATTTAGTGAGAATTCTTCTTGATGATGAGATTCTTCAATCGAATGGGGGTTTTCCTCAGCCCTATAATGATTATTGTAAAAATTTTTGATAGCAATTCTCAGTAAGTTAGCTTCGTCTGTGAACATTATTTTACTATCAAAATGAGCATTTTCTCATTTTCATAGAGAAAATGTATTTTCTCTGATTTTATCTCCGCAGAAATTCAATCTTGAAGGAAAATTTCGACGAAGTAGAGTTTGAACGAGTTGCATATGAAACGGGTATAATAAAAACTCGTGGAGGATCCTCCAAACTAGAACTTGTGAAATATTCAACTGATTTCCAATTTTTCTTGTACTCACATGAGGATTTGCAGTAAAAGTACCAGTTTGCCTCAACCTTCTGTGGATATTTGAAAATGTTCGCCTGTCTAGTGTTATTCGATTTGGAAAGCGCACCTGGTATAATCGCCTAGCTTCTGATGTGTTTCCGTCAGCCAGACCGTACATGTATCCATAACATGTACGGTCTGGCCGTACATGTTTGGCCGTACATGTTTACTAACATTTTACTAATGCCATTTTGGAATTAGTAAAATTAGCCATTTTTTCTTACAGCAATAACTTCAAAAGTCTTAAAACTAATCGTTAATTTTATAAACAATTCGAGCAGACACTGGTTCAACTTCAGCATCTGTCAAAATAAATAAATAAATGAAAAAAATCAAAGCCTACTAGTTAATTTTTTAATTGGAAGTGCTTTCAATTCAGCGAATGCTCGAGAACGTCGGAGATGCGAAAAAATTACAAGTGTCAAAGAGGTTTCTAAATTGAACGAAAATGACGAGAATTGATTGTACGCTGATCAGTGACGTATTGCAAAAAAGTTTGAAAGGGCAAAAAACGACATGGCTCCGGAAAAGAAAACACGTTGTAGCTTCTAGTTAAGATTTAGGACGTGTAATGATGGGGGCTGTAAAAATAGCTTGCATTACAAATTTGGGCAGAATATCTCAAAAACTGCTGGAGTTTTGAAGAAAAAACCGTTTCTTCTGGAAATTTCAACACATTGTAGCTCTGCGGACCTATGTTTATATGAACTTTTTTTCCTTAAATAGCACGTAGATTCACCCTCAAGTTGCGACATACTATTAAAAGCTAACTATACCTTCAATTATAGTTTACTATTGAGGGTGGTGACTTTTGTTTGTTACAAAGTATGTTTAAAGCCAAACTTTCCAACAGATTCATCGTCATTGCTTTATTGCATTTGTGGAGAATTTTGAAATTATCCAATGTACTTATGTGATTTGTTAATTTAATAAGTTCAACTGCAGACTTGTTGGCAGAGAAGAGATGTTCTTTGAATCTAAATTCAAAATTTTGACCTGTTTGTCCTACGTAAGCTGTTGGGCATTCATTTCATTCAATTCTGTATATTCCAGACCATTTGAATTTATTATTTTTTTGGTTGGCATTGAATAGTAATTTGGAACCACTCGAAAAGGAAGTTGTTAAATTGAATTCGTGAAGACAACCTCCATTTCCAGTAGTCCTAACATAAGCAAATAAAAAACTGAAATGAAACTATGGTATTTAGATTTTAACTATATTACCAAAACTATGACCGGTTTCAACACACTGGCTTCGTCAGGTAGACACAAACTAATGAACACAGTTATTCCTTATATATTATTCTTATTTTCTACTTAATATTACATAAGGTACAAGTACAAGGGGTATGTTGGAAAACCCATCGGAGTTGCTTATTTTATGAATTGCAAAGATTGAGTAAAGGAGGTGGATTTAGATCTAATTGACCATTAAGTAACCTACCTGAATTCTTTTCTTTGTAAATCTCTAAAATTTCTCATAGATTGAGTTTTTGTCTATTATTTTCATTGTGTAAAGCTTTCAAATTATCATTAAAGTTATGTTTTTTCCGGGTAAGTGATTAGAATAATGGGAATCTGATTTATGATAATCAAAACTATGTTTGTGCTCGGATAATATAGCTTTGAAATTTCTGAAGGTTCTACCAATATAAATTTTATTAGAATCCCCGCAAGACAGTTCATAAACACCGGATTCATTACCTTTATCAATTTTAGATTTGCAGTTTTTGATATGTCGGCCTAAAGAATTATCAGTTCGGAATGCTATATTGAAATTATAATGCGAGAGGAGTGATTTTAATTTCAGACTAGGATTACTAATATAAGTTAAGCTGTTGTATTTTGTGTTAGAACTTTTTTCACTCCATGGATTGTTCTTGAAATTTTTTGCGTGAAATCGATCGATGTTCTCGATCATACTGGACTGTAACCGTTATTGACTTCTATTTGTTTATTGTATTTTGCTCTTTTATGAAACTATTTTGTGACATTGGGATATCAATGAGTCTATGTACCATACTATTGTAAGCAGTGAATAGTAATATCTGTATGCGATGGCTCATGAAAAATAGAAAAGGCATGTTCGTTGTTAATTTTAGTAATAGTTAAATCCAGAAAGTTAATGGTATTTTCTGTTTCTATCTCTAACGTGAATTCAATATTATCGTGAATTTTGTTAATGAATCCATGAATCATGGATAACATTGAAAAACTATCCAAGAACATCCGTTACACACAAACAGACAATTAGAGTCATTCAAAACATTCATTAACAAAATTCACGATAATATTAAATTCACGTTAGAAATGAAAATAGAAAACTCCATTAACTTTCTGGATTTAACTATTACTAAAATTAACGGCAAACATTATTTTTCTTTTTATCATAAGCCGTTGCATACAGATATTACTATTCACAGCGCATCTACACATCCTTATCCACATAAATTAGCTGCTTACATCAGTATTGTACATAGACTCATCAATATCTCAATATCACAAAATAATTTTACAGAAGAGCAAAATATAATTAGACAAATAGCAGTCAATAAAGGTTACAGTCCATGATTGAGAACATGATTTCACGCAAAAAATTTTAAAAAGCAATCCAGGAAGTTATTTCCAAGTATAAAAAGTTCTAACACAAAAAACAACACCTTAACTTATATTGGTAATCGTAGTCTGAAAGTAAAATCATTCCTCCTGCATTATAATTTCAATATAGCATTCCGAACTGATAATTCTTTAGGCCGACGTATCAAAAACTACATACGGTGTTTATAAACTGTCTTGCGGCGATTGTAATAAAAGCTATACTGGTAGAACTTTCAGAAATTTCAAAGTTAGACTATCCGAGCACAAACATAATTATAATTATCATGAATCAGATTTCCAATATTCTAATCACCTACTCGAAGAAAACCATAACTTTAATGATAATTTCAACATTTTACACAATGAAAATAATAGATAAAAACTCAATCTATGGGAAATTTTAGAGATTAACAGAGAAAAGAATTCAGGTAGGTTACTTAATATTCAATTAGATCTAAATCCTTTTCCTTTACTCAATCTTTCCAATTCATTCATAAAGTAAGCAACTCCGATGGGTTTTCCGACATACCCCTTGTACTTGGACCTAATGTAATATTAAGTAGGATATAAGACTAATATATAAGGAATAACTCTGTTCATTAGTTTGTATCTATCCGATGGAGCCACAGTGTGGTGAAACCTGTCATAGTTTTGTTAATATAGTGAAAATCTAAATACCATAGTGTTATTTCATTGAAAATATGTATATCGATTTTCATCAAGTAACGACCTCCCCAATCAAATTAAAAAACTGATAAATTGAAAAAGTCTGGTAGATACAGAATTCATGGAAGATGAAAGAAAGTATATTTTATACTTTCCACAATTTTATTATCAAAAACACGACCGGTTTCGACTGTCAAGTCAGTATCAAGACTTGAAAATCTATAAGCTTCAAAAATCAACCCCAATGACGAATCGTCCTTCACCAAGACAATGAAAGTTTAGATCATTCTACGTACTATTCAGACTTAAATTCATACAATACTGTGTTCATAGGTTTCTGTCTACAGGAGAATACTAAATTTTGAATGTAACAAAACACGAAAAGAATAATTACTTCCAGAGTTAGTTCGAGCACTTGGAAAACCTCCAAAAACAGTGAAATCTTTGAAAGCTATTATCTGTTTTATGCCAGCTGCATATAAAGACTTGACAGGACTCCTTGGTGTACTCGTAATTATTCACTGATATGGTATGTAATTGTAAGCTACCTCCATTATACAATGTATCCATCTGTGAAATACAGGGTGCTTCAACGAAAACTAAACAGAGGCTATATCTACTAAGATATTCATTTCTGATCAAAACGCAAAAACAGGTCAATTTTTTTTCAAGGAGGACATCTTTAGGGGTATAATACTTGCCTGAAATATCAACCCCCTAAGCGGGGGTTGCAATCCTTGAACATGTTGAATAGGGAATATGGGTCGAGTGATGACTCAAAAGGAAGGTGGTATCTTTGTCTACATTGCCTTGAACAAATTTTCTATTTTTAATTGAAAACTGTGAATGGTACAGGGTGAGCAACTGAAAGATAGAGATGAGGATGGTACTTGATGATGACTGCCAGTGATCAGCATGGATCTGTTCCATTTTACTTCACTGAAACTTGAATAGTCTCAGGGAAATAGTCTTCCCTATCTTTCAGTTGCCCACCCTGTATCTTTTACAGTTTTCAATTAAAAATGGAAATCGTTCTAGGCAATGTAGACAAAGATACCACCTTTCCTTTGAGTCATCACTCGACCCATCTTCCCTATTCAAAATGTTCAAGGATTGCAACCCCCGCTTAGGGGGTTGATATTTCAGGCAAGTTTTATACTCCAAAAGATGTCCCCCTTGAAACAAAAATTGGCCTGTTTCTGCGTTTTGATCAGAAATGAATATCTTTGTAGATATAGTTTCTATTTAATTTTCGTTAAAGCACCCTGTATACCGTTCTTCATTGGTATACTGGCCGAAATCCTGTTCTTGAACTCCCAAAACAAGTAAAATTCTTTTCAGCACCATCGTAATTGCATCCGACAAGGTGGCACTAGACAGCTGAAAATCGTCCATTAACTTTCCCACGAAGAAAAAATGTTCGATCCTACAACTTCGATTCTACTCGAAAAACTCGACCAATTTCCGAGCCTCGACCGCCTCGATTAAATCGAACTTTTTTCCCCCATCTGTTTTATGATCAGTAGTCGCTTCTAATTTGTCACCATTAAAATATTACAAATCATTTAATGATTGCTCGACCATCTCGACCCAACCATTTCAGGCATCTTAAACGTTATATCCGATGTCCGTCTAGGGACGTGAAACAAAAGCGACTCGGAAAGGCACAAAAAAAAACGACGATCGACGGACGTACATGGAATTGTCTCCCAAATTTGTACGTAACAAATCGTTTTCTAAAATACAATGGCGTGTGGTGGTGAAAGATATGTGGTCTACAGGGGCGTCTCCTAGAATTTCGAAGTAATTTGCGGAATAACTTTTTCTATTTTATCTCTTGGAATTTGACATTTGAATTTTTTCATTTCAACAAAAAGTAATGATCTAATCAATAGGTGAGGGCCAATGTATTATTTCCCAAATTTCTTAACAAAAAATGAATGTATTTTATAAAATAAAAATTCTGAGAAGGATAGGTAGCCTTCTTCATAACCAAGACTTTCGTGAAATTGCTAAAACAGTTTATCCAAATGAGAAACCGAAATGCGTAGAGAAAATTGTTCGAATCGACAAGTGGTATATATCAAAAAGATCTAGGGATTCACGATATTCTATATTTATGAAGATAGAACATTGAATATCCTTCCCTGAAGAAGGTGGTCACACCCATTAATAATACAAAACCAGACATCCACCTCCTCGTCTCAATCCGTTCGAGCGCGTTAGGTGTATAAGTATGCATTGTACATTGTATACATATACAATAGCTGCCCTCCAACGAACTGACACTGATCCTACTACCAGGCCTACCAGGAAATGATGGAAACAAAATGTAGATTGAATAGAAAACAAACTTCAACAAGCCAAACTAGTTCGGATTTTTACAGCAACACTGCACATGGTGCCTGCTGGATGCACACGAAGTCTAGGTCAAACGAAACCGAAAGTGCTGTCTGTTGCTCCTGTTCAAGACATCCTACCAGATTATACCACTGCTACGTGGCCCTCGTTGACGCTGATAATGAAGAGCGGATCGGAAAACCATAAGGCAGGCAGGTAGCAGACACATTGTGCAGCGTTGTGGTAGATAGTCCAACTAGTTTGACTTCATAAAGTTTTCTGTTTGATCTAATTTTTGTTTTGTGTCGACCTTTAGAGTCCAAGCTTCTACTCCATATAATACTACCGACCAGATATAGTATCTAAGCATTCGTTGTCTTAGTTTAAGATTCAAATTGTCGTTGCAGAACAAAGTTCTTATTTTAATAAAGTTTTGCTTTGAAGCTTTGAAAAAAAATCTAATTTTTTCCGGAAATTTCAACACCCTATAGCTCCGTAACGAAGCTTCTGCGGAGCTATGTTATAATATATGTATATAATATAATACATATGTGAAATAACCTATATGAACCTTTTTTCTTAAAATTGCACGTGGATTCACCCCCTCAAATTGTGACATACTATTATGTAACACCCTGTATATGCTAACTATACCTTCAATAATAGTTTACTATTGAGATTGGTGACTTTTTGTTTGTTACAAAGTATGTTTAATGTCAAACTTTCCACCAGATTCATCGTCATTGCTTTATTGCATTTGTGGAGAATTTTGAAATCATCCAATATAATTATGTGAATTGTTAATTCAATATGTTCAAAAACTGCGGACTTGTTAGCAGAGGAGAGATTTTCTTTGAATCTAAATTCAAAATTCTGACCTGTTTGTCTTACATAAGCTGTTGGGCATTCATTGAATTCAATTCTGTATATTCCAGACCATTTGAATTTATTATTTTTTTGGTTGGCATTGAATAGTAATTTGGAACCACTGGAAAAGGAAGTTGTTAAATTGAATTCTTGAAGACAACCTCCTTTTCCAGTAGTCCTAACATGAGCAAATAAAAAACCTGGAATAAAACTATGGTATTTAGATTTTCACCATATTACCAAAACTATGGCCGGTTTCACCATACTGTGGCTTCATCAGATAGATACAAACTAATGAACAGAGTTATTCCTTATATAATATTCTTATTTCCTACTCAATACTACATTAGGTACAAGTACAAGGAGTATGTCGGAAAACCCATCGGAGTTGCTTACTTTATGAATTGAAAAGATTGAGTAAAGGAGAAGAATTTTGATCTAATTGACTATTAAGTAACCTACCTGAATTCTTTTCTTTGTTAATCTCTGAAGTTTCAAATAGATTGAGTTTTTGTCTATTATTTTCATTCTGTAGAGTTTTAAAATTTTCATTAAAGTTATGGTTTTTTCGAGTAAGTGATTAGAATAATGGGAATCTGATTTATGATAATTGAAACTATGTTTGTGCTCGGATAATCTAACTTTGAAATTTTTGAAAGTTCTACCAGTATAAATTTTATTACAATCTCCGCAAGATAGTTTATAAACACCGGATTTATCACCTTTATCAATTTCAGATTTGCAGTTTGTGATATGTCGGCCTAAAGAATTATCAGTTCGGAATGCTATATTGAAATTATATTGCGAGAGGAATGATTTTAATTTTAGACTAGGATTACCAATATAAGTTAAGCTGTTGTATTTTGTGTTAGAACTTTTTATACTTCCTGAATTGTTTTTCGAAATTTTTTGGGTGAAATCATGTTCTCAATCATACTTGAACTGCAACCGTTATTGACAGCTATTTGTTTAATTATATTTTGCTCTTTTATGAAATTGAACTTAAAAATCCAACTATCCTCATTTCAGAGAAATAGTCAACGAGGAAAACAGAATAAGTCGATAGAATTTTACCAGATATCAAGTGATGAAGATGCTCACTAAAAACGAACCGATTCGATGATACGATCTCTATTTCTTGGATTTTCTAAGAATTTCTTTGAAGTACCTTAAAAACCAAATAATTCTTCAATCCAAGTTTGAATCTTTCCGTTCTGTGTTTTCTTGAAATCAATTTCGTAATACCTGTATTTAGTATTATGCAAAGCATAGCTTTTCGCCTGGCAGCTGTGTCGTGAATTTTGAGTTGCACTATATGTGACTTTTCTGATTTTCGATGTATGAAAAAACTGAAGATTTTCACTCAAAATGATTAGAAAGGGCGCCAGTTCATTTTTTTATGAAAAAATGTGAACAGAAAAATTTGAGGTTATTGAAACTTTGAATCTCAAAATAGCTGGTGTCCAACTACAAGAATAATTAATTGTTTCATACTTTCAATGAATATTATTTATGAAAATCAATGATATATGGAATTATATCAAATATAGTTCTTCTGAAATAAGTCTATCAAAAAATATGATAAATAAGGTATTCATAGAAAAATAATCGTTACCTTGGGTGACCACCTTCGGTTCACATTGAGTTATAATGTAAACCTTAATAATAAAAGAATCTCTGATTCAGGACTAACCTAGTAAATTTTGTATTTACACCTTTTACTTTATTTCAAATGAAAAAGTAGAAATTCTTCAGAGGAAATAGGTTAGGTTAGATTGTAGTTGTCGAAAATAGGTAGGTATAACTCGTCAAAGTATTGACGAAAATGCTGGAGGTAATAGGAACTCCAACCAAGAAGTTTTTCTTATAGAGTGACCGGAAAACTTCGCTACGATTTATTCCTTAGAACTCTTCTAAGAATCTCCTATGAACCCTGTGAATTTCAGTTCAAATAACTGATATGCATAGGACTAATTGAAATTGTGAAGATTGAAATGCATCAGAATTGAAATTTACTCAATAGAATTAAATTCAAACTAAACGATAACCTAGAAATGTTTCCTTTGAATATCTGAGAAACTTATTTTTCTTAAAAGGAATTTCAAAATTGAAGTATAGTGAAAACATACCTGTTCGAAGACAGAGTTCACTCTCAAAAGTGTCTACTATGTAGACATATATAACTACGTCTCGAAGATTCCAAATCTTGAACGCACAAAATTTCTCACACGAGAAAATAACTGAATAATTGAGAAGAGTTCTAAATTGATAATCACTCCTTCACTTTCAAAGCGGAAAAAGAAAGAACTCGTCAGAGAGGAAAATCGGATAATTGTCACCGGTCAACCAGGTGCGCAGAAGGTTATCAGTATAATATACGAAGAATTTGATAAGTATAGTTACACTGCTCATACATAAGTTGCATAAATAATTATGATTCTGAATGTACGGTGAGATTTTGAAATAAATAATTATAGAGTTAATTTGCGTTTTCTTATAATAAGTACCCTGGATGTTGGAGTCCTTATTCAAGTAGATAGTTTAGAAAGATGGTACCATGTTTTAATCACTACTTAATGAATATAAACTTGAAAGTCAAAATTGCATTCAAGAAATACACCGTGAACTGATTTCAACGAA
The DNA here is from genome assembly GCA_013387265.2 of Cryptolaemus montrouzieri. Lineage (NCBI taxonomy): Eukaryota > Metazoa > Arthropoda > Insecta > Coleoptera > Coccinellidae > Cryptolaemus > Cryptolaemus montrouzieri. Next base: position 47,391,314 of record JABFTP020000021.1, read on the forward strand.
TATTTCACTATAAATTTCTTGTGAATTTACTTATGATTTTCACAACGCTACATGCGTAACCCATTTCTCCCAGTTCCTGAAACTTCCATCACATTTATTATTGTCTCCACAGATAATCGGAACCGAATCACTCTCAGCTTAGTTTCCCAAAATAACTTCGAGCTTTAGCGGTGAAAAAAATCCTGCATACTCTCGTCAGTTCGCGATTTACGAGTATTCGCACACAGAGCAGCTGCTCAACCCGTTTCCATAACACAAATATCTGTATTCAACTGTGAAATGAAAACGGTAATGACGTTGGGAAAATATGTTAGAAATTACATGTATCGAGGGAATTTCAGATGTTTAATGTCCCATTAAATTATGCAATTCTCTACAGTCTCCTTAGATAACATATGGCCACATTGTTGAGATTCTCTTTTAATTGATATTATAAAAAAAATAAACTGAGAGTCATTAGGGTCTTCCGACATGAGTAAAGATTAGAGAACTTGGTCCATGGAAATAGCCTGCAAGATGTTACCCCATTAGATTTTTATCTATGGGAGTACCTAAAGAACAAAGTTTATAGTTCGCTAATGATTTCGAGGTAAAATCTCGGACTAAAAATGAGACGTTCCTCTGACAGAATTGATCCCAATCAAGTGCAAAATAAACTATTAATGAAGTGCGCTCGCAGATTGAAAAATCTTCTGAAAACAATGGTGGACGATTCAAATATTCAGTTTGATTTCGTTTTTACTATACCATTTATGTTAACGGATTTTTTTAAATTTTATTCTTCATAAATATTATAAATTTTGATTCTGGTTGCCAAAACGACATCTTTATCGTTTGAAGTTTTCTGTATTTTATAAGTGACAAAATTCGATTGTTATTTTCTAAACTGTTCTCTACAAATTGGTCGATAATTCGAATACTTTTCGTGGAATGTTCTGCAAGTTCGACTTATTGTTTATTGACCTTCGCCATGAATGATAAACACATTCATGATATCCTCTAATCTTACCTGATTTTAGTTTTGGAAATAACTGTAGGTTCTCATTAAATTTTTTGAAATGAGGATAAGCGTTTCATTGAATGTTTATGTGTGCGTGGCTATACTGCTAGGCAAATATTACGCCAATTTTCAGCCCCTAATTACAAAAGAAGTACAATCTATGATCTTGAGGAAAAATTTCGGACAACAGGGTCATTAGGAAGAAGATCAGGATGACTGTTTCCCAAATATCTCAGAGATGCCAACTGTTGAAAACATCTGCAAGAATAATAATACGACACGATTTCTTTAAGATCATAGATTGTCCTTCTTTTGTAATTAGATGCTGGAGATTGGTGTAATATTTTCCTAGACTTGATACAACGAAAAGAGAGAGTGTAAACAAAACAAACGCATGAGGCCTGAAGGTGATGTCACACAGGGTTGAATCCAGGGACTGGCTTCCATTTGACCACGAAATTGAACTCTGAATTAAGTAATGGACATCAATGATGTAGAATTTCATTCTAAAATAAAGTATTCACGCAATAGTTTCGGATATGACTGATTGAATTATCATAAAAAACAGGCAATGTAATACGCAAATGATGTTGTAGGTATATTTTCTGGTAGTAGAACATTATTGAAACATATATATTACAAGAGTTACATAAAAAAGGACATCAAGGATTATCATCGTCATTATCAGATTCAGACGATGAACTTGAATCATTCTAGAGGTTGACAATAATAGGATCCAGTTGTTCGTCTGTTATGTGATCTAATTGCCACATTCTCGGTTCGACCTTCTCTACGACATGCTTAATGCAGTTTTACCACTTGACAGCATCAATCCTTTCAATGGATTCGGCGAAAAGCTTCTTCATGTCTTGGAATTTGAATGATGTGCCACATAATTCTTCATCTCAGCCCAAACAAGATCGATGGGATTGAGCTCGCAATGATAGGGCGGGAGTCGCAACACAATTATATTTTGGTTTCGAGCGATTTCATCTAGTACATATTTATTATACGATGGTTTGTGGGTTTTGACTATTCGCAGAAGCTCTGCTTCAATCAAATCATCACCGAAAGCAATATTTTTTTAACGTAGCCATTCTTGAATAGTGGCTCTTCTACTGGCAGATGTCGGGAGTTTTTCTGTGCGTCTAGAATGATAAGACGCATTGTCTAAAACGATGACACATCCGTCTTCCAATTTCGGTAAAATATTTTCAAACTATTCTTCGAAGTTGGGTCCATCCATTTCTTCGTGGTAGTCACCAAATTAATTCGATTCGAATGACCACAGTGCGTCGGAAACGAATCCAGTATCACTTCCAATATTGCAAACGATGAGTCTCTTGCCTTCACCTGCAAAGACATAAAAATGATTTCTATTAATGATTGCATGTGTCTATTTTCATCTAACTTAATCATGTGTAATCTCATAATTCAAGAAAATACTTAATTTTGATAATTAGAGAATTGAGTTAAATCACCGATGAACCTTTTGACGACAGGTAGGTGGCACACAGCCTACTTAAGTTAATTTACAATAGCAATAGAGATAAAGAAAAACACAGAAGTAGCAATAGACCCTTAATAAGATCCCATCTATTCGTCCAAATTGAATTATCCTATTGCTGTTGTAAATATAGATTGAAAACATGATATAGAACGTCCTTGAAAGAAAGCGGCATGCTAACAATTCGAAACAGGATTGTCATGGTACCAGGTACAGGATAATGAACAGTATGTATGGGTTTTACCCTATAGCATAATTTGCAAGGAATAACAGGAATATTTTCATAAAGGGTATTCGAAAACCTTCATTCTGCAGTTAGTTTTAGGTAAAAATTATGGTTTCAAAAATATGATGAAATATCTGATGACGTGCCTATTGTTGATACAGAGTAAGCATGATTCAAATCAAGATTTGAATCAGAATAAAAATCAAATAAGTTTATCAAGAAATTAGCGAACCAACAGAACTTGTGTATCATTTGAAAATCATGAATATTATATTATATTATACATGAATTATTCATGCATAATATAACTACCACTCACCTGTGGGATTGTTCAATCCAGTCGATAAACCTTCTTGGAAAGCCTGTCTGGCTGTTTTGACCGATGTATCTACCCAAACACTTGATTTAGTGTTTAGTGTAGTCTTCGCGGTAGTTTTTAATTTGTTTAAGATAGTCTCTCCTCCACAAGACTATTTCCTCTTTCCCCAATAGTAAACCATTCCTCCCCTTTTCTGGAATCTGAAGTCCATTTTTTTAATATTTTACGGAATGTTGTTCTTTTAAAATTTGGAAGATCAACATCACTTTTCACTTCATTCAATATTTTATCTATTGTAGGTAATTCATTTCTATGAAAAAACTGATGCACTTTCTTACTAATCAGATTTTTGTCGAAATCAGTAACACTATCCGCAATTTTCACCCTTTTCGGATACGTCCTCGGTTATGAAAAAGAATGATTCTCCTTATCCTCCTTTATGAGTAAGCACTAGTTTTACTAACTCCCACAATATTTGCCACTTGTTCGACGATTTCGTTGATAGGTGCAGAATCTATTTGCATTTGTCTATTATAGACGTTGAAAATGATCTGTTTTTTATTCAAAGTAAAATGACCTTTCTTAGGCCGCTTTTTCGGAGAATAATTTTCAACAGTACTTTCATCTGTAGTATCCGTAGACGACATTATACACACAATATTTTCACTTTTCAACACTCGATCAATAACACCAAAACAATAATGAAAATGTAATTTTCTATCCGATGGACCGAGACCGTACCTGTACAGACTGCTAACATTCAGATCCCACCCCCTAAACATGATTCGGCCAATTACAGAGCTACTAAATCTTCTGGCGTCTGCTGTATTTGTTTTGACGTGGTCTCTCTTTCGGTTGCCTAGAGTATAGCAGTATAGCCACGCACAAATAAACATTCAATGAAACGCTTATCCTCATTTGTTAAAACCATTGTTAACAATTTCAAACGTCAAAAACAAGCAACACCAAGTTATAGCTCAAAACAGATGTAGTCTAAACTCGATGACATTTCATTGTTTTTTGTTTATCATAAAGTTAATGCATGCAGTCTTTGTTCAGAGGTTTCACAACGGGAGATGCATATGATGGTGGAAAAGAGAAACATTATTGACGAATTGGCACAATTCTGAATCAATATTCGACCCCTCAAAATGATAGGAAAGGTTCAATCTAGTGATTTAATTACGCAGTTGATTCATTACGACCAAGAAAACTTACCTAGTTCCTTGGCTTTCCAATGAGGCAAGAACGAATGATCTAGCTCTAAAATTGCGAAAGTTATAAAGGAAAAAATTTTCCGGTTTTCTCTGGCGCACCCTATATAACCTTCATCTGAATAAATTCAAAATTTTGTTCGGTAATTTCTTGTAGCAGTGTTAATAGTAACTTTCGTAACTATTATGCTTCAATTATCTATGAAAATTAAGATGTAATAAAATTTGCTCATATCACATAATTAACATTCTCATTGTTCGTTAAATTAAGAGAACGAATCAGATGCCTCATCAGCATCAACATCAATAACAAGACCATTCAATCCGTAGTACCAGATTGAATGGCCTAATTGGCTTCTCAATCAATGAATCTCCACATTACCATAACATAAAGCCTTCCACTTGATGCAGATATCAGGCGGCCGAACTGGAATACCATTCAAATATAAATAAGTAAATCCATTAAATTAGTCGACAATTCGCCGTGATTATAGGTTCTGGCGTGGTTTGTCGAGCGACTTCTTCGGGGCATACAGGTCTGCGGCTCTGAAACACCCAACTCTTCGTCTTAATCGTGGTGCCCTTTATATGGAAGGCGAATCAAAACATGAACATTACCGTCATACTAGACGGTCTGATAACAGTGGCGTATCCCATGACTTCGAAAAGAAAGTGATAATGAAAAATTCTTCTTCGTTCAGGACATAATCATGAAAAAAATTCCGAATTCTTGAATAAAATATATCAGTCGTTTTGATATCATTTGACTATAAATTGTGTCAAATAAGTACCGGGAATTGATTATTCAAAATATCTGTTCAAAACGATTGACAAAATTGTTTTTGCTAATCTGGCACAATTGTTTACTAACAAGGAGCGTGATTGCGATCTGTCATTTAATTTGTTTTATTAGTTCTCACAAGTGTGTTTTGCGATTGTTTCAATAGATAAAAATATCGAACACAGAATTTGTCTAAAATTTTGTATTGAAAATGGAATTTCTTGTGCCAAATCGCTGAAAATGTTACAGAAGGCAAATCGACATTATCGAAAACCGGTGCATATCAGTGGTACAGTGCATTCAACAGCGGCCGAGATGTGGTAGAAGATTTGCCTCGCTCTGTTTAGCCATCAACATCTTCAACTGAATTTAACACCGATAAAGTGAAGAAAATGGTAATTGAAAACCGTCATTTAATTTTGAGAGTTATAGGCAATGAAATTTCTGTGTCTCACGAATCAATTCGAACCATTGTAATCGATTATTTAGACATGAAACGCGTTGCCGCTCGACTGATTCCAAAAGACCTGAATTTTCGTCAAATATTGAATCGCGTAAAGGTCTCTGAAGACATGCTTGACAAGTCAGTTCCGACCCCACATTCATTAGACGCATTGTAACTGGTGATGAGACATGAGTTTATGAGTTTGACATGCAAACCAGTCAACAAGCTTCGGAATGGCAGCTTCCAACTGAACCGAAATCGAAAAAACCTCGTCAAATTCGATCAAAAGTCAAGAACTGTTTTCTTTAATCATCGGGGTGTTGTGCACTCGGAATTCTCGCAAGAAGGTTAGACGATAAATAAGGAATATTACCTGGGCGTTATGCGGCGTTTGGGAGAGCGAATTTGTCGAAAAAGGCCATATTTGTGGAAAGGATTTTGCATCACGATAATACACCATCTCAAAAGGTTATCATTGTGATTGAATTTTCGACCAAAAACTCATCAAATACCATCGAAATCACCGTATTCATCTAAAAAGGTTCCGGCCGACTTTTTTCCTCTTCAAAACTCAAATTACCATCCGTTTTGGATCGTTTGGAATTTTAGCCGACTCGGTGGCGTAGAGGATATGATGCTCGTCCCCTGCGCAGTGGTACCTGGGTTCAATCCCCACAAACTCGGTACGATTTTTCGGACTCTGGAATCCCTTGAGTATCCATTTTTCGGAGGAGATGTAAAGTCGTCTGTCCTGTCTAACAGAGATGTGTTGGGCATTAAAGATCCCTTTCCTCGACACGCGAGGGATTCGGCAAAGTTCCCGGTTTAGAGAGGTGACAGAATTCCCCGGCGTATCATTGGCCGAAAGGCGGAAATAGAGCACGTTTAAGGAATAACAAACAACCAAAGATAATTCGAGGTGAGAACTGAAGTCTATTCTGGCAAAAGCTTTTGAAAATGTTTTGATGAATGGATTATTCTATTCATTCGCGTAAATGTATTATTCGTAAGTACTACTACAAGTGCTCAGATTTGGCCAGATATTTTTGTATGCTCGTTTTCGAATACTTAATTGCAGGCAATTAAACGAGAACTGGGCGACAAAATCACGAGAGCTACGCTCTAGTGATTTTGTCGAGCAGGTCGAGTTGAATTACTGAAAAGTAAGTATGAGAAAACGAGCTTAGATAAATATCTTGCCAAATCTGAGCTCGAGTGGTATTTGCTGAGAAAATTCCGCGAATGACAAAACGTACAACATGAACTTTATTGAAAAATGCACACAAGCTCAACGAGAAATTCATAAAGCATTCATCACAAACATGTTTAGTTATTATTGGAATGAGCAGTTATTGAAAATGCAATTACTATATACAATTTTTCACTCCGGGTCGATTCTATATGGGACGATTCCTAAGGAATTCAGCATTCGCAGAAGTTTTTTGAAGATTTAAAACAAGACTCAAATGATGCTCATTGTTCAGTTGCAGGTAGGGATTAATAGAGCTGGCCGTAGAGTGTCCGGTTAGTTTGATCAATTCTTGTTCAGTGACACCTGCCTCCGATAGGTTCGAAACAGCACTGGATCTATGAGAATGATTTGTGATCTTTTCATTTTTCGTATCCAGTCCAACTTTCTCTGCTGAAATTTTTGTCCATTTGGATATTTCATTTATTCCAAAAGACATATGTTTGTACCAACCCTTACAAGTACTGGTTTTCTAAAATTGATTGGGAGCCAGAAATAATCTATCACTTGTAATATGATCGAGCCATTTCGACAATATCTTATGAAACAACCTCACAAGACATAAATCTGGGTTTTCCTTATCTTTTACTATCCATTTACTATCACAGCATTTTTTTAGCCGCCTTGGCAAGTTTTCGAGAATACTGGGTTATATTCAATACGACCAGTCACTTCTCCGTTATTAAATTTTTCCTCTTTGAAAAAGTGTACCTTGCAAGTTGCTGCTTCACCGCCACGCCATGCTAATTCATAAGCAATAATATGAACAATTTTTTTCAACAAACCTATCGGGCATTGTCGTCCCAGTACAGAGCCATGCTGTCAATTTCAGTTCTTGTTAATGCAACGGAACTTCCTTTGCGCTTTTCCACATCCCCTTGTAACATCTTCCTTTTAGAATTGCGAGCTTCACGAGCCTTTCTAAATGCTGAATCGGTAAAGGGGTTGAAACTCATGTTGAATTTTTCGAAATACATATTCTGCGTGATTTTCGCAGTTATGTTCCACATTGTTGTGACAACGTATTCTTTGTAATCTTGTCTATTCATTTCTTTCATAATGAAACCCCAATACATAAGAATTTCTGCAATATCTTCAATAGAATGCTGTATATCCAAATCGAACGTTCGCTCCTTGCAGAATATACTGAATTCATTCCAAATCGAGCTGTGCGTTTTTCTTATATTTTTGGGGATAGAATTCTGTATAGAACTATTTATTTTTGCTTCACTGTTGCTTCCAAAACGAGACAATTCAATTTATATCAACAGAAACTTTACAACAGGTACTAAAATGGCTGTTCTTGACAGTTTCAAAACCGTGCTATTTGTTGTTGTTGTGAGTGTTGCGTTTCCATAGAAACGTTTCTCTGTGGGCGAATTTATCCACTAATCCTACCTTCCTTCCTATTTCTATGCAATTCATCCGATATCAAACTCGAATTTCCGTGTTCTTAAACATGCATTTTGACACATAAGTGGAATTGTCGAAATTATCCTACTTTAAAGGCGATACAATAGGTTTGGATGAAAAATAAATATTTTGTGTTTCATTGTCCAATTCCATGCACTTTTTCGACAGAATGTATCTCAAATTGATTGGTGAAGACAGAGAATTCCGAGCAGCATTGGTACCTCATAGTTATGCATGGTAAAGTGAAGTATAGTTAATTTATTTGCATGTTTTTACATGGAGATAGTTACATTTGTTACAATTGGCACAATATGCTTCCATTTGAAAGAGTACAAAAAAGTGTACATACATCAGAAATTGACAAAACTAAGAGCTCAAGGCAAGAAACTCATCAACTTCATAAAATGGTTGGTCTTTCAATAACGCTTTAACCGTTCTTTTGAAGCAGATAAGTAACCCTGCAAAAATCGGACTGTACTATTTTCTACCCCTCATGAAATAATTATGACAATCACTGCCCCTAGCATAGCCATCCCTGTTCTTAAGAGCGTACACTAGTGACTCAAAATTATGAAGACAAGGAAAGCTAGGAAAGATTTTGAGTCTACGAAATAGCAGCTTACAGCTTTTCTAATAACCCAGACCAGCTATCTGTCTAACCGCCCTTCTCTGAATGGCAAAAATCCGATGCCGAAAGGAGTATCTACCCACGCTCTTATTCGTAAGGCAGTAGTAGGTAGTATCTCAGTATTGCACTCAACAACTGATTTCCCATTGATCTGATCAGAAGCACACACCGGGACAATCTCGGAATAAGCTGATCGGCATGGATATCCCACTGGAGATAAAAGTTCTCAGTAATTTCTAGAGACCTCCCTGAGCACAGCATCTAAATTGTGGAAGCCACTGATATTGCAGTATCATCTACGAAGAGCACTGTAGTGTACCTGCCAAAAAAAATTGGAAAACCGTTCATATAAGTTAGAAACAACAATAGTCCTAGATCGGAGCGCTGCGGGGCACCGAGAGGATCAATTTCCTACCAGATCAGCTGCCATTAAAAACAACTGCCTGACATGAGTTTGAGAGGTATGAATTTATAAGAGCAGAACTAACCCTGGAACAACCGTACGCCTCCAGCTTACCCTACACTATCGAGTATGCTACACTGTCAAATGATTTTGTCCAGCAACAATGAATATGGCAACACGCCACTACAAAACCATCTAGGTCCAATCAACAAAGCCGAGAATGGCATATACGACACTTTTTTCCTATCTGAAACCAAGTTGTGCCGAACTGAGTAAGTTATTAGCTTAAAGACAGCACACTAATTGAGAATACAATAGCTTCTCAAATACTTTCGAAAATATAGGAACAGAGAAGAATACAATCTCTAGTAAACACCTGGAGGAAGAAATGGAAAATCTCACAATGAAAAATAATACAGAAAAGAGTAAAATAATGATGGTAAATAATACAACACTATTATAGGAAAAAGGCAATATTTTGGAAACAAGAAGAACTGGAAGTAGTAACAGCATATGGATATCTGGGAATTGTGATATCAAACTAAGGTAAGATTGATCCGGAAATCGCGAGAAGAAGGCAAAAAGCATTTAACATCTACTATGCAATAGACAAGGTGGTACTTGACAAAACTACGAAGACTCAAGAGTATAAGCCTAGGTCAGATCCACTGAAGATTCAGTAGGTTTCTTTTGGAGTAAGGATCAAAAGAAAAACAGAGCTTATTGTTGTGAATCAGCCGACTTTTTGACATCTTTATTGGTTCTTCTTCAGGGTAACTATAATGAAAACACAACATGGTTCAAATATAAACCCTCTCTGTGGTATTCTCAACAGCAACAACAAAAATGTATATGTATATATAAAATAAATTACATGGGTACGAAAAACATGAGATCTAAAAACAGTTGAAATGAATATTGATTAAAATTACTTACATTCAATACAAGTACCCAGTCTAAAAACTAATAAACACCGACAAAACATTACGTAAATATAAAATTCATAATTTGAAATCGAAACAACAACACACACAGCCTTAAATTCGCAACGATACTGAAAAGAAATGAATGAACTCGAAAATCATATGTCAGCCGTTTGCATGGTAGAACACGTTCGAGTAGGTACCAAAAATGATTAGTTTGCATTTTATTCCGTTCCCAATTTTTCTATAATGTTAAAATAAGAACGGGTGAGAAGATCGATGTCAGATCGTCTGTTTACGGCCCCATTCTTTTTTATCTCGAGCATTTCTTCAAAAATTATTTTACCGTAGAAATTCTGTTTTCCCAAGATTTTTGCATTTTCAAAGTTGAAATTGTGTCCTTGATTTATTTTATGTTCAATCAAAGCGGTGGAATGTCGTCTTTTCCGAAAATTCTTGCATTCTGCTATGTGTTTTTTCAATCTTTTTTCATCAGTTTGACCTATGTAGCAAGCCTCACAGGACCAACAGGGAATTATATAGATTACATTTGATTGTTGTTCAATCGGTACCGTTGCTTTGGTTCTTGTAAAAAGGAGAATTTTGAGAGTAGTCTCACTTTTCAGACGAATTTTTATGTTGCCCATGTTTCTGACAAAAATTTTTGTATTCTCTCAGATAGACCTCTCACATATGGAATTTTGTAGAACTCAGTTTGATTGTTGCTATTAATAGATTTGGGTATCAACGCTGGTCTTGAATATCTAAGGATTAACTTTTATGAGGGAAATAGGGTGATTTTTTTTTATTAGAATTTTTATAATGTACTTGAGATTGCTATCTCTGTACGTTTCACTCGATAAGTTGATCGCTCTGTGTATAAGATGTTGAACAACATTGAGTTTCTGTTTGAATGGATTCTCGGATCGAAAACTGAGGAATCTCTCTGAAAATGTAGGTTTATGATACCAGTTAGTCAGTATATTACCGTTTTCTTTCCTAATGACTAGGACATCGAGGAATGGTATCTGCATCTTACTTTCAGGTTCAATTTTAAACTGAAGTCTTTCTTAAAAGAATTGAAAATTTGAAGAACTCTATCTTTGGTATTTTGTGAATTGCAGTAAGAATTTCATCCACATATCTACAAAAAAAATGGTGGTGGAAAAGATGAGAGTTTTAAACAATGTAGTCTGAACATAACAATGTCCGCACAAATGGGTGACAGACAATTGCCCATCCCCAACCCAAAAGTTTGTTGGTAGAAACAGTCCTCAAACTGAAAATGGTTACTATATGTACAAAAATCAAAAAGTAGCAGAAAATCCTCCATTAACATTGTTGTGTCTCCATAAATACTGACCAGTTTTCTTCAATTATAAGTTCAACTAATTGCACAGGAATATTTGTAAAAAGGGACACCACGTTCAAAGATACAAGTTCAAAATTGGGTGGTATTTGCTTCGTTCTAATGAAAGTCGAGAAAGAGAAAGAGTCTTTCGCGTATTTTTCATCATTTCTATCAAAGAGTTTGTCAAGAAACTTCGATATGACCTTAGTCAAATTATATAAAGGTGAACCAATAAAAGAAACTACTGGTCGAAAAGGCACGGACATTGTTATGTCCAGACTACAGGAACATTGTTTAAATTTTTTGTCTTTTTCACCGCCATTTTTTTATAGGTACGTGGATGACATTTTAACTGCAATTCACAAAATACCAAAGATAGAGTTCTTCAAATTTTTAATTCTTTTAATGAAAGACTTCTGTTTTCAATTGTTTCTGAAAGTGAGACGCAGATACCATTCCTCGATGTCCTCGGTAATATACTGACTAACTGGTATCATAAACCTACATTTTCAGAGAGATTTCTCAGTTTTCGATCCGAGCATCAAACAGAAACTCAATGTTGTTCAAAATCTCATACACAGAGCGATTAACTTATCGAGTGAAACGTACAGAGATAGCAATCTCAAGTACATTAAAAAAATTCTAATAGAAAATAATTACCCTATTTTCCTTATAAGGAAGTTAATCCATAGATATTCAAGACCAACTTTGAAACCGGAATCTATTAATAGCAAGAATCAAACTGAGTTCTACAAAATTCCATATGTCAGAGGTCTATCTGAGAGAATACAAATGATTTTTGCCAGAAATATGGGCAACATAAAAATTTGTCTGAAAAGTGGGAATACTCTCAAAATTCCTCTTTTTTACAAGAACCAAAGCAACGGTACCGATTGAACAACAATCAAATGTAATATATGAAATTCCCTGTTGGTTCTGTGAAGCTTGCTACATAGGTTAAACTGGTAGATATTCACAAGAAAAATAGAAAGAACACATAGCAGACTGCAAAAATTTTCGAAAAAGACCACACTCCACCGCTTTGGTTAAACATAAAATAAATCAAGGACACAATTTCAACTTTAAAAATGCAAAAATCTTGGAAAAAGAGAATTTCTACGGTAATAGAATTTTTGAAGAAATGCTCGAGATAAAAAAGAATGAGGGTAGGGCCTTAAACAGACGTTCTGAGATCAATCTTCTCAGCTGTTCTTATTTTAACATTATTGAAGAATTAAGGACGAAATGAAATTCAAACTACTCCTTTTTGGTACCTACTTGACGTGTTCTACCATATTCGTTTCATGCATACGGATGACATGATTTTCGAGTTCATTCATTTCTTTTCAGTATCGTTGCGAATTTCAGACTATGTGTGTTGTTGTTTCGATTTCAAATTAAGAATTTTCGATTAACGTAATGTTTTGCCGGTGTTCATTAGTATTCAGACTGGGAACTTGTATTAAACGTAAGTAATTTTAATCAATATTCATTTCAACTGTTTTTAGATCACATGTTTTTCGTACCCATGTAATTTATTTTATATATACATATACCTTTTTTGTTGTTGTTGTTGAGAATATCATTGAGAAGGTTTATATTTGAACCATGTCGTTTTTTCATTAGAGTTGCCCTGAAGAAGAACCATTAAAGGTGTCGAAACGTCGGCTGATTTACAACAATAAGTTCTGTTCTTCTTTTGATCCTTACTCCACAAAAAACCTTCTACTCGAGTTTATAGCTTTATTGTACCTACGTCCTTCTAGCGGAACTTGGTTTCTATTCCAAATTAAGCTCAATTGAAATAAAATTTCTCAAAAAAAAAACCAAATTTGATAGAATACAGAACTCAAAAATAATACAGATGGAAAAACAAAATCGATTTTGACAGATTTAGGAAACAGGCTGTTAATCTAGTTTGGACTAATAAAACAAATGAACCCGTCAAGAACAGTGAGGAAGATCAGCCTAACAGATAAAGAGACGAGGAGGCGAAGGGCTAAAACCAAGGTATAATCGGCTGAAAATAATGGAAGAGAACGGCATCAGTAAGAGATTAACTCCAGTGGAAAAGAGGAAGATGGCTCATGATCGATGCACATGGAGGAAATGAATAGAGAACTCGGGGGAATAAACACAAATCCAGACGCCCTGAAAGGTCAAATGAGAAGATGAAGAAGAAGATCAAATTAGTACCTGGCTTATTACGACCTAGATATGGGATAATAGAAAATAAACAAGTACTGTGTTTTGAGGAATTTTAGTTAATAATTGCGATTCGTAACGCGTTTCATTACACCGTAGCTTCTTCAGACGAATGAATGTACAGAAAATAAATGAGAATATGAATATAAATGTTCTCGAGTAATTACTTATTGGGTTGCTTCTTCTTAAGTGGTTATTTATCACAGGTATATCCAATAAAATTAAGGAATAGATTGCTCCCCGAAGAGATTCAATAGAGGTGAAGGGCTTAAATCGACTTGTTCATTGATGAGTCTACCTGAGTGTTTGTATTTATTGATTTCTAAAGTTTCCCAAAGATCTACCTTCCAATATTTATTATCTGTATGCAAAATTTCAAACTGTGGGTCGAAAGAGTGATTATTTTCTAAGAGTTGATTCCGGTAATTTGAATGTGATTTTTTATTTGAAAAACTGCGTTTATGTTGCGATATTCTAATATTAAAATTTCTGTGTTCTACCACTGTAGAAATTATCACAGACATTGCAATTCAATCTATAAACACCTGATTTCTTGTTTTTACCTGATTTGGTTTTATTATTTTTATATATTTACCTAAATTAATATTAGTTTGGAAAGCTATGTTGAAATTATTGCTACTCAAGAATGATTTCAGTTTCTCACTTGTAATGCCAACGTAGATTAAGGTGTTGAATTTTTGTTTCAATTTATCGACAGGGTAAACTTCATTCACTGCGATTCTACTTTGTTTTTATTTAAAATATTATTTATTAGTTTGGGATTGTAACCATTATTTTGGCTATTCGTTTAATCAAATTTAATTCTTTGTTGAAATTTTCTGGCGATAACGGGATGTTAATCAATCTATGAATAAAACTATTGAATGCTGACATTTTATGTTGATACGGATGACACGACGAGTTATGTATTATAATATCTGTATGTGACGGCTTATGGTAAATTGCGAAGACATGTTTTCCATTTTCATTCGAAATTGTTACGTCTAGAAATTTATCGAATTATTGCTTTCTATTTCAGTTGTGAATCCAATTTTGGATGTAATGAATTTATATGATTTTCGAAAATATTTAACTGTCTATCTGTTCCTGTGAAGCAAATAATGATTAAATAAATAGCCAAAAATAATGGTTACAATCTCAAACTGATAAATAATATTTTAAATAGAAAACAAAGTAGAATCGCATTGAATGAAGTTCACCCTGTCGATAACTTGAAACAAAAATTCAACACCTTAACCTACGTTGGCATTACAAGTGAGAAACTGAAATCATTCTTGAGTAGCAATAATTTCAACATAGCTTTCCAACTAATAATAATTCAGGTAAATATATAAAAAATAATAAAACCAAATCAGGTAAAAACAATAAATCAGGTGTTTATAGATTGAATTGCAATGTCTGTGATAATTTCTACATTGGTAGAACACATAGAAATTTTATATTAGAATATCGGAACATAAACGCAGTTTTTCAAATAAAAATCAGATTCAAATTACGCTAATCATCTCTTAAAAATAATCACTCTTTCGACCCACAGTTTGAAATTTTGCATACAGATAATAAATATTGGAAGGTAGATCTTTACGAAACTTTAGAAATAAATAAATACAAACACTCAGGTAAACTCATCAATGAACAAGTCGATTTAAGCCCTTCACCTCTATTGAATCTTTTCGGGGAGCAATCTATTCCTTAATTTTATTGGATATATATCATAATGAACCACTTAAGAAGAATCAAGCCAATAAGTAATTACTCGAGAACATTTATATTTATATTCTCATTTATTTTCTGTACATTCATTCGTCTGAAGAAGCTACGGTGTAGTGAAACGCGTTACGAATCGCAATTATTAAGTAAAATTTCTTAATACACAGTACTTGTTTGTTTTTTATTATTGATAATAAAATTTTACCAAGTAAAGCCTTCCAAATTCAAATAGATATGAGAATGCTGACATCAGTTACGAAGCGGCTGATCGCCCTGTTATCATTGACACTTTTTCAGAAATGTAAGTTCTTATATGAATTGTGACTCAATAAATGGAATCAAATGAAATTTAAAATATTGTTAATTCAAAAAAGTCGTGGAAATGGAAGCTAAGTTCGAGGCGGTATCTAAACCTGTAATATACTTCAAAATTCTTTATCGATAGTCGTTCTTACAAGAAGCAAGTCAGATGACTCCTTTCATGAATCATTTCCATTTTCTTAGAGGGGAGATTTTTTCCTTGATGAATGATTGCGGGTCTTTCTTCTACGCCAATGGTGCGCTACCAGTCCATTATTTGCACTTCGAGCATCGAAAGCCATATCAGATCATGTCGTCATTTTTTCTACCTTGGCAGTTTTCTAAACGGGCTCTTCGTTCTGGAAATATCCAACTTACAAGTATTCCCAATCAGTGAATCGACGTTTGAAGAGACGGGCGACTAGATTATTTTAATTGACTCGAATAACAATTTCCAATAACGGTTTTAATGTTGTTCTTGATGCTTCGTACAGACTGCGATTTTTCCCATAGTGATAATTATTGCATCTGTTGATACCTGTCAATTTTCAATGGTCGTTAGTAGTGAAATATGACAGTGCTTTTTTGCTAGCGCAAAGTTTCAAAGAGAGAAAGGTAATTAGGGATATGTGACTCTGTCTGATCATTATTGCTATGCATGATCATAAAAACATTACTTGAGAAGACAGTTGAATACTAATATTATCTTATTCAAGAAGCAGTATCAATTTTGTCGAAATGACAATCATTTTCTAGTAAAGGAATAATTAACATGAGAAGACGCGCGTTTTTCGAATGAACCAAAGTGTGGGTGAATAATCTGTAATACGAACGAGGGATCGGAACTGCCTCATAATTTTCCCGAAAACTAGGGAAATAATCTTTTGATGTAGTTCTTACGTCATTTTGAGTATAAATATCAGAATGTTCATTCTATTTATTGGAAATTGGAATGACCTGTAATTTTTTAGACCATTTCATTAAGGTACTTTTAAGTAAGACCTAATCTTGCTGATATCTACAGTAACTTACAGGAGACCTGCCATAATTATTTTTTTATAGTTTTTTTTATAAAACTATTTTTTATAGTTTTTGGTGTTTTCAAAAAATTAAATAGAGTACATCTTTCAAGAATTGGCTGATTTTCATCCATAGCATGGCTAATCAGGTGGTAACGCAAGAGGAGCTCGAAGATCTTGCAGCTTTTCCCTATAGAAAAAAAATATATTAGGGGGTTTAACCCCGACGAGTTGCCCATATATCTGTTCATGCAATCAAATTGATTTCTTGACAAAATATAAATCCACCACCCGTTAATTAATACCATTGCCAGGCAATGATTATAATGAGAACATATCCTGGAATAATTATATATTAGGATAACGTTAAATGTTATGAGAATATATCAATCTACCAGAATATATACATACTATAACATCATCAGACAATGATATCAATGTACCAGTGAGTAGTGTCAGAGGCTTTCTCCCCGGAAAAATCCAGTTTACGGACCTTAGTCAAGTAACACTGAATGTTACTCATTGATAGTTTCCTTTGTGTAAAGTGGTGAACGATCAAATAGAATACTGCTCTGAATATAAATATGACAAAATTGTCAGTTGATTATATTACATTTATATAAACAAATAAATAAAATATGAAATGAGATTCTGAGTAATATAAACTAAAGAGAAAACCTATGACTCTACCTCATTATTTTTTCGGAAAGAAACCTACGAAGAATATTACAAGATTTGATGACTGTTATCTTTTGTAACTGTTCAAACAAATTTTTTTCAGACCCAAAATCTCAATACTTTTGTGAAGATTCCTAGGAATAACACCTGTTGTGGAAATAATAATCGGTAGAATAAACATTTTTTTCATTTTCCGCATTTTTTAATCTCGTCGCCAAGCATCATATATTTAGAAATTTTTAATTGTATTTATTTTGTATATTATGTGTGTCGGGTATAGCAATATCAATTATATATGTTATTTGATTCTGTTTATCAGTAAGAATGATATCTGGTCTATTGTGTTTTACAGCTCTGTTGCAAAGAATTGTTTTATCAAAATAAAGTTTATATTTGTCATTTTCACAAATAATTTCAGGTTCATATTTGTAAAATTTTTTTCTTTTGGGAATTAGGTCATGTTTAATTCCTAGATTAAAATGAATAATATTAGCGACGGCATTATGTCTTTCTAAATAATCTGTTGAAGCAAGGACTGAGCAAGATGATAATATATGAAAAACTGTTTTAGAAGAACAGAAACATCTACGGCAAGAATCATCTATATTTTGTTTGATGATGTGTTTTCTATAATTCCTCGTGAAAATAACCTGATCCTGGATCGCAATTGCCAAGCCTTCTGTTTCAGCAAATAATTCTCCAGAAACAACCATTTATTCGATGCGATTTCATCAATATAATCATTTTTCAATTCTTTAGGGTGCTTTCCGTGTAATTCCTTCTGCATCCAACTTTCTCTTTTAGAATTATCATCAAATATATCAAAATCTACCTTTTGCATTGTCAAGTTCAGAGGTGTAAGATTATAATCTGAAGCAACAACAATATCATGTAATTTAGACGTTCTCTGTTTATCATGAAAATGGGAACTTAGATGAAAAATCTGTTTACTATGAAGATTATTCAAATCAGTTAATCCACGACCTCCAAGATGTCTAGGTAGTGTAACTCTCTAAACAGCTGACTTTGGGTGGTGCTTATGATATTTACAAAGCATTTTCCTCGTTTGACATTGTAATTCATTTAGATCAGTTTTAGACCATTTAATAATTCCAAAAG
Organism: Cryptolaemus montrouzieri; assembly: GCA_013387265.2. Lineage (NCBI taxonomy): Eukaryota > Metazoa > Arthropoda > Insecta > Coleoptera > Coccinellidae > Cryptolaemus > Cryptolaemus montrouzieri. Next base: position 47,409,825 of record JABFTP020000021.1, read on the forward strand.
AAGATGTAAGAATAGGAACTGCATAGGAGTTGATAGCTCTGAAAAGGTTTTTACAAGTTAAATGACTTTTGATGATAATTCTAAGTCTTTTGTAATATGAACTTCTAATATTTTCTTTAGTGCTGCTATGGTTAATTGTCTTCTCTTGACAAAATCCAAGATATTTATATGTATCTCTCTCCTTGATGCATTGGCTCGATTTCGATATTGGAAATCTTTATATAATCAGAGGTGATCTTTCCTTTTTCAATAGAAAGAATAGAAAGATTTTTACATTTTGCAAGCCCAAATTTCACATGAATATCATTGGAATAGTTGAAAGTAATCTCAAGTAGACTTTTTAAATGAGGTCTGGTTCCGGCATATAATTCAATATCGTCTAAATAAATTAAGTGACTTAATTTGAATTCAGTTGATAGACTGAAAGCCGAAACTAGTAGCATTTATTTCATGAGATAATGGATTATGGCAAAGACAAAACCAAAGGGCACTTAAAGAATCACCTTGAAAAATGCCACTTTTGATTGGAATTACTTCGGATTTTAACGATTGTTTCGAAATATTTAAATGAAGATTGGTTCTCCAATTTTTCATTACAAATTCGAGAAAAAGACGAAGTATCTTATCAATTTTATAAATTTCCAAAATTTCTTGAAGCCATGAATGGGGAGAACTATCAAAAGCCTTTTGGTAATCAATGAAGGCTGTATGAATATTTCTCTTCTTAGTTTGAGCTTGATTCAAAGCAACAGAATCAGTTGCTCTTTAGTACCAAGGTGTTTTTTTCTACATCCTTTTTGATGTTCGGAAAGAATATTATAATTCTCCAAATGTGCATAAATTTTTTGGGTAATACATGCAGTTAGAATTTTATATATTGTTGGAAGGCAAGTATTTGGTCTATATTGAGACGGATCAATAGTATTATCAGTTTTCGGTTTTAAATAAGTAATTCCTTGTGTGAAAAATAAAGGAGTAGCTGAGGGGTTCTTTATTATAAATGAAAAATATTCAGCCAATTTTTCATGAACGCAAGAGAATTTCTTGAACCAAAAGTTATGAATACCATCAACACCTGGAGATTTCCAATTTTTTGTGTGTTTAATAACTGATGTTATATCTTCGTTTGAAAATTTTTCAAATTGCATGCATTCTATTTCAGAAAATCGAGACCTTTCATTTAAAATCCAACTTGCATTGGAATTGTGTTGCCTTGGCACTGCCCAAATTGAAGACCAATAATCAGTTAGAATATCAATTTTAGGAACTCCATTTCCAGAAATATTTTCATTGAACCTGAAATAAATTTGTAAAAATGTTTTTCATTATTTTTGAATAGTTTGTTTTGGAATTTTCTATCTGAATTTATTTTATATTCACGTAGTCTAATGGAGTATACTGAAAGTTTTTGTTTTAAAGGTATCGATGTATTCTATCAATTGTCCATTACTTATCTCATTATTTTTATGGGTTTTATATTTGAGGAATATTTTTCCAATATGTGCCATAAGTTTTTTGGTCGATTACCTCTGGAATATTGAGTCAATCTTCTTAAATCACATCTGATAGAAGAAATTTTACCTTCTAACCTTTTTTGCCGTGAAGGTTTTTTCTTGATATTATAATTAGATCCAAAATTTTCTAATTTGTATCCAGAATGTTTAACTACTGTAATAGCGGCACAATATATAATCAGATGAAGTGTATAAATATTCATTACTTTAACAAGTTGCTTTGAAAGAATATATATATATATATATATATATATATATATATATATATATATATATATATATATATATATATATATATATATATATATATATATATATATATATTCTTCATAACATTTAACGTTATTAATATATAATTATATATATATATATATATATATATATATATATATATATATATATATATATATATATATATATATATATATATATATATATATATATAATCAAAATCCTTTTTCCTCTTGAAATGGTGTAGGGTCTACAATATATTAACAGTTCCTGAAAATTCAATACATCAACAATATTGTTCATATATGAAATTTCTCCATTCAATCTTCTGTCTTGCGATTGTTTTAGCCTCTGTCCAATTTTTGCCCTATTGTCCCAATATTTCCGCTATTACTCCATCCCATGTTTGTCGTGGTCTACCTCTTTTCATCTTTCCCTTAGTCTTTGTCTCCCATATACGTTTGACTTGCCGTGTATTATCCATTGTCTGAAGATGTCCCCACCAGCTGAGCTGCCTTTTCTCTATAAATTTCAAAGTTGATTCAATTTCTAATTCCTTTCGTATGTCAATGTTCTGTAGCTTATCTCTCTTTGTGATTGTCCTTATCCTCCTAAGATATTTCATTTCGACAGGTTGAATTTTACTTTTTTGGTTTTTATCTAGAATCCATGACTCACATCCAAATGTCAGTATTGGCCTATAGATAGATGTGAATACTTTCATTTTCGTGGCTCTTGACCAAGAAGGCATAATATGCCTTCTTGGTCTTTTCGATCTTATCATTGATTTCAGGTTCTTGCTTTCCTGATTCTTCGAGTTCCGCGTATGCCCCTTCTGATACTTCTATATCCAATCTGGATTCTCCTCACTTCTGTCGTGCAATTTCTTATTATTTCATCCATAAAGATTATAAACAACAGATGACTAAGCCCACCCCCTGTCTAAGTTCCTCCGTTGTCTTGAAATACTCCGATCTCCTGTTTCCGCTCGTAATGCAAATTCTATTACTTTCATATATATTTATTATCAGTCTTATAATTTTTGCTTTGATTCCTCTTTTACGTAGTATTTCTCATAGTCTTCGACTATGCACCCTATCAAAAGATTTCTCCAAGTCCATGAACGCTAGGTATATTTTCTTCTTCATCCTGTTAGATTTTTCCATCAATATCTTTATGCTGAATATATGATCTTGAAGACTTATTCCTTATCGAAAACCACTTTGTGTCTCTCCCAATGTTCTTTCAATAATTGGCCTCAGCTTCATATCTATTATTTGTTCATATATTTTCATAGCCGTGCATAATAACGTGATTCCTCTGTAGTTGCTACATTCATGTTTGTCACCTGATTTGTAAATTGTGATTATCATTGAAATCTGCCAGTCTTTCGGGATTTGTCCTTCTTGCAATACCCTGTTATATATTTTCAAAAGCGTGAAATCAGCCAAGGAAAATTCTAGACCAGATTAGTTTGTCAATTCATCGATAAATGAAGAACGTCTTTTCGAAGAAGTCCATAATAATCCAAGAATCAGTACTCGAAGCCTATCTCTACAGGTTAGAATTCTGCTGGAAATTATAAGGCTTGAATTTTACCAATGGTTACTACAAAGATGTGCTGAAAATGCAGAATTCCGTAGAAAAATTTTGTTGACAGACGAAACAGGGTTTATGCCAGAGGTATAAGGAATTGCCTCAACGATCACGTGTAGGCTGAAAAAATCCTGCTGAGACAATTGAGTGTATCCACTGATGTTTTAGTAGAAATGTTTTCTATCAATATTTCGGCTGGTTTATATGTTGGCAGATTATTGGGGCCAGTAATACTACCTAACATAACTTCCTGCAGAACACACTCGTTGATTTCTTTAATCATGTGCCTTATGCGAATAGAAGGAGAGTGTGGTTTATACATGATGGTGTTTCCCGCATTTTGGACTAATCATGAGAAATCATTTGAATCATGTCTCGATAGATGGACTGGTGGAGACGGTCCTGTATCTTGGCCTCCACGATCTCCAGTTCTGAATCCCATAGACTGCTTCTATTGTTATCATATGGGAATTATACCACCTTGATCAAAAAGTTCCCGACTTTGTCACCGTGTGGTTTTCATGGACTACCGTGGTGTTGTGTACCATGAATTAATTCCAAAATGTTAAACTAACAACAAGGAGTATTATTTGGGCGTTATGAGGCGTTTGCGTGAATTGACCAGAATTGTGGCAAAACAACTCATTGATTTCACACCACTATAGCGCGAGGTCAAATAATGCCTTCATTATCCGTGACCATTTGGCTAAGAACAGCACCAATACCATCCAACAACCATCAAATTCTCCTAATTTGGCTCTCTGTGATTTTTTCCTGTTCGGTCGACTGAAGAAACCGCTCCGGTGAACGCGTTTTAGCAGCCGAGAGGAAATAATGGAAAGATCGAAGATGGCCCTGAAGTCCATACCGCAAATCGAATATAAAAAAGTGTTTTGAGGATTGGATCAAGCGCTGGTATAAGTGCGTTGCAGTCGATGGATAATTTGTATTTTTGATTTTATTAATAAAAGTCGGGAACTTTTGGATCAAGGTTGTATGCACGCGTTTTGGATGGATGTGGAAGAATAAAAGGCATTTTCGGTCGGTTGTTTTCTTCAATGAATCGCCGTCTAACACTATGTGCTGAAATGAATGGTGGTAGATTCGAACACGTACCTAAAGAAGAAGGTTTTATTTTTCGTTTGTTCTTTCTATTTTCGCGAAATGCCTAATATCAGCATCCTCCAGCTTTCTTCTATATCGTTATACTCATATGTAATTTTTCATAACATTCTCTTGTGTAGAATAAGAATGCTCTAAAATATTTCACTAAATAAAATGAACAGTGTATATTCGAATTGCAAATGAGGTGAAAACTACTGCTGATGGCTATTTTCCCTGTTTTTTTTTAAATATTTTGAAAACGGTTCTGCTCCCATCTTCAAGAATTTTTTTCGATTTCGAAAAAATTTCTAGACACAAAAAAATTTAAATTGGAGAATCTTTCAATAAATATATTTACAACGATCAGAAACGCACTACACTATGATTAGGTTAAAGGTAGCATGACCCATTCCAAGAATTAATGCGTAAACAATTGCTTTTCTGCAAATTGTTGCTAAATCCCTTGAAAACAGAAGAGTTGCCAACAAAAACGTGAAGAAAAATCTGATTTTCAGCAGAGGAAAGAAGACTTTTTGACATACGTTCAAGGGATTTTTTCATGTTCTTGTAGAAATTGATGGCTGCATACCTGAAACACCCTCTATGTGCAGGATGGTCCACTTTGTATAGTAGAACGTTTAGGGACCAATAGAGAATCGAAAAATTATATGAGTTTGCTATATAAAATATATTCAAAACATTCTTCGTCAAAGAAATACAGGGTGATGAAGTTTCACAAAATTTTCAGTATTTTCTTCATAATAACTACAAGAGTGATAGTTTTTCACGGGACAGACTGCTTTTTTCCTTTCCTATAGTGCACCATTGATGTGTTTATAGTTTGTATAGCAAACTCATCATTTTTTGATTTTCTATCGGTCCCTAAATTTTCCTTTATATAAGGGCACCATTGAATTCAATGACGTAGACTCCCAAAGAACGTTGAATTTTATTCTACTTATTTCGAATAGATATCAAACGAGAGTATTGAGAAGAAGAAGCAAAACAGAATGATAAAATTCATTGTGGCGGACGTCCTAATATGACAGACAATATTTTCCTACCTAACATCAAAGTTAGATAATTGAATAATTGTTTAAAATAAATATTTTTATTAATGAGTTTCTCATTCGAATGAATGAAAAGACGCAAATAAGCATTGAATTGTTTCGTTTGTTACATTATATAGCTTACCATGTTATTGCTAGATTAATATACAGGATGTTACATAATAGTATGTCTTAACTTGAGGGGGTTAATCAGCGTACAATTTTAAGAAAAAAAGTTCATAATAACATAGGTCCGCAAAAGCTTCTTCACGTAGCTACAGGGTGTTGAAATTTCCGGAAAAAATTGTTTATTCTTCTTCCAAATTCCAATCAGCTTTTGAGAAATTCAGCCCAAATTTGGAACATTGTAAACATTATTTCACTATCAAAATGAGCATTTCCTCTAATTTAATCTAAGAACCATCGGCAGAAAAATGAAAATCTCCAGGAAGTAGAGTTTGGACGTGTTGAATATGAAACGGGTACAATAAAAAGTCTTGGAGAATCCACCAAACTCGAACATGTGAAATATTCAACTGGTTTTAAATTTTTCTTGTACTCACACGAGGATTCAAATCAATACAATTCAATACTGTTCCCTCAATATCTGGAGTTCTCACAGTTTGAGTTGCACTTTTTGAATGATTATTTGCAGTAAAAGTACCAGTTTTCCCCAACCTTTTGTGGATATCTGAAAATCTTCGCCTGTCTGGTTAAACTCGATTTGGAAAGCGCACCTGATATAATCGCCTAGCTTCTGTTGTGTTTCCGTCAGCCAGACCGTACATGTAATGGATAACAGCCAATTCGGCGTTAGTAAAATTAGGCATTTCTTCTTACATCAATAATTTCAAAAGTCTTAAAACTAATCGTTAATTTAATAAACAATTCGACCAGACAATAGTTCAACTTCAGCAACTGTCAAACTAAATGAATAAATGGAAAAAATCAAAGCCTATTAGTCATTTTTTTAATTAGAAGTGCTTTCAATTCAGCGAATGCATACAATCGTTTAATAATTTTTTGCTCGAGAACGGTTGGAGATACGAAAAAAATTACAGAAATCTAAAAAGTTTCTAAATTGAACGAAAATGACGAAAATTGATTGTACGCTGATCAGTGGCGTGTTGAAAAAAGTTTGAGAGGGGAACAGAAGACATGGCTCCAAAAAAGAAGACACCTTGTAGATTCTATTTAGAATTTAGGACGTGTAATGATGTAGGCTGTGCAGGAGTTTTGAAGAAAGAACCAATTTTTTTCCGGAAATTTCAACACCCTTCAGCTACGTAACGAAGCTTTTGCGGACCTATGTGTATATGAACTTTTCTTCTTGAAATTGCACGTAGATTTACCCACTCAAGTTGTGACATACTATTATGTAACACCCTGTATTATCACTAGAAACATTGAACAGATTCGTCAGACCTTTGCGTTTTTTCAATCTTTTTGTACGCAGTCGAATCTTTGAAAGTAGAGATGTGAGTTTGGATGTGTATGTTGAGAATACCATGAACAGCACATTACAATAATGTTTCCGGTCTTCGAGAAATTCGACCGTTTCAGCTCTTGCCGATAACCATACACCACCGAATTTCGAGCTTGATTGCTCATATTCAAACCAATAACTACATGGAAAGACTTGTCTTTCAAGGAATATAGTAGATGGCGTCTTGCTCAAATACTCAGACGCTGGATAAATGTTCCAATAGATCTCATGGAGATCAGCCTGGACAAGGTTTTTTATTCATCTAATAACCATAACAGAAGAGGTCTCGCTTTTAAAGAAGCCATTAAATCAACGGTGAATGCTGAATAATGTTTTTTTCCTTGTTTAATCAATATTTTGAACATTAGTATAACAAGTAAAGATTCATCTTCACAATTGGTATATGTTCTGCTTTAAAAAACCTAACTTTTTTTCGTAAAAACTAAATTTAATAGGAGAGTAATGTTCGTCTTCTAAATCAATAAAGAGGGTGATATAACGTTCCTGATGGAGTACGATAACTAAGCGCTATCAAATGCATACATCGTACAAAAATCCACTACTTCCTCTATAACTAGTATAAGCTTCTTGCCGCCATGAAGAAAATTTTCAACATAATATCCAGTTTTTACTTGTTAAATCATCATGTCTCTCATCGCTGCATGGACTACAATTCCACTAGGTCCAGCTATCTGGCTATCGCCTTGTGGTAGATTTTATTGTAATTTTGTCTCTTAATTCTTTTCGCTGCCTTTTGGTATTTCTGTTTCTTTCAGTTGCTTTTCATTCACCTCTAAGTCCAAGAAACAAGAAGTAGAAGCTCATTTTTCTTTTGGATACAAATTACATTTTATATATTCCACTTTGTTTCTTATTTCCTTAGTAGAGATTGGTACTATATGCATGCTTTGTTCAGAACTGGTTATTAACTTCGAATCTTTAGCAAGCACTGGGAACTCTTAATTAAAATCATCATCATTAGACTAAAACTCTTCCTCATCGTTTGAAATCGTTTTTGGAACAGTTTCAACAACTGTATTTGCCACTTCATCTTGTGCAGCAGTGATTATGGCAGTCGCAAAATCATTATCATAAAAAATTATTGGGTTAAAAGGCTCAAATCTACATGCATTAAACTCGTTTCAGCATTTTTGACCGATGCAGCTTTACAATAAGCTTCTCCAAAAAAAGGACAATTTTTCTGTTTGCAATTAGGCAGCCAGGATTATCAATAAGATCCGAGTCGCACATTTGGTTATAGTACGTTTCGAGAGGTCCAATGAACGAAACATCGAGTGGTTAGATCGAGTGCTGTACGTGGGAAATTCAACTAACGCTAGTCATTGTCTCTACAAAAATGTCAGATAGCGAAATTTGGAAACTATGATTATCCACCAATAATAATCTATATCTTACACTGTGAATACACACAGGTGAACTAACACCCAAAAACTGTATTCATATGTTCCCAATTTAGTGTTGAATTTACAATATAAGTTGAATATTATGAATTCTGAATATAAATTAAATTAAAATAAAGAATTACAATTAGAAAAAAATTAAGTGAAAAGGTTAAAGAAAAGAAAAGAGTGACACAGGCTGCTGATATATTATAGGTTATTATCTGATATAAGTTTCACTTTAGTTATCAAAAATTCTTTCTCACAATCGAATAGATCGATTTCTTTATTGAAATAATTGCACAGATGTTGAATTCTCCTCGAGGGGGAGTTTTGGGCACTATTAGTATTTCTAAAACACAAGTAAAAACGATCTTGCTGCCTGAAGCGCCTTAGTGGAACGTAAAAAGAAACACACTTTTCGAGATAATTGTCGGCATCCCCGGGAGTCAACCTTAAATTACACCTGAAACTCAAAAACCTCGCAAATCTCTTTTGTACGCTTTGTTTACGTTGGATATGGATATTATATTGAGGATTCCAAGTTGATGGGGCAAAATTTAATTTTGAATAAATGGTAAAGAGATATAAGAGCTTTTCGATCGATTAAAGTATTTACATTGTCTTGTAATGAATTCAAGCATTTTACTACTTTGATTTAGTATAAATTCGATGTGTCCATTAAAATTCAAATTTTTAGCGAATATTATGCCGAGATCTCTACAAACATTTACCCGAGATAGCTGAATTTTTTCGATGCAGTATGGGTAATTTATTATAGTTATATTGCGGGTGAAAGACATAACCTGGCACTCGGACAGATTGAGAAATAAACTATTTTTAATACAGAGTTTATCAAGATGTTCTTGATCCTACTGTATAAGCAAGCAGTCTTGCTTATCCCCAACTCGACAGAAAATTTTGAGGTCATCTGCAAAAAAGAGGAACTTACAGTTGACGAAACAGTTGATTATTTTGTTTATGTGAATCAAAAATAGTAAGGGACCCATGTGGGATCCCTGGAGAACTCCTGAAGTTGTAAGAGAAGATTCAGTTTTGAAACCCTCAACAGAAACGTACTGCGATCTATTCAACAAATATGACCCTCGAAGTAAAGAATCAGCAACGCCTAGCTCAGCAAAAGCCAAAACCTAATAATTTATACTCGAATGTCTTGCTAAAGTCAGTAAAGATTGTGTCAACTTGAATACGATTATCGAGAGACCCATGTTTCAACTGATCTGCCCCTGAAAAAAACATGTTGTTCAGGTATAATTTGCGTTTTTACTAAATTGAATAAATGAGGAAAAACGACTCGAAGACTCTCTTAAAGATACAGAGTTTGCTGATGGGTTCAAGTTTTTATTTCGGTTTTTTAGTATACTACCAAATGAAACCACTGATTATAAATAAGAGTAAGAGGAGTTTTCAATGATGAAGCACATGCGTGTTTATCATCTATAAACGGCTTTACAATCGTACAAAGTATTTTAAATATATAAGAAAACTTTGGAAGAACACTTGTTTGTCAACTTTGATCTTGAATAACATTTTTTGCGTACATTATATCTATTCGGACCTAACAAAATTTCATCACAATGATATTTCGTGACAATTTTCAAGTTTCTGAAAATTCGTAAAAGGATGGATGTCCACCTTGACAACGCTTTTGCACCCTATAAATATCACCTCAATACGACTCAATTTTTCGATCAAATTCAAATGCTGTTGAATAATATTGACTATCTACGAACCGCTATTAAAATATTGTCCAACCAAATTGCGCAATATGTTTTTCTGTCTATGAGCTGCTTTATGATTCCCTAACTAAAAGAACATAAGCTATCCTTTACCAAGATATTTCTTGGAAATCTCTCAAGGAGAAGTGTGGAGTTGATTTTGAATTGATCTTGAGTTTTCTGAGGGAGAAGGGTCTCACTTATAATCCTGAAAAGACTGTATATGTACCTTTTGCGAGTTATATAACCTCATTGCCAGATTACAATCATTTAAATATTCAAGTGGAGAATGATATTATTCAAATAAGACAGACAAGATCAGTCAAGTACCTCGGGGTGGTGTTGGATTCTCATCTTCGATGGGACTCTCACGTATTGTTAGTGTCAAGGAAAGTACGAGGTCTCTTACCTTTGTTCAAATACTGTAGGGAATTCTGTGATGTGACTCAATTGAAGGTCCTCTACTCGGCATTGGTTCAGTCTTTGTTGGTTTATGGGATCCTTGTATGGGGTGGTGTAGATACTTGCTACCTAAAGAAATTAGAAGTATTACATAAAAGAGTCATTAAATGTATATTGGGAAGAAATATTACTTACCCCTCAGACGAATTATTTCATGAAGCTGAGCTACTGGATTTGAGGCAGCTTTTTTGTAGTAGAATGCTTGTGTATTTTGTAAGCAATAAAAGTGAGGATCATTTAATTTCTCATGGTTTTCGGACCCGATATGCAACAGGAAGTTATTTGCTTCCTAGAATGGCTAAAACAGTGGTCAGAGATGTTTCACATTTCTGGCGCCCAGAGCTTTTAATATGCTACCTTTAAAGTTAAGAAATTTAGTCTCTATAAATTTGTTCAAGAAAAAAGTTAAAAAGTGGCTACTATCGAATCCACGCTCATTGATGTTATCTATGATCGGCATTAAAAATGCTTCAATTAGATAGATCAATCGAAACCAACCGCCTACAAAAAAAATTGTATTGTTTTCACTGGGAATGGTTATTTTTCTTTTTTCGTGTTCTGTATTGGTCGAATTTTTCTTTTGTATTTCTCTTACTAAGGCTTCTTTGTTAAATACTTACCGCATATAAAACCATGCACAAGGGCTACCTTCAATGGTTTTCTATTGCTTAATTAGGTATAAAGAATAATATTAAGTTCAATTTTACGTCTTTGTTTCATTGTATTAGTTGTTCCATATTCTATGTAAACATACTAGAATATTATTGATACGTATGCTGTAGAGTGATTGAAATAAAGAAATTATTATTATTATTTATTATCGTGGACTTATGCACTATCTCAGCTGTTAGCTGGATATAATTTACCTTTCCCAGATTCAGCAATCAAAGGGAATAGGCTCGATTACAATATACTTGACATAAATTTCCTAACTATTCTACATGTATTAAGAATAACAGCTTTTTGCATTTCTACATAGGTATTCTTATGCAATTCTAATTTCTTAAGGCTATCATGCAAAGTTTTGGGTATTAACCCAGTGGAGGATACGATGACAGGAACAATATCTATTTTCTCGAGGTGCCACATCTGCTTGATCTCAATAGCAAGGTCTGTGTATTTGGACTTTTTCTCCTGGAACTTATTCAGCACGTTGTTATTATTCGGTATGGCGACATCCACCAGCATTGCTGTTTTGGCTCTCTTATCATACACCACTATGTCCGGCCTATTATTCGTCACCATTCTGTCAGTGATAATAGGCCTATCGTAGTATAATCTGATAGAGTCATTTTCCAATACGGGCGCCGGTTGATACTTGTAATATGGCTGGAATGTATTCAGAAGTCCGTACTTGTGTGCAAGTTTCTGATGGATAATGTTGCACACTTGATTATGCCTGTGAAGATAGTCTGTATTGGCCAGTTGTTCACATCCGGACGTAATATGCTGTATAGTCTCCGATCTTATATGGCATTTTCTGCACCTATCTGTTTGTAATGTTCCGTCCTTCATAATAAATTTTTTGTAGTTGTTTGTAGCGATCACTTGGTCTTGGATGGCCATAAGGAATCCCTCTGTTTCCGCGAATAATTTTCCTTTCATCAACCATTTGTTGGAGGCTTCTTTGTCGATGTGTGGTTGATTAATCTCATGGTGATGTCGTCCATGCAATTCCTTTCTTGACCATTGCTCTTGTTTTTCAGTATCGGATAGGAATGGTAGATTCAGCAGGTCATCTCTGGTAGCAAGATTTAGAGGTGTATATCCCTTATCAGCCAACGATACCGCTCTATGTAGGTCAGAAGTGAGAGCTTTTTCTATCAATCTATCAATCCGCGTCCTCCTTCTTTCCGCTTCAAAGTTGTTCGTATCACAGACGATTTTGGATGATGGTTGTTGTACTTTGTTAGCATCGTTCGAGTCTTCCTTTGAATATCATCCAGTTCTGTCTTAGTCCATCTGATTATTCCAAATGAGTAAAGTAACACTGGAATGGCGTAGGTGTTAATTGCCTTGACTAAATTCCCCGAGTTCAACATCGATTTCAGCACAGACTTCAGACGCTGACTGTATTCTGAACGAATCTTCTCCTTTGATTGTTTTTGGTCTAGCAATCTGGCTTGTTGGTATCCCAGATATTTGTATGTTTCGCCATCTCTCATGCACTGTATAATATCACCGTTTGGAAGTTGTGTTTCACCATCTATGACTTTCCTCTTTGAATGTTCAGGGTCTTACATTTTCAATCCCGAATTTCATATGAACATCTGCCGAGAACTCACTGACAGTTTTCAGCAAATCATCCAATTGCTTCTTGTTCGAAGCATATAATTTGATGTCATCCATATACAGCAGGTGGGAGATTGTATGATAATTCCTTTCTGCTTTTATCCTAAATCCGTATCCTGTTCTATTGAGCATTGAGGACAATGGGTTCATTGCCAAACAGAACCATAGTGGACTCAAAGAGTCTCCTTGAAAATTCCACGACGTATGGGTATCTCGTCGGTTTTAATTGATTTATTGTTCATGTTGACCTGCAGAGACGTGCTTTTAGTTGGGTTACTACCACTGAATTCAGTTATTGCTCTGTTGAGTTCTGATCTTGCTAAATACGTATATTCGTTCTGCTGATTCGGCTCAAGAGGGCGTTCCATGTTAATATTCGTTTCCGTGGCTTCGATGTTATCTGTAACACTTTCATTGACTCCAGCAGGTATACCGTTATGAGTATCATTTTCGCTTCTGAGTTCCATTATGACCTCTTCTCGTAAGCTTTGCAGCGTTTCTGAAGAAAGTAGCCTGTTTTTAACGATTGTTCTTCGTTGATCCGAAATTCTCTGCTCGGATATGTGCTGTAATTCAGGATATTTTTCTATGAACGTTATTATTATTTATTATCGTGGACTTATGCACTATCTCAGCTAGTAGCTGGATATAATTTACCTTTCCCAGATTTAGCAATCAAAGGAATAGGCTCGATTACAATATACTTGACATAAATTTCCTAACTATCCTACATGTATTAAGAATTACAGCTTTTGCATTTCTATATAGGTATTCTTATGCAATTCTAATTTCTTAAGGCCAGTGTGTCATTCACTTGTTGTCTTCAATTGATAGGAATGGTACATCTAGAGAATTCCGGTGTAAATTGACAACAGGCTTCAAAGTTGTTCGTATGGATCTAGCTCCGTCTTAGTCCATCTGAATGGCGTAGGTGTTAATTTTGTATATCTGCAATACTTCAACAAGCCAAGAATGGGCGGTGCTATCGAATGCCTTCAGATAATCGAGAAAAGCTGAATGAACATTGCGATGCCCTACGTGTGCCTGTTTCATTATCACAGAATCAATGATGAGTTGTTCCTATTATTATTATTATTATTATTATTATAAATTGCAAATGTAGTCATGTTTATCAATTTGTTATAAAATATTCTTCACGCCTAGTTATTACGTTCCTGGCCTTAATTATTCTCTCGCCCTATGCAAACATGAACTATTCTTATCCGATTTCCAAAAAGAACTCTCGCTCGCAATGATTGAGAATTCACAGTGCGCGAAATTTCACATAAATCTCAGCAAGCTTCTAGCGTGTACCTCTCGTCTAATTACAAAAAAGCTAATTATAATTATACCGCATCGCCTTCGAATAATTAGATAAGCTGGTTATTTATTTAAGGTTAAGTTCACGGGGACGCACACGGAGACGATGCACCAGGTGTCGGGGTCGCGTTCATTTGTCTTAACGATGAAAGCTCGCGCTGCATGAATCATTTGATCTGATATGCGGTCCCAAGACCGAGAACAGCACGCTTTTTTGGCGTCCGAATCCGACAAACAAAGAGGCTTTTGACTTTGACTTTTGGCGGCGAAACTCTAACACTGTACAGGGTAGGGCTAAGTTTTTTCAGGGAACATTGGTTAGTTGAATATCAAAGGTCAAAACTTAAGCTCGAATGAAACCAAACGATCAAAATGCAAAATACAAAACAGTAATTGGAATGATTCAACGAATTCATTGTTCCAATCAGTTGTTGATATATTTAAAATTACAGGCATCGCCTGCTAGCTCTGGCAACTTGATCTTCAACAAAGCTGTCTGTTCTTGTCAGAAAAGCAAAGGTGTTCTAACTGCTCTAAGTTTTGTTACATTAATCATTAAACTGTCTTCCGTACTGAGTACTCTTTCTTTGTCTTGACGAAGGATCAATTATCTTTTGGAAATAGTTTTCCGAAGTTGAGCGAGGTCTTATCATGATTAAGTTGTTGTTTACCAATGGGTAGTAGAAGTTCTTTGATCTTATAATTGTATTTTGTCGTTATGCTGTCGAAGCTTTCGAAAATGAAAGTTTTTTACTGGTTTTTCTCCACCATTGAATACACAAACAGACACCCGACATTTATTTTCTGGCACCTGATAGGGAATGTAATATTATTCACAAGTGAAGATGCTGTTCACGTTTTTAGAGTATTTTTGGGGTTAAAAAGTCTAGAGTTTTTGACACCAATCTTCCTAACCTCTTTTTGAATCAACAGAGGAACTAATCACGTGAAATATGGATGATTTTTGGCGGAGGTCTTTTTCTCCTTCAGAAACAGTAATTCGTATATTATAATCTTGCTCAATACTTGCTCCAATATATTATTTGGAAAGACATAATGCTTTCGCTAATATTATTCATTTTAATTCCGCAATAAAATATTACCTAATTCCTAAGAGAAAGGAATATTACAAGTATGAACCTAACATGCAGAAAATCACAATAGGCAAGATATCTTTATTATGGATGAACAAAATCATATAACATACTTGATTGACCTCATACCCGATACATATACTATTCGAAATATAATGGAAGATATCTAAATATATATATATATATATATATATATATATATATATATATATATATATATATATATATATATATATATATATATATATATATATATATATATATATATATATATATATATATATATATATATATATATATATATATATATATATATATATATATATATATATATATATATATATATATATATATATATATATATATATATATATATATATATATATATATATATATATATATATATATATATATATATATATATATAGAGAGAGAGATCATAAATATGTGGAAAATGAAAAATATCAATTCTACCTAATTATTATCTATCTCCACAACTGGAGGTATTCCTGGAAACCTTCATAAAATGGTTTAGATTTCAGCTCTGAAGAAATTTATTTGAAGAGTTGAAGAAGAAGCATCATGAAATCTTGTAAAATTCTTCGTATGTTTCTTTCCGAAAGAAATAATGAGGTAGAGTTATTGATTTTCTTAATTTAATACTACTCAGAATCTTATTTCATTTTTTTCATTTCTATATATGAACGTTATGTAATTTGCTGAAAATTTTATCATTTCTTTTATCAACTGAGCAGTATTTGATTTGATCATTCATCACTTCACACAGAAATAATAATTCAATAGTATTCAGTGTTACTTGACTAAGGTTCGTATACTGACTAAGGCCCTATACTGGAGGAAAAAGCTTCTGACACTACTCGTTGGTACATTGTTGTCATTGGTTGATAATGTTATAGTTTATGTAAATTCTGGTAGATTGATATATTTTCATAGTATTTAAAGCTTACCTGGTATATAATCATTCCAGAATATGCATACACATATATATGGGCAACTTGTCGGGGTTAGATCGTTCTCGATTTGCAAGGGAAATTCATAAGTGAAAACATATTGATGCTATATTTTTTTATTTTTGAGTTATTCTGGATTTCTCGAATTTCGGCTTATGTTAATTTCTAGGTAGCTATCAAATTTAGGTGAAAACTATTTTGACATACTACAGGAAATTTTTTATCGAAATGCTGGGACGCGTTCAATTTTTTTGTGTGTTTGAATTGTAATATAAACTTTTTTCTTTCGAATACAAACAATAAATGAATTCGGATAAAACAAGGAGAGTAGTTTTTCTCTTATGAAATACGTATAACACGTATAACAAATTTCCTATAAAATGTGAATTTTTCCAGAAATGAAAATTCCTTGAGCATTCTAATATGCTGGCGCGAATTTACACAACAGATTATCCTAAATGTTTTCAATTTTATCGATCCATTAATCAATTCACATTGTTGATCTCTATCGGAAAGTGTATGTTCTACACAAAGGGCTGTTCGATTTGATTGTTTGGCAGACGTGATTTCTTTTTATGCACGCTTCCCAGCAATAGGCGAACCTGTTACACCACATGAGTGGGCACCTGGGAAGAATTGAGTTGTCTGTCTACTCGCTTATTGAAGAGTGCCAAATTGTAAGATGGTGGGAAGATGTTGGACGAGAAGTTCCACAGCTCACCGGCCCTGAAATCAAAGGAATTCTTATAGAAAGAGGCTCGAGGGGTCGTTAAATGTACCGCCATATGATGAAATTTCCTTGCCTGCTTAGTGTTACAATAAAATATGAGTATTCCCGAAACAAGGTCTTTCAGCTCCTTGGAGCATCTTCCGTGGAAGTATCTGTAAAACAGAGAAAGGTCAGCAACTTGTCTTCTGAGGCCCAGCGACTCGAGATCGCGGGTGATCTCCGGGTAATCAATGAGGCGCCCGTTTTTGCATAGTATCCAATATCCGCAACGAATGTTTGGGCACAGATCCCCATACATGGGAACAATATTCCAAAGCAGGCCGAATCTGCACCTTACATAGAAACAACATCTGAGATGATGTGAAGTATCGCTTGGCTCTAAAAATAAAACTGAGTTTAGCTGAACATACAAGTTCATGCCAGCAAAACCCGGAGTTGATCTTTATTTCGAGAAGGTGCATCGAATCTTTGGATGCAATTCGTTGGCCTTGCATCATTAGAGGAGGTTATACAGCGGGGACTTTTCTAGAAAACGTAGTTGCTTGCGTCTTGCTCGGGTTGAAGCTCACCAGGTTCAACTGACCCCACTCAGATGTCCTCTGTAAGTCAGAGTTTAAGTATTTAATTTATTGACATCCCTGACGCTGAGATTCCTCAGCTGTAATCGGCCACAGACTACTGAAAGACGAAACCAGGGTACTATCGTCTGCAAAACCGAAGATCTTGTTCTCTGTAGATGACAGAAGATCGTTTATCTGTAACAGAAACAAGGTTGGCGAAAAAAATGGAAGCCTGAGGTTCTTCTGCTCGCAACCGGAAACAATCAGATGTTATACCCTTGTGAATGAGCCACCATATGTTCTTTTGACGAAAATATTCGTGGGGAACTTCAGTAAGTATTAGTAATAAATGAGAAGAGTGTTTTGGTTAAAATTCCTTTGGCACAATAATGGTTTAGTATATTTCCAGTATGGCAGTGCGGCCCGATACCAGATAAGAAATGTCCCAGAACTCTTACACCAAATTTTCGGTGAAAACTGGCTGCGAACGAGAGATTCACGTCGTTCACCAGATTTGAACCCGTTAGATTCTTTCTATGTCAAGGAGTTATTGAATAGACAAACTCCTTAATGAGATAGAAGAGTTCAAACAAAACTGCATTCTACTTTGAAATGTATCTCTGGAATGTCAAAATAGTGTTCTCCGAACTCTGATAGCAACCAAGACATTGGCATATGCCGAAATCCGGGAAAATCGAGAAATCCAGAATAAGTCAGAAACTTGTAAGATGCCATATACACTAAAAAAAAGATAAATAATATCATAATGATGAAGTTGGTCATTTAATGGAACAGAAAATATAACAATTGATTTGCACATTACAATAAGTATTAAACATGATAACTTGGTAGCATAATATACCATAACAGAAATTTTGAACATGTTCATGAATTCCAAAACAATTTTTTGATACCAAATTGAAAGTACATGAGATTGGTCTCAAAAGTTTCCGACCTCTACGGTAAAGATGGCTGCACTCGTAAATAACACTAATGAATTTTCCTTGTTCGTTTCTCACCCATTTTGGTAGCGCAGATTTGTTATCGAAAGGCAACACACCTATGCAAATTATGGATGAGTTGGACTTTGTGTATGGGGACTGCACTATCATTAAACAGTGAAATTTTGAACAGCTGAATTTAAACGTGGCCGTAAGAGTTTGGGGACGATAAACGTTAGAGACGTCCAAAAACTTCAATAACCGATAGTAACTTTGCCAAAGTTCACCAAATGGTGCCAGACGATCGACGAATTGAAATGACAGAGATAGCAGAGCTTTTGAACATGTACATAAGAAAACTGTCTGCGTGTTATGTGTCACGTTTGCTCAATTTAGACTAGAAACGTGTTCGAATGAGCATTTCCATGCTGTGTTGGCACAATTTGTGTTCAATTAATCCGAGGTTTGGCGCCGATTTATTACGATAAATGAAGCTTGGATACACCATTATAAGCCAGAAACAAAAATACAGTGGACTGTAAAGGGGGAACCGGTTCCAAAATATGCAAAAACTGTTTTTTCGTCTGGGAAAGTGATGGCGACTGTTTTAGGGTTATTCAGCGAGTTATTTCCATCGATCATTTTCAAAAAGGAAAAACTACCACAGGAGCATACTACGCATCATTATTTGACAAGCTGAAAGCAGAGTTTGCGGAAAAACGTCCTCATTTACAGAATCTCCTGTTTCACCAAGATAACGCACTGTTTCACACTTCACTATTTGAACTTCTTATCCATCCGTCTTGCTCACCAGATCTAGCCCCAACTGATTTCGTTTTCTTACCTCGTGTAAAAAATGTGCTCGGATTACAGAGATTTTCGTCAAATGCAGGGATATCAGTTTCGTGAACCAATATTTTGCAAAGAAAAGCGGCCGAGTACGGTTTTTACAGGTTACAGAGATGGGAAAATCGCTTTGAAAAGTATATAGAGTGGCAAGGAAACTATGTTGAAAAATAAAGATAAATATTCAGAAAAAATTTCTTGTTTCTTTGTTAGGTCGGAAATTTTGTAGACCATCCTCGTATATCAAACGTTTGACAAATAAAGCAGTAGGCAATAATAATAACTAACGATTCTGGTTCGAACGTACTCTTTCGATTCAATTCGCACATCAGAAACTCATTCTATTTCAATAATGAAAATGATATCGGCATGAGGAAATTTCACAAATTAGACTCTTGTATTTATACATTATTGCACTTCTCAGGTCTCCATTTTCAGTAACCTGCATTTGCTACTAAGATTTTGGAATCCCCCAACTTTTTCTTTTGATATTTTATTTCGATTACGTAGTAAAGTTGCAGCAATAACCTTTGCCTTGACACCTTTAAGAAGAAGGAATGCTTGATCCTTGAAAACTGATTGCCAATGTGAAAATGTGGCCATGTACGAGTAGCAGGAAAGTTGAATATGGCATTCAATATTCCCAACGAAACTATGATATTTCAAATTTTAAAATTTTTGCTCTTGTTGAGACAGTCCTTATAGATTTTTCCTATGAAAAAATCGAGTCTATCTGTTCCTTGGTTCGGGTCAGGCATGTCTTCTTTTCTTTTCTCGCCGAAAGAGCGGCGGCGGCCGATAACTCTTTCAAAGTAAGAAAAGAACAACGGTTCGGTTGCCTCCATTTCGCTAGCAAATTAATTCCTTACAACACGTCTCGTGGCAACAGAATGGATGCACATCTCACCTCCGATATGCCATTTAAGCGGTACACGGAACATTAAGTGGTTTTCGTCAGGTTGCGATATTTTATAACGGAGATAAGGACACTCGGAAGATGGTTCGGCCGCTTTTGGTATCTTGTGGGAGATGTAAGTGATAGAGGTCGTACATGTTTGTCAGAAAATGTAGTTTAAGTTATTTACTCACCTCAGAAATTAAAGATTTTTAAGTGAGTGTATGGCCTTCGTTTATGTAAGAAATGTTCAATAATATGTGGTTAAAATGCATCCTGGCAAAAGAGACAGAGCGAATACTTACTTTGGTGAACTGCAATTTCATTATTAAGATCCAATTGTTCTTCATAAACTATAGAATCAATTTTTATCCAAGATACTTAACTCCAACTGTATCAATATATAATCAAATGTCCGAAAGACAGTTCATAAATTCTTTGATTGTTTTCTAAAAGGAAATATGCCGTTTTATACTTGGTACGATGTGAAATTCATGGGGAATTGCATTCACTGCAAAATCAGAATCTGTAATATATAGAGTAGTTTTGTTAATCACAAAATAATTCTGTTCTTTTTGACTTAAAATGATTTTTGGTCAACTAATTATACTGGGTGATTCACCAGTGGCGCGGTGCTCTGTAGCTCGTACACTCTTGAAGATTTCATTTTTGTTCGAACGGTATTGTATTTAGAGAGTAAGAATCTACTTCAGCAATTCATTTTGCAGTAAACAGGGTGTCCTAATTTTCTATTGAAAAATCTTGGGTGTTTTTTTCAGACTGGAAGACCACTTTTTGGTTCAAGATTCAGGAGCGGCCTAATCTCTGCTATAATGTCCATAATTATAAACTTTTCGAAAAAATGTTATGGGACATTTTTTGCTGTAAATGACTTGTAATATCACCTACTGAAGTTTGGCATCTTTTATAGTAGATATTTAGCAAAAATCAATACAAAAGAGAAGCTGGTCCGCTGTCTTTGTCGTTCATATACTCGTGCTGTAGCTATGTTTCGTTTTCGTGCCGCTCTTGTTCTCGTAAAAGTCTGTCGCAGACGTTCGTTACGCTGTTCTTGAGATTCTTGTGCACGACTTTCTGCTGTCCTGATTCTTCGAGTTGTATTTCTTAATGCGATTTGTTCTGCCAACTGATGAGCTCTTTCAACACGTTTGCGTCGTGCCTCTCTGCTCCTCGCGTTGTTGAGGTTAGATTTTTTCGGTGGCATTTGACTGAAAATAATAATTTAATCGTTTAAATATTAGAAAAAAAAACTGAAGAACATGATATTGTAGCACATTGAAATGATAAGTTCGAAATAATTTTTTATAGAGGTTACATAAAAACGATAAACAAAAATATTTGTACAATTATTGAAGAAGTGTGGGGAGCTTTGTACCATTTTCCCATTGATATATTAATTAACTTTTATAACTATGTACTAATACTTACATGTATATATTTAAATTATAGAGTTTTGAACAATGAAGTACAAACAAGTAAAAAGCAGGAATAATTTCACTGTATTATCTTCACTATGATAAGAATTCAATTTACACTTCAGTCTGAGTAACACGTGGCCGGCTAAGCTATGACCAAAAATTTGAAAAGTAGAAACAATTGAATTTCACGTTATTTCGTTTACTACAAAATGAATCTAACTTATACTTTAGCTTCAACAACACGTGGTGGTTATGCTATCAAATTGTAGCTTGTATGACAGATTTGTAGGTTTAACATAGCAGCTCAATCTATTAATTACTTACTCAATCCAGTCAATAGATATCGCCATCTGTTAAAATCGTTTGGAGTAAACAGATGATTGTGAATTTCAAATAATAGACAAATAATTTGCAATAAAATAATATTGTGGCTATTAATTAAGATGTAAGATATCCTATCTTTTCAAGTTGGATCAAACTGTACACGGTGTGCAAAGTTGATTTAGAATCGGTTAAGTAGTTTAGGAGTCCATCGCGGACAAACAACGTGACACGTTATTTAGATATATATATATATATATATATATATATATATATATATATATATATATATATATATACACCCCGACGAATTGCCCATATATATGTTCATGCAATCAAACTGATTTCATGAAAAATATAAATCCACCACCCGGTAATTAATACCATTGCCAGGCAGTGATTATAATCAAAACATATCCTGGAATAATTATATATTAGGATAACGTTAAATGTTATGAGAATATATAAATCTACCAGAATATATACATACTATAGCATCATCAGACAATGATATCAATGTACCACCGAGTAGTGTCAGATGCTTTCTCCCCGGAAAAATCCAGTGTACGGACCTTAGTCAAGTAACACTGAATGTTACTCATTAATAGTTTCTTTTGTGTGAAGTGGTGAACGATCGAATAGAATACTGCTCTGAATATAAATATGTCTAAATTGTCAGTTAATTATATCACATTTATATAAACAAATAAATAAAATACGAAATGAGATTCTGAGCAGTATAAATTAAAGAGAAAACCTATGACTCTACCTCAATATTTTTTCGTAAAGAAACCTACGAAGAATATTACAAGATTTGATGACTGTTATCTTTTGTAACTGTTCAAACAAATTTTTTCAGACCCAAAATCTCAATACTTTTGTGAAGATTCCTAGGAATAACACCTTTTGTGGAAATAATAATCGGTAGAATAAAAATTTTCTTCATTTTCCACATTTTTTAATCTCGTCGCCAAGTATCATATATTTAGAAATTTTTTCATTGTATTTATTTTGTATATTATGTGTGTCGGGTATAGCAATATCAATTGTATATGTTATTTGATTCTGTTTATCAGTAAGAATGATATCTGGTCTATTGTGTTTTACAGCTCTGTTGCAAAGAATTGTTTTATCAAAATAAAGTTTATATTTGTCAATTTCACAAATAATCTCAAGTTCATATTTGTAAAATTTTTTTCTTATGGGAATTAGGTCATGTTTAATTCCTAGATTAAAATGAATAATATTAGCGACGGCATTATGTCTTTCTAAATAATCTGTTGAAGCAAGGACTGAGCAAGATGATAATATATGAAAAACTGTTTCTGAAGAACAGAAACATCTACGGCAAGAATCATCTATATTTTGTTTGATGATGTGTTTTCTATAATTCCTCGTGAAAACATCCTGATCCTGGATCGCAATTGCGAAGCCTTCTGTTTCAGCAAACAATTCTCCAGAAACTAACCATTTACTCGATGCGATTTCATCAATATAATCATTTTTCAATTCTTTAGGGTGCTTTCCGTGTAATTCCTTCTGCATCCAACTTTCTCTTTTAGAATTATCATCGAATATATCAAAATCTACCTTTTGCATTGTCAAGTTCAGAGGTGTAAGATTATAATCTGAAGCAACAACAATATCATGTAATTTAGACGTTCTCTGTTTATCATGAAAATGGGAACGTAGATCAAAAATCTGTTTACTATGAAGACCTCCAAGATGTCTAGGTAGTGTAACTCTCTGAACAGCTGACTTTGGGTGGTGCTTATGATATTTACATTTTCCTCGTTTGACATTGTAATTCATTTAGATCAGTTTTAGATCATTTAATAATTCCAAAAGAAGATGTAAGAATAGGAACTGCATAGGAGTTGATAGCTCTGAAAAGGTTTTTACTAGTTAAATGACTCTTGATGATAATTCTAAGTCTTTTGTAATATGAACTTCTAATATTTTCTTGAGTGCTGCTATGGTTAATTGTCTTCTGTTGACCAAATCCAAGATATTTATATGTATCTCCTTGATGCATTGTCTCGATTTCGATATTGGAAATCTTTATATAATCAGGCGTGATCTTTCCTTTTTCAATAAAAAGATTTCGACATTTTGGAAGCCCGAATTTCATATGAATATCATTGGAATAGTTGAAAGTAATCTCAAGTAGACTTTTTAAATGAGATCTGGTTCCGGCATATAATTTAATATCATCTAAACAAATTAAGTGACTTAATTTGAATTCAGTTGATAGACTCTTTATTTTGAAGCCGAAACTAGTAGCATTTAATTCATGAGATAATGGATTGAGGCAAAGACAAAACCAAAGAGCACTTAAAGAATCACCTTGAAAAATGCCTCTTTTAATTGGAATTACTTCGGATTTTAACGATTGTTTTGAAATATTTAAATGAAGATTGGTTCTCCAATTTTTCATTACAAATTCAAGAAAAAGACGAAGTGTCTTATCAATTTTATAAATTTCCGAAATTTCTTGAAGTCATGAATGGGGAGAACTATCAAAAGGGCGTTTCACTCCGACGAGTTGCCCATATATCTGTTCATGCAATCAACCCGATTTCATGAAAAAACATAAATCCACCACACGGTAATTAATACCACTGCCAGGCACAGATTATCATCAAATCATATCCTGGAATGATTTTATATTTGGATAACGTTAAATGTTATGAAAATATATCAATCGACCAGAATATATACAACATATAGCCACCAGTCAATGACATCAATGTACCAACAAGTAGTGTCAGAGATTTCTCCCCGGAAAATCCAGTGTACGGACCTTAGTCAAGAATCACTGAATGTTATCCATTCATAGTTTTCTTTGTGTGAAGTGATAAAGGATAGAATAAAATACTGCTTTGAATATAAATGATAGAACCTGTGACTATACCTCATAATTTTTTCGGCAAAAAATCTACGAAGAATATTACAAGATTTGATGACTGTAAATATTTCTTCAGACCTAAAATCTCAATATTTTTGTGAAGATTCCTAGGAATAACACATGTAGTAGAAATAATAATCGGTAGAATAAAATTTCATATATTTTCGTCATTACCATCACTCTCTTCTTCCATTGAAGTTTTTCTAAAATAGGTTGCTATATATTTTAATCAAGAAAATGCTCAAAATGCTCTAATATTCTAATGAAAACAGTACTATTAATTACACCATGAAAAAGGTTTCTATATTTCAAGAATCTTTCTTAAAAGTTGACTCAAACTCTAATACAGTTATGATTACTTTACTATTGCATTGTTGACTTCTAACACGAGTTGCTAAGGATGAATTTGAATGAATTACCGGACGCAAAAAAATGATAATTCGATCGGAAATGTACTACAACTTGCTGATGATAAAAAATCCCGAGCAATGCAAACTGCAAGGTCAAGTATCTATTCATAATTATTTTATCTGCATATCATGTCGTTCAACTTTCGTACAGACAAGACAAAATTCAAAGTACGGAGATTACGATTTTTTAAAATGGTAAGGTTTGTTGTCTTGTTTGGAGAGGATATCGAAAAATTGTCTGAGAGTTCGATCTCTGGGGAACCGGAAATAGCGTAAACGTTTTCCGATATCTTTCACCTTTTTCAAATCATCAATAGAGATTGACATTTTCGGACTTGAAAGAAATGCTGTAACTTTTTAATTTTCAATATTTTTCTGATCTAAAACTTACAGGCACTTTTTCAAAACAAATGGTATGCTATTCATGAACATTTCTCTTTCTTTGAAATTCCTCGAAATATGACGCAACTTTTTTTTGAATTTGAGCAGAAAGAATTTAAATTTTGAAGAAAGGAGAAAAAATTCAACCTTTCAAAAAAGTATTCGTTTCTATATGTTAAATTATTCGCTTTTCAAATAAATGAAACAACGCTGTTCGAATTTTTACTATATTCAGAAATTTATGATAGCTTACATTCAAAATTTGGGCTGAATATCTCAAAAACTGCAAGATTTTCGAAGAAAAAAAATTTCAACACCGTGTAGCTCCGTAACGAAGCTTTTGCGGATTTATGTTTATACTACCTTTTTCTCTTAAAATTGTAGATTTAACCCTTAAGTTGTGACATACTTTTATGTAACACCCTGTATAAAATAATGGATATATTTTTACAATACTGCTTTCGTTATCTAAAGGTTGACTATCTGCAGTAGATCCTATTGCATCGTGAATTATATGGGCTCCACATCCAATATCTATCTATCAATGGGTGTTTGGAAGATGATTGCAATTTCGCTAATACATTCTGTCGAAAAAGTACCGAGACTTGATTATTTATGAAATCTATTTAAAACAATTACCAAAACTTTTATTGTTGCTGAGTTGGCACAACTGTTTTAAATACTGACGCGGAGTTTTATCGCGATCTGTCATTTGAATGATTACAGTGCTCGATTTTGTCAGTTCCCACTAGCGTGTTCTGCGATTTTTGCAATGGATAAAAATATCGAACGAATAATATGTCTCAAATGTTGTATTGCAAATGGAATTTCGTTTATCGAATCGCTGAAAATGTTACAGAAGGCTTACGGCGAATCTACTTCATCAAAACCACGAACATATGAGTGGTACAGTGCATTCAACAGTAGCCGAGATGTGGTGGAAGATTTGCCTCGCTCTGATCGACCATCAACATCTTCAGCTGAAGTTAACATCGATAAAGTGAAAGAAATGCTAATATAAAATCTTAATTTTCGTTTTAAGTTTGAGAGAGATAGGCAAAGAACTGTGAACTCTGTGTCTCACGAATCAGATCATACCATTTTACACGATTTATGGGCATGAAACGCATTGCAGCTTCTCTAGTTCCAAACGACCTGAATTTTCTTCAAAAACTGAATCGCGTGAAGGTCGCTGAAGACGACTGTAACTGGTGATGAGACATGGGTTTATGAGTTTGACGTGCAAACCAAAAATCAAAAAGCTTCGGAATTGCGCCTTTCAAGTGAACCGAAACCGAGAAAACCACATCAATGTCGATAAAACGTCAATGTACTGTTGACTGTTTACTTCGATTATCGAAATTTCTTCCGGACGGTCAGATGGTAAATAAAAAATATTACTTGAGCGTTACGCCGTGTTTCAGAGAGTAAATAAGTCAAAAATGGCCAGATTTGTGGAAAGGAAAATGGATTTTACACAACGATAATCACTGATCATCACGGACTTTTGTACCTTTGAATGTACTACGTTTTAAACGATCCGTTTATCACTTCAAAGTTTCATAAATAGGAATATAGTGAATTGGAAATTTTCTGTGAGATTTCTCAGTATGCAACGGATAAATGCTTTGCAATAAAACTTTCTGTCAGACAACTCAATAGTTTCTTACAGTTTTCAAATTCTTTTCATGAATCGATTCAATTTACAATGGAAAATGAAAATAATGAAAAATCTATCAACTTCTTGGACTTGTCGATTAGTAGGGCCCATGACACACTCACCTATAAAATATACAGAAAACCAACCTATTCGGATACCCTGATTCATAACAGTAATTCCCAATCCCAGAGTATCAAATTGAGTGCTTTTCATTCATTTGTGCACACTTTGCTCTCTATTCCTTTGTCAGCTGTCGAGTTTGAAAATGAAGTTCAAGTTTTAAAATTAATCGATATGAACAACGGCTATGAAAATTAGATTATACCTTGATAAGACGAAGACGACATAAAATTTCACTGCAGAGCATTTATCTGTTGCATACTGAGAAATCTAACAGAAAATTTCCAATTAACTATATTCCTAATATTAACAACATAATATGTAACAGATTACACAGAAATAATATTAACACCATCAGCACTAAAAATTGGGAAGAGAGTTGAAGAACATAAAAGATCTATTCTCCAAAATGAAAATTCTACGGGTTTTTCGGATCGCATCAATAAAAATCATTTCATAGATTTCAAGAATATCGAATTCATGCATCCAGGTAATAAAGGAAAAAGGATGGACATCTTGCAGATTATTGAAATTACATCCGCTCATAGGAAAAACCAGCCAATTTGCAACGAGCATCTAGACTTCAATTTACCTCCTGTTGTGAATGCCGTTATAATAAGTGAAATCACTCATTTTGAATTTAGTATTGTCTTACTCTTGATATTGGGCTAACAACCCGAAAAATATGTCGAGTATTTTTAATAAATATTTGTGAAACCTTTGCCAAGTGATAAACGAATCACTTACTCATTATGTATCACCAAGTGTTAAGCGAGAATTACATACGTACTATGTTTTGCCACATGGTTTGTAAACACCCTGTATACCGTGAAGCCTCCAAATGTATTGAATTCTGCTGAATGAACTTCTTTACTTACAACGAGCTAGAAATGATCTTCAGTATTTATATGATGCCTTCTGAGAGACAACCAAAAATCGCAAATTTCCGATAAAAAGATTCATATCTTCCTTTCGGTTAATTTCAGGTGGCAATGATATGAAAAAAATTGTTCAGAAATCAATTTTCTACAATACAAAAAAAATAGAAACATACATTATCCCCTTTGAAATAACGAAAATGATGTTAACTTCCGGTATAACCGGAAGTGCCAGAACAGTGAAAATATTTTCGGAACTCAGGTCGAATAACATTCAAGACAACAACAAAATATTTCTCCAATCGGTCTTTCCCTTCTCCATATACTTCTAGTGTCCCATCTCGAGTGGACACATTTCACTTTCATATTCTGTCTTTCTGTTTCCTTCAACAAGTGTAAGAAATCTTTTTAGATTCTCACGTTTTAAATCTTCATTCCCGCTCATATTGACTATACTAGGAAGTTGAGTGTTTTAATGCAATTCTCTTCTGATTAAAGCTTTCAAGTTTTGCGATTCAAGAAGCTTGAATTTTCAAGCTTGACTTGAGCTTGAATTGATTTCTAGTCAAGCCAAGCAGCTTGATTTTGAAGTCAGGTGGTGAATTCCTTCATCTGACATTTTCTACTTGTAAGTTCACATTCGATGAACTATTGCGTTTTGGCATAACTACAGGGTTTACCAATAGGGACGCTGGCATTTCAAAATATCATAAAAACTCTCCGCTTTGAGTAAACGTTATCTGTCAAGCTTTTTGTTTTTCAGGAAATATCAACAATTCATGATGCGGAATTACACAAATGAATAGCGTCTTAAAATTATACAATCTTATTTCGAAAACAAGCGATCTGTAAAACAGTGTTTTCGCGCACTTCGTGAATATTTTGAAGAGCTAGAAATCGCCCTTCTGAGTCGGCTAAACTACATTTAGTGAAGAAGTTTGAATCAAAATATACGTTAGTGGGTGTAAAACCTCCTTCAAGATCTAAAAATGCTAGGAGCGCCGAAAGTATTGCAGCCGTTAAGGACAGTGAATAAGGAACAGTCGATTCCGCGTCGTTCCCAAGAGTTGAGACTCTCACAAAAGACCGTGTGGAATATTTTGAGGAAAAACTTGAACCTGCATCCATACAAGATCCTTTTCACTCTAGAACTATTGCAGAGTGACCCCTAGAGGTGCCGAGTGTTTGTGAAATGGGCCTTGCGGCAGCTCAACAAAGATAACAATTGCCACAAGAATATTTTCACTGACAAGCTTAATTTTGGCTTAATTGCTTCATCAATGAGCAAAATTGTCGATTTTGGTGTGAATCCAACCCAAAGGAAATATTGGAAAAGCCTTCGCATCCACAAAAACTGACAGTCAGGTGCGAAATTCATGCTGGCGGTGACATTGGGTCATATTTACTTCGTGACGATGTTGGAAACGTATGCAACGTGAATGGCGAGTGATATCGGGGTATGATCCGCCACTACTTCTTCGGATAAATTGATGATACAGCGACCGAAACAATAAATTTGTTGAAAAGCAAGTTCGATAAGAGAGTTATCTCAAAAAAATGGCTCAGTCAACTGGCCATCTCGATCGCCTGATCTCACACAGCAGAACTTTTGGTTTTCAGTAAATTATTAGGTTACTCCAACGTACCGACAACTTTGAACCAACTTCAAGCCAATATTGAGAGCTCTAGCAATGAAACAGAGTCAGCTGTTTGTCTGAGAGCCATGGGAAATTGGGTTGAGAGAATGCAGTTCTGCCAGTGCTGGCAAGGCGGCCATATGAAAGATGTTGAATTCCATAATTAATGATATAAAATTATCTACGAAATAAAAAATAAATAGCTCAAAATCTCAAAGCGATCTATTCTTTCATTATAAGTTCCCAACGTCCTTTTTGGTAAACCCAATATAAGTAAAATCAAAACAACAGAAAACTCCAAATTAGTTATCAGTTCACCACTAAACAACTTCAATAATATTACTCAAAAAACAAAAAATAACGACAAGTCTGTGTGTATGTGGAAAGTATTTTACGACGCGGCGCTTTGTTTGGGAAAAACGGAGTAGTTGCCCGAGAAAAGAGACAGCCCCGTTCAAAACGGAACGTATGGTAACTTTCTACATGCGGCATATCACCCTTTTAAATCTACTTGTATCTAATGCCAGTGTGGTCAAACGCGTCATAGATTTGTGAATATAGTGAAAATCATCATTGTTTTAATTAAATGAAAATGAGTATCAACTTTCCAAATAATGACCTCGTCAATCCAATTGATAATACAATGTAAGTTATTATATGAAAATCATTTTATTTTCTTAGCTTCTGTATTACTTTTACCTGCATACATAACAAACCGTATATGAAACGTGCTGCTCATAATGAGACACGATTAACACGATGGTGATAATCAACAAATCATTATTTCTCCGATATATGTACATAAAACGACCTTAACAAGTCATTGAGATCGTCATTCGTTATGTGGATGACATCCTATGCACACAGAATTATGGTTCTTGGAACATTGCGGACGAACGAGTTAATGTTGTCAGAGCATTGAAAACATTTTATGGAGCTGACAACAGCTTTGACTCGTACAAAAATAACATTTTGGGTATACGGATCTTGTTAGTTTAAAGGAGAAAGTGTATGTTATGTGTAGTAATCTCGTGAGTCAGTGTGTGTTTCAGATCAAGATATGAAACACACTAAAATAAATTACGTTATTGATGCATGTTGCGTGATGAGTTGTTGAAAAAGAAAGCAAAGAAATCAATTCATTGTAAAATGCTTCAGTTGAGGATTTAGTAGCTGAATTCACAGAAAAACTGTTTTCAGTGTTGCACAAAATATTTCTCGTGATGAAAAGTGTTATAGCACTTCTCTATCTTTGATATGTCAGTTTAAATACCGAAATTAGTTGATTAAGTTTTGATTCTCACATAGGTTTAGAAAAAATTGTGTACCAAATCAGCGTTGTACGGCAAACGTATATTTGAAATTTAACATGGTAAAAATTGATTGGTTGGGGCACGAACAGTAAATCGTGGCTTTGATACAGAAATTTGTATTCTCAAAGAATTCGTCTGACCAAATGTTTTTCAGGTATCGCTGGATGTATGAAAGTTATAATTCTCACGACTCTAAGAAAATAGAGGAAATCGTCAGAAACAAAGAATAAAACGTGTAAATTTTTCCTGAAATCCAATTCACTATCAAACATTTAGATGCAGGTATTTCGATATTACTCCCAAAAATATATGATTTTACCGAATTACAGTACAAAAGCTACACCATGAATGTCACCTATGAGGGTGAAATTTTCAGATTTTCTATTTTATCAAAATACACATTCTGACGAAATTTCTTCAGAGATTTTGTTTCGATTTTCGTATCTCTCAATTTTTAGCAATCTATAGTGATAAACCTACCCCTTAATCGCTAAACTCTCAGCGAAACCTAAAAATAACGAATTTGAATATACTCGCACTTTTCCTGTGAGAAACACTTGGAGCTCAGGTGAGCTATGAAAGGTTTTACGATAACGTGACGCAATGCGTTGAATCTTGTTCTGCTGAAAACAATATATTTCGCGCCGATTGTATATGTATACATACAAAGTTTTACATAATTTATCACAACTTGAGGGGGTTAATCTACGTGCAATTTTAAGAAAAATAGTTCATATAAACATAGGTCCGCAAAAGCTTCGTAACGGAGCTAGAGGGTTGACATTTTCGAAAAAGTTTTTGAGATATTCAGCCCAAATTTGGAATGCTAGCAATTTTTTACAGCTTCCATTATTACACGTCCTTAATTTTAACTAGAATCTACAAGGTGTTTTCTTTTCCGGAGTTTCTTTTGCCGTTTCAAACTTTTTTGCAGTACGTAACTGATCAGCGTATATTCAATTTTCGTCCTTTTTGTTCAATTTAGAAACTTTTTTGACACTTTCTAAACGATTGTATGCAATCGCTGAATTGAAAGCACTTCTAATTAAAAAAATGACTAGTAGGCTTTGATTTCTTTCATTTATTTATTTATTCATTTTGACAGTTGCTAAAGTGGAACCAGTGTATGCTCGA
Organism: Cryptolaemus montrouzieri; assembly: GCA_013387265.2. Classification (NCBI taxonomy): domain Eukaryota; kingdom Metazoa; phylum Arthropoda; class Insecta; order Coleoptera; family Coccinellidae; genus Cryptolaemus; species Cryptolaemus montrouzieri. The sequence goes on from JABFTP020000021.1 coordinate 47,442,256, forward strand.
ATTGTTTATCAAAATATTGATTTGTTTTAAGACTTTTGAAGTTACTGCTGTAAGGAAAAATGGCTAATTTTACTAACGCCGAATTGGCTGATATCCATTACATATACGGTCTGGCTGATGGAAGCACAACAGAAGTTAGGCGATTATATCAGGTGCGCTTTCCAAATCGAGTAACACCAGACAGGCGAACATTTTCAAAAACATCTACAGAAGGTTGAGGGAACTGTTACTTTTACTACAAATAATCATTTAAAAGGTGCAACTCAAACTATGAGAACGACAGATATTGAGGAAGCAGTTTTGAATTGTATTGATTTGAATCCGCTTGTGAGTACAAGAAAAATTGGAAATCAGTTGAATATTTCACATGTTCTAGTTTGGAGGATTCTCCACGACTTTTTATTGTACCCAATTCATATTCAACGCGTCCAAACTCTACTTTCTCGAGATTTTCCTTCGAGACTGAATTTCTGCCGATGGTTCTTAGATAAAATTAGAGAAAATGCTCATTTTGATAGTGAAATAGTGTTCACAGACGAAGCTAACTTTTCGAGAACTGCTATCACAAATTTTAATAATAATCATTATTGGGCTGAGGAAGAGCCTCATTTGATTTGAGAATTTCATCATCAAGAACAATTCTCACTAAATGGCTCGGTCGGAATAATTGGAAATACTTGATTGGGCTATTTTTCTTCCTGACAGACTAAACGGCCCTGCTTATCGGCAGTTTCTCGAGGAGGAGTTAGCATTATTGCTAGAGGATGTGCCACTTTTTGTGGGAAACATAATGTGGTTCATGCATGACGGGGCACCAGCACATTTCAGTGGAAAAGCTAGGGAATTCTCGAATAATGCATTCAACAACCGATGGATAGGTCGTGGTGGGCCAGAACCATGGCCTCCTAGGTCCCCAGACTTAAATAGTTCAGACTTTTTCTTATGGGGATATCTTAAAAGTTTAGTTTATACCACTCCAGTGAACACTGTAGAAGAATTGAGAAATCGAATAATAACCTCTTGTCACAGCATAAGACATACCCCAGGAATATTTCAAAGAGTGCGTGATAATATGCAGTTGGAGATAAGAAGAAATAACAAGTGCCAAAAAAGTTTCTAGATTGAACGAAGATGACGAAAATTGATTGTACGTTGATCAGTGGCGTAATGCAAAAAGTTTGAAAGGGTAAAAGGAGACATGGCCTCGCTAAAAAAAACACCTTGTGAATTTCAGTAAGACACTTCCAGCAATTTATTCAGTTTTTAATTGTTCTTTCTTTTAGTTTGATATTGAATAAGTATAAATTGAGTCTCAGAAGACGAGCTATCAAAATAAAAGCAAATTTTGGGCATACCTATCGAGTATTTCTATTATTTTTTTCATTGAGCGAATAACATACAATTCAAATAATTTAAATTCAATAATTAATCACTCAAAAACGGTTGGAGCTACGAAAAAATTACAGGTGTCAAAAAAGTTTATAAAATGAACGAAGATGACGAAAATTGATTGTACGCTGATCAGTGGCGTACTGCAAAAAAGTTTGAAAGGTCAAAAGGAGACATGGCCTCGGAAAAGAAAACACCTTGTAAATTTTAGTTGAAATCTAGGATGCGTAATGATGGAGGCTGTAAAAAATAGCTTGCATTCCAAATTTGGGCTGAACATCTCCAAAACTGCAGGAGTTTTGAAGAAAAAAACATTTTTTCCAGAAACTTCAACACCCTGCAGCTCCGTTACGAAGCGTTTGCGAACCTTTGTTCGTATAAACTTTTTTCTCAAAGTTGCACGTAAAGTAACTCCCTCAAGTTGTGACGTGTACTATTATGTAACACCCTGTATACATTTATTTGATGCGCTACAACAGATTGAGCTGAGTAGGTGGAAGTCTGTTCCTAGTGTTTTTGTGAGTTGTTGTGCAACACTGAAAGGTCAAACGATAACGAAACTGCAATCTGTTGCTTTTATTCATGGCATCCGACAGAACTATACCACTACTGTGTAGCCATGATTGACGGAGATAATGAAGATTGGATCGAAAAACCAGCTGCTTCAAGTAGGGATCTTTAATATTCTACGGAGGGATGAATATTGTTCCCTGGATAAAACTATTCAGTGTGTTCACACCTATAGCGATAAATTTCACATATTATTATCATTGAGATATGATGTGAACAGTCCCGGATTTAGGGGGCAAACAGGGGCACCTGCCTCGGGCGGCAGTTTCAGGGGGTGCAAAAATCGTAATATAATAATATAATATGTTAAAAATACGATTGCGTGTATCAGTTTAAGAATATTTTTTGCTCTCATACATACTGCGCCTAACGAAATTTTACTTCGAAAAAAAAATACTTGTTTCACGAAGCATCTAGTATCCAGTGCGACGTAGTTCTATCGATTATTCATTTGATTTCAAAACGCCCAGTTGTCTTTTGAACACATGGTAATTTGATTTATGAATGAATCCTAGAGGTTTTCTACACGCGCACCTGAGGTAGAAGCGATATTTGAGCATTGTATGATGTTAACCCTCTACTTTCCATCAAGTTTGACTGCAGTCCAATTGTATCTCATTCAGAACAAATGAGCCAGCTTATTCGATATATAAGAATAACAGAAGCTAGATGTACTGTTAAGGAAAGCTTTATTGATTTTACTGAACTAGATGGAAAAACTGGAGAATATATCACGCAGCGAATCATAGAAAAACTAGAAGCTGATGGTTTGGATATGCAAAATAGTCATGGACTGTCTTACGACAACGGATCTAATATGGCTGGCTTATAAAAAGGCGTCTAATCTAGAGTTATGCAAGTGAACGAGTGGCAGAGTTTGTACATTGTCTAGCACACTCCTTAAATCTGGTGGGCGTGCATTCAGCGTCATCATGTCCAGAAGCAGTTAACCTATTTGGGCTTATACAAAAACTTTATTGTTTCTTTGTTGGATCCACCACGCGATAAAAAATAATGCAAAAGGATACTTAAACAAAATTGAAAGGAAGTAGTCAAACCCGATGGTCAGCTAAACACCAAACTGTTACTGCTATATTAAATAATTTACCGAAAGTTGTCAAAGCTCTAGAAGAAATTGAAGAATCCTCTTCAGCCCCAGAATCGAAGTATGAAGCTGGTATTTTACTACATGCGGTGATTGAATTCAAATTTACCCTCAATTCATCAATTTGGAATAACATTCTTCGAGAGATTAATAGAGTGAACGTTGAAATACAAAAAGGGGGTATTGTAATTTCGCGTTATCTGGTGATAATGCAAGGTCTTGTTAAGAGCATACAAGGAATGAGAGAAAAACCAATATAACATTTTATCAAAGAAGCTGCAACTATACCAGAAAAGTTGAAAATCGAGCCAGTCCTTCAAAATAAAATTTTTGACAAATAAAGAACAAAGGTAGACAGCGCAAAGAGTCTGCCTGAAAATTTCGCCTTCCTCAGTGGCCATGCGTTTTTAACTATTATATGTCGACTAATAATCTGCAGAAAAATGGAGTCGATCTAGAACAAAAATATTCAAAAGACTTGAATGCAGTTGATTTTTGCGAGAAACATGCTGTATTCAAAGACCTCGTATCGGAAATGAATGGAAAATCAAGTGCCTTCGACCTGTTAGAACATCTGTGTAATAATAATTTGCAAGAAACGTTTCCTAATGTTAGTATAGCTTTAGGGATATAATGCACATTACCGACGACGTCTGCAAGCTGAGAGCGAAATTTCAGCAAACTCAAAATAATTAAAACCTATCTGCGTTCAGCAATGAGTCAAGAACGTTTATCTGGCTCGCAATTTTAGCCATTGAAAATCAAACTACCTGTGAGACAGAGTTTGATGAGCTAATAGATTCTTTCGCAGAAAGGAAAGCACGCCGTGTGAAGCTGTAGTAAAATACGAGAGAGAAAAAAACGATGAGAAAAATTTAAAAAATGTCTTGGTTGTCTGTTGTCTCGTTATATGATAGCTATATTCAATTTGATGTCACACTAAAGAAAATGTTATTAGCTAATAAATAATAAAGAGTACAAATTAAAGAGTATTCTTTCGATCATAAAAAATGCCACCTATTATATATTAGTGTTAATCAAACGCTCAAGAGAGTGGGCGCTATATCAAGTTCTTGCCCCGGTTCGAAAAAATCGTAGATCCGGGGCTGGATGTGAACCTGTTTAACATCCGGACAAGCATTGGAGTATTAGATTTTCGACAGATCGCATATAGCAGACACGGTGTGTCGTTTTGCGGTAGATAGTCGAACTAGATTGGCTTCTTGAAGTTTTCTGTTCGATCTGTTCTTTATTTTTATCATTTCCTGGTGGCACTGGTGATATCCTCTGTGTCTGTTTTTGGGGGGAGCCAATTGGATATGTATATATATATATACATGTAATTGATGCGCTCCAACAGATATGTGTAGGTGGCAGGCTGGCCTGCTGTTGTGAATGTATCCATGACATCCTACTGGACTGTACCACTACTATGTGGCCCTGGTTGTCGATGATTATGATGAGTGGATCAGAAATCCAAGTCCTTCAGGGAAGGATATTAAACATTCTACGGAAGGTTTTATATTGTTGCTTCAATGAATGTCTTCAATCTGTTCACACAAATAACGAAAAATTCTGCATGTTTTCATTATTGAAAAAAATATATACATAAAAAATATTTACAAAAATAAAGCTGAAGCCGAAATTATCGAGCTGAAAAATCAGCTCGGAGCTGCACACACTATATCTATAGTAAGAGGAGATTTCGTTACGAGAGTTTTATCAATGAGTGGGTACAAAACACATTTAAGAAACTAAGTTCGGCAAAGTGGCCTTAGAGTGAAACTAAGGCAATTTGCAGCGTAATGAATCAAAATTTTGGCAAAGATAAACAATCGATCTAAAGTAAGTTGTTAGCAGGGAAGTTTAACACTTTCTTCTCGAATATTACCCATATACTAAGAGCTCCACAAAGCATTACGGAAATATTTTAAGAGAATCGCAATGAAACAAGGTTGACCTTATGCATTCAATGGCTGTATACGATACTGACCCAAAAGAAAAAACAGATGTTCATGGACTCAAGTCGAAAAACACAAAAGATATTTACGACCCGTCAAATTCTTGGAAAACACCATTCATGTTCCTACCGAATCTCTGAGAGCAACAACAACTAGTGTTCGGGTGAAAGGGTTTTTCATATGCTTTTAAAATTGGAAAAGATAAATCCATTTTAAAAAAGTGATGCAGATACTTGTGATAACTTCAGACCAATTTCTATACTTTCATTTTTCTCGTCTGAGAGTCAGAAAAATTGATTGATCGATTTTCTAGAAAAAAAATATTCTTACAGCTTCAAAACGTAGCCCTTGGCTATCTATCATTACAGCCGTGATTGAAAATTAAGAGAATATTATGACTTCCTTTGTGGACTAAGCTAATGGTCGTCTTCCGGCAGGCTTATGTTTTTTGACCTGATTTCTAACTCTGACTGGAGTTTTGTTGATTCCGATGACTAAGCTTGATATCTAAATTCGACTTTTTTATAAATGCAGTGCAGGTATCCATTCCGGAGAGCCCTGATAGGGTGAAGTCTTGCACTGATAAATTGAGGTTCAGGTGGTTCACTAATGACTTGATTGCTCGTTGAATTGCAGTCTAATTTTCCTGATAATTTTGATATTGAGAACTCATTATGTCTTGCCCAGAAATCCTACAAAAATGAATTACATAGTGCCAAATCTTTGGCATATAAGAAACATGTAGTTAAATCGACCAATACAAATAAGGCCTATTGGGAAATTTTTCAATCTAATATGGGAAATAAAAGAACAAATAAAATTGATGAGAGCGCTGATGAACTCAATTCCTTCTTCGTCGAAATACCAGAACGTCTTAAACAGAACTTACCATCCTACAGTAGATCTTTCGATGAATATCTGGACCACCTCGGGAGTGCTGAATTTTCACCATTTTCATTTAGTCACCCAACCTTTATTCAGGTAAGAGACACTATTAATCAAATGTCAAATAAAAAAGAAAGGAACCATTATAGACTAAATATTGATTTGGTAAGAAGTCTTGTGAATATTGTTGTATACCCACTCAACAAGCTTTTCAATCAGTGTATCGACGCCAAATTTTTTCCTGATTCTCTTGAAATCTCTCGGGTCGTGCCGGTGCACAAAAAGGGTCCTACTAATGATCCAAACAATTACAGACCTATCGCAATAGTTCCAATTTTCTCAATTTTTAGAGTCTTGTCAGAAACCGCAGATACATGAGTACTTTGAGGGGTCAGGGATCTTTTTTGCTGGGCAGTTCATATTCCGCAAGCACTGATGAATCTATAAGAAAGTTTATCGAATTAATAGTTCAAGGTATGGAAAGGGGTTTTATTGTCGGTACTTTTTTCTATGATTTAAGTAAAGCGTTTGATTGTGTGTCCCCTGACATATTGGTCGATAAATTGAAATGAAAAATGAAAAAGTTTGATACAGCTAGTTGTAATATCTTACGATCCTTTCTTTCGAACCGTACTCAGTACACAGTAGTGAATGGAGTCGCTTCCGGCTGTGCTGGTGTTGTTAGTGGCGTACCACAAGGATCAGTTCTTGGACCACCTCTTTTTCTGATCTTTTCAACGACCTTGTGCAGGCAGTCGGCGCAGCGGATCTGCTTTTGTTCGCTGGCGACACTGGCATTGTTGGGAGCGGTGAAAGTGAACGCGAGGTAACTGCAGCTATAAACGACACTCAGACTTCCATCTTAGAGTGGCTCAGTGTTAACCAACTGAACGTTAATGTCAATAAAACTGAAAAAATGTTATTCACGCACAAAGATATCGATTTTAAGAATAAGGAGTGTGTCAGGTTTTTGGGTGTTCAGTTTGACCCTACACTGAGTTGGAGGGCCCATGTGGACTTAATATCGGGAAAGATATCTAGTAGTTTTTCTTTGATTCGTAATCTTGTCGGACCGATGCCCGAGGACGCAATGAGGATGGCTTATTTTTCTCTCGTCCAGTCACTTAACTTATGCAGTGATGAAATGGGGTCACTCAACGCACTCTAGCAAGATATTTGGATTGCAGAGAAGAGCTCTGAGGGTCTTATCTAATAAAAAATTTAGTGATGATGTACGAAATGTCTTCGTTGAGAAAAGAATTCTCACTTTCCCATGTTTGTATATCTACCATTGCTTAATAGTAGGTGAGAAAGATGAAGATAAGAATATTTTGACCAAAGATATCCATAACTATTTTACACGTGGCAATGTAATATACGTATTGACTTTTACGAGTAAAATCTAGTCGCTTTAGTGGAAATTATTTCAGTAAGGTTTTTATGAACAAGTTACCTTTGAACATCCGCAACCTTCCCTTAGAACAGTTTGAGCCATTGCTCAAAAACTTTCTGATTAGAAAAGCCCTTTAATCAAGTGAACGAGTTTTTAAATTATAATTTTAACGACAGTGGTGTCTTCTAAGTGTTTATATCTTCTTAATGTGATATTGCTTTTTATGTTTATTTATATTTATATGTCTATTTTCTATTTTTGCAGTATCTCCCACTGAGATGCGTTACATTTAACATTTTTTTTCCTCAATTGACAAATGTAAGTGTTATGATTGTAAAACATGCTAAATATACTTACTTACATAGTGGTTTTCGCCGTACTTTTCATGAAAAAGTTCATTTTGTTCTATGAATTTTTATATGGTTCTCCGCGCTTATACGGTCCTGTACAGTTTGTCAAATTTATTTAAAGCATCGGTCTGAGCACTCCTCATACGTTTTACTTCTAGGCCTGAGCTCATGGTGGTAGTCGATATAGTGTGAATGAAACAGTTCATTTTGTTATATGAGTGTACAGATAATTTTCCACTCTTGTACGGTACTGTACGGTTTATCAACCGTATTTGAAGCATCGATTTGATCACTCGTTATATGTTCTATTTCTAAGTCGGAGTTCATGGTGGTTAGGTTAGGTTACTCGGCGTAGTTTGAATGAAATAAGTGCATTTTGTTCTATGAACGTTCTGACTGTTTTTCGTTCATGTGCGGTCCTGTATGGTTTATATTCTATTTCTTTGCCAAAACTCATGGTGATACACACTGTAATTTGAATGATAAAGAGTAATTTGCACATCGTCAATTCATCGACCAAATCAAATTATTTGGTATGTACTACGCTAGTTACCTCGAAAATTATTCATACATGTCTACCAAGACCAACTATCCACATTTACTAATCTAGTCGTCGCTAGTGTTATAAAATCATCCCTGAAGAAGGATGAGAAATATTTCAGATCTGGCAACGTAGCGCGCAATATTTCCTCCATCCCACATTCAACACTTACCATGTCAGAATCTGTGGATGGAAAAGTGAGGCTAAGTTTACATTTATAATAGGCAGTTGGGGTTCTTTGGACTCCAGTTGATTAAAATTGATGTGCAATCCCCGAAACTACCATATCAGCTAAATTACGCTTCAAATTGTCCTAAGGATGTCTGATCACAAGCTACTGAAAAGCTTAGATGCACAAACGTCTAAATAAGGCAACAGAGGCATTCGGCATCAACGTGTGGTCTCAAAGACCCCGCCTATCCGTTACCGGGTTAATATAGCTATAAATTAGTTTTTAATACTATAATATAGTTGTGAGGTTTTCAACAATCATTCCTCTAACGTAGAAAGAAATTTTCAGAATGTAACAAAAATTAGTAGGAATCATCTAGAAAATTATTCAAACCATATGCCATAAAAATCTTCTCTGAGTCATTCATTGTGACCTTTTCTTGAATATTTGGTATCCTGTAGTCTCAATCTAATTCAATGATGAGATAAAATGCCTACACATTGCACCCTACGCACAAACGACAACAATATATTTTACCATTTGTTGGAGTTTTCAAAAAACCTGCTATGTATTCATCTCTTGAATGGTTCACATATGTAAGTTTTCTACTCTTTTAATTCCTGGAATTGAAAATAAAATTACTAATTTTAATTTCAGATATCAATTTCTATTAGTCTTCATCTGATTCCAATACTCGTTAAATTAAAGGTCTATAATCTATATGAATAGACGGATATCCTGATGATTGTTTCTGAGTCATCTTTTTGCTCAATAACAATAACACTATTTGTCATTGACATTTCGAAAATGGCATAAAATAAATCATATCGAATAAAATTATAATAATTAATTACCTATCTCATAGGATGTTGTTATTGCCACATAATAACCCCGCTTCCTGTCTCCGAAGAGCATCTGTGAAAATATTTAAGAAATTATATGACGCAGGTTCGATGGCAGATGTTTATTCCATCAATGGTCTTCGACGAAGCAGTAGGGTTATTTGAGAATATTTGTCAAGGAACCTCCATAAAATATTTGAATAAGACTTCTGTCTAATTCAAACATTTTATGGAGGTTCTTCGACATTATTCTTAATGAATGAGATTCTCACGAATTAATTATGATTTAATCTTAAAATACACTTTCCGCAGTTCCTGCATTCAAAACTGGGGACAATAATGTTATTAGGTTAGATAACCTGACATCCACAATAGTTGACGACACTGCAGATTACGACAAAAATTTCATTTATTTGGAATTTCAAAAATGATACACATTTAAAGCCACTGAATAGCATTTGATTGATTAAGTTACTCAAATCATGTATGTATTTAGCTCTTGGATATTAATTCAATTCAAAAGCCATCCAAAATTGAATGTTGTGAATATTCAAATGATTTGCGTGAAATGAATGAATTGTAACATACGCACCAAATTACTTAAAATTAATAAAACATGCCAATGAAGGATCCCAGGAACTCAGATTTTTCCTGCTTCTGGTTCGATGACGCATAGTTAATTGTAGCTCTTAATTTTTTGTACTAGATGCCGAAGAACAAAAGGGCAGTTTCGTCCTCATTAGGAACTCTTCAATGTTTCATATAGCTTTTCAGCATCCTAGCCAATTACACCAGAACACTATAACGATTCCAGAAAAGACGTATTAAGTAGAACATAAAAGAAACACCCTCTGTCGACCGGGACGATAAACTCGTTACTTTACTTCGAGAGAAACTTTGAACATAGCACAGTGCTGGAATTTATGGAACGGCGAAAGATTCTCTACAAGTGATGGATAATGTTTTTTGACTCAAATTCACACACTACAGTATACAGGGATATCCACCCGGACCGTCTGTTGAAAACTTTTTGAGTTCCAATTACAATATCAAGCTGAAATTTTATACGCGGCCATAACTAGCGATTTCCAATTGAAGTGAAATATTTTCGAAGTGATACCATTTCCGGTTATACCGGAAGTGGGTTATCACTTTGTTATTTCAAATGGCAATCTACCTTTTTTATTATACATCTAGAACCGACATTTGAGCAAGGAATATAATACCCAAGTTGTTGGCACAAGTTGTTGGCACAAACTCGATTTTTGAGGAACATTTAAAAATGTAGCTCGTAGATCTTTTGCACTACAGACACAATTTTTGCTTGGGAGGATAGAAGAAGGATCAAGGAATTTTTAAGCAGTCTACATATGTCAAATGTTTATTGAGTTGTTTTGTATGATTTTTTCAATTTGGCCTTTTTCAAACAGCAATAACTCAATTTTTTCAAAGGGGACGTGCCAATTTTTATATCGTCATCAGATGAAGCGTCAAATTTCAGATGGAATTGTATCAGAATGTATTATACCCATCTCTTATAGTTCCGACATAATTGGGGAATATATTGAATTTTGATGATTTTGCAAGAACTAACAGAGAATGGTTTGAAATATTTGAATCAAGTAGCTGAACTGGCTACGCTCACCTGACAGGTGCCCAAAATTAATGTACTTGTCACTTCGTTCATTCGAATTTGATATTTCAACAAGAATTGTTGGTAATTTGAAGTGAAAATTTTTGAAAAACACCAGATTGATAATAAGATGGCTTCAAAGGAGGATATGTTTAATCTCTTTTTAATTCATGGCGAATGTCAAAAAGTGGTAGATAGAACTTACAGGCAAATCAATAACAACTTTCCAAATTTTGCGCCTATGAGTAGAAGCAATTTTCTGCAATTTGGAGGAACGAAATGCATAGAAAGTTGAAAAAAAAAACAATTCTCGAGGAAGACGAAAATCAAATTAATACGCTAGCGTATTTTCGTGGCAATCCACATGCGTCCATTAAGTCAGCATCAATGGATATTGGATTGAGTTATACTTCCATTCTAAGGATCCTTAAGAAACAGAACATGCACCCGTATTCTTTTATCAGTCTACAAAAATGAAACCAACTGACCTTCCCAAGCGGTTGAATTTCTGTGAAAATTTATTAATTCGGCTTCAAGAAGATGAGACAATTCTGCAAAAAATTATATGGTCTGATGACGCCAAGTTCAATGAAAGTGGAATAACCAACAGGAGAAATCGACAATTTTGGGCCACAGAAAATCCACATTTCATTGAGGTTATTGATTTCCAAAATAAATTCAGCGTGAACGTTTTTGCAATTTTAATGAATGATTTGTTGGCTTATCACATTCATGAGGAAAATCTTAATGGACAAAAATACTTGGAAATTTTGAGAGCAACATTAGCAAATTTTTTAGATGGATTACCCCTTAACATTCTGAGGGATTGCTATTACCAAATGGATGGTGCACCAGCACATAAAACACGAGCTGTAGATCGGAAACTAACAGAAATGTTCGAGGATAGATGGTGGGGTAAACAAGGACCAAATTTATGCTCTCCGCGTTCTCCGGACCTGACGCCCATTGATTCATATTTATAGGGCAAAATCAAGAGTGAAGTGTATCTTATTCCTGTAAGAAGTAAAGAAGAGTTACTAGATCGCATTCATAATGCATTTCATAATATTGATCCTGAGGAAACTAGGAGGCAACTCCTAGTTTCATGTTCGTATACGAGCTGTCAAGTGTATCGAGCAAAATGGGGCCCATATTGAACATTTATTTGGATCGTAAATTAGTTTTCTCTTATGATGTTTGCTATCATTTATTCGTATTAATGTCACTATCTTCGATGATTGGTTTTTGCTTAGTTCCTACAATTTTCATTCATCCGAATTGTAGACAATTGCTTCTAATGCTTCGAAATTTTATTTTACTCATAGATGGTAAATTTGGAAATTGGTTATTGAATTGGCTGCAATTTCGACCCACTACTTTTTGACATTCTAAAAGGAATTAAAAAAAGATTAAATATATTTTCGTTTGAATAACCAGTGGTTTTATTCCAAATATGTAGTAATTTTTGGATATTTTCAATCTGAAATAACGACAATTCTTGTTGAAATATCAAATTCGTATGAACGAAGTGACAAGTACATAAATTTCAGGTACCTGTCAGGTGAGCGTAGCCAGTTTAGCTACGTGATTCAAATATTTCAAAGCATTCTCTGTTAGTTCTTGCAAAATCATCAAAATTCAATATATTCCCAAGTTATTTCGGAACTATAAGAGATGGGTATAGTACATGCTGATACAATTCCATCTGAAATTTGACGCTTCATCTGATGGCGATATAAAAATTGGCACGTGCAATTTGAAAAAATTGAGTTATTGGTGTTTGAAAAAGGCTAAATGAAAAAATCATACAAAACAACGCAATAAACATTTGACATGTGTAGATTGCTTCAAAAATTCCTTGATCCTTCTTGTATCCACCCAAGCAAAAATTGTGTCTGTAGTGCAAAAGATCTATGAGCTACAATTATTTTAAATGTTCCTCAAAAATCGAGTTTATAACAAAAATAATTAAAACTGTCAAAATTTTTGACAGATAAGTGCCAACAACTTGGGTTTTTTATGCCTTGCTCAAATGTCGGTTCTAGATGTATAATAAAAAAGGTAGATTGCCATTTGAAATAACAAAGTGATGACCCACTTCCGGTATAACCGGAAATGGTATCACTTCGAAAATATTTCACCCCAATTGGAAATCGCTAGTTATGGCCGCTTATAAAATTTCAGCTTGATATTGTAATTGGAACTTATAAAGTTTTTAACGGACGGTCCCGGTGGATATCCCTGTATATACACTGTATTCCAACGAAAATTTTCCAACCCTTCTATCTCAAGATGGATTGATTTGGCAGAAAAAGCTGAGTAAAGTCAAATTTTAATGGGAGGTAGACTTATTTCTGAGTTGATTACGAGCATGTAGAATCAAACCCCTACCCTCAGCAGCGCATAAGTCAAAATTTAATATAGGGAAAGAAGTTCATGTGACATATCTTTGGAAAGGATTTTCAATTTTCTATTCGAGAATGGTATCTTTATGAATATTCAATATCTAACGTCTGAAAACACAACAAAAGTTTGTAATTTAACGAAAATTTCCCACACCCTCTATATCAAGAAAGACTGATTGCAGCGGAAAAGCTTAGACACGTCAATTTTTGGTTGGAGGGGGACCAATTTCTGAGTTGGTTCGGATCATGTAAAACCAAAGTCAACTTTCGATATAGAAAAGTGGGTCTAGTGACATGTCTTTGGGAAGGTTTTTTAATTCTCTATTCACAAATGGTATTTTATGAACATTTAATGTCATACAGACAGTTCAAACACAACGAAAGGTTGCATTTCAACGAAAAATCAAATTAAATGCTCGAAATGACCTCCATGCAATGATCATTTCCCAAAAGCCTGGAATTTAATTCTTTCAACAACTTTATTGAGATATCCTTGGATGAAGAAAGGTCCTACAATATGGATTCCATAAATTCCTGCCCTAACATACCATTTCTGAGTCATTTGTGTGTGCCTGTGTGATCCAATGAGGATTCTGGGTATCCCAATATTAACAATTATGCCTATTCACTTCACCATTAAGAGAAAAAGTACTCTCGTCAGAAAAACAGCTATTGTACAGAATATGTGGATTATTGTTAATGTTTTCACTTAAAATTTAACTAAAATGAAAGCTGCGATCCGGATGGCCTTCGATTATTTCATATACTAGTACACTTTATAAGGATAAAATTGGTGATGTTTCTCGATCCTGTAGACTGGTGGTACACCAGATGCACGTAAGAATTTTCTGATAGAGGTAGTGTTTTCCTTTAGTAAGTGGTCCAAAATTGCCACTTCACTTGCATCGTTCCATATAGGCCGATGTTGATCCTCATGTTTTTGTTAGCAACCGTACCAGTAGTTGAAAATATATTCATCAATTATAATACATACTGTTGACCTTCCTGTGTTTCTGGATTGTTCACATTCAAAATCCTTATCGTTTCTCTGGCACAATTACTATTCTGATAATAAATTGAAATAATTTCAACCCGCTCATCAGATGAGTAAACCACTTTCAACGTTTGTCTCTCAAATCACAACTGGGATAAAATATATTGCGAAAATGCAAGACGAATGTGATATTGATTTATCATAACAGGTTGTGATAAAAACAATTTTGCTTTCTTTAAAAACATGATGATATTTATCTATATCTCGAATTATTACATTTCTATGAGATTTAAAAACTCAGAAGTGCTGAGAACTAGAATCGTCATTCGATAATGATTCCAGAGAATTAGAATTTCTCATTGATTGAATGTCAGATGAAGTCATTTTGAGAACCTAAGTCGATTTCAAGTATTTTCGTTGGAAAACAAAATCTTGTTATGTTTAGACTGTGCGATATTAAACGTTTATAATGCTACTATTTTTATATAGATTTTAAAGATATGTCACTCAACCCTACAATGAATTTTAACTTAGGCTGAGAGTATGGGGTTGATTTTAGATGCTGCGTACCAACTCAGAAATTGGTCCCGCTCCAATCAAAAATTAACGTGTCTCAATTTTTCCGCTGCAATCAGTCTTTCTTGTGATAGAGGAGTGGAAATTTTATTGGAAAATATATATATATATATATATATATATATATATATATATATATATATATATATATATATATATATATATATATATATATATATATATATATATATGAGACAAATATTTTCCGCGATAAACTTAAACTTCGCGAGGAGTCTACATATATAAACTTGAGACAAGAGGAATTATTCAAAAATCCGTAGCTCAATGAATAATCCTCCCTTACAAGAGCTAGTTCCCAAATTTGCCCGCCATGCACGCAGTCTCCAAGAGCCACGATAGTGCAACTAAGCAGGATGCAGAGAAACAAAGCGGCAGACTGCAGTTTCGTCCTTATTAGGAGCTCATCAGTGTCGCATATCGCTTCTCAACATACTAACAATCTACATCAGGGTACCCTAACGATCTCACAAAGGACGTATCTCGTACGTACGTACGAGAGTCGCCCTCTATGAACCGAGACGGTGAACCCGCTACCAGACTTCGAGAAAGATACGAACAATAACAAACAGATGTGAGAACGTTAAAAATTCCAACACTAGAGGAAGTGCGCGAAGTTTATCGCGGAAAATATTTGTCTCATCAAATAGTTACCGACAGGAGGTTTTATCCTGGAGAAAGAGGCCCAGAGCACCATTTCCAACGCGATTATTTCGCTCGTTTTGTACCGTTGATGTGATGCACGGACCGGCGAAAGATGTTCCTCAAGTGTTGGAATTTTTAACGTTCTCACATCTTTTTGTTATTGTTGGTATCTTTCTCGAAGTCCGGTAGCGGGTTCACCGTCTCGATCCATAGAGGGCAACTCTCGTACGTATGTACGAGATACATCCTTTCTGAAATTGTTAGGGTACCTTGATGTAGCTTGTTAGGATGCTGTAAAAGCGATATGCGACACTGATGAGCTCCTAATAAGGACGAAACTGCTGTCTGCCGCTTCGTTTCTCGGCATCCTGCTTAGTTGCACTATTGTGACTATGATGACTTTCCTGACAAGTAATTGATGTAATCGAGAATACCTACTAGAAGAGAAGAAAAACGAGAAGTCAGATTCAATCCACTTCAATAGTAATGGATTTCGCACTTTCTTTCTCGGAATTCTACCAGAATTACTTTGATGAAAATTTCGAGATACGTCCCGTATTTAGAGATCGAAAAACATTATTTGAAAGATTTCCGGTCATATAATCTGCGAATTTCAGTCTCCTCGCTCAAAATAAAATCTCGAATAACTCTAAAACGATGCATTTTAAGTAGAGGGAAACTTATGACAGATCGATGCCTATTAATATCACGAGTTAAATGATGTGTGAAAAAATTGGTCTAATTTGAAAAAAAAGGGCTTTTTGTACCTTTGAATGTACTACGATTTGCCACATGCTTTGGAAACACCCTGTATATCGTATAGTCAATATTGAATGATCTCTAGTATTTTTATGATGCCTTCTAAGAGACAACCAAAAATCGCAAAATTCCGATTGAAAAATTGATATCTTCCTTTCGGTTGATTTCAGGTGGAAATGATAAGGAAAAAACTTTTTCAGAATTTAATTTTCTACAATAAAAAAAGGAAACATACCCTTTGAAATAACAAAGGTGTGTGGTATCAACTTCCGGTATAACCAGGAGTGCTACAGCATTGGAAATATTTTCGGAACTAAGTTCGGATAACATTCAAGACAACAACAAAAAATTATCCCAATCAGTTATTCTTTTCTTCATATACTTTTAATGTCTCATCTTGCGTGAACACCCGGTATACTACATACATTTCAGCTCATTCCCCGTATAAACGAGCACAATCATCTCGCTTTCCTATTGACAATGTTTCAAGAAGACATTTTCTGTTCACTGAATAACCCTTGTTTAACTGCTCACATGTGTTAAGAAGAAATTACAGTGTTAAGTACAACAGTTGGCTCAATCTAGACATGTGCTATAACCATAAATTCCAAATAATGCTCGTCCTATTTCCTTTAATTGTACGACAATTACAATTGGTTCAATAATCTTATAAGTGAGATTGAAAAATTACTGGGTACATTAGAACATCAAAGCTACAGAATCGGGTTAAAAAAGTATTAAAGTAATTACAGTTTATTTGTATTTGGTAAATGATATCTCAGAACATGACAATAAGTATATTTTTCTCGCATTTTGAAATTGCATCGCTATATTGCAACAAGTTTTGTGTCCTTTTATAGAAGAGATTCTTTAGTGATCTTCTTCATCTGTTATTAAAATGTACGCATTTGCCATTTGAATAGATCTATACGAGGAGTTCTACGTAGGCCAACACGCGATTCAGGCGGTAAAGCTATTATTCTTAGTGTTTTTTAGTATCACTCCTTTTGATTATCCTGGGGTCCTTCTTTGTTCTGCTAAGTCGAGCAAAGGAGAAAACGCTGTCGTACCATTCTCTCCGAAGCAACTCACGCCATTTTGACTCTCCTATAACTCCCTGTTTAGGCACTTGAAGCACAAATTCTGTAACCAACAAGGTATACTAAAATCAACTATATTCTTAACTTACTATTTATTGAACTTTAAGTTTACGATCGATCCCTAGTCAATGTTATTTCAAAGGTACTTGTAGCAGACACACACACACTTCCAAATTTTGATTCAGTTAGTTTTTGATCTTTAATATGAGGAGAAAATACAAAATGTCAAAATTTCCATCCCCTTCACCAAGGTTCAGTGACTTTTTTCTAGGTTAGTGAATTTGCGTCTCTTTACCTATCTAAGTTGATATATCTATCATGTGTAACACATATTATCTAACTATTTCAATGTATATCATTCGAAAAATATCAGTAAGAAGCAAGCGTAATCATTTGGTGTCGATTAGTTCCCAAAATTCGGCCATAGATACGTGATTTCATGACCCACTATGCTGGTAAACCCATTTCCTCAATAAACTCTTGTTCCCGACTCCTTGGACACTTCAGGGTGAAAAGGTTTCAGTACGCTTCCTCCTCATTTATTACCCTACTTTCACTTGATTCCTTTTAGTCTTCACCTCTATATTTTTTCTTCATATTAATTTTCAATTCCAAATTTATCTGCAGACCTTCTTGCTACTTTGGAATATTTCTCCCTTATTATTCTAGTTTATATTCAGGTACCAATAACTTCCCTTTGACCGCTGCAATCTTCTCATTCAAAACCTGTGTACCGAAAACTTCCATCTTTTATTTTTCTCAACTGAATTTCGCTTACCGGAACTTTGAAACCTTTATGGCCAGTAAGTAATTGGATCAAGCGGTAACACATCCGTCCATGTCTCCTTCGAAAGGTCTGGAAATATTGGTCTTGTTCAGCTTCCTTTCTTGGTATCTATCTATCTTTCTTGCCAGAAGTTAAGGGAGTCTCTCTTCTATTCTTGAATGTCTTTATGTATACCGAAAGTTCTCTTTCGCTCACTCACTATAAGATTCACTGGTATCGTTCTTGCGTCAAGTTAGATAAGCCTTTCCACCATCTTTTTAAATATGGTCTTTTCGAAAACTTCGGTTAATACTGAAGCTGACATTGGATTCTTATCACCGCAAGGCAACTCTAACCTAACCTCATATCTGCTACTGGAATCATTGTGCTGCCGCTAAACCAAGAACCTAAACCACCCAGACGCATTGGGCATTATAACCCTGCTAAATGGGATGAGCTGCGTGAATTCTTTTCGTGTTTATGATTCAGTGATGTTTGCCTTTCAGATCCTAACATCAATGTGTGCACTGAGTCTGTTACAGAAATCCTTCATGCAGGAATCTCTACATCCCTCATTCCATGAAAAGGACAACAGAACAAAAGCCATGGTTCAACAAATACTGCGAAAGAGCCTCTTCAGCCAAGAAGCAGAACCTACAAGTCATGGAAGAGTAATCCAACAGAGGAAACAAGAACAACCTTCGTACGAATACGGAACGTACACAACCTGACAACTGCAAGAGCAAAGGCCAATTTCAACGAAGGGGTAACTGATAAACTCCTATAACAGGCAAACGGGACTAGACAATTATGGTCTATGACGAAGACTGTCAGTGCCAATTTCTGCAAATCTGCGGTTCCGCCTCTTGTTAGAGATGACGGAAGTATAGCATCATCTCCGAAAGAGAAGGTCGATCTCTTTGCTCTCTTGTTCTCAAAGAATTCTGTACTATATTCATCTAACGCAATACCACCGAATATTCCACCTACAAACTCTTCCATGGCAGAAATCAAGTTCAGAGTCCGCACTGTCAGAAGAGCTCTCGCGCAGCTGAACTGCAAGAAAGCAGTTGGTCTAAACGAACTACCGCCAATCGTCTTGAGAAAGTGTGCTCCCGAAATAGCACCCATTCTTAACCGTCTGTTTCAGATTTCTTATGAAAGTCAAACTTTTCCTAACAGCTGGAAAATAGCGCCAATTCAACCAATCCCAAAGAAAGGAAAGAAGTCCTAACCCCAAAAATACCGCCCTGTTGCACTTCTTTCCATCATGTCCAAAGTGATGGAGAGACTCATAAATGATGAACTCATCAAATATCTTGAGTTACAGAGAATAATTAACGACCGTCAGTATCGTTTTCGCAGGCAAAGATAGATTAACAGGAGATCTGCTCGCCTACCTCAACACTCATGTTTGTACATCAACGATGGAAAAGCATGGGGAATCTAGAGAAATAGCGCTCGACATCTCTAAAGCCTTCGATAGGGCTAGGCATGCAGCCTTGTTGAATAAACTTGCTGCATATTGGCTTCCCGAAAAATTGCGGTGTTGGATAAGTAGCTTTCTTACAATACAAGTTGTGGTCGACGGTATAACATCTGAATGTTTCCAGTTGCAAGCAGGAGTTCCTCAGGGTTCCATTCTTTCGCCAACCTTGTTGATGTTGCAGATAAACGATCTTCTGCCATCTACAGAGATACAGAAATCTGTGGCCGATTACAGCTGCGGAATCTCAGCGTCAGAGATAACAAATAAATAATAATAATAAGGAGCCGAAAGACATTGTTCCGGGAAAACTCATGTTGTGCCGCAACCCTAGGCTGGCAAGGAGTTCTCATCATTCGGTGGTACATTTAACTACCCCTCGAACACCTCTCTCTAAGAATTCCTTCTTTCACAGTGCTGGTGAGCTGTGGAACTCGCTTCCGTCCAACATTCTACAATTTGGCCCTCTTCAAGAAGCGAGTAAAGAGACACCTCAATTCTTCCCTTGCGCTCACTTATGCGCTGTAACAGGCTCTCCTATTCCTGGGAACAGCGCATAAAAAAAACTAGATTCTTCACTGTTGTTTGTATATTGAATCTACACTTGAGATTTCAATCTATCTAAGATATTTAGCTTCATTTTCCTCTTCGATCTTTACCGCACTTTTCTCAATTTCGATAGGATCATGCTTTTTTCTGAAACTCTATGTCTTTTCGATCATTAGATTCAGTTTTTTCTTTTTAAAATAACTACAACTTTTTGAAGGGGACAGCTAACTCTTCGAATTCTTTCATAATGGTCTTCCAATTCGACGAATTGAATGCATTTTTTATATCAAGTAGTGTTAGTTTGCATAATTTTTTTTGTCATTGTTGAAATTGCTATTATTGAAGCACATGTTGCTTTCGTTCTATTTTAATTGCATGCTGCAATTTACTGTTTCTTATTCTTTTCTTCCTTTAGAATGGAGCCTGCTTTCCATAAGTGATTCGTAATATTCAGTATATACAATGGTTTTTTCATAAGGTTATGATTAACCATCCTTGTGGGCCATACACATATTCAACACCCATTACCTCTGTCGCACTCGAAGTGGCAACCAGATGTATATTATAGGAGTCATCTATAGGCTGATACATAATTGGATTAATCCTGCAGCCAACTTGATAACTTCTGAAGGAGTGTTATCTGGTCCTGCTGCATTTTTGTATTTATTTTTTTCCACTACTCAATCCAACTTCTACCTTAAAAGCGGGTTGTGCGTCTTCCTATTTATATTTTCATGTAGATTGATTTTGAAACGGGTCCTAACTGTTCCTCCAGACTTGATTTTCTCTTCTTGTTATATTCTTCAATTTATCCATAACTGTTTCATATCTTGATCCAAGTGGCTCCTTTCAGGTATCGAAAATATCGTCTTTGTCATCGTGCCAATAAAGGCCATGAAATCAGATAACCGATCGAAATGTCAAGCTTTTTCTCTACTATATTGAACAAGATGAACATATATTAGTAGATGGCGCTTACTGTGGAGCAGCTAGGCTTCAGTGGGTTCCTTACGATTTCTCTCCTTCCTGCACACGAACAGATTTTTTGCCATCCTAAATCCTCCATGAAGCTGGCAATGTTATAAAGCAGGCATTTCAGCAGATGGCCGAGGATTAACCAATTCCCTTCGAGCTTACATACCCGGGTAATGATCAGGAAATCGCATACATTGATCGATCGTTTTCATCTGTTGTAGTTGAAATTTTGGCTATCACTCATATTTCGCTACGGTTTTTACGTTGGGATACTTCAGAATTTTTTCGCTATATAAATATATCGTCCGCTTTGATGTTGCCCTTGCACTTTCATATCCTTCATCCAACACACCCAAGTTGTTTGTTAGAAGACTCCATATATCCACAAAAATTGTATTAACTGTCTACAGTCTGTATCAACTCTGATAGTTTCATCGTCTATATTCCTTCGGGTTTTCTTCACTGCGGGTATGGTCAGATTTTTCAGCTGTGTCCAAGACACGATTGTATCCGTCTATAGTTCGTGTCCGTTGTAGGTTTAAAGATCTCGACTACACGCTACAACATGCTACTGTTTTGTTCGTCGATTCTGTATGTGTCTTTGTTTGTGAATTGAAATGTATCTGGTTATTGGATGGTATCAACCCATGCTCATCATCATTCATGAGCCAGTTTATGATTCTCCTTGCTAATTTTCATATTTGTGAACTCACTATGTTCGAAATCGCCAAGAACTGGAACGTTTTATGTTTGATAATTTTTTATGATCCAAACTTAAAGAACATGACGTACTACCTGTATTACTATTTCATTCATTTACTTATTTTTCTTCTCGATTTTCATAGGAAACTTGAATTTAATTGTGCAATAAATGATAGGGTTCTATTGCCACATATAAACGATTATTGAAATTCAAAAGTTGAGGTCTACTTATAAATTCGCAAGCGAAGCGAAGTTAAAAAAACTGCATCGTAAATTCAATTTCAAGATGATAATATCCGATTTTCTACGTGAGATTCAATTAGAGAACAACAGTGCTCCTACAGATTCATACTTAAGCTGTCAAAAATTAGGTAACTAATTGAAATAATTATCCCAAATGATTTTTGAAAATTTAAAAGAAAATTGTGCAAAAAAGGAATACTAAGCTATAATTCGAAATCAGTTATCTCAACTAATGAAAAAAATCCACGTACTGGAATGCTATAAGATTAAGCTCCTAGCCAAAGTGGTTCGATTAAGGTCGGCGGCATCGTAGCCATCAAATTGAAGCGACTGAATGTTCGGAATGAGCAAAACGACAGCACGCTAATTATTCAATGATTCGATATGGTTGCGAAAGTGCTCGACCCGATGTTTCTCGCTCTGAAATCGTTTGGATTTCATTACCGCAGCGGCTAATACTCCATATTAATTGAATCAACTGAGGTGGTACAGCCATGCCCACGACGGTCAACAACTGGGCCAAATACGTAGTTTCATCTTCAATACCTGAAGAATTCAGTACTTTTCAAAATAAATGGAGATGATTCACATAATATTTCGAAATACACATATGAAGATATGATGTATAATCGAGCATTGATGAATATAGTCCAAGTAAATGTTAGATATCGTTTTTAGTCGGTATTTATTCGAGCGACTTTTCTAAAGACTTCAATATTCATTCTCATTCAGAAGATAAACTTATATATAATATACCTTGCTTCTGGAAATTCCAATAAATTTCATTTGTTCAATAAGGATCCTTATCATTAATAATGATTATTGTTTTCGTGGAAATACACACTCAAGTCATAAAATATGATATGTACGGAGTGCGTTCCGCAAGAAATGCTATTATTATTTTTGTGTGTATGTAATTTATTGAACAGATTTGCATAAACACATTAAATTAAGGTAGTGTCTTTGAGCTCCAAAATTTTTTCCAGTGACTCTGAAAATGGGTGGTTCCGACCTGGAAGACGTCTTCAGAGAACTCTCGTCACGACTGATTGGATCTCTTTTATGGACCAAAAAAAGGTTTCTTTCAGTACTGGCTTAGTACGAGAAAACAAAATGAAGTCTGCTGGGACGATGTCCGGGCTAAAGGGGGGAGTGGAGAAGCGTTGGCACATTGTATTCAACCAGGAACTCGCAGACTCGTAACGCAAAATACGTACGTACGTACGTTGTCGTGATGGAGTTGCCTGACAGTTGGAGTTGTCTTTTCGCGTCCTTATGAAACTTTTCGGATTTTTTCCTGCATATCAGCGTAAATAATAGTGTTAGCTACCTTATCTGTCCTTATCGAACACACTCCTAATGGACATCTCATTTGCTATCGAAAACACAATGAACAGGTTTTATAACCAACTTTCACGACATGTTGTGACTTGAAATTTACGCTCGGTTGGTCTTTTGATCGTCTGACTACACCTTGGACACGAGCTTTGCGAACTCTTCATCGCTAAAAATTCAGTTACAATACGTAACGCAACATTATGACAAGTTAAGCAACCTCCTTGATTCTCAATCGAGGGTCATAGTCCAACAATTATCGAATACAGGCCACATTGTTGTCGATTTTGCAGGTTGACGGCAGTTCAAGCATTGTTTGTCGTGAACATCCCATTCCCGGCCTTCCTATCAGACCCTTAACCACCTAGAATCTTGTAAGTAGGACAGAGTAGAATTGCTATAAGCTTCAAGAATCATTTTTAAAGTTCCCTTACGAAATTCTTCTCAATTTAGCACACAACTTAATCGCGTTAAGTTGCTCGATCGTCGGTTCCTTTTATCTACAACTGATCAATGCTTAAAGGTTCACTATAAGTGACGTCTTATAGCTTTTTAAGCTTGAAGGGTACTGAGACCAATTTCGTGGCAAAGCTTAGGAAACCCCCCCATTTAATTTCTTACAAAATCCTACCAATAGGAGCTGCGCGGAAATTTAGTTGCATTACAATCGAAACGTACCCCATATATGTATGTATGCGTGACTTGAATGAGGCAAAGCTCTGTAGCTGAATGAATAAACACAAACGGAAGGGCATACTTATTTTTTCACTCTGAATTTATGAAAAACTCGCACTCAATGAAGTAATGCAACTTGCAAGCACTATCTCCCTGTTCTCATCGCGGGAATTTACGTCTTATGTGTCTTATATATTTTATTTTGTCGTGAGTCCACGCTCGAATTGTGCGTGAAAAAACGAGAGAAATCGAGATAAAAGACATGTAGGTCGACATTGAACCTTATCTCATTGGCTATACCGGTTTTTCGAATTAATTTCCAGGAGGAACGCTACATTATCCAGATCTCAATTACAGACTAAACTTCTGAAAATCTGTTATGTACAGATTTCATAAACATCCGTTATTAACCCTTCCGTTATTGATGTCGGATGGTGCCAACGCAGATAACTCTTCCGCGTTGACTCAAAACTAATTGGTGAAACCCTTCGGAATCACCTTGTCTTTTAATATGATCGTTAAGCCTATTACAAGTATGCGAGTTAAGATAATGAAGGCATACGAGTTTCTCAATAAATTTTAGCTTTCCAAAATTGCTATACTATAGAAAAATATAAGAGCCTAAGCACACGGCGTATTTTCAACGCGCCGACGACGCGCATGATTACGCGTGTATACGCAATTCAAACGAGATTCTATCGCAACCTTGTAACTTGAGTACACGTGGCGTTCGTGAAACGCGCCTCTACTGCGCGTATACGCGCAGATATAGCGATACAGACGCGCTGTAGTCGCTCGTAACTTTGGCGTTTTAATCAGAGACACCTCTTCTTCAATTGTACAATGGTGTCGGTTGAGGCAACAATGCTTACGTTGGCTTTAGTACTTCTCTTAAAAAGAAAAACATGTAAAAGTAGAGGCGATGGTGCAGTGGTGGCATGAGCACCCCCCCTACACCCCTACTGCGCTCCTTTGTATGCGCGTTTGTATGGCTTCAAACGCGCGTAAACGTGCTTCATACGCACGCTTGTATCATCAATACAAACGCAACAATCAGCAACTACGGCGTCTTCTGCGCGTTTAAAATACGCCGTGTGCTATGGGCCTAATTTCCTTACAATTCAATGGCAAGTTGAGAATATGCGATGATAATATATTCCGTTATTATCGCATGTCCGTGATAACATTGAGAAATGTACTTTATTAATTCTTATCCGATGGCATTCTGTCAAGAAAGTACTGGAAATTGATTATTTGAAAAATCTGCTTGAAACGATTGTCGAAATTTTTGTTGTTGCAAAGTTGGACTCGGCACAATCGTTTTCATTACTGACACGGAGTTTGAACGTAACCTGACATTCAGTTTGTGTACAGTGCTGGATTTTGTCAGTTCTTACAAATGTGTTTTGCGATTTTTACAGTGGATAGAAATATCAATCAAGGAATTTGCCTAGAATTTTGTATTGATAATGGAATTTCGTATGCCGAATTGCTGAAAATATTAGAGAAAGCGGGCATATGAGTGAAACAGTGCATTCAAGAGCGGCCGAGATGTGGTGGAAGGTTGGCCTCGCTCTGGTCGGCCATCAACATCTCCAACTGAAGTTAACATCGATAAAGTGAAGTAAATGGTTATTGAAAATCGTCATTTAATTTCAAGGAAGTTATGCAATGAACTTGCCGTATCTCACGAATCAATTCGTACCATTTTGAACGATTGGTTGGGCATGAAACGCGTTACTGCTCGACTAGTTCCAAAAGACCTGAATTTTCTTCAAAAATTAGATTCCGTAAAGGTCGCTGTAGACATGCTAGAACGAGTAAACTCCGACCCTACATTCATAAAACGCATTGTAGCTGGTGATGAGACATAGGTTTCTGAGTTTGACATGCAAACTAGCCAATAAGCTTCAGAATGGCGCCTTCCAACTGAACCGAAACCGACAAAACCACGTCAAATTCTATCAGAAGTCAAGGTAATGTTGACTGTTTTCTTAGATTATCGCGGTGTTGTGCACTCGGAATTCTTACCAGAAGGACAGAAGATATATGAAAAATATTACCTGAGCGTTATACGGCGTTTGAAAGAACGAAGTTGTCGGAAAAGGCCAGATATGTGGAAAGAGTACTAATGCATTTTGCACCACGATAATGCACCATTTCACAAGGCTATCATTGTGCATGCATTTCTGACCAAAAACTAAATAAGTACCATCGAACAACCACCGTATTCACCGGATATGGCTAGGGCCGACTATTTTCCTTTTCCAGAACTCAAAGTACCACTTCGAGGTTAGGTTAGTTTAGGTTTCGAATCGATAGAAGACATAAAAGATAATTCGATAAGTCGATTCTGTAGAAAGAGTTTGAAAACTGTTTTAATGATAAGATTATTCGTTGGCGTAAATGTATTATTTCGGAAGGGGTCCTACTTTGAGGACGCTTTAATGAATGAATAATAAATATTTTGTGTTCCATTGACTAATTCCCGGTATTTGACAGAATTTAGACAGTTCTTCCCATTTCTCTATAATGACATTTACTACTATGTCCAACAAGCACCTCTCTATTTCCATTCGATTCTTGTATACTACACAACTTTTATCCCAAAACGGAACTTCCTCATCCTCAAGTGAAGTCAATTCACCGATCCATAGCTAAATAATACTGTTTATTTCAACAAAACTAAAGTTTAATGGATCTCCGTGAAATCAACTGTTGGTACAGTTTATTTACACTAAATATGCAGTATTTAGATCAATTAGACAATTCCACTTATGTGTCAAAATGCACGTTTAAGAACACAGAACTTGTTTGATATCGGATACATTGCATAGAAAAAGGAAAGAAGGTAGGATATTAGTGGATAAATTTGCCCATAGAGAATCCTTGTGTTTCCATAGCAACGCAACATTCACAACAAATAGCACGGTTTTAAAAATGTCAAGAACAGCCATTTTAGTACCTGTTGTAAAATTATTGCCGATATAAATTAAAATGTCTCGTTTTGGAAGCACCAGTGAAGCAGAAATAAATAGTTCTATACAGAATTCTATACCCAAATATACAAGAAAAACGCACAGCTCGATTTGGAATCAATTTAGTATATTCTGCAAGGAACGAACGTTCGATTTGGATATACAGCATTCTATTGAAGATATTGCAGAAATTCTTATGGATTGGGGTTTCAATAAGAAACAAATGAATGGACAAGATTACAAAGAATACATTGTCGAAACAATGGGAAACACAATTGCGAAAACGATGCAGAATATATATTTCGAAAAATTCGGCATGAGTTTCAACCCCTTTACCGATTAAGCATTTAGAACGGCTCATGAAACTCGCAATTCTAAAAGGAAGATGTTATAAGGGTATGTGGAAAAGCGCAAAGAAAGTTCCGTTGCTTCAACAAGAACTGAAATTGATAGCATGGCTCTGTACTGGGACGATAGCTTTGCGACGAAAATGCCCCGATAGGTTTGTGGAAAAATCTTTTCCATATTGTTGCTTATGAATTAGCATGGCGTGGCGGTGAAGCAGCAACTTGCAAAGTTTTTTTCAAAAAGGAAAAATTTAATAACGGAGAAGTCGTATTGAATATAACCCAGTATTCTCGAAAATTTGCCAAGGCGGCTCAAAAAAATGCTGTGATAGTAAATTGCTAGTAAAAAATAAGGAAACCCCAGATTTATGTCCTGTAAAGTTGTTTCATAAGATATTTTCGAAAAGACCCGATCATAATACAAGTGATAGATTATTTCTAAGAGTTGTTACAAAAATATGCCTTTGGGAATAAATTAAATATTCAAATGGTCAAAAATTTCAGCAGAGAAAGTTGGACTGGATACGAAAAATAAAAAGTTTTCAAATCATTCTCATAGATCCAGTGCTGTTTCGAACCTATCTGAGGCAGGTGCCAGTGAACAAGAATCGATCAAACTAACCGGACACGCTACGGCAAGCTCTATTAAGCCTTACATGCATCTGAACAATGAGCATCATTTGAATATTGTTTCAAATCTTCGAAAAACTTCTGCGAATGCTGAATCTACCATAATTCCTCAGGCATCGTCCCATATAAAATCGACCCGGAGTGAAAAAATTGTATATAGTAATTGCATTTTCAATAACTGCTCATTCCAATAATAACTAAACATATTTGTAATGAATGCTTTATGATTTTCTCGTCGAGTTTGTGTGCATTTCTCAATAAAGCTCATTTTGTACGTTTTGTCATTTGCGGAATTTTCTCAGCAAATACCACTCGAGCTCAGATTTGGCAGGATAATTTTCTGAGCTCGTTTTCTCATACTTACTTTTCGGTAATTCAACTCGACCTACTCGACAAAATCGCAAGCCGTAGCCCAGTTCTCATTGAATTGCCTGCATCTGAGTATTCGATAACGAGCATAGAAAAAATCCGGCTAAATCTGAGCTCTTGTGGTATTATTCACGAATACACAACTGAGAATTCAATGGTATGAAACCCCCCCAATATAAGTAAAATCTTTAATCAAATAAAGAAAAACAACATTATTGACGATTAAGGTCTTCTTCTTCGTGAAAATTTGTATTTCTACAATTTTATGGGTAAAAAGAGAATAGGTCACCACATGTGAGAATCGATAGGCTCGATCCTCCTCATGAGCATGTACTCCAGCTCTTTTGCGTGGCCTCCAGTAAAGGAATAGTTCTCAATCACTGTTGTTGTGGTTGACAGCTATCCTCACTTAATATCCGTATGTAAAGAAAGTAAAATCTTCCTGTTAGTAAAAACTCTAATGCCAAGTATGACTAACAGATTACTTTGTCACAAATATGCCAAATCTGGATACCCGACAACTTCTAGTTTCATGCGATCTTCCTGTGGTAGTATAGTGTACTGACAGCTGACCTTTTTTTGCTTGACCAAAATGGCAATTTTGTGCGAAAAACGATACCAGATTCCACCATGTTGCAGGTTCATTGGGGTCCATCCAATCTAATCGTAAAGTGGGGATTCCAGTTCAAACAGAAAATTAGTGTTAAGCATGAAACAAATTCTTTTTTCTGATCGCGTATATTTGACAATCGCTTCAAATGAGCTGAATAATATGCTGAAAAAAATTGTAATGCTTCAAAGATCATATCATCTGCGTAGTGCAGACTTTTTCACCAAGCACGCCAAGGATATTTTCAATAATGAAATCGCTTTCATAGTGACTATTTGGTTTTACTTTTAAATCCAGGCAAAAATATTGAAACTCCCATGTAAATCAAAATCATGTAAACGTTGAGAGTAAAGGCTTTGCTCAATTCTCCTCTCCTGAAACATTAATATCTAATCGAAGTATAATGTTATTAATGAGTAGAAGTAATGTAGAATCAAAATATTTTATGGATAATAAAATATTAATTCCTCAGACTATTCCAGGATGTCGTAAATTTAATTAGAAATCCGTATGCAATATTCGATATTCACATTCATTTAATTGATTGCGAACATCTTCCTCGCAGATTCTGCACAGTAGTTTTTTTCACGAGTAGATAGAAATAACCATCTGTTCGATTTTCGAAAGAGTTTTAATACAGGCGTTCCAATGAAAACGGACCACACAGAATAATTCCGCTGGCTTTGATTTTTCTGTGAATTTCCTGAAAAAGCTCAATTTTTGATCGGCGGGGGATATTCTTATTAGATGTTTCATTTCACCCCTATCAACCCCCTACCTCTGCCACCCCCATTATTGAATAGGGTAAAGGAGTTATTATTATTATTATTATTAAATACTGTTTGAGGCTAACAACGAATCCTATGAAGCCTTAACTCAAAAGAAACGTAAGGTAAAACAACAGTGAAAATAATATAGGTGAGAGGTAAGAGCGAGAAAAAAAAACGAAAAAATGAGTCAGATTAAGGTTATGAGCAAAACATAAATCGATCCATCTTGTGCTTGAACTCGTTAGTAGAGAGAGAGACTCGACTATTCGCTAGAAAAGTTGTTCCAGGGAGAAAAAATTCGGTGGACCAGGAAATATTGCCGTTGCCTTGTGTTGAATTTCTCCTTTTCGAGATTGAAATGATGGCCGCGGAGACGGGGGTTACTATTCAGGTTGAATATACAGCAGAAGTCGGCATAATTTTGTCTGAGCATGCGGAAAGACAGTATGAGGTCACCTCGAAGCCAACGGTTTTTAGAAGTTTCTAATTTAGCTCTATCCAATCTCTCGAAGTTTAATGGTCGAGCACTTCCAAATGACACTCGCGTGGCAAGTTGCCGTCACGCGCAAGTACCGGACACCACACTGCACCGGCGAACTCCAAAATCAGACGGACATAAGTTCTGTAGAGATTCATCGAGCTGTCAAACGGGAGATGCAAGAAGGATCTACGGATCAAATACAAGATAGTATGAGCGCTTTAGCATATACCGATAATATGCTCTGACCAGGATAAGTCCGACGTAAAGATCACACTCAGGTCCACATGGGATAACATATAACGTAAGGTGAAGTTATCGATGTTATACCGATGGCACGGATTATTAGAACCTATGTGTAGCACAACATAACAGTCAGTGCACCACTAGTCTATCGAATTGGTTGTTCTGTAAAAACTGCCTATCCGGTAGTGGGTTACCGAATATCTCAAAGTCATCTGCACAAAATGATTTCTGCTCTTTATTTGTAATGATAGCCCACTCGCGTAAACAAGAAATAATAATGGTTCGAGAACCGACTCTTGGGGAACACCGTTAGTTGTGTATCTTTCTTCCGAATAAGAGCCACCAACCCTGACTAGGAAGGTTCTGCCTGACATGCAATCTTCAATCCAGAGAAGGAGCCTACCACGAATCCCAACCCTATCCAGCAGAAGCAACAGTCTTTTAACCGTCACCCTGTCAAACGCCTTGGCAAATTCAAGGTATATGACGTCCGTTGGAATTTTTTTGTCAAGTGCAACAATCCAGTCATTTAATCAGGTAGGTTTGTCGTGGTGGACTTCCCCTTCACGAAGCCGTGCTGTTCAGTTGGAATTATGGAGAACTTAGTTAAATAATCTGTCATTCCACAATAATTGATGCCATGACTTTGGGCGGGTAAGAGATGAGGCTAATGGGTCGATAGTTGAGAGGGTCAAGTTTGTCGCCCTTTTTGAAGACCGCTGTCACAGAGGCTTCTTTCCACGCGAGAGGAACTTGTGATTTTAAAAATGATGTCGACATTATTATCGCCAGATGCACACAAAGCACATCTGCGAAAGTCTTGGGGAGGAAAGAGTTGAGGCCATCGAGACCAGGAGAAGAGTGACTTTTCAAGACGAGGAGATGCTTTTTGACAATATGAGGGGTGAATTTTACTTCAGCTAGATTACTGTCAAGACGTGTTTCTACTTCAAAAAGTTGATCATTTTGAGGTTCAACAGTAAAACAGCTAGGAAATGTATCAGCTTGCACCTTTACTAATTCAGATTCAGACGAGCGTATTTGGCCGGTACTATTTCGAAGAAGAGGAACAGTAAACTTGGACTGTAAGTTAGAACGGATGGATTCATAAAGTTTTTTGCTGTCGATAGAGTTCACAATCGATTCCTTATAGTTGCGGCGAGCCGAGTAAAGAGCAGCATTCAGATAGTTTGAAAAGTTTCGATGACGCAAGAAATTTTCGGTGTTTTTGGCTTGTTTGTATTTCTTCCAGAGTCGTTTTCTGTGCTTTACTAGAGATATCAGTTCTGAGTTGATCCAGGGTTTTAGTCGATTTATGCAATATTTCTTTTCATGCGAGTGTTTTTGTATGATACTAGTTAATGTGAGATGAAAAGTTTCCCACGTGATGTTCGGATCATCGGAAGCTGATAGTAGTGCTGACTAGCCAACGAGCAGAAGTTCTTTGGACAATGTGGCAATATTTGTTACGAAGTGGCTGATGGTATCTTGTTTTTTTCTGGTTTACGATGGTGTTGATTTGCATGATGGTGGTGATAGTCACGTGGTCTGAAATGCCTATCGGGTAATAATACTCTAGTTCTGTGATAAATTGTTCATCATTTATAAAAAAGGGGGATCGTTATTCACATGAAATCTTGTTGGTTCAGTAACGAATTGAATCAGGTTTGATTAAAGCAAAAACTGTGAAACCAGTAGCAGAAATGATATTAGGAACACGAGTAAGAGACCAAGAGATATGTGGATAGTTGAAGTCGCTAGCGATGAAAAGGTTTTCAGAAGTTCGGTTAGATATTCAATCATCAGAGAGTTTGCCACTTGAGAGATATCACCAGACCTGTATATGCAGACGAGGTTGATATTCAGATTGTTTCTGCTTAGGTGGATATGCATCGCCTCAATTCCTGGTTATGTTGACTGCGAAGTTTTTCGTTATTTCTTCACACACGTAAGTTCCAGAACGGTTCGGTCTGTCGCTGCGGTGAATAGTATAGCCATCGATATTAACCAGAGCATTGGGGTCATGGGGCCTAAGCCACGTCTCAGTCAGAAACACCGAATGAGGTTTTGAAACTTCGTTGCAGACTAATTCGTCAAATTTAGGTTTGAGAGCAGCCAGGTAATTGCCTTTTGCAATGATGATTTCAACTATGATAAGACGAATTGAAATCGATACTTTCAAGTTTTTATCAATGCGTTCGATCTCGTTTTGAAGGAAACATTTAATCAAAATCGATTTTGTTGATTCAGAAAAATAAGTCTTCCGTTTGAATGTTTACGCATCATCTCCCTACCCCTACTAACTACTACCCCGAAAATTTCCATATGAGACAGAGGTTATGTGATACCTCTTTGAAACTTTGTTGAATTTACTATGATGGAGAATACACAACTGTGAGCAGATTGCCACAAATATCTGGAATATGCGGGACAAGAATTTTCATTTCAATGATTAATAACGATCCAAATTTGCTTCATAATGTTTTCTGACGAATCGAGTTTTTTTGAACTGCGTGGTGCATATGAGAAAGAATTTATGTGATACCTCTTTGAAACTTTAATGAATTTACTGCATATTTTTAATTAATCGACTATCGAGCAACCGTTCACACTTCATGTTAAGATCAGTCGATTTTGTTTCGAAGAGGAAATAATTCTGCTGATCTGTAATAGAGATGCCATTCTCTTTAGAAGAAGTTACATTTCTCCCATTTGAATCAATAAATAAAAATATTGTTTCATTTTGATGGCATGTGCGGGGTTTGTTATCAATCTTCCCATGTTTGAAAATGTTCTTCCAGATCTGCTAGATTCACTTATTTTTGGTAATTCGTTAAAACACAGATTACTTGCGTTGGTAGTATTTCCATAGACTTGATAAGCTGAAATAACCGTGCTTTAGTTGAAGATTGTGTACACAGTGCAGGAACGCATTGAATTTGTTAGTTTATTTTCCAAAAATAATACCTGTGCTAGAACAACTGCACACTTTTTCAACCAAAACACCCCTGAATTTGGGGCTCAAATACGTTCTTCAGTTAAAGAGGAAATTCATAGAAACGGGATGCACTATTAATAGAAAGTAGAATCCCATCAGAGTTTTGAATAACAAAGGAATTGGTGCAGCCATTTTTGAAGTAGTAGATGAAATAGCTATGATGGAGAATACACAACTGTGATTAGATTGCCACAAATATCTGGAATATGCCGGACAAGAATTTTCATTTCAGTGATTAATAACGATCCAGATTTGCTTCATAATGTTTTCTGACGAATCGAGTTTTCTTGAACTGCGTGGTGCATCGCCATAACTATGGAGTCTGGAGTGACACTAATCTCAATTTAAAGAGGTAGAGTCATACTCAAAGACAACAAAAACTCAATATTTGGGCCGGAATTCCGCAAGATAACTATATTGTAAAACCCATATTCACTTGGACGGCGAATCCTATTTGAACATGCTTGAGACCTACTCGCTATGATCTCTTCAAGTACTTCGATAGTGAAATACTCACTATCTCTGTCGTCATAACAGAGAGAGAAATTGAAATGGAAATCTAACCGAACCAATCCTCACTAACCTAGTTTAACCTCAAACCTGATTCAAATTTATAATTTTGAATTGAGTAGGTTAGGCTTTAGGTAAAGTTTAGTCAATTAGGTTAGGTTTGGTAAGGTCCTACCATGACAGTAATCATAATCGAAATCATCATCAAATTTATTATGTTGGGTTTCAACATGATGGAGCCTCATTTTTCTGCCGCTGTACGGGACTATCTGGGAATAGATTTACGGGTTGTTGGATAGGTAGCAGAGGCAATATCGAATGGCCGGTTAGATCGCCCGAACTAACGCCTCTCGATTTCTTTTTGTGGTGCCTGCTTACTTCAGCAATCTATGTTATGCCACCAGAATTATTGTAATAACTACGAGAAAGAATTGTTTGAGCATGTCAGCGGTCAGCACCACAAATGTAGCAAAATGTTAGGCAATCATTCGAATCTCGATCGTACAAATTCATAGAAGTAAATGGGGACCACTTCGAACATAGTGATAGTAATGTACCAAGATTAAAAAAATGAAAACTCAATGGTATATGTCATATCATAAGGGATTCAGACTGATATCGTAGATCAGATAACCTTTCTAATGAGGTATCCCACAACCCTATCTCATTATAGAAGTTTTCGAGATGGTATTTGATAGGAGTAGAGGGTAGATATGCTAACGTTTAAATAAGTAACAAAAATTAATCCGATTCATTCAAATCGATTCTCATCGAATGTTTTTCTGAAATGAACAATGAAGTCATTGATGAAAGCCAGGGATTGATCCCGGAAATTCAGGGTTTCAATTCATCTCATTTTATTTGTAGAGAATGAAATCAACTTTCCAGAGAATTAACACACTTTTCCCTATCCAAAAAGCTGACAGAGGTAGCTTGTTGTAGGAGGATGACGAAACATTTGACAAAAAATGTCCATCTACAATCAAAAATCGACTTGTTTCAGAGAATTTTCAGAAAAATCAAATTTGCCAAGTTATTCGGGGTACCTGATTTTCAATGGAACACACTGTATTTGTCTATTACATACAATATTGGATACACCATTTTTGTAGGAGAAAAAGAAACCTAATTATTTCTAGTAAAAAAAACCGCGATCCTAAACAATTATTATCTCATCATCATTATTTTAAGTATAGCATCCAATTTCGAAAAATTCAAAGATTCTAAAAGTGACAACAAACTGAATATGCCATTTTCAGTTGAATCGGAAGAAGCTTCTAACTTAGTTGAAATGTAAAATCTTGAGCAGAAATTCAATAATCGATACTGACAACGAAATTTTTGATAGCCTGCTGAAATCGAGGGATATGATTTTGTTTTCAGAAAAATAAGTTCTAGATTACACACGTTCGACAACATAAATCACACTTTCTTGTGGCAGTTCTTAAAAAATTCGGTATTTATTTTGAATTTTGATGAATCTTCACCACAAAGTTGGATCCAAGCTTTTTGTTAATGCGTTTTTCACAAATTTCTTGAAAATCAAAAAATCAATCAGACAAGGATGCCTCTCTATGTTACTGTTTTCTTTCGCTCTTGGACGAATTGAACAACTTAAAATAGAATATTTCACCAAAAAAAGTTATAACATGTTATATGAAACTGGATATTTTAATTAGTATTTATAAAGCACCTATTAAAAAATTTTGTTATACATAATTATCATAAACGTTTAGACCAAAATCTTTTTAATTTCAGTGGTGAAATTTACTTGAGCAATAACATCTTAATAATGGGTAATCCTCTCAGTCCTTTACTAGCAGAAATTTTCATGGATAACATTGAGACAATAATTCATAATCATCTACACTACATTTATTAGTTTAGATATGTTATCTGTTGTTTTATAGATACAAATATAAAGAATCATTTAGTAGATTCCTAAATTCAATTCAAAATTCACTTTTCAAATGAGAACTGAGAATAACCCAGACTTTTGACATTTAACTATTACCAAAACGGACCACAGACTTTGATTTTTCTCTTTTCTATATTCCATTCCATTCAGATATTACCATTCACTATTCTTTCGCAAATCCACTTGATCATAAAATAGCTGCTTATAACAGCATACACAGACTCACCACGAAACCGAATCCAGAAAATTGAAAAGAACTTGAAAGAACTCAATATTATGAAACAAATAGAGGTCAATAATGGTTAAAATTCTAGTATGACAGTATGTATGCTCTCTCATAAACTATTTCAACATGCAATTTAGGTGTTAAGGATACTTATCTAAATTATAAAAATTAAATTTTATTGATACACCTCGTCTGAATTTACAGTAATCATGATTTAAATGTAGCTTTTAGAAAGGAAAACTCTCTCAATACCTCAATTTATTTCCAGAATTTGTATATTACATAAGTAATCCTACAGAGGTATCTAACACCTGTGCGTAGGTCTGGTGTTCTTACATTAAACTGTTTGTAGGATCAATAATAAGTAATAATAATAATAAGTAGATATATTAAAAGCTCCTAATCAAAAATGCATAAAGAAAACGGTTCAGATGTTTATAAACACTCTTGTGGAAGTTGTATAGGTATAACTTTTAGAAATTTCAAAATTAGGATATCTGAGCATATAAACACAATTCTGATAAACAAAAATCAGATTCTCGCTATGCCAATCATCTACTAAGAGAAAACCATACTTTCAATAATAATTTTGATATTTTACATAATGAAAATAACGTTTAAAACTGAACCTATGGAAAGTATAGGAAATTTACTTAATAGTCATTACTAAATTTTTTCAGTTCTTGAATGAAGCAACACTGTTTAGATTTTCTTCCTATTGAGCTAAGTACCTGTTGTCACCAATGTAATATATAAGATGTGGAATGAATAGACAATCAATTATATATACTTAACAAGATTCCTTATTTATAAATAAACCTAGAATCATTACTCACCATTATCCAATTATTCGTTATTCAACAACACAACAATATCTACCTATGAACGCTTTCAAATTCTTGAAATTATAATCAAATTATAATATAAGAGTGTCAATATTATTGATTATTTATATCTATCCATTATTCGAATTAATTTTAGTTTATTTTTTGTTATAGGCTTGCGCCCCTCGGTATATTTGGTTTGCCTCAACGAAGAAACGAAGAGATCCTGTAGGGACATGTTACGTATCGAATGGAGCTTTCAGTTCTTTTGAAGAATACGCACCTTGTCGAACATGTAAGTTGAACTGAAATATTTAATAATAAATTTTGTACAGGTTTCCAGACTCAATAGTTAAGAGTGATATTGGACGAACGAAAAAAAAACGAAGCAATTTTTACATGAGGAGGTTCAAATAAGATAACTTTTTTTTATACTCAAGATAATTCATCTGAGAGTTAACAAATTGTTGGATACATACGTGGTTTCGACTTTCTCTGACAAACACTTATCAAAACAATTTTTTCGTATCTTGAACTGTTAAAAAGTTACACGCAGAAAACAAGTACTTCCCTCAAATCAGCTGATATAACTCTATGGTTATATTGTTCGAAATCGAGTGGACGATAATATGATTAAATGTCATTGGACAGTTTATGTCCATCAATCACTTGCTTAAAAAAAAGAATTGGATTATAATTATTCCATTTTTCTTTTTTTGACCATGAATTTCAAAAATTGTAACTTTTGGAATGCTCAGGATATTTTTTATGAGGAATTCGGATGGCTCTTCTACCATTCTTTTGCGCTTCTCCATGAACTAGTGAAAACCAACTTTTTCCTTGTGGCTTACTATTAATGTCACTTATCATATTTACTTTTTTCCGTAGAGATCTGATCGTATTATCAACCCTATTATTTCAAACGACATGACCATTGATGATATTGTGGAAATATTTAAGTATTTCTACTATTCTAACTTTTAACGATTCAAAATATGACAACTTTTTTATTGAAGTTTGTCAGAAAAACGTCTTTATGAAAATGTCAAGTGAAAAACTATGTTTGTAGGAAAATATATTTGATAAAGCAACTCTATTGAATATGAGAAATGAAAAAATGGCGCCTTCCCTTCGACTATTTCATTCTTTCTTATTGAAAGAAAATACGATATCGCAATATCATTTGCGCTAGCATTCAGTCTTTTAGTTACTTGAAAATGTTGAAACCTTCGTCTTTGCTGCATTTCTGATTTGTTACAAAAAATACCTAACATATTCTCACAAAAATCACTTTCTTGAATATCCCAAAGGATTTTTTCCAATGCATATTTTTCTTCTGGAAAGAGGAAGGCACAGGGCCCGTTATAGTCAATCCCTCAAATTTAAGTTAACTACAAGACAAAAAGATTGGTCTAACACGTTGGGGAGCTTCATCGTTCTAAAAATAGAAAGTAGCCAAATATTTGCAACCCTTTTGATCCTTGGGACAGATTCGATTTTAGGAATCGTGATCACTTCAAGAAAGTATAATCATGTTTGTGGTTTTTTTATTTTTTTTCCAGTTCCTTATAATTATCAACGGAGTGCAATCAATCTACGATAAATATTGGTGTGTAACTAGCGATTGAATGTTGTCTTAATGTATAATTTCTGAACGAACTTACCGGAAACACAAAATATGTTCGTACAGAAATGAACTATTCCTAAGAGGATAGCGATCATTGTATTTTTTTTTGAGATAAATCAGAAAAAGGTTGAAATCCAACTGCTTTTGTGTTCGCCATACTTCTTGCAAATTAACGTTTCAATATCTGTTTTAAATATAGTTCATAATAAACCAAAAAAGGAACATTTACTTCGAAATAAAACGACAATGAAAAGTTTTCAACACACATTAATTTTTTTGAAAAAGGCATTAGCTCTAACATCTGAACACATCCTCTTGGAAAACGAGTTTTAAATCATTTATGTCTTAAAGTATTATATAAACATAGTAAAAACTAATGGTAACTTTATTCTTCCATTATTAATTTAAAGTATCGAGAAAATATCGAATTTCAGAAAGTTCTATCACCTAATGGTATTTATAAATAAATTTGAAAGTAGGTAAACGCCTACAGTTGATTATTGTTATTTATGCAAGAATCAGTAAAATGAACAACATACTACTTTCATTAGAAATATAACTTTAACGTCCGTTAAAATTCAC
This sequence comes from Cryptolaemus montrouzieri, assembly GCA_013387265.2. Classification (NCBI taxonomy): domain Eukaryota; kingdom Metazoa; phylum Arthropoda; class Insecta; order Coleoptera; family Coccinellidae; genus Cryptolaemus; species Cryptolaemus montrouzieri. Next base: position 47,481,438 of record JABFTP020000021.1, read on the forward strand.
GATGTAGTGCATTAATAGCGCCTTTTGCAATTGCTTGAAAAACTGGACATTATCTAGGCTCAGGCTCCAAAACATGGTGATATTTTTTATTCGTGTAGTGATGCCTGCAATTGATTAATGGATTTTCATAATTTTGTTTGTTATGAAGTGAAAATTCAAGAAATTATTTTAGAACATGTAGTTCTTCTAATTAATAAAATCGTACAACTTCTTTTCAGTCTAATATTACATCTTTTGAAACCAAAATGAGTCGCGAATTGTTTCTCGAGAACTATCCGTAAAAAATTATATATCTCAGTGACTAGTTAATATCTATGAATTCCTAAATATTATCCACTTTTTCTGGCGTAGGTTACGATAACCACTTGGTGAAGCATGTTTACTAAATACTTCAATAATTTCAGAAAAAAACATTTAGCCGTTTCACAAAATATATGAATTAAAATAAGTTTGATATGTTTTCGGGTCTCTCTCTCTATCTTCAGCCTGTAGATATCCACTCTTAGACAAAGGCTCCTTCCAAATCTTTCCATCTCTGTCTATTTAAGGCAATCTGAACCCAATTTTTTCCTGCAGTATTTTGGATATCATCCCGCCATCGTTTCGGAGGTTTACCAACACTCCTCTTGGTTTGTCTTGGGCGCCATACCACTATTCTATGAGTCCTTCTGTTTGGTTCTTGGCGGGCGACATGTCCAGCCCAGCGCCATTCTTCTCAAAATGTCCGTTACGCGTGTTCTTCGTCTTATTTCCTGATTTTTGATCTTATCTCGCAAACTAACGCCAAGCATCGATCTCTCCATTGCTCGTTGTGTCACCTGGAGTTTGTTGGCGTATGCGCGGGCGAGAGTCAATGCCTCAAGACCGTATGTGGAACTGGCATAATACATGTCTCAAACGTTTCGCTTTTGAGATTTATTGGGATTTCTCGAGATTTCAACACATGACCCAGACTTCCAAATGCAGCCCCACCTAGTCCAATTCTTTTTGATATTTCAGAGGTTTGATTTTCTCTGCCTTATACGATTTCATGCCCTAGATAAATTTATTCTGTAATATTTTCGATCTCGTGGTTACCGTTACTGATTCTTAAATTCTCAGGACTCATAACTTTCGTTTTATCCAGGTTCATATCGAGTCCATATGTCAAGGCAGCGTCATATAGTTCTTCCAGCATCGTGCAAAGATCTTCGGCATCATCACTTATAAGAACTATATCGTCCGCGAATCGAAGATGGTTCAAACGTATACCATCTATATTTATACCTCTCGTTTCCCACTTCAAACCCTTTAACACGTCCTCCAGAGCCAATGTTAATAATTTTGGAGAGATCTTGTCTCCCTGTCGTATGCCTCTGTTCACAGGGATTTCTTTTGATGTTGTTTCTTCGTCTATCGTTATTTGGATTGTGGCGTTTTCGTATATGTATTTGATGAGATTTGAATATCTACTCTCCACTCTTGCGTTATCTAGAGCTCTTAGTGTTGCCCAAGTTTCAGTCAAGTCAAACGCTTTCTTGAAATCTGTAAATGCCATGTGCAATATCACATTGTACTCTGAGGTTTTTTCGATGAGAGTCCGTGTCATTTGCAAATGGCCTACTGTACTGAAGCCTTTCCGAAAGCCGGCTTGTTCGACGGATTGATAAGCGTTCATTTTGTTGGTTAATCTATTTGTCATTATTTTTCGTCAGTAATTTGTACAAGTGCGATAAAAGGCTTATTGGGCGGTAATTTTCTATGTTATTTCTTTCTTTCTTCCATATCATTGGTATTCTTCCTTCATTTAGGCAGTTGTTGAGAAGGATCCGTACGTTATCCAACAGATATTCTCCTCCCATCTTCAACATCTCGGTGATCTTATCTTCACCGGGGCATTTTTGGTTCTTTATCTGATTGAGCGCAATTTTAAGGTCATTTGTATCAATTTCAGGAATATCTTCAGAACCGGTATTAAGAATATGTCTTTTAATATATTTCTGTTATTGATTTTCAGAACTACAAAGTTTTTTGTGAAATTCTTCAATGACAACTACGATTTCTTCCCTCTTGCTGACCAAGATAACTTCAGAGTTCTCTATTATCATCATTTTAGTTCTTCCATTTGATAGTTTCGATCTGAGGACTTACATGTTTTTGTTGTTTTCAATAGTTTCTTTAACTAGCTGTGTCTTCCAATCTCTCAGGTCTTTCCGAATACTTCTGTTTATTTCCCTATTGAATGTTTTATAGCTGTCATCCTCTCCTTTTTTCAATTAGATGTCTGGTGTTTTGACTGATTTTCCCTGTGTTTTTTTGAATACTGCACGTCTTCTTTGTTACCACTTGTAAATAACTTGTTATCTTCTGAGTAAGTTCATCAATTTCTCCATCTCCCATCTCATTTTCGGGTGTTCTCTTAAAAACTAGAAAAAAATTAAAATTTTCTAATTTCTTGCTTAGGTTACCTGAATGTACAATTAGGGTTTGTGTGAAACCTAAGAGATATTCTGAAAAATCAATTGTCAATTTATTATGACTTGTTGAATTTTTATGCTCATCTACTCTAAAATTGATGAAACGACCAGTTTGGCCTGTATAAAAACAAGACAAGCATTACGATATAATTTATATACATTGCGTTCTTGACCTGTATTGAGTTATTGATCTTTTCTATAGGCCAAGAATGAACAAAGGTTTGTAAAGTGAAACTTTTATTACTTCTTCTCAAACTTTTGTTGAGTGTAGTGACTACTCGGTCAGCTGCTGCAAACTATAGGCGCCGCCATATTGGCCTTGGCTGCTCTGACGAGCGCTTTTCACTTTGTCCCTACTCCTCGGCCGACCGTCACGCGACATGCAACACACAGACCAAAAATTTTGAGACGATGTAATGAAAGTTTCACTTAAAAAAAAAAATAATTTTACCATTCCACCTTTTCTTCTACGGAATACATCATTTTAATCCTACTACAAATTTACAATCGCTTCGGCACAGTTTCAACGTTCCTGAAAATTAACGACTAACGAGAGACTAAGGTAAATCAAACACATGGTCTGTCTACTTTTTCGAACAAAAAATCAAGAAATAAATAAATTGCATACCTCGAGGTAAATTCGTCATAAGTTAGCCATACACTAGCGTTCTCTAATGCATTAAAGTGCATGCTGCCCATTTCCAGCAATTAATAAACTAATCACAGAAGTAAGTAGTCTTCCAGTTTTTTAGCGGCCATTTCGTTAACGATGAAAATTTTGAAGCGAAAATTTAGGGTTGGTGAGTACTCGATATATATGCTATTGCTGAACTTTCAGAACCTGCCTTTTTGGAGTCTTTTACACCCAAAAATATCACAAACGTCTTCTCAAAGCCAGGTATTTGGCCATTTAACAGACTTGCATTTTGCGATGATGATTTTGAACGTATGGAAATTTTCCGTGAGAGTTCCTAAGAGGTACACAAAGAAATTGATCAAGAAATAGACAGGCACGAAGTAGATTCTGTGGAACCGAAAGGAAATCAAAATATTACATGAGAAACCAAGGAAACAAGAAGTCCAATTGATGGGGCAAAAAGCGGAGAAGTTGAAAACAGCAAAAAATTATTGGGAAAAAAGTCTGTCGTCGTTCTGAACCAATATCAGATTCGGATTCCAGTGAGAAGGAGTTATTGTGATTAGGTGCTGATGACGATGTTGTAAAGTTGAATGAAGGATGAAGGGAAGAGTGTGATATTCCTTATTGGGAAAATGTAAATATTGATGATTTCCTCCTTATTAAATTTGACAAGGACACATCTGTAATTCATTATCGAGCCAAAGACATTTCTAAATACTGTTTTACTGAACACCAAATTTTATATCTCAGAAAAAATCCAATTTCTTTGTTTCTCCTGATGTAAAAGACCAAACAAAACTTTATTTTAGCGATGTTGTTTAGCCTAAACCAAATTCATTGAAAGGCACAGTCTTTTAGCTAAATGCTCGCTTGAAAATCAATCAAAAGTATGAGATTTGTTCACATATGACTCGATTTTCAATTTATATGCATCATTCTACCCTACCTATCCCTTATTATTAGAATTGTTTTGTTTTAGCATTTGAAATTATGCGGGAACAATTTTCCTGAATCAAGATATTTTTTTCGTCAGCCTGTATATGTATCCTTCCATAAATAAATAACTTTTTGGGAGTTTTCATACCGGAAAGGAAGCCGATGGCGCACATCCGTATGTCGTTCTGTTCTTGTTCTCTTTTTGTATGCAGTTATTGTACAAAGTATGAAGAAACATGCGAGACATGTGGAACAGATGTACGTCGACACAAAATACGACGGGCACGAGTGGCTGAAGTAATTTGTACCAAATTGCTTGCCAATGGGCTACTGTTGTAGGACAATTAACTTTCAACCAGACCCATTTGAAGAGCATGCAAGTGATTTTTCGGAGTATTTAGTAAAGTTCCTACAAAGTTTGTTAGAAAATGATCATTGTCGATATTTTACTACTTTCAGATTTAACAGCTCCCGACGACAATCTATCAGAAGTTGTTTCGTATATTATGTATTTCTCAGTTAAATAACAATAGGAATAGGTATCATTCTCTATTGAAAAAGGTCGAAATTACGTCAAAATGCAAGGAATATTTTTTTACACATTCAAAAGTCTATCAGTGACGTAGTGCAAGAAGTTCTATGAGAGAAGAGGCAATGGCCGAAATAAAAAATTATTCTTTTTATTTTAATGAGAATGTTCAATACCTAATCGTGTAGAACTGAAGAAAGACTTAGTTTCAAATTTGAGGCTAATATTCCGAAAAAATTACAAAAGTAAATAACTACAAAATGAGATAAAAAACACAAGGTTTAACTTTAATCTACACTTTATTTGAAAAAATTCGACGACGTTTCGCTGACACAGCAGCTTTATCAAGAATGAAAAACAGAATGAAGAGTATGGTATTATAAACAAATCGTAGAACAAGTTGGATGAATAACAGGAAAATCCACACTGAGCCATTGTACAGTTAGTATGAAAGGTAATAAAAACTAATTAAACAAGTTAAGTAGGGGTGAGTAATTCACATCTACCTGTTCATTCAAAAGCTTGTCCGAATGTTTGTATCTATTTATTTCTAATGCTTCTAGGAGATCTAATTTTGAACTTTTGATTTTATATGTAATATGTCAAAGTTTTATTGAATGAATGGTTTTCTTTTATTAGGTGGTTTGAATAATTTGAATCAGATTTATTTTTATCGAAGCTACGTTTATGTTCAGATGTTCTTATGCCAAAACTCCTATAGGTCCTACCGATATAAATTTTATCACAAGAACCGCAATTGAGTTTATAGATTCCTGATTTACTTGATTTTTCAACACGAGATTTATTATTTTTTTAATATGTTTACCTAAGTTATTAGAAGTTTTGAAAGTTATATTAAGATTTTGTTTGACTAGAAAGGATTTAATATTTGTACTTGCAGAACCGCAGAATGTTAAACTGTTGAATATTTTATAGTCTTTATGAATAGGATATACTTCATTTATTGCTTTCTGATACAGTTTTTACGAATGATTAGGTCTATCATATCCGGATTATATGAATTATTAATGGCTATCTGTTTGATGATGTTCAACTCTTTATTATTATCTTCTACTGATAAAGGTAAAATGAGTAACCAATGTACCATGCTGTTTAAAGCTGCAACTTTGTGTTGAATTGGATGTAATGAGTAGTTATGTATAATTGTATCAGTATGTGTTGGTTTACGAAAGACCGAAAAAAAATTCGTAAACCAACACATACTGATACAATTATACGTAACTACTCATTACATCCAATTCAACACAAAGTTGCAGCTTTAAACAGCATGGTACATCGGTTACTCATTTTACCTTTATCAGTAGAAGATTATAATAAAGAGTTAAACATCATCAAACAGATAGCCATTAATAATTCATATAATTCGGATATGATAGACCTAATCATTCGTAAAAACTGTATCAGAAAGCAATAAATGAAGTATATCCTATTCATAAAGACTATTAAATATTCAACAGTTTAACATTCTGCGGTTCTGCAAGTACAAATATTAAATCCTTTCTCGTCAAACAAAATCTTAATATAACTTTCAAAACTTCTAATAACTTAGGTAAACATATTAAAAATAATAAATCTCGTGTTGAAAAATCAAGTAAATCAGGAATCTATAAACTCAATTGCGGTTCTTGTGATAAAATTTATATCGGTAGGACCTATAGGAGTTTTGGCATAAGAACATCTGAACATAAACGTAGCTTCGATAAAATAAATCTGATTCAAATTATTCAAACCACCTAATAAAAGAAAACCATTCATTCAATAAAACTTTGACAAATTACATATAAAATCAAAAGTTCAAAATTAGATCTCCTAGAAGCATTAGAAATAGATAGATACAAACATTCGGACAAGCTTTTGAATGAACAGGTAGATGTGAATTACTCACCCTACTTAACTTGTTTAATTAGTTTTTATTACCTTTCATACTAACTGTACAATGGCTCGGTGTGGATTTTCCTGTTAATCATCCAACTTTTTCTACGATTTGTTTATAATACCATACTCTTCATTCTGTTTTTCATTCTTGATAAAGCTGCTGTGTCAGCGAAACGTCGTCGAATTTTTTCAAATAAAGTGTAGATTAAAGTTAAACCTTGTGTTTTTTATCTCATTTATATCATGGATCTACATCAAGTAACGGCCTCCACAATTCAAATAACAACAAAAACCGAAAAGTTTTCAAACTTCAACATCGTGTATCTCGAAAACGAAGTGTTTGCGGATCCTTCTTGCAGGATCATTTTGAAATAATGCGTTTCAGTGACTGTTGAAGTCTTAATAAAAAAAGTGCACTACCTATTTAGAATATAAAAAAAATATTGTGCTAGAATATACCTATATTATACTAAATTCGTCACATGGTATACGCAGTACTCAAGGCGTCTCTTGGCATTTATGCAAGATGTTTTCATGATGCAGTCGTGAATTTCTACAGGAGATTCCCCATCAAAAAACATGAGAAAATGCCAATGAGCATATGTCCTTGGGTCTTTCGTTCTCGAAATACAGAGTGTTGACGTTCAGTTTGTTTGTAACTGTTGGTAACTTTTATAGTTTTTGAGGAATCTAATTGCAATTTGCAGAATTGTCCAGTAGTTGGAAAGTACAGAGGGTGATATTTTGTTCTGAGTCATACTATCTTTGATCTCATTAAAATCAAACTGTAGTGTCTTATTAAGAATAATTTTATCGGCTCGGTGGCGTAGGGGATATGATGCTCGTCTCCTGCGCAGAATTACCTGAGTTCCATCCGCACAAAGTCGGTGCGATTTTTCGGATTCTGGGAATCGCTTGAGTATCCATCTTTCGGAGGAGATGTAAAGCCGTCGGTCCTGTCTAACAGAGATGTGTTGGACATTAAAGATCCCTTCCCTCGACACGAGAGGGGTTCGGCAAAATTCCCGGGTTAGTGAGGTGACAGAATTCCCCGGCGTGTCATTGCCCGAAAGGCGGAAATAGAACGCGTTAAAGGAATAACAAACAAACAAGAATAATTTTGGAAAGTCTTTCATTTTAACTTTTTTGTGCCTTTTTTTCGGAATCCCTGCCATTTTCGAGTAAAAAATGATTTACATGAAAAGGCACGCGTTTTTTGAAGTGAGGGTAGATTATCCCTAATACGAGTGATCAAAACTGTCTTCATAATTTTCACAAAAACTGGGAAAATTCCTTTCTGAAATAGTTCTTACGTTATTTTGGGGTTATAATGAAATTCCACAACGATCGCGTGTGGGTTAAATAAAATTCCTCATGGGACATTTCAGCCAAGCCGTCAAGAAATATTTTTTATCAATATTTGGGCCGGTTGGTATGACTACAGATTGTTGGGGCCAGTTATTCTATCTTACAGATTCTGGCATACCTTGAATCTCTGATTGCATAATGATGCTCCCTCGCATTTTGGACTATAAAGGAGAAATCTTTTGGAACAAGCATATCACAATAGATGGTTTGGTGAAGGCATTCCTATAGTTTAACCTCCCTGATTCCTCAATCTGAATCTCTTAGACTTGTGACGCTACCTCGTCAGAGTCTCAGTAACAGGGGTCACTAATACGCCTTTATCTTCCAAGGTTGCCTCCCGAGCGCCATTCTTGTATTTCATAGTAGCGAGAACCTACTTCTGGACTTAGACCTTCAAAGCTTCAAAGTCTAAGGCCGGGGTAACTACTATAGCCGGAGAAAGTTAATTCAAAGTTTGTAGTAAGGATAATTCAAAATAAACACTAGATACGTAGTTATATCAGGTAAATTAACTCTTCATTCAACAAATTATATCCAACACTATTCTTGAAATGAATTATGAAAATCAAACAAACTTTATTCATATATCTGGAACAATGCTTCAGAGAGAGAACATTAACTCTACTTAGAAATATTTGAATTCAATACAGGTGCATCATTTGTTCAATGGAAATCGAATTAAATCTCTCGCAAAAGATACCATATACACTAGCCCCATGAGTATGAATTTTATAAATTAAAAATTTGAACTTAATATTACTGCCAGGATAGCCTCAAGGTGCAAAATAAAATTGAACTTAATTCTGGATAACTCTGGAGTTTTGAAAGATGACGGATATCCGAAGAGTCGGAAAACGGCAGCGCCGGAAAATCAATTATTTTTACAGGTAGTATAGCAGCTTATTTACGACGAGGAGTGCAGATATCGGGTTCGATACGTAGATTTCCTAATGTTTACTGGTAGCTACTGTCTTGCAGGTTATACGGTTGATCACTATATTATGAATAATTAATTTACGGAATTAAACAATGATCATGCGGAATACATGATTTGAGAACTTACTGGTAGCGTGCGTGAATTGCAAGGAATTGGGGAATCGGATTGAAATGCAGGTAAGAATGATTGAAGCAAGTGACACAAAATTTGCAATGAAAGTTAACGAAATGATCCAGACCAAATAACGATAAATCATCAAAGTGAGAATTGAATGATGTACAGGAAAATATGAATGCTAGCAATAGGTAATGCGGGAGAACACAAACTGTTTTTTCGAATGAATTCACGTGCTATTATCAAATAAACCAAGAAGTACGGAGCTACTCTGAATTATACCTCAAGATAGGTCTTCCTGGTGGCATGGGGTAAGAGACGGGCTTTACTCAGGACAGAGCAACTGCGTAAGCATTCCACCCGCCCCGCGGTATTCAATGTGCGAGAGTCCAGAGTGAGAGAATCACAAAGTTTTCACAAGTATGTGTGCTACACCACTCTAGACATCTGGTGGTGAGGTATGATAAAAGTATGAGACGTTCTCTACACTAGGACACAGCAACTATGTAGGGCATCTAAATACCCCTATCAGGAAATCGTCTATTGAAAAATAGGGGCTGCTTCATGCTCAGGACACAGCAACTGCGCAGGGCATCCACCTATTTTCAACTATCACCAGCAACTACTCGGGAGCGGATTATCATACCTAGATCACAACGGGCGGACCACACCGCTAATCCGATATTTCTCATCATCATCAGACGTTTACAAAATGTGAGTAAAAACTAAGCTACAGTTGTACAATTTTTCTTAAATATAGATTATTTAAGACAAATTTCCTTAAATATAGATTATTCAAAACAAATTGTTAATGGTTAGAAAAGCCTGCATAAAAAAATTCTCTCAAATATAATCGCAAGATTTTTCAAACACTACTCGACCCATATTCTCCATGATTATTTTGTGAGGTAGGGGCTTGATCTGATATGCTCAAAGGAAGTTGGCATAAACAATGGTCCCACTCGAAACATGAATACATCTAATTCAGCATTTTTGCTGACACTATCTTCTTTTGAGTTTGAGGAGGTCAAACTTTTGTTAAAACACTCTGTATATATCTTCAGAAATATCAATATTTGGCATTAATTTTGCCCACTCTGAATTGCTACTTACATCAGGATGAAAAGTTCTCATGAGGAATTTCATGAATATCTCTATGTGAATATTCATTTTAATGCATTGATTATATTCACACTTCAATTCATAAAAAACTCATTGGTCGATGAATAGTAATTGAAGCCACAACACGGGAAGTTGAGTTATTGGTTACCCCCATATTCACGTCAAAAAAATTTTCGATTCACTGCTCGCGAATTGTTGATCAGTTTACTGTCCCTTTTGTCGAAGTTTTATAACGTTTTGTTATGACCGGTAATGACTCTATTTTCAGACAATGGTCCATAAAATCACGGAGAAAAGGTTGATCTACAAGTAATCGTTTATTAATGTCGATTTAATCGTCTGACATGGTAACCAATTTCACACGCAGTTACACAGGAACGTGTCTGAAGGTTCTGATGTACAAATAGAATAACATTTGAAAACCGTGTTAGATTTTGATTAATTAAAAGAGTTGAAAGTAATTATATGAAAGATTTTCTCTCAAGTTATGTGTCAATTTCTTTTTTTATGGTGTGTCTTCACCACATTTTTCGCCACGCACCATTTGTTAATTTTGTTCTCAATACTGTGCGAAATCTGCTCATAACTTTGATTCTGTTGAATATATTGAAAAAGTTCATATAAAAAACAATTAGATGGTCATTTGCTGCATCCTTAAATTATTTTCAAATAAAACAGGGTGTTGTATATCGAGATCGATATCAAGGTTATATTTTTTTAAATAAAAAAGAATTGGCACTCTTATGTTTCTTCGGCTCCTCATATGGGTGGTTTTTGGGAGACTAATATTAAATCTGTTGTCTTATTTGATAAGACAAGCGGATTCTCAAGTATTCACATATGAGGAGCTGAATTCCGTCATAGTTCAAATAGAGACCGCTTTGCCCAATAAGCTCAACCCTTCTAATTCAGCAGCCTTCACTCCAGGTCATTTTTTGATCCTTCAACTGTCTACAGTATTATCTGACACTGACACTTGTCTAACTCAACCGCCTTTCAAGATGGCAACTCTTGCAGCGAATGCATCGGTATTTCTGGAATCGTTGGCATATGGAATATTTCATATTTTGAAACAGATACGAAAGTGGGAGAATTCAACTAATCCAGTTTTACCAAACACTATGATTGACATAAAAGAAGATAACGTTTTTCCTCTTCATTGGAATATGGGGAGAATTGTTCACGTTATTCCTGGTCGCGAAGGTACCCGAGTTTTCATGGAAGGGCCCTCACCAAATCTGCTATATATATATATATATATATATATATATATATATATATATATATATATATATATATATATATATATATATATTCAAATTTAATTTTTATGAGATATTAGGGTTCTAAATATAAGTACCATTTTTAATCACGTCCACATGTTTGCATCCGCAATTCAGCACAGGAATTGTTTTCTTCATTTTGTTTACTTTGTTATTTTTTGATTTACAATAATATTGTGTACATTGCGTGCTTTTCTGAACATTGGCTACGAGAAGACGAATCCAGGCTCTTTTCTATTGATGGATACTATATTTGTGACATATACTGTAGAGAAAATATTAAGGGTGGGGGAGTTGTCATCTTTCTCAGAAGTGGGCTTGTTGCTGTTTGTGGAGCGATCCCTTTGGTGTCCTTTAATTCGATTGAGCAATCATTCGAAATATGTGGAACACAGCTAAGCTTCCCGAATGGGCTCAAGTTAATGTTAATCGCGGTCTATAGATCTCCTAATACAAGTAACCTAAGAGAATTTTTCCACCAGCTAGAGGGTGTGTTAAATAGAGTTTGTCCGATTAATTCTAGGGTAGTTTTGAGTGGAGACCTTAACATTGACCACCTACAGAATAGTGTTTTCAAACAAGAGTTAGACGATATCTTAACTTCTTGTAAGATGAAGGTACCTATAAAGAACTTTACTCGATATTCTAGTACTAAAAATAAATGCATTGATTACATCTGCAGCAATATGCCTGAACGTGAAATAGTCAGTTCGAAGGTATAGAGTTTTCTATATCTGATCACACTTCCCAGATGCTATTATGCAATATGAGTAAAGAATTGCCTACATATCCAAGATACAGAAAATACTTCAATGACTCTAGCTATATCAGTCTCCTTCATTTCCTCTCTCGATAGTCATGTTCCGAATCGCTGAACGCGAAATCTGTTGATGATGCCTTCAACAGCTTTGTTAAGACTTTCGCATATTATGTTGAAGTATCCTTTCCGTTACGAATTGATAAGCCTAAGAAACGTATTAATAAACCTTGGATAACTCTAAGTATCACCGTGTCGTCATAAATGTTGAAATTTTTGTTTGATTGAAAATATTGCATTCTATAAAAAATACAAAAATATATGATAGGATATTACAGGCGGCAAAAAAACTACATATATCAATGTTGTATGAGACAGATTCCAATAAGTCTAAGGTAGAATGTTCTATAATTAACAACAGCGTGAACAACTCGACTCCCAGAAGCAGTAAGTAGGAAATCGGGATTGGTGACTCACTAGTAAGCTAATACTAATAATCCTAATACTCTTTCTAATCACTCCAATGATCATTTACTAAGTATATATCTGCAATGCTTCAGAGAATACAACATAGGAAATCAAGGGGTGGGTTGCTTCCTCCTGCTAAATGGGTTGGCCAGTCTATGTTTTCAACCCCTGTTACTGAAACGGAAGTTTTTAAAGTTATTCAAAGTGCTAAGAATTCAAATTCCAGTAGCGTTGACAATGTCACCATGATTCTACTTGAAAAAGTCGCTACCCTAGTATTGCCAGTTCTAACCCTCTTGATCAATAAATCAATGTTTGAAGGAATTTTCCCAGCCATACTAAAAGTAGCCAGGATTCGAATGATTTTCAAGAAAGGAAATGAAAGACTAACATACAAATACAGGCCCATCTCATATTTGCCTGCTATTTCTAAAATATATGAGAGAGTTTTATTCAATAAAATGGTTTTATTCCTTGAAAAATATAATATTCTTAATAATTCTCAACATGGATTTCGTAAAGGTAGATCCACTCAAACAGCCATTACAAATTTCATTAAACAATTATATGAATCCATAAATGAGAACGAAAAATGTGTTGCGATTTCATGAATCTCAGTAAGGCCTTTGACGTAGTTTTACATTGCTTGTTATTAGACAAATTGTACCGTCTTGTTTTCCGAGGACCCATTCATAAACTGTTAAGATCTTATCTCTCTGATAGAGTTCAATTCGTAGATTTGGATGGTCCGAAATCAACTGTTGCAAATATTGAATGTGGTGTCCCGCAGGGATCAGTACTGGGCCCGCTTCTTTTTTTACTCTTTGTGAACGATATGCCAGATATTTTGAACGGGCTTGGTAGTTTGATCATATTTGCTGATGGCAATACATTATTATGTGCTGACACATCTATTACTGGAACAACAAACAAAGCTCAAATTCTTCCGAACCAATTTTCTGAGTGGTTCGATGACAATCAATTGTTCTTAAACGTGTCAACAACAGTTTTTTTCAAATTTTCTCTGAAGAATTCAATTGCTACTAATGCATCTAGTTAATTACTGAGAGTAAACAATCAATCAATCCAACAGGTTCAGTCAACGAAGTTCCTAGGCATCACAATTGATCATAATCTTAGCTGGTGTCACAACATCAATCAGTCGTGTTGTGTGCTGTCTCCTGCATGTTATGAGTTATGAGTAACTATGAGTTTTTCATTGATGTTATAGAGAAGAACCTAACTAAACTTAAACCAAAGCTAACTAAAATAATATATATTGTGCATAAAGCTATTATCTATATATGCTACGGTACACCCCCTACCTAGGTAGGTAGGTAGGTAGGGTGTATCGTGTATAGACGACAACCTTGCATCACAAATACTTGCAACCTCTCAGAGTTGATCGTAAGTAGTCTAAAAATATTGAGATAAATCGCCAGCAGTTCAAGTCTGAGTACCCCTCTCTATTCTATCATAGAAAAACCGGAATATAATTAAGCACGTCTAACTTACATTAGCCCCTTCTCTAACATCAGCAATTATCTTTACAGATCTAACTTGACAATAGCACTGGCAAAATACTATTCAAATCCAAATAAAAAACTAATAAATTCAAATAGTTCGGAATATACAGAATTGAATGAAAGGAATGTTCAACAGCTTACGAAAAAAAAATCTGTCCTCAGATAACAAATCCTCAGTTTTTGAACATATAAAATCTACATTAGATAACATAAAATGCTCCCCAAATGCAATTAAGGATGACAATGAATCAAAACAGTTTCATTCTATATATATTAGAAGACAAAATGTTATGATTAAATTTAAAACTGGATTCGTTTTGACATAATAAGATGTTTTCATCTTGTATCAGTTGTAATATGATAAAATACTATCAAAATATGTCTTGAATCTATTATCGAATTTATCAATACAAAAATACAACCACATCCCGAAAGTTCGGTGCACTCTCAACTAAACGGAAATAACGGCTTCTCCAGAAGGGACCTGTAGTTCCTACAACCATAAACATCTTATTATAAGCGCGCACTCACTATATCTATCATCACCATCGTCTCTGCTTATTTTCATCCCAATTTAGTCTTAAAAACGTTGCATGTTCATCCCAGAAGCTCATATTTAGACTACGTCAAAATAAACATGGGGTGGCGGAACGGAACTTCTCGACAAAGGTAATGAACCAGCTTTTTCAAATTAGTGAAAACGAAATGCCTAGAATTAGTTAATGGATTGAACCAATTTATCAGAAGTCGAAAAGAGATCAAATTGCTCCCATATTTGTAGGTTCTGAAATGGTTCTTTCGATACTGGCAACACTGGCGTATCGACATACTTGAAGCTACTTAATAACGAACTTTAGTGCATATTTTTACTTACCCATTCCACAACGTTGAAGAATGTATATTAAATATTACAAAGTCAGTATTGCGTCGAAAAAAAACTATGCCGTATCGAGAAAATTTATTATAGACTTTTATCGTTTAATATGAGAAACTAGCAACTACACTCGGAGGCAAAATTAGCGGAACACTCGAAAATTCAACCAAATTCGAAGTCCGATATTTTTCCTAATTCTCAACCGATTTAGATGATTTTTTCGGCAAGTTATAGATCAACTCTTCTGCTTTGTAGAAATTATAAGAGAAAACAAAAAAAATTCGAAAAAAATTTTATACGGGGCAAAACTAAAAGTGTTTTTTTTGTCAAAAATTCTTAACACCCTGTGGAATTTCTTGGTCCGAGTTGAAACGTACAATATCATGGTGTGTCAAGACACATCTTCCTACAGTAACGCCCTTCTTGTTTTATGCATTTATCTCTATTTTTACAAGAGATATCCAGTTTGAAGCGAAAAGTCACAAATTTCAAGAATTTATATTTAATCTTGCGTAGGTGCATAACATCGGAGGTTAGCCAAAAAATAAAATCAAAATTAGAGAAGCGGAAATCTAACGGAATGAAAATTTTTGAAATTCACTAGCCAATTTCACGCTCTGGGAGAACTCGAAGTACACTGGAAAAATCGTTGATTTCGCACATTTATTTTTGAATTTTTTTGTGTGACACTCTATAATAATTATCATTCCTGTCCAAAATTGAGAGCAGGTGTATCCTGTCGATACACTCGTGCAATAAAATGAACATGTTGAGAAAAATGTTCATGATGACCCACAAAAAAAAACATTTGATTTTAGTAGCGAGTATGACCCCCGAGCTCTTATTACAGCGCGCATACGATTTCGCATACTCCCAATGATGTTGTCTATCATCTGTTGAGGTATGTTGTCCCACTCTTCCACCAAAGCCAATGTCAGCTCTTCAACGTTGCCTGGATTCCGTTGTCGAACCCTTCTTCCAAGAATGTCCCAAACGTGTTCGATCGGGTTTAAATCCGGTGACCGCGACGGCCAGTCCATTCGTGTGATCCCAACTTCATTGAGATATTCTATCACTATGCGCGCAGTATGAGGGCGCGCGTTATCGTGCATAAAAAGGAAATTTTCCCCTATGTAAGGAGCAAAAGCCACAACATGGGGCTCCAAGATTTCTGTTATATACCGATGGGCATTAAGTGATCCATTGCCAATAATCTCCAGTTCTGTTCGTACTCCCAAGCATATGCCACCCCATATTATAACTGACCCTCCACCGTAATGCTCAGTTCCTGCGAAGTTCGCTTGATTGTACCGTTCCCCTCGATGCCTCCATATTCTATCTCTACCATCCTCGAAATTCACACAATATCGGCTCTAATCACTAAATAAAACTCGTCTCCACTGATTGATTGTCCATGCTACATGCTCCCTAGCAAACGCCACTCTTGCTACCGATGGGCTCTATCGAGTCTTGGTGCTCTTGCTTGCGCGTATGATCTCAGACCAACTTCATTTAATCGTCTTCTGACTGTCCTCACACTGACGTTAATGTTATCCACTGCTTGTAAAAGGTTACGTGCCTGAACAGCAGTAAGACGAGGATTTCTTATGGTTTGATTGACGATGAAATGGTCATGTATAGCGCGGGTTGCCCGATTTCTTCCTTGTCCTCGCCTCCTCACGTACAATCCAGTTTCCCTGTAACGTCGGTAGATTCGATGGATAACCGACGTCGAGACACCCAACATGGTACCGACTGAGCGGTAGGTGCACCCTTCCTCGATCAATGTAACTGCCCTTGTTACTGAGGTTGGTGGTAAATCTCTCATTCTGAATGAAAAATACCGTTTCGAATCGTAAACAGTAAAAGAATCACAAAACACCGCAACCGATCGAATTTGTATCAAATCAAAGAATGGAAAACTCTCATTCTTTAAACAAGTGCAAATGTGGTCATATACAAAAAAACGTGTGTTGTATTTCATATTTGATAAAAAAAGGTGTGCACATGTGTAAATGAAAAGTTTTATCAATGGTCCCAGAATTCGGTTGTGTATTTTAATATCTACCGACTGTTATCTCCTATGAATTCCTAATTTTCACCAAATTAACCAAATTGTCATCAATAACTAATGCAATTCGAACATAAAAATCACAAACTTTCTAGACAAAACGGTGTTAATAATTTCTGCAATAGCGGGAGCACGTAGGGTGTCAGAGCTATAAAAAAGCTGAGTGTCATTTGCAAAAGCACGAGCCCTACATGAATCAATTTCTTGGAAAATATCTTCAGTGTAAAGAATAAAAAGTACGGGCCCCATCACGGGTCCCTGTAGCACCCCAGACGTCACAGGAATGACGTCAGAACGGTCATTGTCGACAACTACCACATGGGAATGCTTGTCCAATTATGACTCAAAAAATTGTAACTCAGTCACATCGAAACCAAAATACTTCAATTTTGCACATAGTAATCGGTGATCAACTCTTTCGAAAGCTTTCGCAAAATCTAGGAGTACAAGTGCCGCGATCATACCACAATAAACGGACCGGACAATATCATCAACCCTACCCAGAAGCAAGGTTGCCGTGCTGTGTGCCCCACGGAATCCATACTGCATCGGTGATATAATTTTATTCTCCAACAAATAATCATTTATCTGGACAACAATGAATTTCTCCAGAGCTTTAGACATCGAGGGTAGAATACTGATGGGACGAAGATCACCATAGTTTGTGGGAAGTAGGAGTTAACTTCACAACAATTCTTGAGACAGTCAGGAATCTCTTTGTTGTCATGATTATTTTCAATGCCCAAGTTCCTAACCGCCTTCCATAGGGGCTCACCATTTTGTGCCACCGCCTGATGTTTCAAATACCTCTTCTCAGCGCGTACAGCATTTGTAACCATATTCCTCAGCCGCCTGTAATGTACCAGGTTCATTGGGTCCTTTGTCTCTTATGGCATCGTTTCTCAATTTCATCATATATCGAAGATTGTTGGTTAATCAGGGAGCATACATCTTACTAACTTTCACTGTTCTGAGAGGAGCATGCCTGTCGAATAGAATCAAAATGATGATTTGATAATTGAATTTGTATCAATCATATATGATATATCAGCCCAAGGAGCCCAAGGCATTCAGAAGCCCGTACTTGTGTGCAAGTTTCTGATGGATAATGTTGCACGCCTGAGTGATAATAAGAAAATTCCAAATTGATAGACGAATTTTAATGACAATTTCTTGATTCAATGGAATTTCTCCAAAATTGTGATTTTCCACTTGAAATTAAATTCTTCTTCTTCTGAGCGTGCCTATCCGTTCCGGATGTTGGCGATAAGCAAAGCAATTTGTACTTTGTTGACTGCTGTTCTAAACAGCCCTCTTGTAGACATAGAAAACCAAGTTCTGAGGTTTTTCATCCAGGAGATTCTGCGCCTTCCAGGCCCTCTCTTGCCTAAAACCTTTCCCCGTAGTATTAACTGGAGCAGACCATATCTTTTTTGATTCCTCATTATGTGTCCGAAATATTCTAATTTGCGTTGTTTAACGATGTTCATTATTTCGGTCTCTTTTTGTAGTGTTTCTAAGACTCTTTTGTTGGAAACACGATCCACCCAGAAAATTAAATATATTTTGCAAAAATAGAGATAAACGCATGAAACAAGAAGAGCGTTACTGTAGGAAGATGTGTCTTGGCAGACCATGATATTGTACGTTTCAACTCGGACCACGAAATTCCACAGGGTATTACGAATTTTTGACAAAAAAAACACTTTTAGTTTTGCCCCCGTATAAAATTTTTTTCAATTTTTTTTTGTTTTCTCTTATGATTTCTACAAAGCAGAAGAGTTGATCTAAAACTTGCCGAATAAATCATCTAAATCGGTTGAGAATTAGGAAAAATATCGAACTTCGAATTTGGTTAAATTTTCGAGTGTTCCGCTAATTTTGCCTCCGTGTGTAGCATACTTCTGTGTTACAAATTCTGAATGCTTATTCGAAGAGAAGTTTCCTCTCTAGAGGATAATGCTTTCTAAAAATGCTCACTTCCTAGCATCCTTTGGATAGATTCGTGTTCTTTCAAACCTTCCTTTTATTCTTTCATTTTAGCATATTTGAACCGAATAGCTCTTTTTCTACGCCAACACCTTTCTGAAAAGGTGTTCGATTTCCGTTTCAGGAAAACAATTGATCAAATTCGATTCTGTTTCTCCAATTTTTTTTTCATTTGCTGTGCTTTTGTCAACTATCACCCTGAAAATTTCCATATGAGGAATGGATTGTATGATACCTCTTTAAAAGGTTGTTCAATTTACTGCATTCTCTTGGATTCATCTACGATAGAGCAATTCTTTTTACATTTTACATTAAGATCTATTAAGTCAATTTTGTTACGAGGAGTAAATAATTTTGCAGATCTGAAATATCATGGTTATCATGCTGGTCCCAGGTATGCAAAACTAAACCACCTGTGACATATACTGAAAGAGTTTGGTTGCTGATAACTAAATCTAAAATAAGTTGTTCTTTGCATCCCATGGCATTCTTTTCACAACCTCTCTGTTGTGGTGCGATAATGTTGTTGTACTAGCAATGTTCGTATATTTGTTGGAAATGCATGCAGTTCTAACTTGTATAGTGTCGGTAGACGACTTACTGGACGGTATTTGAATGGATGTTGGGTATTCTGGAGATCTTTGGGTAGTAAGTGATTAAAGAGTAAAGTGGGTTAAGAAGAGTTGTATTTTTTTCTGGACTAAGTAGAGCTTCATTAATCGAGACAGTGAGTCGTTCGTGTGGGCACCAAAGTTTCTTCAACCAGTAGTTCTGTACATGGTCGGGTCCCGAAGCTTTCCAATTGTGAAGTTTCTTAATGATGTTGGTAACTTCTTCAGTTGTTAAGGGTGTATATTCCATGTTTGTGTAGTCCTGACATATTTCGCCTTCTCCGTCAATCCAGCTAGTCTTTGTATTGTAATTGGCAGGTATGGCTAACTGTCCTGTCCAAAATTCTTCTATTTGTTCCTTGGTGGGACAGCCATTGTTATTAGCAGCTTCTATGTTGCTAAATCTTCAGTAGAATAACTTTTCTGATTTTTCGAACATTGCGTTGTCTCGTTCTGGATTGTTGCTAATTTTATACCTTCTTAGGCGCCCCGAAATCACGGATAATTTTTTTTGAGAGTATCCAGGCACTGGTCTGGTGTGGTATTGCTAGAGTCTTGCTGTAAATATAGTTGGTCCCGGCTTATTACCAATTGTGCTGATCTTTCCACTCTCGCACTTTTTGGACTTCTAAGATACTCCGTCAGTTGTCATGTCTCGTAGGAGAGCCCCGATCTTCACAGTCAGTCGTCTTTCTCAATGTGGTGTATTCGGTTGCCTTCTCGTACGGCTTATGTCACGTCTCGTGACATAAGTAAATCAACGTGTGCAAGGAGTCCAATGTGCGAACATCCAAAACATGCTCAAGCAATATTTTGGTGTTTAAAGTATGTAGTGACTGCTAATTTCTTGAAGGCCTTCATTTTGGGAAGCTGGGGTCTGCAAAGTGGGTCAGCCGTCTTATTCCAACAATGTTTTGCTCAATTCCCTAATTAATTTTTAGTTCTGCTTTGTCTTCTTGGTTTTGCTGGTTTTGTACATATTGTATTTGTTCTTCAGTAGATGGTCCTGGTTGTGAAATGTCATCTATCTGATTATTGCCTTCAAGAACTGTCTTGGAATTTGCCTGAAAAATACTCATTCCACTTCCACTTCCTACGCTTTATCTTGGAACTTGTTCAGCACGTTGTTTTTATTTGGTATGGCGTCATCCACCAGCATTGCTGTTCTGGCCCTTTCATCAAACACCACTATGTCCTGTCTATTATTCGTCGTTCTGTCAGTGATAACAGGCTTATCGTAGTATAATTTGATAGAGTCATTTTCCAATACGGGCGCCAGTTGATTCTTGTAATATGGCATGGAAGGCATTCAGAAGCCCGTACTTGTGTGCAAGTTTCTGATGGATAATGTTGCACACTTGATTATATTATGAACATAATTCGTACTGGTCAGTTGTTCGCAGCCGGACGTATGCTGTATAGTCTCCGATCTTATATCGCATTTTTGCACTTATCTGTTTGTAGTGTTCCTTCCTTAATTATAAATTTTATGTAGTTGTTTGTAGCGACGACTTGGTCTTGAATGATCACATGAAAAATCCTTCTGTTTCCGCGAATAGTTCTTCTTTCATCAACCATTTATTGGAAGAATCTTTGTCGATGTGTGGTTGATTAATCTCATGGTGATGTCGTCCATGCAATTCCTTTCTTGATCATTGCTCTTGTTTTTTAGTACCTGATAGATACGGTAGATTCAGCAGGTCATCCCTGGTAGCAAGATACAGAGGTGTATACCCCTCATCAGCCAACGATACCACTCTGTGAGGTCAGAAGTGCGAGCTTCTACAGAGAACAATTCTCTGAGATTTTTTATCTGTTCGGTCTGTAAGTTGACAACATCCATTAATCTGCGTCCTCCTTCTTTCCACTTCAGAGTTGTTATTATCACAGACAATTTTGGATGGGGATTGTTGTACTTCATCAGCATCATTCGGGTCTACCTTTGAGTATCATCCAGTTCTGTCTTCGACCATCTGATTATTCCAGATAAGTGAAGCACCAATGGAATGGCGTAGGTATTAATTGCTTTGACTAGATTGCCTGAGTCCAACATTGACTTCAGCACAGTCTTCAGACGCTGATTGTACTCTGAACGAATCTCCTCCCTTGACTGTTTTTGGTCTAGCAATCTGACTTGTTGGTATCCCAGATATTTGTTCGTTTCGTCATTCCTCATACACTGTATAATTTCACCATTTGGAAGTTGTGTTTCACTATCTAGGACTTTCCCTCTTTGAATATTCAGGGTCTCATATTTTTCAATCCAAAATTTCGTATGAACATCTGCCGAGAATATACTGACAGTTATCAGCAGTTCATCCAATTGCTTCTTGTTCGAAGCATATAATTTGATGTCATGCATACACAGTATGTGGGAGACTGTGTTATAGTTCCTATCTGCGTTTATCCAGAATCTGTATCCTGTTCTATTGAGCATTGAAGACAATGGATATCCAAACAGAACCATAGTGGACTCAAAGAGTCACCTTGACAAATTCCACGAAGTATGGGTATCTCGTTGGTTTTAATTGACTTTTTATTCATGATAACCTGCAGAGGCGTGCGCCAGTGTTACATTGTTGTCTTCAAGAATTCTACCAGGACTGGATGAATTGTGTATATCTGTGATAGTTCGACAAGCCAAGAATGGGCGGTACTATCGAATGCCTGCAGATAATCGATAATAGCGGAATGAACATTCCGCTGCCCCTCGTGTGCCTGTTTCATTATCACAGAATCGATGATGAGTTGTTCCTTGCACCCGTAGTGTTTCCTTTTGCACCCCTTCTGCTCCTCTGCTAATATTTTGTTATCATGAAGGTGTTGGTATATTCGATTGGATATGCATGAGGTGAATATTTTGTAGAGCATAATTGGGAATTTGATTGATCTTCTCTTAACAGTTATCGTCAAAGAAAATCCAAATTCATCTGAATATAACATTATGTATCAAAAAGATGCTTCCGTTGTGCAAAAATATCTGGGCAATAAATTTCCGGGTCGTTGGATAGATACGAGAGGCGCTATACCATGGCCGGATAGTTTACCCGATCTAACATTTTTCTATTTCTTCTTGTGGGTCTATCTCAAGTTTGAAGTCTATGTTACGCCACCCAAATTGTTGGAAGAACTATTAGAAAGTATTGTTCAAGTATGTCAGCAGATAACTTCACAAATGTTACAAAATGTTAGGCTATCAATTAAGTCTCGACTGTACCGATACATAGATGTAAATGAGGACCATTTCGAACATTTATGATAACAATGTACCCAGATTAAAAAACTGGAAAACATAATAGATTTTCATGAGATTCATAAAAGTTCAAACAGGGCTACGTTTCGATGGCACTTCAGAAAACAGACTGATGTTAAGGACCAGATAAATTCCCTAAGGAGATATCATACAACCGCCTTCCTTTCGATTTTGATCCCTCATACGAATTAATGACAACCTGGTTTCAATTCGTCACACGTTATTTTAGAAAGTGAATAGTTACGTGATCATATAGAGCATAGAATCACCTTTCAAAAATTTTCTTCATTGAATAAATTGGGGCAGAAGATGCCAGGGGTAGGGAGTTGATGAGAGGAGAATGAAGCATTCAACAGATAATCGAACTAGGCTGGAAATCGACTTGTTTCAAGAAATTCACAGAAAAATCAAACCAGGCGAGCTAATCAGTGTTCTTCGTTTTCATTGGAACGCACAGTATATTCTTGCTTATAATTTTCAACGGGAGAAGATATCAATTTTTTTTAATCTGATCGGAAAATTGATTCTCTTCATATATGCCAAAATATATTAGTTTTACGGGATAAAAATCAATGACTTTTCGAAAAAGGAACTATAAGAAAATTTACTTTTAAATTTATACAATGCATTTCCATTCATATTTTTCCAATAGTTATGCCTTTGTCTCCATAGCAACGAGATATTGAGTAACGTTTAGCCTGTATATTACCTCTTCGTTCATGTATTCTCTTGAAAGTATCAAAGAATGATTTTCTGGAATGCCGTCTTTCGTAACTTTACCATTGCTCCAGTATTCGAATGATTGATGAATCTTCAAGATTGATCCTGAAATATCGTCTTCCAATCCTACCAATTCACATTTCTTCGCTTGTTCAGCATTTATAACTTTCAGATGAGATGGGAGCTTAATCCCTAACGGGTTTTCCATTCATCGCGAAAATATTTTCAGCATGTACTTAAAATTCCATTAACTTTCACATGAACACACTGCAAATCAAGTTGGTACGCAAAAAATGTCCTGACACACGGTCAGGATGAGATTACTGGATAATCATTTATAAAACGTTTCACGGTATTTCTAGAGAGTTAAGGAGAAGTGATGGTCATTGCCGAAAGGCGCAAGCCGACTACCAGGAAATACTCCTGTGTAATTCTATATCGCGTGTTTCCAAGGTGAATGCATTTTATAGTCGCCATTTTGTGGGAGGAATATATATTTCCACACTTTGGGTGAGATCATTTTACATTTGAAGTGAAAAATTATTTGATTTGAATTTGACAATGATATGAAAATTCGCTTGCAACACCTTCAATTCCTAGAGAGGAAAAATTATATTCGTAGTACTTCAGTGAAAGTTGGAGCATTGATTCAAAAACTATACTGCGCATGAAATCAACGCACAAAATCGAAAATTCAAAGGGTACCTTTTGTTACGATAGTCGAAACGCTCTCAATCGCGAAATCCTTTGCCTCCTTGATAACATTATTGCGGTGATCAAAATAATGGTCACCATCACATCACACCTTATTTTTTTACCTCGGATTCTGATCGCATAAAGAATCTGAAAAAACTCATGAGCACTGTTTATCACCTCACAAAATATGCAGAATTTTTTCGTAATTATTAGGCCTCCAAATGGGCCCTAAAAACTTTTTTTCTACTGTTAATGGACGTCTATGCAGGTCTAGTTTCTACGACGTTTGATTTCTGTTTTTGAAAAGTACTTCTCTGAATTTTTACGGTAGGTGCACCACCTCCAATGACGCAAAAACCGAATTTTGCTTTTTAGTGCAGAAAATTCAATTTTCTACATGTCTGTACGTGCTAAAAACATTGAAAACAGTTTAATATTATAATATCATATGAACATAGCCAATTTAAAATTCTTCTCTTCAAAAAAATTTCTTTTTAGTATTTTTTTGCCTTTTTTAGTGCAAAAAAACTCAGCTTTACTGCTTCTTCTTTTGCGACAAAGAATGAAAATAATCTAATACTATGTGATCCCACAAACGTAAAAGCAAAAAAGTTGACTATTCAACTCCAAAAACGTTTCAATAACAGTTTTTGATATGTTTACCAATTATCCAATTTTTCCGCCAAATTTTTGCTTCTTGAAGTCGAGATTATAAATTTTCAATGAAATAAAACTATGGTATTTAGATTTTCACTATATTAACAAAACTATGACCGGTTTCACCACACTGTGGCTTCATCAGATAGAAACAAACTAATGAACAGAGTTATTCCTTATATATTAGTCTTATTTCCTACTTATATTACAATAGGTACAAGTACAAGGGTATGTTGGAAAACCCATGGGAGTTGCTTACTTTATGAATTGAAAAGATTGAATAAATGAGAAGGATTTAAATCTAATATACTATTAAGTAACCTACCTGAATTATTTTCTCTGTTAATCTCTAAAATTTCCTATAGATTGAGTTTTTTCTATTATTTTCATTGTGTAAAATTTTGAAATTATCATTAAAATTATGGTTTTCTTCGAGTAGGTGATTAGAATAATGGAAATCTGATTTATGATAATTAAAACTATGTTTGTGCTCGAATAATCTAACTTTGAATTTCTGAAAGTTCTAACAATATAAATTTTATTACAATCCCCGCGAGACAGTTTATGAACACGGGATTTATTACCTTTATCAATTTTAGATTTGCAGTTCTTTATATGTCGGCCTAAGGAATAATCAGCTCGGAATGCTATATTGAAATTATAATACGGGAGGAATGATTTCAAATTTAGACTTGGATTACCAATATAAGTTAAGCTGTTGTATTTTGTGTTAGTAATTTTTATACTTGGAAATACTTCCTGGGTAGCTTTTCGAAATTTTTTGCGTGAAATCATGTTCTCAATCATACTAGGACTGTAACCGTTATTGACTGCTATTTGTTTAATCATATTTTGCTCTTTAATGAAATTATTTTGTGACATTGGGATATTAATGAGTGTTTGTACCATACTATTGTAAGCAGCTAATTTATTTGGATAAGGATGTATAGATGAGCTGTGAATAGTTATATATCTGTATGCGATGGCTTATGAAAAATCATGTGTGCCGTTAATTTTAGTAATAGTTAAATCCAGAAAGTTATTGGAGTTTTCTGTTTCTATCTCTAACGTGAATTTCATATTATAGTGGATTTTGTTTATGCATGTTTTGACTGACTAATTGTCTGATTGTGCCAGTGAAACAACAAATGATATCGTCGACATATCTAAACCAATAAATGAAGCGTTTGATGTTCTTGGATAGTTTTTTCAATATTATCCATGAAAATTCAGATAGTAGAGGGCTCAGAGGATTCCCAATGATTAAACCTTTTTTACTATTATATAATACTCCATTGAAGTCAAAATAATTTTGTTCTAAACAAATTTCTGAAAGGTGTAAGATTTCTGATTAATTTACCGGATTGACTTTATTATTTGAAGGGCGTTATTGATGAGTTTCAATGTATCACTAGGTGGAACACTAGGGAAGAGATTTACTACATCCCATTACATAAGTTTAGCGTTCGGTGGTAGAATCGTGTGCTGAATTTTATTTATTAGGTCTGAAGAGTTGTTTATTGAGAATGTAGGTTCAAAATAAGCGTACTGTTGAATGATGTCTATGAGAAAGCGTGAAAGTTTTGCAGCTGAAGCTTGAAAATATGAAACTTCTGGTCTAATGGGATGCCCTGTTTTATGGAGTTTGACGAGGGAGTAAAGTTTCGGTGATTGCGGGTTGTCAATGAAAAATTGATATTTTTGGTTAGTAGGTATTATAGACTTGGCATACTCTAAAGCTTTTCTTACTATGGATTGAAATTATCGGTTTACTGACGATAGTTGAACCTGACAACGTCATGAGAAAACTGATGGAAAGCTTGCATTTCAATTTTTTTTTACAATGTACATAGTCTTTAGAAGTATGAATGTGCTTTGAAAAATTGTTTTACAACTTTTATTTATAACTTTCAAACATGTGTGATATTTAACTTCTTAAAATTTGGGTAATTCCGTTGAGAATAGGACGATGACATTCATGTTTTAATTTTTGAAATCATAGTTACGCTCGATAGTTATTTCGATCGAATAGTAAAGCAATTAATTTTTTACTCATCGTGATATAGTTCTGTTAACTTATTGTTATTGTTTTGTCAATTATAGCATAACCTACAATCGCTGCACTAGCGGACCGATGCTATTCATTTTAATGATGAAAGCACGAATATTCGACAACACATCACTGAACATATATTCAATATCGAAAGAATCATTACCTTTATCGCCGCAATTATCGTCGCTTTAAACAATTGACACCACATTCACTTTTCATTGCACTTCATACTTGACGAAAACATGTAAATGTATTATTGTATAGCAGCTATCCACGCGGACGCATCCCTCACTCAAGTGGAAGAGAGGCAGATATCGAACGCGAAGGCCGATTGTGCCTCTCTTTCGCTCGTTCCGCGCTCTTGCTTGCACTTCAGGCCTCAAATGGAACGCCTCAGAGCGAGGTAACGCCGTATGAGTCAAGTTTTTTCGTGCGTGCAGCCGGCTCAATCGAATTATAAGACGTTGTTACGTCAGAAAAAACTTTTTGTTGATAAATTAATTGATATTGAGTATTTATGTATACCCCTTATTTTTATAATAGCCATGACTATGAACGATGGTCATGAAGGGCTCGTCCCAATAAATTCCTGGCATGTTCTATGGGATTCATTTCTGAATAATGTGGGGAAAGTAAGATCTTGCTTGCTTTGGATACGAGTGTTGGCGTCTATAATCAAGGTGTTCCATCTTGAACAAGACACCTTGTTTATTTACTATCCCGCAGTGATTGGAAAAAATTGCGAAACAAGTGGAGTAATTTTGTTTGGCAGTCATTTTCTGACGTTTATTTGAGGCTTCAATGAACAATCTCCTAAGAGAGGGCGCTTCAACCTTTCAAAATTTAATAAGTAAAGAGGTCGAACGATATGTCATGTGGAATCTCTTCGAATCTTCTTTACAACGGTGTATGAGAAAAGTAATTTTGACGAATCTCTTTCGCAAAAAAAATATTTTTCATGTCAAATGAGTCAGCTTGAATATTTTATTCATTTGTTTGATAAACGGGAAAACAATACAATTTTTGTTTTGAATGGAAATGTTCTGAGAGTAGTTAGCGCCAGCGTGCATGAACCAATAAATTAATTTACATTGGGTTTTAGGAGGATAAGGAACGTAGTTTTGTTGTGTCGAAGATCATCTCTACAAGCTACAACAATCTCAAAGAGATTTAATTATTTTATTTGAATTGCATTCTAGTGAAAAAAATTAACGAAAACATTTATTTTGATTCAAATTTTTGTTTTTGGAGGCAAGGTATTTATCTGATAATATATTTGTTCGAAAATTTGACGCATCGTGAATCAATCATTGAGTAACGAATTTGCTGATTTTATTACCAGAGTCGAAAGTGTGGCCAAGTGTATAGGGACTTATAACAAACACGCAATCTATACGACAAATTTCTGCAGCTTCTGCTTTTATCTTGCGTTTTTAGAATTTTATATAAATACAAGTTCCATCCGTACAAAATAAACAAATTCATCAAGTAAATAATGATGAGCGTTTCAACTATAGCCTATAACGTTTGCTCTACTGGCATTCTCAAATGGATACGATTAAGTATTGAATATTCAAAGCATTTTCAGTGCAACTAACGATCACTTTTCTTACAAAATTTTGTTGATTTTATTTGGTGTCACTTCCGATGAAAATATGAAATCTTCCATTGATGAACACAGAACTAATTCGAAATCTTTCACATTAAGCTCAAGACATATTGTTTCAGAAATGTAACTTGTCTAATTCGTCATGTTTCCACTGTCGGCTTAGGGTTTCTCTCTAAAGGAAATATAATGTGGCCCCCGCGTCATAAAGAAGCCTTTTTTACAACTTCCTGAACACGCCCGCTTTGTTTAACTGCGGTGCAAACGGCCGAAAAACGCATTTCGTGGAACGTGCCTATTATATTCAACGATAGAGTGTTTCCTTTTCATGAATTTCTTCAAGCGCGAATTCTTCTATTCTAACATGACGTTAAATGTTAAATTCTCTATTCATTGCATGTCAATTCAAACTGTATGAAAAATATTTCAGCGCGACAACACGAAATATATCTAAAGGAATGTCTACTTTAGGATGTACTAGCTGACCCGGCGAGCTCTGTTTCGCAATAAATAAGCAGATTTTGAAATTAATTATTTTTTTTTAATTGACAAAAAAAAAGTACCTACATTAATCATTCATTATTATTATTTCTGTATTTTAGTACATAGGTTGCTCTTCACGTAAGTACCTTGACGTTTTTTGTTTCATTATCAGGCGCAAAAACAAACAATGCAGATGGTCTTTCGACCCATGAACATGCCACATATAATTGACCATGCGGAAAACATAGATGTTCAAGATTCAAACCACAAACTTTTGAGGATTGCCCTTGTGATTTGTTGATGGTCAGGGCGAATGCAAGACGGATCGGAAATTGAAGTATTTTAAATTCAAATGGCATATCGGTTGGAATCATCAGGATCCTCGAAATGAGAACTTCCTCACCTTCGAATTTTCCCTTCAGTATCGTCGCATAAATTACATTGTTCATCAATTTTCTAACAACCAAACGCGTACTGTTGCACAGTTTTGGTTGGTTTATGTTTCGAAGGATGATTACTACTGAGCCAACCTTTAGGCGTAAATTGTTCGGTGGTAAGCCAGGCACATCCAAGGAGTTTAAAAATTCAATTGTATAGTTGGTGGCTTCATCTTTATTTATGACGCAGTCAATAGATTTGAATGAATGCATTGTTCCAATGATCTTATTTTGAATTATGTAGTTCAGGTCATCTAGATCTTTATTCTTAGCCGCTAAAATTGCTCGCTCACTCAACCATTCATTATTGTTGTAGTTAGAAATAATGTTTGGAAATACATTGTTGATAAGTTCTTTTGATGAGACAAAATACAGAAATTATTTGGAAATGATATCAATCCGCTCGATTCATCGACAGGTACTTGACAATTACCGATAATCAGCAATTGCTCCGAGAAATCTTCAGCAGATGTATCATTATGCAATATAACTCTCATGTTTGTTGTCAGCTGCAGTTTCTTCACATAGCACCATAGATTCAACGATTTGAGGTAAGCGTTTAATTCATCAGCAGCCGTAGATCTAGGAATTACTGGCAGTGTTTGGCAGAAATCGCCAGGCAGTAAAATCATTGCTCTTCCAAAACCTGTCGAGTCATTGCGTAAATCTTTCAATGTTCAGCTAAGTGCTTCTAATGCTTTTGGCGGAAAAAATTTGCATTCAAAGCAGACACCACGTTCTGTTGTTCTTCATCAGATGAAACAAGCAAAGGCACAATGAAAAATGACAAGATCATTACAATATAACAAGAATAACAGTGGGCCTAAAACGCTACCCTGATTCGTGCCGGCATCTACCAATATTGGCGAGGACTCTGACCCATCGTAACTGACATACTGCCATCTTCCCGTCAAGTACCTGCTCAACAGATCATTTGTACATTAAGTACACTAACCTGGTTTATTGATACCAAGTTAGTGTACTTAGCTATTGAGCTTGTGGCTCTGGAAAAAAACCCTTCGAAGACCTAGATTGAGTTGGCTTACTAATTATGAATGATTTCAGTTTTACTCAAAAATAAGATAACTAAAGGAAAGGGAAATCATCACTTGATCTTTTTGGCTAACACCCGTTGAATATAAAGGAATTTTTGTGTAGTTATACTCTTCTTCGTCCTGAAGAAGTCCGTTTTCTTCGCACAGGTGTATAGAGCAGCTTAGTACATATGCATGGCGAAGTTTTAGTAGTAGAAGCAACTCTTCTTAGAAATCAATAGATTTCATTGACTAGGCAGGAATGTACTTATCTTTGTCCTGAAGAAGTCAACAACAAATTGAAAGACAGTCTGGAAAGTAATTGGAGATCTGTCTATCAATCAAAATTCCGGATCTACCTGTTGGATTTATTATGAAATAAAAGAAATTTCTTTAAACCGGTGGTACTAGTACTAGAGGATCATCTTCGCGATACAAAATCTTATTTTCATATTTCTGAAGTAAAAAGCATAAGAATGGACTCTGTTTCATTGACGGTTAACTCATATATTCTATCTTCTGACATTTCATCCTACAGAACCCTCTGATTGTCTCAAATACCATTTGCTCTGTTTTATAGACTTCCAAGGCTTTTGCCATAAAATACAAAAGCAATATCATGAGTAAACGTTTAATATTCTCCCACTGAATTACATTTGCCTAGGCTTTCAACTGGCAAAAACTTGAACAGAAAACAACAATTCGCTATGGTTACGTTAGTTATGATTACATAATTAGCAATCTCCGTATTTATGATAAATGCAGAAAATATCATAACAATATAATGAATTGTGTACCTATATGTTTTATAGTTATTGCAAAGTCGAAAAGAATTGTACAAGGTATCCCATTTTCGATTTTTTGTACGGCTGCAATGTGAAATACTTCAGGTAGAGAGGAACGACCCTCCCATCTCCATCTAGAATTTTCTTGAAAAAATTATTGGTGAAAACAGAATCTTCTTTTGTTTTCGAGTTATTTCGGATTTCTCGATTTTCCGTGATTTCGGTATATACCAATATCTCGGTTGCTATTAATGCTAGGTGAAAACTATTTCGGAATTCTGCGGAAACTTTTTGAGTATAATGCAATTTTTTTTTGTTGAAGTTTTCGAATTAGAAAATGAGATTTTCTTTTAAATGTAAATCATGATTGATTTTCGAATTCTGATGGATTAGGAAGACTAGGTTCTTCTCTCTCGAAGTATATACAGGGTGTTACATTAAAGTATGTCACAACTTGAGGGGGTAAATCTACGTGCAATTTTAAAACAAAAAATTCTTATAAACATAGGTCCGCAAAAGCTTCGTTACGGAGCTACAGGGTGTTAAAATTTCCGAAAGAAATTGTATTTTTCTTCAAAACTCCTGCAGATTTTGAGATATTCAGCCCAAATTTGGAATGCAAGCTATGTTTCACAGCTATCATCATTACACGTTCTAAATTTCAACTAGAAACTACAAGGTGTTTTCTTTTCCGGAGCCACGTTTTCTTTTGCCCTTTTCAAACTTTTTTGCAGTACGCCACTGATCAGTTTACAATCAATTTTCGTCATCTTCGTTCAATTTAAAAACTTTTTTGATAATTGTAATTTTTTCATATCTCCCACCGTTCTCAAGCAAAAAATTATTAAACGATTGTATGCATTCGCTGGACTGAAAGCACTTCTAATTAAAAAAATGACTAGTAGGCTTTGATTTTTTAATTTATTTATTCATTTTGACAGTTGCTAAAGTTGAACCAGTGTCTGCTCGAATTGTTTATTAAATTAACGATTAGTTTTTAGACTTTTGAAGTTATTGCTATAAGAAAAAATGGCTAATTTTACTAACGCCGAATTGGCTGATATCCATTACATGTACGGTCTGGCTGACGGAAACACAACAGAAGCTAGGCGATTATATCAGGTGCGCTTTCCAAATCGAGTAACATCAGACAGGCGAACATTTTCAAATATCCATAAAAGGTTGAGGGAAACTGGTACCTTTACTGCGAATAATCATTCTAAAGGTGCAACTCAAACTATGTGAACTTGAGAAGCTGTTTTGAATTGTATTGATTTGAATCCTCATGTGAGTACAAGTAAAAAGCAGTTGAATATTTAACATGTTTTAGTTTGGACTTTTTGTTGTACCCGTTTCATATTCAACGCGTCCAAACTCTACTTCCTCGAGATCTTCCGAAAAGACTGAATTTCTGCCGATGGTTCTTAGATAAAATTAGGGAAAATGCTCATTTTGATGGTGAAATAATGTTCATAGATGAAGCTAACTTTTTGAGAACTGCTATCATAAATTTTCACAATAATCATTATTAGTCTGAGGAAAACCCCCATTTGATTGAAGAAATGATTATCAGCAATTTCTTGAGGAGGAGTTATCTTTATTGCTCGAGGATGTGCCACTTTTGGTGAGAAACATAATGTGGTCCATGCATGACGGGGCACCAGTACGTTTTAGTGGAGAAGCTAGGGAATTCTTGAATAATACATTCAACAACCGATGGATAGGTCGGGGTGGGCCAGAATCATGGCCTTCTAGATCCCCAGACTTAAATAATTTAGACTTTTTCTTATGGGAATATCTCAAAAGTGTAGTTTATACCACTCCAGTGAATTGAGAAATTGAATAATAACATCTCGTGACACGATAAGAAATACGCCTGGAATTTTTCATAGTGCGTGATAATATGCGAAGAAGGACAGAGACCTGTATTCTTGCAGGTGAAGGGCACTTCCAGCAATTTATTCAGTTTTTAATTGTTCGTTTTTTTAATTTGATATTGAATATGTATAATTTGAGTCTCAGAAGACGAGCTATCAAAATAAAAGCAATTTTGGGCATACCTATTCTATTATTTTTTTTTATTTAGCGAATAACATACAATTAAAATAATTCAAATTCAATAATTTTTCACTCGAAAACGGTTGGAGATATGAAAAAATCACAAGTGTTAAAAACTTTTCTTAATTGAACTAAGATGACGAAAATTGATTGTAGGATTGAAAGGGCCAAAGGAGACATGGTCTCGGAAAAAAAAACACCTTGTGAATTTCAGTTAAAATCTAGGACGTGTAATGATGGAGGCTGTAAAAAATAGCTTGTATTCCAAATTTGGGCTACATATCTCAAAAACTGCAGGAGTTTTGGAAAAAAAAACAAAATTTTACGGAAATTCCAACACCCTGTAGCTCCGTTACCGAGCTTTTGCGGACCATGGTTATATAAACTTTTTTCTCAGAATTGCACGTAGATTCATCCCCTCGATTTGTGACATACTATTATGTAACATCGTGTATAGCAAATTTCCTCAAAAATATGAATTTTGCCAGAAACGAAAATTTTTGGCCATTCTATGGTTTCATCTCGTATTCCAGTGCAAATTTACAGAAAACATCTCAAAACTCAAAATTAATCCAGAATTGGTATGATTCTAATGCTACTTCAGAAAATCCGTTTTCTCTACATGAGGCAAAATCACATAGAGTATATTCCCAAGATTGGAATAAAATTCCATAAAGACTGTTTTTTTGAAAACACACAGAAAAAGAAGTTACAATAAACAAGATAATGAAAAAGTTACAACTAAAGTTTTGGGAGCAGTTACTGTGAATTCCTCAGTTTCATGTACGTAACTTAAAACAGAATGCGATACCAAAATCTGAGGTTTCTCGAAACCTCAAATAAACAAGTGTCAATCTTATATTTCATAAAAAAAAATTTTTATATCAAAAATTTGAACTTTAAATAGTCAGGCACCAAAATAGCTATTGACAATTGTTAATGGCGAAAAATTCAGTCACATCATAGGTAAATATGGCTTTTCTGTTGTATTGATGCTTTTTCAGGGTTCACTTGTCACATTCCTATATATTTTCATTAATTTCTTTCGAGTTGTTTTCGCACAGTCTCAAAAACTATTTTCTTGTTCGTTTAGTAATTAGATAATTATTGGAGGAAAATTTCTGGGATTTCCATATCTGTTACTACATGTAAAGAGCATGAATAGTCATTTCCTCTCAGATGTTAAAAGAGGGAAATCTATCGTTTGGCGATCACTAATGCATCAACGAAATACTGCACCCTTTTCCTGAGATCATTTGTCACCCAGTCACTTGACAACATTTAAAGAGCCCTCTATTGGACCATCAAATTGATCAATGGTTGTCGATTACTTTCAGAGAGGCATTTCCGTTTCCTTAAAACAGGACGATGGAAGCAATCGATGGCAATCGAAGGGTACAAACGACGTATACTGGGGTGAAAAAATACTAACTTCAACCTACCCAAGGAAAGTTAATTGAAGTCATATGTGTAGAATGACAGGGGATAGATTACTGATATAAATAACATCTCAAAATAACGTAGACTACGGGCATCGAATGAACAGGGGCGAATTTGTGTTTTAGTCACTACAAGATGTTCATTAGGAGGTGACCCTAAATTTATGAATTGCATAATAATATCGGATAAGTTTGCTCAGATATCCCAGAACGTTAACTATCTAGTGTAACCATACATTGGTTGGTCAATTTTGAATAATTCTTCCCTTTGTTAATTAACTCGTTTTGCAATGTTGAATCAACAAAATTGTATATTATGTTGATTTTAATATTTGGAGTACCTTGATCAGATTGAACGAACTTTCATTGATCTCGTTGGTTAGCTTCTGCTATGGATCGTATCCATAGAAGTATATTTAGAATATCTATTATCAGAGGTTTTGGGTAATCTTCAAAATGTATCTTTTTGTAATGTGGTTTACATTACAAAAAGATTGCTTCACCTCAGTTCAGTAAGATTCCGCCAAGAACATTAATCTTTGCCAGCTGTACTTCCATATTGTCGGTTTCTTTCCTACTTATCATGTCTATATTAGTTTCCATTTCGCGCTAAATGCATCCTCTCCTACTCAATAATGGACTAAGTCGAGAAGCTCTCTGAGCGTCGTCTATCTTGGGCACCTAATTACAATGTGATGTGACTGTATTCTCTCCAGGTTACTCTTTGAGGTGTCGGTCTTTTCAGTCAACTTCCCAAGTTTTTCAAAACTTTCATGCCCATAAACCAGTTGCGTGTGCCTGTGCCCGTAGTCGAGGTGCCTGTGACCATATTTTATCCTTCAGGACTGGTATAATGCCTTCTCGGTTGCTTGCCGTCCGTCCTACCATTTTCTATTTATCTCCTCTTGCCTTCTCACCCCTGGCTGATGACCGTCACTATAAGGATGTATTCTTCTGTAGCCCTCTGCTAGCAAGCCCATGAGTATGACACCGTACCATGGTGAGTGCTGCCGACTCTATCCTGACATATTGACATACTCGCAGCAATATTTTCCACTGCCCTTCTTTTTGGCTGGTTTTCACTGTTGGCACTGATAAACCCTGACCCATATGTGGGATGTATATAAGCCGACGCTATGGACTACACGCTGTAAATCTTCCTTGCACGGTGTCGCGGACCTCTAATATTCGGAATGAACTTATATAGAGCCGCTGCCTTCCTGTACATGATGTCCGCCTTCTCTGTCTGCGATATCATTGTGAGGCCTTTATCGAGGATCACCCTCAGGCATTTGACTTATTTTCGTTTATCGACTAGTTGCTCCACATCGGTACTGCGTGTGCCCCATGCTCTTCTGAACCCCTTTATTACTCTGGTCACTGTCTCTTGAATGGTGGGATGGTTTAACTTCATCAATTTGTCAAAACTCGCAAATCCAAGGCATTCACTCTTGAATTCTGCCACTGATTCTGAGTCCACCACCAAGGTCAACGGAACTAACCCCAGCGGATATGGCAACTCAAGACTTCATCATACAAAATGTTCCACAAGGTCGGTCGACGACATTTTTGTCTCATCTTCTTTAACCAGTTGCCGAGATGGGGCAATACGGACCCGTCTATCGGACACCAAGAAGGCCAGCAGTCTCTCATCGATGCTCTTTAACCTGGCAATGTTAAATACGTTCTTAACGTAGAGCACTAAAATGAATAGCGGGGCAGCCGAGGATATGGTCACCGCGAATTGGAATCAGGAAGAACTTATGTGAGATACCATTTTCCTACTGTGAAGTTTCATGTTCAGTTTGCTCTGAGTCTGGATGCATGCCTCGGGTTCTTGCTAGCTTTTGAAAAAGAACCACTACTACCTTCCACTATGCCGACGAGAAAGACCTCCCCTTGCCAATAATACTAGAACATTGAACTAATGTCTTGGAAGTCGTTCTCTATCAGCCCCATCTCCGACGGACACAATCTACGTCTGAAGCTCCTTCTTTTTTCACACTTACTACCTCTTCAAGTTCCTATACTTTCGGTCTTATCGTCTTCCACTAGTGGCAATAGGTCTTCCGGCCTATACTCTTTTCTTCGCAAGTTATGGGGAAACAATTCTCTATTCTCAGCTTTCACTGCAGTGGATTTAAGGGAATGTCTGTACCAAACTTTATTACCGTCTCCCTAGGGGTCCGGCTCCACTTCTTCTAGGAGTTCGTTAAAGGGTCTTCTCTCAGTTAACAATATTGTTTTTTTGGCTTTTTCCTTTTCGCTTCAGAAACTGCCCTAAGAATAGGAACTTTAGAATATCTAAATCCTCATGGCTAAATTTCTTCGTATCAACTTCAAATATCTTCTTTTCTTATTTTTCTCAGATAATATATAATAATAATTCTAATAGTTTTCGAAATGCTGCTCTGCCAATGTCCAATCAATGGCAAAAAACTATGTCAAAACACTTTCATTTTTGAGAAGAGCCAGCAGTCGCATACTGCTCTATTTGGTGAGTAAGGTCGAAAATCACGAATCAAAAACGAGTTGTGGCACGGTAATTGTCGTGAAGAAGAATAAAGTCATTGTCCATTTTCCAGATTTTCTTTTCTTACGATATATTGAGTTCTGTAATGTATGGGGCGTTGCTGATGGATGTCTGTTCGGTAGTATGAACAGAAAAGGAATATGAATCGTGAAAAATGTAATCCTGTGGGAGTGAGCACACATTCACCGTTTCCTCAGAAATCAACGGTCCATTTGGGAAAATTCAATTGCATAAACGCCCTTTAATACCCCTTAATAGATATCGGCATCGAATCAAACATTACCTCCATTGAATGACCGATATATACCAATAATGTTTTCATAGATGGGTCGAAATCGATCAGAATTCAGATTTATACTTCTGACGGACTGTGATAAAATATCAATGTTCTACGATCTTATGATTATGTACTTTCGTACGCCATCTCATAGCAGTGCACTCTCACATTGACCGTTCGTCAACATTAATCGAGGAAACCTAATTCTGGTTCAATTTTGCCTAGAATGGCGAAGCGACAATATAGTAGGCTGACAAGTCAAACGTTTCCAGTTCACTCATGAAACCTCCGCTTTTTTCT
This sequence comes from Cryptolaemus montrouzieri, assembly GCA_013387265.2. Lineage (NCBI taxonomy): Eukaryota > Metazoa > Arthropoda > Insecta > Coleoptera > Coccinellidae > Cryptolaemus > Cryptolaemus montrouzieri. The sequence goes on from JABFTP020000021.1 coordinate 47,519,346, forward strand.
TGCTCTTTATGAATAGTGATAATGAAAGTGAAACACGCTCCAGACGGTGACCATGAACTCTACACTCAGGCAAGCTATGTCATCGAGAAATCTGCCTTCTGCTCAGCCGATAAATGTATCTAAACAATGTATACACTAACTTCATTGGTTCAAGGAATGTAAGAGATGATCAGCGACACTGGACATTTGCCATACTCTGGAAAATTTTTTATCCTAGATTTTGGGCTTATTTGAACCTCCTTAGTATAGAGTTCTTGACGCTGACGCCGAGTTTACTATACTCGGTTCCAATCGATCAGTGACTCTGAATACTCTGTGATGTTGCCAAAAGGCACTCTTGGCGAGGTATAACAGAGGCATGGGATCAGGACAGATTACTAGTAGGATTGCCATTGTCTCGTCTCGCCAGCCTCACGAAATTGTCGACTTAGGTTTAATATGGAAGAATCCAAGTCATGAGAAGAGACGGATAGAGTCACTCGGCGAGGTTATACGGCAGCACTCGTACGTAGGTCTCGAGGTCTCTCAACTGAGTTGTAAGTACCTAAGAGACAATGCACAGCCAGCATGAATTACAAAACGATTCTTGAGTTTCTTCAGTTATTAAAATGAATTCTAAATTATCTGTAAATTGGCCATGACCCTACCTCGTCATTCTTAAAATGAAATAGCAATGAAGGATCTAATAAAACACATTCTGCCAAAAAACTAGAGGGAATTAGTCAATGAAACACAAAATATGTATTTTTCATCCAATTTATTATTTATTGCCTTCGAACTGGGCCCCTTCCGAAATATTATATTTTCGACAACGAATAATCTAATCATCAGAACATACCTTAAATGCTTTTTCGGAATTAATTTCAGTTCTCGCCTCGAATTCTCTCTTATGTCCTCTGTCGATTCGAAACGAGTACCTTGAAGTGGTAATCTGAGTTTCGGAAAAAGAGAAAAGTCGGCCGGAGCCGCATAAGGTAAATAGGGTGGTTATTTGATGATATTTGTTGAGTTTATGGTCAGAAATTCACAATAACCTTGTGAGATGGTGCATTATCTTTCTGCAAAATCCATGAGTTTTATACTCAAAAATCTGGTCTTTTTCGAAGAATTTGCTCTCTCAAACACCGCATAACGCTCAGGTAAAATTCTTTATTTACCGTCTGACCTTCTGGCATGAAATCCGAATGCACAACACCACGATAACCAAAGAAAACAGTCAACATTACCTTCACTTTCGATCGACTTTGACGTGGTTTTTTTCGGTTTTGGTTCAGTTGGGAGCGGCCATTACAGGGCTGGTTGACTGGTTTGCAAGTCAAGCTCATGAACCCATAACTCATCACCAGTTACAATGTGTTTTATGAATGTGGAGTCGAAATTGACCTGTTCTATCATGTTTTCAGCGAGCTTTACGCGATTCAATGTTCGAAGAAAATTCAAGTCTTTTAGAACTAGTTGTGCAGCAACGCGTTTCATGCCCAACCGATCGTTCACAAAATGGTACGAATTGTTTCGTGAGACACAGCAAGTTCATTGCATATCTCACTCGAACATAAATGACTATTTTCAATAACCATTTCCTTCACATTAGCAATGTTAACTTCAGTTGAAGATGTTAATGACCGAGCAGAGCGAGGCAAATCTTCCACCACATCTCGGCCGCTATTGAATGCACTGTACCACTCATATTAACGTGTTTCCGATGAAGTTAATTCATCTTCTGTGAAATTTCAAAGTTTTGGCACACGAAATTCCATTTTCAATACCAATTCTTTGTTAGATATCTTCATCCTTTGCAAAAATCGCAAAACACACTTGTGAGAACTGACAAAATCGAGTAGTGTGAACAAACTAAATGACAGATCGTGTTCAAACTCCGCGTTGTTCCAACTTAGCAACAACAAAAATTTGGACGATCATTTTAAGTAGATTTTTTAAATAATCAATTCCCGGTACTTTTTCGAAAAAATGTATTATTACTACGAGTGTAGAATTAGAAATATGTAACCTTATAGGCCTTCCATTGTTTTGAGTCGATTGTTAAGGACTGCAATTGACGTTCCTGAACTCTATCAATACAAATTCCACCTCTGCTCTTAGTAAAAAATAAATTTTACCTATCGTACAACTACGAGCATATTTTGGCATCCGACCCTGTTTTCCTCCCTTTCGCTTTGGTCGGGGAACCTGAAAGAACTGCATCAAATTACCAAAACAGATTAGGTAAATTGAGTCATTCACAAGTCACTATTAAAATAAACTCTCACCAAATTAGATTGTGAGATTATAACTATACAGAGTTGTTTTGGTACCTGAAATGTATACCTGTGATGTATACAAGTCGTAAAATGCCAAGTAATATTTTTATTTTAGAAGTTAAGTAAGTTGGTAATTTCGACATCATTTCACGCGTGAATTACAGCTCTCGAATTCTGAGGGAAAGACTTCAGACAATTTACGGTGGATAATTTGAATTAGTCATAGAAATTTTAGAGGATACGCAAACGAAATTTTAATATAATAATTTCTCGGTACTTTTAGTACCGACTATGTTGAATAGGTTGCCTGAAGAATCTATGAAATTCATTGATTCCATTTATTGCAAAATATATTTCCATGTTATCAACTGGATATTGAATTCAATATTCATTGATATGTAGTGGACTAATATCTTCTGGAGCTATCGACAGTGTATGGCCTTAATATTATATAGCAGGGGTGCTCAAACGGTCGATAGCGATCGACCAGTCGATCGCGAGTGCTTTTTGAGTAGATCTCGAGAAGAAAAAAATTTTAAATAAGTAGGTAACTAAACTACAAAAATGTATTACGTAATAAAATAACATTCTACTAGCGGCAAAACGCGGCTTTATCAAAGGAACGTGCAGTACTTGTCAAAGAAACACCGCGTCTTTTATTCTTGCAGCTTTTCTAGAAATTTCTGGCGGCGCGTTTGACAGGAACATTCGAGAGTTTCGTTCACGCCGATATAAATGTTGTGCCTGCAGGAATTGGAGTCATTCTGACTTGAAGCCAATACTACATTGATACAAAGTTTATTATTAAATAGTACAAAATGAGTGCACCGAAGAAATCTAAAACGTATCCTTTTAATAACGATTGGGAGGAAGAATTTCACTTTTGTGTGGTGAAGGATAAGTGCATTTGTCTTATTTTTCGTGCGTCAGTTGCAATACCTAAGAGTGGTAACTTAGAAAGGCATCATAAAACAGTTCATAAAAACTATGAAAAGGATTTTCCGCCACAGAGTGAATTATGAAAACGGAAAGTACGTGATTAGATATCTTATTTGAAAAAAGAACAAATCATGTTCACAAGACCATCCAAACAATCAAAAGCTGCTACGATCGCGTCATGTGAAATATCTCATATGTTGGCGAAACAGAAAAAACCATTCGAAGATGGATCGGTTGTGAAAGAAGCATTTATTGAAGCGGGTGAGACTTCATTTAGAGATTTTAAAAATAAAACAGAAATCATGTCTGCTGTTAGAGAACTTCATTTATCTCGCAGACATGAGTCAGGACATGGCAGAAAAACTAAAACATGATATCATGAAATGTACATAATTTTCTTTACAGTTCGACGAATCCACCGATATGACAGACCTAACATAACCTAACCTCCCAGCTGTGTATTTTTATTCGGATGGTATTCATTGACATATTGGCTGAGGAAGAATTTTTGACAATCATTCCTCTGAAGGGGAAGACCTTGGCGAAGATATATATGACGTTTTCTTCAATCTTGTGAAAAACTACAAGCAACCAATATATAAATTAGTCTGCATTACAACCGATGGAGCACCTTCAATGACTGGAAACAAAAACGGTTTTGTGGCATTGTGTCGAGCAAATGAAGATTTACCTTCATTTTTATTATTCCATTGCATTATACATCAACAAGTTTTGTGTTCAAAAGTTTTAAACAAGGAGGAAATTATGGGCATTGCAACAAAAATTGTGAATTCCATCCGTGCATGTAGCTTGCGACGGCGGCTCTTTAAGTTGCAGTTGGAAGATAGGGAGTCAGCTGAACACACTGATTTAGTTCTTCACACGGACATCAGGTGGTTGAATCGCGGAAAATTCCTAGAAAGGTTTCAAAAACTATTCCCCGAAATGACTGCTCTTCTAGACGAAAGAGCTGATGACACTCAGATGTTGAAAAACGAAAATTAGTTGACTGATTTGGCATTTTTGACTGACATCACAATGCACTCAAACACCATTAACTTGGAGCTTCAAGGTAAAGTAAAAACTATTATTGAGATGATTAGCGTAGTAAACGCATTCAAAAGTAAATTGCAACAACTGAAAAGAAAGGATCTGAAACATTTTCCATCTTTGAAAGCAAGGATTCCTTCCTCAGTTGAATTATGATACGTATGAGCATGAATTATCAAATATTTTGGGACAATTGATTGCAGTAAATTGGCAAATATAGCATCATTTATGAGTTATCCTTCTTCATGTAAAACATAGAGGAATTAGCTACTGAAATAGCAAGTCAGTTTAATATGAAATCATGTTCTTTTAAAAATGAATTGGTGCAGATTATATCAAATATACATCTCAAAGCTACAGCATCTGATACAAATTTCTGGCGTTTTATATCTGAGGATGAATATCCGAATCTAAGGCAAATCGACCTTCAACTGACGGTAATGTTTGGGTCAACATACTTGTGCGAGTCTGCATTTTCTGAAATGAAGATAATTAAGTCAAAATATCGCAATCGACTAACTGACGATTATATGTCATCCTGCTTGCGATTAGCACTCAGTAGCTTCGTACCATCTTATGAAAAGTGTGCAGGGGACATGAAGTGCCACGCTTCAACATCCTCAGTTAGGTTTAACGCCATATGTAACTATTTTGTTTTGTAACAACCAATAAACTCGCAATTTTGAATAACTATGAGTTTTTTCATTGATTTTATACAGAAAAACCTAACCCAAAATTTTGACTAAAATAATGTATATTGTGCGGAAAGCTAGTATCTATATATGCTACTGCTTCTGAGTTGACCCAGAGTTTCAGTCGATTTATGCAATATTTCGTTCATGCTAGTGTTTTTTTATGACACTAGTTAATATGAAATGAAAAGTTTCCGACATGACATTCGGATCATCGGAAGTTGATAGTAGTGCTGACTAGTCAACAAGTTTTTCGGACAATGTGTCAATATTTGTTACGAAGTGGCTGATGGTATCTTGTTTTTTCAGGCTTATGATGGTGTTGATTTGCATGATGGTGGTGATAGTTACGTGGTCAGGAATGCCTATCGGGAAATGATACTCAGGTTCTGTGATAAGTTATTCATCACTTATAAAAATGAGGTCTAAGAGAGAGAGAGATCGTTATTTACACGAAATCTTGTTAGTTCAGTTACAAGGTGAATCAGGTTTTATTCAAGTAAAAGCTGTAGAGAGGAACCAGCGGCACAAGCGATATCAGGGACACGAGTAAGAGGCCAAGAGATATCTGGATAGTTGAAGTTACCAGCGATGAAAAGGTTTTCAGAAGAAGATAGTTTGGTTAGATATTCAATCATCAAAGAGTTTGCGTTTTGAGAGGTGTCACCAGGCCTGTATATGCAGACGAGGTTGATATTCAGATTGTTTCTGCTTAGGTGGACATGCAGCGCCTCAGTTCGTGGTATATCAGCCGACGTTTTATTGACTGTGAAGTTTTTCGTTATTTCTTCACACACGTAAAAGCAAACACCTCCTCCAGAGCGTTTCGGTCTGTCGCTGCCGGTAAACAGTATAGCCATCGATATTAACCAGAGCATCGGGGTCATGGGGCCTAATCCACGTTAGAAACGCCAAATGAGGTTTTGAAACTTTTAAGTTTCAGACTAGCTCGTTAAATTTAGATTTGAGAGCAGCCAAGTTCGTATACAAGATTTTTCACGACAGAAGATAAAAAGATGAAGTATTCTTAGCTATGAAATGCCGACACAATTTGGGGGACACCTTTAACGTATTTTATGGTGATGTTAGTTTCTCCGTTTGCCTTTCTTGTTGCCAACTCTGCGCATAGATTCTCAAGAACCTTCATTTGCAGACATCTTGAAGGTCGTGGATTAACTGATTTACACAATCTTCATGGAAACAGAATTTTCTTCTACGTTCCCATTTTCATAATAAACAGAGAATATCTGAATTGCACTGTATTGTTGTTGCTACAGATTATTGTTTTACGGCTCTGAATTTGACAGTGCAACAAGATGATTTTGATATATTGGATAAAGAATCTAAAACAGAAAGTTGATTGCAGAAGGGATTACACGGAAAGTGTCCCAAAGAATTAAAAAATGATTTCACGAGGTGACTCATCCAGCCATTTTGTGACAAAAAGTTCCTATGAACATAATGTACGAAATACAAGGGGTGTTGAATTCTTCAGATATTTTCAGTATTTCCTTATGATTACTACAGTTTTTCAGAGCCTCAGTTCACATTTGGCACATGGGTGCCTTTTTAAAATCTACATATCAAATTTCAGAAATTATTATAAAAATCTACAGGGTGGTACTTTTTCAGAGGACACGTGTCCTTTCTACCCCCACAAATTTTTTATCTTTTTTATTTCTAGCATTTTTTTCCGTATCTGCCACAGTCTTTGTTTAAGAAATTGATCAATTTTAGGTGTTTGATGAAAACATAATTTAAAGGAATAGATAGATAGTAAGTGCTGAAAATGAATTGCTTCAGCCAATACACAGGAGTCTTCTAAACCAATGTATTGAAATGTCCAATGTAGAAAAGTCTATTGAATTCAGATCAGGTGAACGAGCTGGCAAAAATTGGGATACATTTTGTTCTATCCAGTGATCTGGATATGTTCCATTCAAATGTTGGCGTGCTCCTGTACTAAAATGAATGAAGCGGCAGCGTGTATGTACCACATTCCCGCCCGTCATCTACAGGACCTACTAACTTTCACTGCCTATCAAGGAACTAACAATAGAAGTGAATTATGTTTGTTTTTCCTTTAACGTGCTCTATTTTTGCCTTTTTGCTAATGACACGCCGGGAAATTCTGTCACCTCACTAACCCGGGAATTTTGCCAAACCCCTCTTTTGTCGAAGAAAGGGATCTTTAATGTCCAACACATCTCTGTTAGACAGGACTTACGGCTTAAGATCTTCACCGAAAGATGAACAATCAAGCGATTCCCAGAATCCGAAAAATCGCATCGAGTTTGTGGGGATTGAACCCAGATAACTCTTAGCAGGAGACGAGCATCATATCCTCTACACCACCGAGCCGGTAAAAGTGAATTAATAATAATTTATATAAAGTTGTCAATGAAAGAAATCGGCATGATAGCCGCCTAGTAGTGAGGTAAATCACCGAACCATTATTATGTACACATAAAATTGATCCATTTTTTACACAAAAACTGCGACAGATACGTAAGAAAGGAAAGATTCAGAAAAGATTCAAAATTAATTGAAAATTTATAGAAAACCACTTTTAATTGCCGAGGTGTACCCGCACCCCTTTGTAGAGGTGGAAAGGACACGTGACCTTTGAAAAAGAAACAACCCTGTAGGTTTTTCATAATTGTTTCTGTGATCTGATTATGCTGATTTTTAAAAGGCACCAATGTGCGTAATTTGAACTGAGTATCTGAAAAACTGAAGTATTCATGAGGCGAAAAATCTGAATATTTCAACACCCTGTATTTCGGTAACGAAGCGTTTGCAGATGCATGGGAATTTTTCACTAAGAATTAATAAGTATGGAATTCGAAAATCGCGTTGATACAGATATGATACAGGTCTTTCTCAACTTTTTTCAATCTAATAGGAATAGTGCTCAAGCGTTTCGACTCTATTTGGAACGATTTCCAGATCGCAATAAACCAGAGCGCTACAAGTTTACCATCCTCGAAAATAACTTAACAAAATTGAGACACCGGTTTCAAGAAACCAAAAACATCGATGTATAAAAACTCAACTTATATCAAAAATTTTTTACCGAAATATTTTTAAGCTTCAAAACTTTTCTCTTTGAAATTAAATGTGGGCCAGTGCATAATTAACCAAATAAGTTGCCAAGTTACGTACACAAATACAGATTCATTCTTTTCTTCGTGAAAAAAAATTTTTGCAATTTACAAGAAAAATCATTAAGCGAATTTTCACTTGACTTGATGCTCTGCTACTATGATGTACATAATTTTGATCTAATGACTTTTTATCGATTAGGATGGAATTAACATTAGATACCATCTCGTTCAAGCGTTGATTGCTGCGCATAGGTTTAATATATTGCAAATTTCTCTACATAGATAATTCCCTATACATAAATTCTTTGGATTTATTTTGCGAAACAATGCAAGGTTTCGACCAATTCGCAAAAAAAAAAGAATGAAAATTATTTAAATACAATGTTTCAGCAAAATAACTAGCAATATCAAAGTGAACAAAATTAATAGGTGTTGATCCTTTCATGTGCGACTAATAGTTGCAGAGATATCTACAAAATCGGAGAAAATGTATTTTCAACATATCTTTGCGTAAAATATTGATTCAACTCTGCACATTCGGATTTGAAATTTTCATATAGGCCCTTTTCAGAGTTTTCACTCAACAAAATTTGTGCATATCAACGCAAACTGGGACCTTTTTTACAACAATCGTTTTGGACAAGTCAAATCTTAAATCTGTTAGCGTCCATACGTACTCTCCTGAAGAACTCCATTCCTTCATAATCGTTCATCTACTATCATTGTGAATGCATTTTCACATAAACTTCTAAAAAGTAATTATAATAGTTTTAATTGAAAGTATACATCTTTCTTCTTTCACGGTGACCCCGAAGACTCGCCGGATATAGCTCCCGTCTTTCCGACGCCGTTTTCGTTTATACGCATACGCACGAGACAAAGGAAATCATCACTGGTTAATTTCCCCGCTTTCATTCGTAGGGCAATAAAATCACAAGATTATTAATAATATGTCGTCAATCATTTCACGGAAGGGTAGAGTTCATTAAGTAATAACATGATGTCCGACAGAGACTCTCAATGTAAGAAGCCAATTAACAAATCCATTATTCAATTGGAGAGCAAACGGAAATTAACATAATTCGATTAATTTATTGTTCTTATTTGACTTAACGTGTGTTAGGAAAAATAATAGAGGAAATTTGATTGTTTTAATCGATTGTGCTTAAGGTTTAGTTAATCGTTGTTGTCTTTTAATTGAAAATAAATTTTTCATGATGATTAATTCAGCAATTCTATAAACGTTGAGTAGTCTCATACATCCATATGCAGGGTTAGGCAAAAGTGCCGGAACGGTTAATTATCTCAGTTATTTACCAAGCGATTTTTTTGAAAATTCTCAACTGAGATAATTAGCCGTTCCGGTACTTTTGCCTAACCCTGCATATACTTACGATTTAAGAAAGATAATTTCAGCATTGATGTAGGTAACCAATTTAAATTTTTGTACTTTGAATAGATTTTCTTTTACTTCAACCCTGCAAGTTTAAAGTGACATAATTCATAATTTTACGAGGAAAATTTGCACATGATGCAATAAACTACCCATTATTCATTCATTTACTCGAATTAAGAAAAAGGGTAGAAAAAGACCAAATTGATCCTACAATTACCCCTGAAGTGTAAGGTCAGGAAAATGACTAGAAACGGGTGAACCATAAGTAACCTTTCATATGTTTCTCACTCTTATTAATGGTCTTTCAAAGCAATCTGTTTTAGCACATTATTATTCGATTTATACATGCGTGATATTCCAACAACTGCTTCTATTAAGTTCATTCATGCCTAGGATATTACTTTATCTCGATGACTTCGACACAATTGACCAAGTTCTGACTGCCGATCTGAAAATTTTAGTTCTCGAGAGACAGTCGTCTATCCTCAGTCCTTTACTTGCAGAAATTTTCATGAATAGCATTGAAAAAATAATGCACAATTATTCAGTGTCAAAACACTGCATTAATTGGTTTAGATATGTGGATGACATAATTCATTATTTCACATGCACTAATAGACCATAAAATAAATCATAAATTCAATTCACCTTGTTGAAGTTTCCTTCGGAAATGGAAACTGAGAAATACAGAAATTGATCAAAGACATGGTTTTTCTATTTTCCATAAACCATCCCATACAGAGAATACCTTTCACAATACTTCTGCACATCTACATGAACATAAAATGGCTGTTTAAAACAGTATGATAAATAGACTCACCACGATACCAATGTCGAAAAATAATTTTCTGAAGAGCTCAATAATACGAAACAAATGACGATCAATAATGGTTATAATTCTAGTATGGTGGACAGTATGCTTTCTCGTAAACAATTTCAAAGTGCAATGCAGGTTTTTTTTAAAGAAACCAATTAAACTATAATATATTGACTTATATTGGTAAACCTAGTCTATACAGGGTATCCCAAGTTGAATAGCCTATTAGACAATTATGGAGAACTAATAATGTTATCGTTCTGAAATTTCGGTAATTGATTCAACTGGTCCGAAACTCAGTTTTTAAAATATTTTCACCTCAGTTGCACTTCCGGTTATACCGGAAGTACATACCAACCTTGTTATTTGATATAGAACACTATGTATATTGATGACTGGTTCGATAACACTTGTTATTCCAACCACACAAGTACCTAACACATAAGCCTAGCTTGTTTCGTTCATGAATTATCCCTGTTTTACTTGGAAATTATCGGTTTTGTGCATTTCGAAGAAATTTATATATCTCAAGAACGGCATGAGCTACCAAAATGATACAAGGTGTTTTGCAAACAAGAATCCATGCGGGACGTAACTCATATCCGACTGAATCTCAGTCAGTATACAGAGTGATCTTTTTTACGACTCACATTTCGAAACGAAGAAACATCGAAAACTACGTTTTTTCGAATTGTAACCCATATTTTTATTCAATTCATTAAATTCACCGTAAGAAACTAAATGAAGTTCCCCATACATACCCTGTGCCTGAGATTTCAAGTTTTCAAGTTATGGCGAAAAAACGAATTTAACGTACCTACCTGAAGTTTGCAAAGGAGGCTTACATTTTTGCACGTGCATAGACATATCCCAGAGCATCTAACCTAACAATTTTCTGATAACATTGTTCCTTTCATTATCGTGAAGTGAACATTGGAACACTATATGATTCAAAGTTTGAAACTCGTGTCCACAATTACACATGGGACTGTCTATGATATTTTTCGAAAATAAAGATTTATTCAAATTAATGTGTCCCGAAAGGCACCGGTTTATCACGACAATTATACTCCTAGGTTCTTCCTAAAAAACCATGGTTTTTTCAGCTTTAAAAAAAATTTGAAATAAGATTTTCATTTATTCCCCGTTCTCAAAATAATTATTGAATGTTTCTACATATGCAGTATATCTAAAACTTTCTCTCAGATCCTGATAGGGAATGAAGTATTGTATGTCGTTGCTGGGTAGTTCAGCAGTTTTTTTTTTAGTTGATCCACTTTCTCGTTTCCACTTATTCCCCTGTGTGATGGAATCCATACGAACTCCGTTGTTGTTTTGAAAACATTGTTTTCAGAATGCTCAAAGAGCTTTTCTTCAATTTTCAAGATGTTACAATTAACATTAGAATTGAATCGAAAATTTTGCAGACTTTCCAACACACTTAGTGAATCAGTGAAAACGAAAAAGCTCTTTGATTTATTCTGTGTAGCAATTTCACAAGCATCTAGAATAGCAATACATTCTGCGGTGAAAATTGAGGTATACGAAGGAAGACTTTTCTACTCCCACTAATATCTAATTCAGGACAGATACAAGCAGTACCAACTGATCCGGAATTTTTGACTTTACTACCATTTGTGTAGATATGATTCTGATACGAACCTGACAATTTGTGTGTGAATAAATTATTTATTTTGACTTCTATAAGACTCTTTGCAAATGATAACTGAATTGAATAATGCTCGTTAATCGAAGTTGAATATGTCACAACGTTTTGACGCAAAACCTGATTTTCATAACACATTTTGTGGTTGATATAAGAGTGAAGAATATTTTCTCTTCTTACATGTTTTCTGATTATTACCGGGAAAGAATTTTTTACTGTTTTTTTGTGCCAGAGTATCTAGTTTACTGACAGTTTTCATCAAGTAATTTTTACACAAAAGTTTTATGCGAGCGTTTATACAGAGAAGCTTCGATTCAGCAAGTAATACACAGTTAGGAGTAGAATTTTTATATCTCATGCAGAGTCTTATCGCCTTTTTGTTGCCCATTTTCATTTATCGGATAGTAAATGAAACAGCCATAATCTATGATGGACCTGATTAAACTTTTGTAGAATGTTAATAGCGTGAGGGGTTCCGCACTCCAAGTAATACCTGAAAGAAATTTAACAATATTCATGGACCTATTACATTTGACTAGCGTGTTTTTAATGTGTGTATTGAATGACATGTCATAGTCAAAAGTAACAACCAAAAACTTTACCGAACATTAAGACTTAAAGGTATCATTTCTTATTCGGAGACTTAGATTTCCTGGTCCTATTTTTCGCGTATTGAAATGGACAAAATTCGTTTTCTTTGGAGCAAGTTTCAACCCTAAAACATTAGTTCATTCTTAATGTTTTCAATGGCTTCCGGCAGAATTGGAATTCCTTCCTGAGGGTCATTGGTTGGAATATATAAAATTATATCATCAGCAAACTGTAAATCCTTCACTCTGATTGGCATGTGTTGGGTGATTCGACTTACACAATATGTATAATATAGGACTTATGACTTTGCCCTGAGGTACTCCTTTAAATGTGAATCGCGATTCATTATTAGAATTGTAAACTTAATGTTGGTATGAACTTCATTCAGAAATTGTAGGAGTTTATCAATTTACCTTTTTGAGCCATGGAAACCTACCAAAATATTATCTACATATCGATACCAGAACACAATATATTTTTGCTAAGTGGCTATTTATTATTACTGTTCCTCATATGTTATCCATGAGTATATCGTCTAAAAGGGGGCTAAGAGGTAATCCTATGGGAAGTCCTGACTTTTGTTGGAAAATTTTTGATTGAAATTGAAAACAATTTTGTGATGGGCAGGTTTTTAGAAGGTTATAAACTTCATCAGCAAACGTGTGGCAGCTTCTTATTTTTGGTAAATATTACTCTGAGTATCGGAAGGCATTCATCTGTTGGAATATTTGGATACATATTCTTTATATCAATGAAACTTGTTCAAGATTTTGTGTGTGATAATAAAATTGTGGAAAGTATAAAATATATTTTATTTCATCTTCGTTGAAAATGAATTTCCATAAGAATAATGAAATTCCATAAGATGAATAAAGCATCAATAATACTCATTTTTTCATCTTATTTATCATGACAGGATCTATGCGCTGAGGAAAAACATCGAATTCTGTTGGCATGCGTCCGATCATAACCTAAAAAAAGTGTTAATAATTGGTATATTGAAATTAAGAATTAATTTCTTGGTTCAGTGTATTTGAATTACAATCCTAACGGTGTATGAAACAATAGATAGTCGTTTTTGAGAAAATGGACTTTTGTGTCTTCGAATGTTTTAAATATCACCACATGATTTAGAAACGCCCTGTATACACTATGGGCCCAGTGTGCTTTCGAAATGGACCTTTGCTAAGAACAAGCCAAAAACAATTGATGTTAAAAGATTTTGAGTCGTTAACAAAATACCAAAATCCTGAAATTCTGTTTGAAAACTCAGTGTCTTATCAGTTGATTTCAGGTGAGAGTGATTTTTGCAAAAAAGAATTTCGTTTTTCGCAATAAAAATATAGAAGCGTACCAATTCGGAGAGTTTTATACGCACGTCAAGAAATATAGTATTCGTTTAGGAATTATTAAATAATATGATTTTCATAGATTCATTTGAATATGAAAGATTTCCAAGTTCAAATTGTTTATGGCCTCATTTTTGTTTCAGCACAATGGGGATACCACAGACAAGGTTCATGTCAAGCAGGGTTCAGTGCAGCTATAAATAGAGTGAGTATAATATGATTTCGATAAACACTTTCTTCAATTAACTGCCTATGCAACATTTTATGCGATCCTATTAGCGTTAAGATTAATTCAATGTGTCCATTGATGTTGAACTAATGGTATCATATAGTTGTATACCGGGTGTAACTGAAACTAGGGCCACCCCTGTAACTTTTTTTCATTTGGAACATTTTGATGAGATTTCGAATTTGATAACATTAATATGTTTGGCATTTCGTTTTCGGTTATGCCGGAAACGATACCAACTTTCGATTTTCAAATGGGACACCCTGTATTTTTTGCTTATTTCAACTTTTATCTCATCCTACGACATTTTGACATATTTTTGAAAGAAAAACAAAAGTATCTTTTTTGCAATTTTCATCTTTTGTTCTAGAAGGCCATGAACTGTGACAATTGGCTTAGCTCAACATCCCTTATCATGAAAATACAAGATTGTATCTAAAAATTTATTAGCTCATTTTTTTACGGGGTGTTGAAGTTTTATATTTCAGTTTTTCCTCAAAAAGTAGGTTTTCTTCTGAGATAACCATATCATGCCACCCGGTATTACAGAAGATGTATTTTGTTATACCACTCACGTCACTCTATTCTTAACGGTTCCAGAGTTCTAGTCAGTTTCCTCCTTGAATGCTTGAATGCGAATAAAAAATGTATTACGGTCTTTGTGGATATCACTAAAGCTTTCGACTTGGTGGTGCACGCTATATTGCTGAATGAAATGTATTCTCTAGGATTTAGAAGAACTATACATGACTCAATAAAATCATACTTATCCAACCGGATGCAGCTTGTTGAGATTCATGATGTTGAATCCTCTTTGCTCGGCATAAAGTGTGGTGTTCCGCAGGGTTCCGTTTTAGGGTCTCTGCTATCTCTTTTATTCGTCAACGATATGCCTGATATTGTTGGTGACCCTGGTAACTTGATTATGTTCGCTGACAACACTACATTGCTCGGTGTGGATCTTGATCTTACCAGCACACTCAAAAACGTTCAAAACTTACTCAATAAATTTTTTATCTGGTTTGATGCCAACAAGTTACTTTTGAACATTATAAAAACTGTTTTTATTAACTTTTCACTCAACAATGCATTTAGTCATCTATTGCGGGTAAAAGGTAAATCCATTCAACAAGTTTTTTACGGGGTGTCAGAGTTAATAACAAAAGAGCGAACAGCGAAAAACAGAGAAAATACCACCATTCTCACGAACACAACATCGCACACGATTGATGGTTCCCCTCACAGCATTATTCAACTGTTGGGCTGTAATGCCTACAATAGTGTGTCTCAAACTGTTCTCCAATTCTTGTCGGGTTCTAACAGGTATTTGGTAAACCGCATTCTTCTAATGGCCCCACAGAAAAAAATCTAGTGGACTCAAATCTGGCGATCTAGCTGACCATCTTATGGGACCATTTGTACCTATCCATTTTTCGGGAAAAATTTCGTCGTGATACCTCCAGATCTCTTGTGTTATGAGGAGGTGCACCATCTTGTTGAAAATATATTTCATTGACAACATCTTATGGCAACTCGTTCAATTCATCTTGTATTCGGGTTCTCAAAAATTCCAAATATCTCTCCCCTGTCAATGAACCTTCAAGAATTATAGGCCCTATTAAGTATCTTCCCCTCATCCCCATCTAGACATTGAACCCAAAACGTTCTTGGAAGCTTCCATCTTGCTATCTGTGCTGATTTCGTTGCGACCAGTACCTGGTATTTTGTCTATTAAACATCCCCTTATTCGTGAAACGTGATTCGTCACTGAAAAAAATCTTTGAGGGATATTGTATATCACCCTCCATTTTCCTAAGGTACTCTTGACAGTACTAGAGACAATACGTCTATTTCGGTATCTTTGTCGATAACGAAATCCTCCTCTTCAGCAGGTTGCACTTCACGAAATTTTCTTTCAACTTTAGAGAAATAGGTTCTATTCGAATGATTAAAATAAGCAAAAATATACAGGGTGTCCCATATGAAAATCGAAAGTTGGTATCTAACCTAACCGAAAACGAAATGTCAAACATATTTATGTCATTAAATTCAAAATTTCATCAATATATTTCAAATAAACAAAAGTTACAGGGATGGCCCAAGTTTCAGTTACATCCGGTATGGAAACAGATATTGCATATATATATTCTATATAGATATGCTATATATATTACTATACATTATCATATTACAATTATGAAAAAGTTAGGAATTTATAATTTGGTCTATAAGTAGGTGGTCATTTTGTCATTAGATTGAATTGATCTACAATTTACAATTGTTTTCAGAGCGGTACCACTTCTGGTTATTTCGGATATCGAACTCAGTTAATTTTCTACCATTAAAGAATATTCAGCTACGCTTCTTGATCTTGCTTAGTTTCGAACTCTGATTAACTACTTTCGAAATTTTTCTGTGTTTTTTTCTAATGGAGCATATAGTGGATTTGAGACGTCGAACTTTTTTGATACAGTAGTGAGAGAGTCGAGAACTGTTTTTCGTTTTAGCCATTGTTTCATCAGCGAAATCAATTTTCAAACACATATTTGTTCATGAATTCCAACAAACACAAAAAGAGAACATGTGTATTTTCTAGATTGATAGATGTCTTTCCATCTTCGTAATACTGCAGGTCTGAACAAGTTAATTCCTGTTCACATTAAGGTATCGACTGTTCACCCTACAGAGTGTTAATGGAAAAAATTCGGTTTTCACGTTATTTAGCCGTTCAGAATTACGCAAGTTCACATTAGTGAACTACTGTTAATTCATTATTACCATTTTTAATGGTTTCACTCTGTGTATGAACAGTTGGTTTATCTAACTCAATTTACCTTATCTACTACCTAAGTATGGTTATCACGACATAGTCCACTAAGAAATACGAACACCTTTGTTAATATAATAAATATCGCCAGAAAGCACCTGGAATGCGAAGAATATGGTAAGCGTCGAGCATTTCTATCATATTAGCCTGCGTTCGCCATATTTCATATTCCGTTGGTTTAACCGCTTTTATTTACAGCGTCCATGTTTCTCGCCATAATGGTGGTATATCTGACATGGAACATTTACCATTTCCTAGAACTGTTTTATTGTAACATATATAGTTTCTGGAATACATGCAATCCGCGCCATACATAAGTTATTCACGAGTCTCCGAAAACATTGATGCTCCCCTGGGTATGATTGTTTTTCTGTAGAAATCATTTCTTAATGAAATGAAAAACACGAAGTGTGAGATTCCTTAAGGATTTTCCGCAATGAAACAAAATACCGAACAAATGCAGTTGTTATTTAACTGATAAAATTTGAGAAAATTATTATAAATGAATATTGAATAAAATAGAAAGCCTCTTTTTTTGTATGAGAAAACTGAAATCAGAAACAAGGAGAAAACTAATAATTTGATTGTTCTATTATATATGTTAGTGTGAATAGCTATTTTTTTAACAATTAACAGTAAATAATATTTATTCTTTATATCTTCAAAGCCTCCGCAACTACTCCATCTTCCCCTGGAGCTTTGTTGTTTTTCATATCTGATAGTGCCTTTCGGACCTCATCAGCTGTTATTTCTGGGAGGTCCTCCGAACCCTGATTCATAACATGAGGTATGCGATTGTCTTCCTCGTTCTCGCGATTCAGGCTTCGATACAAATTGGAGTAAAAGTCTTCGACAACCTTCACTATTTCGGCTCTATTTGTTATAATTGAACCATATGGATCCATTAGTTTGTGAAAGTTACGTTTTCCCAATGAAGTCGTCCGTCGTAGTACCTTCATGCTTTTATTTTATTCTATAGTTTGAACTGCCAAGCTTTTATTGTGCTGTCGAGAGTCCTTCCTAAGTTGGCGAGATATCTCGCGGTTAAGTATTTTCAGTTCTTTCTTGTCTGCTGTGTCCTTGCTTAAAAGTTCTCTTCTGGTCTTCATCATGCGTTTCGTTGTCTCACTGATTCTTTCCTGTTTCCTGTTCAAAGTGCTACAATGTTTGTCCATAGCTTGTTTTATTGATGTTGTAATGTTGTCGTTGTGCTGATCGATATTCATGTTTTCATTGCACAAAAGCTTCTCACTCAAAGTTTCACGAAATGCCGCTTCATCAGATACCTGTGCCCATTTGTTATTTTTAACCCCTCCTGTCATTACGAGTTTGTTCCTTTCACGTTTTAAATTGATCATACATTTAGCCCTCACCATTCTGTGGTCACTTCCAGTTGAAAATTTGTTCAAGACCGAAACATCTTTAATAACTTCCTTTTTGTCAGCTATAATGAAGTCAATTTCATTTTTGGTGTTACCATCTGGGCTCGACCATGTCCATCTTCTCTGCGGAGTTTTTTGGAAAAACGAATTCATCGCACATAAGCGGTTTTCTAATAGAAAGTCTAAGAGCATGGTTCTTCTTTCATTCCGTTCCCCAATTCCATGGCACCCTAAGGATGCTTCGGTGTCATTTTCTTTCATACCGAGCTTAGCATTGAAATCTCCAACCACAAAATTTTAATAGGCTGGAGTCCTCTTCATAGCGAGGCGAATATCTTCGTACACCTCTTCAACCAGCTCATCTGCGTGAGCACTGGTAGGCGCGTATACTTGAATTATCTTCATGTTGTACCTTTCGTTCAGCCTCAGGATGACATAGCATACTCTAGTACTCAGGCTTTCGATTTTCACAACATTCTTCACCAAACGTTTATTAATAATGAAGCCGACTCCACCGAGAGATATATTATCGTCGCCCTTCCAATAAAGTAGATTTCCGGACCTTGAAGTGATCAAACTCTCGCCCTTTCTTCTCACTTCACTAAGGCCCACAACGTCCCAGTGTATGCGATCCAATTCTTCTTCCAGCTCATCAATTTTACAATCTGCTAGTAATGTTCTTGCGTTATAAGTGGCAATATATAAGGTTCGTCTTTTATGGTAGCCTGGTCCAACCCGGTGATTCTTAGCACCCTCTGGTTTCCTACTTTTCCGACAGCTACCGTTGTCGGGGTAAGGAAACCCGCCGGGGACTGAGGGCCCTGTTTGAGTTTTGTGTTTCATAGTTGAGGAGTCTTTGGCCGATACCTATCACGCTGGCCACTGCGGG
This sequence comes from Cryptolaemus montrouzieri, assembly GCA_013387265.2. Taxonomy (NCBI): domain Eukaryota; kingdom Metazoa; phylum Arthropoda; class Insecta; order Coleoptera; family Coccinellidae; genus Cryptolaemus; species Cryptolaemus montrouzieri. The sequence continues at coordinate 47,538,538 of JABFTP020000021.1, forward strand.
TTGATAGGGGTCTTTGAAAAAGCATTTCCTCTATTTCTGTTTGAACGGTTATTCCGCCGTAATTTGGACGCCAGAGCCTCATTGGTAAGCAGCAGGGTGCACCACGCGCAGGTGAGGTTGACTTGGGGTTGGCTTTTGAGACCTTTTGTGCCAACACACCCCCTTACACCCCCCACTTATATATTTGGATGCAAAGATGACCTGGTGCATTGTCTAATACTAAAACAACTTTGAAATCTAAATTCTATTTCTTGAATAAGTTTTAAAAAAACAATTCCGGAAACAGTTACAAAAAATATCGCTTGTAACCCACGCTTTCTTAATAGCACGCCAAAACAATGGCAGGTTGTTCTTGTTTTGATTTGTTGATGCACGAGGATTCAACGATATGTAAATCATCTGTGGCTTAATAACAATCTCCAGATGCTTTAAAACAAGGGTGCTCAAACGGTCGATCGCGAGTGCTTTTTGGGTAGATCTCGAGAAGAAGAAAAAATTTTTAATAAGTAGGTAACTAAACTATAAAAATTTACTACGTAATAAAATAACACTCTGCTAGCGGAAAAAGGCGGCTTTATCAAAGAAACGCTCGGTAATTGTCAAAGAAAAGCCGCGTTTTTTATTCTTGCCGCGTTCTTAGAAGTTTCGGGTGCGCGTTTGTCGGGAACATTCGAGACTTTCGTTCACGCCGATATAAATGTTGCACCTGCAGGAATTGGATTCATTCTGAAGTGTAACTTGAAGGCAATAAATACTACGTCGATACGAAGTTTATTATTAAATAGTACATAATGAGTGCAGCGAAGAAATCTAAAACGTATCATTTTAATAACGATTGGGAGGAAGAATTTTTCTTTTGTATGGTGAAGGATAAGTGCATTTGAATTATTTGTCGTGCATCAGTTGCAATACCTAAGCGTGGTAACTTGGAGAGGCATCATAAAATGGTTCATAAAAACTATGAAAAGGATTGTCTGCCACTGAGTGAATTGAGAAAACGAAAAGTACGTGATTTGATATCTTGTTTGAAAAAAAACAAATCATGTTCACAAGACCAGTCAAACAATCAAAAGCTACTACGATCGCGTCGTTTAAAATATGTCATATATTGGCGAAACATAATAAACCATTCGAAGATAGATCGGTTGTGAAGGACATTATAAAGTAGGAAGACAACGGTATAGACATATTACTCGATCACAGTTTTTGTAACGAATGAAAAAATGAAAGAATAAAAAGTGTCATTTAATAATATGCTTTATGTAATGAGGCCGCTTCACTCAAACATTTTGTTTGTTTACATTCTCAAAAACACAAACCGCGTCGAAAGCGGCTTATGTCAAAGGAAAAGTTGGACCAATGCATAGGCGATATCATTTAAGAACACTTTAGGCGTAATAGTATTAAGGTCTATTTTATTATTTTATTAGTCCATATGGCGACGCGTTTACAAATGATGCCGAATCCTATTTATTAATACATGTGTATGTATCGATTAGATCCGCTAATAAAGAAATCTTTAGCCGCGAATATAAGAGTCTGGTCCCATTTTTATAACCGTGAAGAGTGAAACGCGAATGTTGCAAGCGCGAATAAGGAGCTTAAACTGTAATTCTGTTTATATGAATTGAATTGAGTCAATTACCTTCGACTGCTGATAGAGGGAGGAATTTTTTCGATTTTTCATTTTCTGTTGTCAAACACGAAATAAGTTAATATTATCATATACCAGGTGGGACATCTAAAACGAAAAATACTGAATAACTGCTAAACTATTCGTTTCTGGACAAAAAGCAGAAATACTTCATCTTGAGTCTGAAGGCGGGCATCTTTTAACACACGGTTATTTTATTTCACATCAACCCCCTGAACAGGGGTGCACAAAACTCAATTTTTTGAATAGGAAAGATAAGTAGAGTGATACCTCATTGGAAAGCTCTTTTGATTCTCAACACAAATGTGTAATAATTTTTGAGTTTTGACATATTCGGAAGAAGATACAGATTGGGCCATTTTTCTTACCAGGAAATCTGACGGGAGGAATGTATCTCCAACCACTAAAAGAACTAATCAAACCGGCCTTAAATGAAATTTTAGAAAAAGATCCTAGCTGTTTAGAAGAGGATGTTGTGTTTCAGCAAGATGGTGCACTATATCGCTCTCTATTAATTCACCCTGTATCTTCATCAAAATGCAGATGAAGCAAAAATTTTGTCTACAATATTCTAGAAATTCTAGAACCTTTCTAATGAGTTAATACTCAAACTAACTGATCAATTCGAGGAGTGACTTAAAAAAAAAGAGAAGGAAAAAATATCTGAAATCTGAGAAAAAAAAACCTAAATTGTGACTAAAATACCCTAAATTGTGACTAAAATACCCTAAATTGTGACTAAAATACCAGATTTGACTAACGCCCGATTGTGAAAAAAATAAATAAACCTATCGTGACGAACAATTCAAGAAACATAGTGACTTTTTGTTTCGTAGTTACGCGCTGTGAAACTAACTTTACTTTCAAATAGAAAAAAAAACATTCCACGCAAATGAAGTTATTATAAAGTTAAATTTAACAAAATATACCTATCTCAAAGGCGAACAGGCGAGACATTCTTCGGAATGATTAAGCCTCTGCTTTTTCATTGTTTATTACTCTGTAGTATGAAGTCAATTGTAATAAACTTTATTATTATTATTATTAATTCGAAGATTTGTGGGGTTGACACCCTCATCTGAGGGGGTGTAGTGGAAGCACCACTGCTTGGAGATATTTTTCCCCAAAATACCACAGTATTTCCGTGAATTCAAAATCGACAGATTTTGCAATCACTGAAAATAACTCGTCTTTCGACGAACCAGCCGGTATCTTCTTCCGAATATGTCAAAACTCAAAAGTTATTACACATTTGTGTTGAGAACCAAAAGAACTCGACCTATCTTCCATATTCAAAAAATTGAGTTCTGTGCACCCCTGCTTAGGGGGTTGATGTAAAATAAAATCACCGTGTGTAGAAAGATGTATTCCTTCAGACAAAAATAGACCTATTTCTGATTTTTGTCCAGAAACGAATAGTTTATCAATTATTGAGTCTTTTTCGTTCTAGTTGCCCCACCCGGTATGATAACTTAGCGATTTCTTTCACTCATCCATCTATATGTACAAGTATTCTAATTAACTATGGTCCTATATGTACAAGTATTCTAATTAACTATGGTCATGTTTCGAAATCGTTTAGAATAGTCTTCTAGGGTAAAAAACATTTCCAGATGATTGTCCAAGCATTAAATGCATATTTTTCGAAAATGTGTTCCATCTTTTAATTATCTTGGAAATTCCATAAAAGAGATAAATAAAAGAAGTGTTAGATCGATATTTTTGAATCAATTCTTAAACGGTTAGAGACAACCGCACTCGACCTCATATCCTCAAAGAGTGAATTTGATTAGGTCTATAAATGAATCAGAATATATAGTCATATTTCTACAGAAAATATTTCAGGACCTTCTATAAAACTGAGATACATCATTTAACCCTACAAATACTGTATAAATGAGATAAAAACACAAGGTTTAACTTTAATCTACACTTTATTTGAAAAAATTCGACGACGTTTCGCTGACACAGCAGCTTTATCAAGAATCATCATTCTTGATAAAGCTGCTGTTTCAGCGAAACGTCGTCGAATTTTTTCAAATAAAGTGTAGATTAAAGTTAAACCTTGTGTTTTTATCTCATTTATATCATGGATCTACATCAAGTAACGGCCTCCACAATTCAAATACTGTATCTTCATTTAGCTCAAAGTTTATACACACACCGCCAAAAATCTTTGCCTCCAGATATTGCTAAAAAGGGAATACAAATGGAATTCATATAATTTTCATTGTTCTTCTAATTGCGAGATGGAATAATAGTTTTTTTCATTTGTTCATATGTTTTTTCAGATTTTTCGTAAAAACACGAAGAAGAGTTAGATTGGATTTTGTTCAGTTTTTTATTCTTTCAACTTAAAAAACTTCAAATAACAAAAAGAAACTGCAGAATTGCCAAATTAGTAACCAGTATAGCTCCTTCTTGTTTTGCATTATTTTGAGCGGCTTGAGAAGTCTTGTTTTCCGCTCTTCTTTTGTTTGTAGGAATTTGCCATCTATGATTATGTGAATAATTTTCTTCGGTGATTATTTCACTTTCTGTAGTCACGTAAATAGTCCTCTGTGGTTAAACAGCCATTTATGGTTGGACAACTCTCCTCTAATTACAATGTCATAGAAAATAAAAGTTGACTTGTGTTTCTTCATCAACGAAAGTATTCTTTAGCTTTCACTATATGTGAAGTATGCAGTGACCTGCCAACTAGCCAGACATGAATTCCATCGAGTATGTGTGAGTTACAGACGCGAGTGCAGTTCCAATAGAGAAAACCCACACGTGATTTCATAAACGCAGTTCGAGAGGAATGAAGTAACATCCCATTGACCGTCAATAACCTCATTGTTGGCAAGCACCGTCAAGTTCATGTCTTACTGCAGAATAGGTGGGGCCATACCGGTTACTAATTTGGTGATTTTTCAATCTTTTTATTTTTGAAGTGCTTCAAATTGAAAGAAAAAAAATCGAATTAACCAGTTTTGCACTTTCTTTCGTTTTTTCTGTGTAAAATCTGAAAAACAAATGATAAAAGTATTGTTGCATCTCATAATGAAATGAGCAGTGAAACATTTATGTTTCCTTTTCAGAAATACTTGGAGGGACCAAAACTTTTGACGGTGTTTGTATTTTGAAAGATATAACCAATTACCCGTCAACTGAATCACCCTACGTACCTAATCTAACCTAAGTGGCATACCTGTTGGCAAACGATAATGCTCGTTGGCTCATATGTTAATGATTCAGCTTGAAGCAGTCTAGTTTTAACAATTAAAAATATATAGTCTTAAGAATGATAAAGAAATATGCGGTATTCGAAACTCCGGTTCTAAAGACTTGATTTATCGCATGCCGAAAAATGAGATTGAACCCTCGTATAAGAACGCAGTGCTCTCCTTCCAGTCAATATATTACACATATGCTGCTTTTTTCTTTTCAGAATAAGCCGCCATAGGAACATCGAACATTAACTTATGGAAATTCAATGCAATGCTGAGGTACAGTAATACGTAACGTATCGTATACAAAAGTTTTTACGGCGTTAGTGAGCCGAGAGCGGATAACATGACATGTCAGCCAATATTTTAGAAGCTACATTGTGCTTTTTATTATACGAAATGTACTGAAGAAAGAGTATGGAGCGATCAAAATATGGCTTCCATGCTTTGTGTGGTCGAGATGCTTTCTGGCTCGACTTGAGTAAATCAGATCAGAGTTGCCATAACGAAACATATTTTATGAATTATCTGGTTACAGAAATTCATATAAAGTTGATATTTTTACTAAATAAAATAATTAAGTTTTTCACTAAAAAGTACAAGTCGACAAAAATATATGTGCGGTTGAGATTCTTATAAGATGCGCGAAGTACAAAAGAGACAGCAAGCGGAGGAAGTAAGATGAATAATACGTTCTACAATGTAATGTCAAATAGCTATCAGGGTTGACTTAAGGGCTTTTGGAGAAAATTATCCCTCTTAGGCATATAGTGCAGGCGCTATAGGGAGTTGAGTTCGCAAATTGTGAGGACCGCATATTATGAACAGTTTTGAATTCAGAAAAGTTCACAGATTATGATTCTGAATGTTGCCGGAAGAGTTCTTGGTCCATCTTTTTTTTTCATACCCCATCCCCTTAGGTATCTAGTAAATTGAGTGAACAAATGCTTCACTACTACATTAAGGGTTATTTTATCAAAAATATTGAATTATTTCATATGATAAAAAATAATTATAGCTACTCAATAGCAATAAATAATAAAAAAAAATTATTTGACAAGAATTTTTATTGCAAAAAGCACATCTATACATTTCAGTGTTACAAAAAACGAATTCATAATTTTTTTTTTATTTTGACAGTCATTATTTATACATTCACATAACAAAATACAATTTAACTATAATTTTTTACAAGGACAAGCCTTTGTTACACATTTTGATGTACATTTACACGGTTGTTATGATTCGGGCAATGGTGGTTTGGTCAGCTGCTGTGGGTACAGCTTACCATCCTTCTTTTCGTAGCCTAATAACGTGTAATCAATAGGCTGTAATTGTCTTTGATCAGCATTCATCCATATATACGTTTGTGCTGAAGCTCTTAATAAATGTGGATGTAGAGCATCTGATGTGCAAATTACTTTTAATAAATTTAACCCAAAGCCGATGTATTGTGAAATTAATTTGTATCTAAGTTGATCAGCAGTTAATTTTTTCTGTGAAAATGATTAGGTACAAACAATTTCTAATTCTTTTAATTGTTCGACACTTAGGTATGGATACATTAAATGTCTTAGAGATTTTTGTGCAAAATCTAATGTTTCAGCTTTTGAAACATTTTTTTTTAGCCCAATCTGCTAGTCGTATCGCAATCAGTTACAGAGTGTAATGCTGGCAAAATATGTTTTCGCCAAGAGATTGAGCAGCCAAATGACATCCTGACATGTATTTCTTCTTATAAGAACCATCGAACCATAAACCTAAACAACCTAGACGTGCTAGCTTGCTCCAAAAATGAATTCCCAAGATGAAAACATCTGTATCAGCGCTAACTATTATTATATGAGCACATTGGATTCTTGCTGCGTGAAATATGTGTGAAAACATTCTTGAATCGGCTTTTAAATGATTACATTTTAAATCAGGTACTTCACAAAACGAAGAGGCTTGTAATTTAAAACATTTTGTTGGATCATCAAATCCTCCAGAAACATATAACTCGCAATCTTCTTTTACCTGTATATATCTAGGAGCAGCAGCACAGAGAAATCTACTGATTTGTAATTTATTTTCAGTGCTTGAAAAAAATTAATAATATTTGCTGTAATTTTGTGTGATCATTTGTAATGATACAATTTTTAACTATTTGTCCTTTACTCCGTAAAATGATTCTAAATATTTTATTGAAATATCATCATATCTGTCAAACACCATATCTATTCGTTTCACATTTAGTTGCAAGTAAAGAATCTGAATTTTATTGAAGAATGCTTGAGCAAAATCGCCAAAAGTATTAAATTTTTTTAATGGATTCTATGAACAAGTGCCATACCATCAATAATATAAATTTTTGGAGTTTGTATATTTAAAATGTCCTGCCGTGTGTTTGTATCACAATTGTATAAAATTTCAAGGAAAGTTCAGATTTTGTAGATTTCCGATAAAAGCCTTCTGCATCAAAAAATATTTACAATAATTTAAGATTTCGTAAGATGCTAAAATCAGAGTATCAAATCCACGTTGATTAGCCAACATAAATATTTTTAAAATAGATTTATATCTGTTGCATCTTGCAATTTTCTATTAGATGTAGCTTCGTTTTTATTTTCAGAAGTACTGTTAAAATTATAAAATTACTCTTTTTAATGGGATTAGATAACTTTGTAGTTTTGAGTACAAATCGCTCATTTTCATATGTTTTTAAAATATATGTCATCAAACACTGTTAACGCTCGTCGATTATAATCATCACTTAATTTTATATTCTTGGCACTAAACAATGCTTGCATAAAAGTTTGCCAAGTATTTGGTAATTGACCCTTTCTTAAAATTTGTTCAATTAAAACTTCATCGCATAATACCTATCTGCTATTATTTTAGTGCTCAATATTTCTTTGCGAAGTTGTTTTGCTACTTGAACAGTGTGATTCGTTGAATTTGCGCTACGAATGTATTCGACGACTTCATCTAATTAGGATGCTGGTATTAATAATAACCAACCATGATTTTGATCGATCGCTTGGATAAGAAAATAAAACTTTCTCACAATATTTATCAATAAGTAAAGATTTTAGAGTGCGAGTTTCTACAACTGCATCTTCTATTTCAGTTAGTTCAGCTACATGTTTAGCCAATAACGACATTTCAAATGAGTGAGATGTTAATTGGTGTTCTATTTCATGTATCATCTTCTCAAATGCCTCTATAAGTCTTTCGTGTGGTATTTTCTTGGAAGGTCTACCTGCTGGATTTTCAGAATTGCAAGGTAGCCTTAGATAATCACGATAACAGTGTTATGGTACCTCCCTTCCATTGCGAATAAATCGACAGGATGTACACAAGTGCTAATTTTTGTGAAGACATCATCCTGCTTTTTTCGAGCAGTTTTTAAAATTTGTTCCGCCGCGGAAATTTCAGAGCACAAATATAAAGTTTCATTTTTATTCCTTGTTTGTTTACCGCAGATTAAATACTTGGAATCTTTCTCAAATTTTAAAGAAGCTCTTGATGACTTGCGAACAGGTTCAGTACCGGAAACACTTGCTTCTACTGCAGAAGGGGTAGACATAGGCATATTCTCCTGCTTCTGTAATGCTATTTCTTGACGCCTTATCTTCTCTTCACTGATATAACTTGCCATACAAGTTCGATGTCATGAACAATTTTGTTCAGTAAAATCTATATTATTTTTTATTTTTTCACTTATGTGATCTTTTCTCCGATCTGCTGCTTTTTGAATATTTTCGAATGATTGTGGTTTCCCTTTCTGAACTAAATTATCCGTTTCATCACAAAACAGACATGATGATTCGTGACATTTTTCACAAATATTTTCGAAGTAAAACTGAAATATTACTCTTGAACACAAAAATATAAGCCGCTTGTCACTAAGAATTCTTTCTTACTAACCGTTACAAGCGCTATGACATGTCGTCACGCTGAGCGGAGAGAGGGAGAAAGGTCAAAGGGAAAGGGACAAGCACAGCTGCCGGCAACATGCTTTTGTTTGTTGTTTGGGGTCTCAGGTAAAAGAATTTGAGCATAGTGGCCGGTCCTGACAATTTGCGAACTCAACTCCACTCAGCTCCCGGACTAATATGACATTTCAAGGTACTCGATCATTTTAATTTCTATTACAAAGAAGTGAAACACAGACTCATCACCAGTTATACTACAGAAAATTTTCGAGGCAGGTGTTTTTCTAACTAAACCTTCATAATAAATAGGGACTATTGTTTCCTCCTTATTATTCAAATTTCCAAGAATACCTGGAATCTGTACAATATGATGAAATATAGTAATTGAATAATGATATTGATTAAGGATTTGAGGCAGAGGATTTGTAACTATGATTTTCCTAAGTACCTAGTATCTTTGTGATACCTCGATGGGTTTATATAGGATTAACGACATAACAAGGAAACGTAAATTTTAAAAGGTACAATCGTATTGCGCTATCGGAGGACGAATGGTTCGGATTTACCTGGTTGTCAGTTTAATAACACAAATTCATTAAAAATGGTAAGATAATTTTTGTGAACAATTCAAATATAAAATATACACGTTTCCGTATCGGAAACATCCCATCTACATTAGACTTGATATTTACTAATGACGAGCAGCTTCTCACTGATCCAGACATTCTTCCTCCGATAGGCATTTCCGATCATGTTACTATTTCTGCTTCTATACAACTAAACAGTTTATCTTCCTCCACAACTGTACCCAAACTTACATCAATTATTAATTACAATTCCTTGTCTATTGAATTGAGCGCAATCGACTGGTCTGTAATCCTGAATGACGACCCTGAGGAAATGTGGCGAAAATTCCATGAGAAGGTGACCACTTGTTTCAACAACAAGCACTCTCGTCAAATACTACGCCGCACGAAACCTCTAAAACCTTGGATTACACAGGAAATATTGCCAATGGTTTGCCACAAAAAACGTCTTTAGAAAAAATTCCAAAGAACGAAAAATCATCAAGACTTCCTCGAACATCGATACTTTTCCAATAACCTGACAACTTCTATAAGAACCTCACGCAGAGACTATGAAAACTCAATTGCCCAGACTGATAATTCTAGCCAGATATGCTTTTCGTACGAATCCACATTCACTACCGGCCTTCAAAATTATCAGTCCTGGTCCTTTTGAAACAGGCTGACGTAGGCAGTCGTTTGTCTCGTCACTCCAAGCCTTCTTGTGTGTATGGGAAGAATGAATATATGTTTCGTCCATGTAAATTATAAATCTATTTCTTGACGGTATCATTTGATGCATCTTAAATAATTCAAACGTAGTTGCTGTATGTCAGGTTTTTCTATAAGTAGCTTTCTATTTGTTTTCGTCTTAATCCAACTGAACCCCATTCCTCTCAAAATTTTCCGAATTCTCTCTTGTGATCCTGCATATTCATTCTCATGGACGAACTTCTGATTCGCTTTAATGTTGGTACGATTTTATCGTCGACGTAAGAATTGACGACGAACGTACGGAGCAGAGCCCTATCGAATGGTCTAGGTACTAGAGAAACATTGTTCAGTTTGAATGTTTTAATTCAAAGAAATCGTGATGTATATGCCTGCTTTATTGACTTCCAAAAAGCATTGAACAGGGTAAACCTTCAAAGGGAAATAGAAATATTGCAGGAGTATCGAATAGACGATAAGGATCTTATTATCATTTCTAATCTTTATTGGAAGCAGGAGGCGTTTGTTCGAGTGGAGGAAGTGGAATCGCAGAGATTCCAGATTCGTCGGTGCGTCAGACAGGGATGTGTGTTGTCCCCGCTGCTTTTAAATATTTATTCTAAAAAACTGTTTCGGGAAGCGGGAAGGTTCTTTTGGCAAACACAAGTGACGTACTGCAAAGGCTTATTGAAAGCGTGGTACAAGTTTGCGAAAAATACAACATGCGGCTTAATACGAACAAAACGAAAGTTATGATAATAAGCAAACATAACCAGCATCACGTACAATTTTATGCCGAAGGTTCTCCCATTGAAACAGTTACAACCATAAAGTATAAGTATAAAGTATACTGGGAACAGATTAGAGAGATCAAGATACGTATCGAGAAAGCCAGAGCCTACTTCAACTACATGAGAGCTGTTTAATGTAACCTTAAGTTGAATTTACGAACAAGAACTCGTCTATTGAGGTGCTATGTGTTCTCCATATTGCTGTATGGTGTGGAGTCTTGGACGTTGACTGATGCTGCTTGTAAAAGGATAGAGGCTTTCGAAATGTAGTGCTACCGTCGCATGTTGAGAGTATCTTGGGTACACCATGTGACGAATGAAATAGTTCTCGAACGCATGAACAAAGATAGAGAGGTTGTGGGAACTATTAAAGAGAGAAAACTCGCATACTTTGGGCATATAAGGCGGAATGATAAGTATGAAATCCTCCATCTGGTCATGCAAGGAAAAATGGACGGTAAGAGGGGACCTGGAAGACGACGAATCTCATGGCTAGCCAATCTTTGGAAATGGACCGAGAAAACGTCTCAGCAATTATTTCGAGCTGCAGTCAATAGAATCATATGGGTTAAAATGATCGCCAACGTCCAGTGAGGATAAGGCACATTAAGAAGAAGATCGAAGTCATCGAGATCTGTTTTCTTCGCTGATTTTTCTTCTCTTTCTATTAGACTGTAATTTTTGCCATCTTCAATCGTCTTCATTTCGCTCCAAATTTTTTGCACAGTTCGCAAACCTACTCCTGTTGCGACAGCTACACGTTCTTGACCCTTTTCAAAGAAATTACAGGTTCATTCTGCTTATCTCCTCATTTTATGAAATGAATGACATTTGCAGGATTTACAATTCTTTCCATTGATAGCCCATTCAATTTTTTTCCTTTCAACTAGGAAACAAACTCCAAACTTAGAAATATTAAAATGAATTTTGCAAGATTCGGTCCTGTTCGCTTGGCTCTTTCTGAAGCTTCAAAGGTTCATTGAGAACTGAACTCTTGGTCACAGGGAACCAGGGAGGGCTATTTCACCCGCACAGATGTATTGTCGACCCGTACTTGCATTATGAGGGGTTTACTACCAGCGGCTTCTTCAAAAAATTGAGTATGCAACAGTGATGATAACTTAGTTATGAGTAAACAAAAAAAAATTGAAACTCCTTAATCAACTAACAGCTACGAATACTAAGGTATATCCATGAAATTCCTTATGAAGATTTGTTTAGCTAGGAAGAAGAATTTGAGTTTATTTATGAGTATTGCGAATATTACACAGCTCTACAAAAGAAATTTTTTTTATTGTTGCCCTGGATATCATCGCAAATTTTTATGTTTTCAAGTGCCCAGATTACGAATATATTCATGAAAGTTCTCAATGTGCTCGTATTTTCATGATTTTTGCATTTCTTATATTTTGAACAATTATAAGCTTGTTAGAAATAAAATTTAATTTTCCAGTCATGATTAGGCTTCTGCGCAACTTTTTCGCGCATACAAATATCACCTGATCCCTACTCTCAGACCCCTTGCTCCACAGAACAGCTGAGATCTCAGTTATTTGACAATATTGAAGTACATATACACGTAAATCTGGATAAACTGTCATGGATTAATATTTTGTTTCAATTACTGAATGTCCATTCTTATATATTTGTCTTCTAGTCTAAAATATGAGTTCGTCACGAAGAAAGTGTAAATATTGTAGTGATTTATTTTGTTATATTTGCGGTTTTATATACCAAAAAACAAAAAGAAATATCACAGACTTTGTCAAGGAGACTTATGTTGAATATTTTGGTTTCAAAATGGACAAATTAGGTAAACCATGGGTTCCTAATAAAATTTGTAAGTCCTGTGTTGAGTCTTTACGGTTGTGGAAAAAAGGTGAACGTTCTGGATTAGACTTTGTTATTCCTATGATCTGGATGGAGCCTACGAATCATTCAGATGATTGTTACTTTTGCGTAGTAGATGTTAAAGGTTTTAATCGAAATCAAACGTGGAGATACCCAGACTTACAGTCTACGAAATGTCCGGTTCTACACAATGAAAATCTCCCTCGGCCCATATACATTTCAAAAGTAATTCGCATGCCCTCAGAAACAATGATGTTACCAAATTCACAGAAATCGGGACCATCTACTAGTGGAAGTGAATGGGAAGGTGAAACATCTACGCCAAAGTTATTTTCTCAAAATGAACTCAGTGATTTAATACGTGATCTCAATTTATCAAAACAAGGATCAGAACTGTTAGCCTCAGGATCGAAAGAAAAAAATTTATTGGCACCAACAGTAACAATTACAACATACAGAACGCGAGAAAAAGAGTTATTACAATTTTTCCGTGAAAATGAAGGATTAGTGTATTGTAATGATATCGCGAAGCTGCTTATAGACATGGGTTTAAAAGAATACAAATCTACTGAATGGCGCCTTTTTATTGATAGTTGCAAAAGAAGTTTAAAATGCGTCTTATTGCACAATGGAAATAAATTTGCATCAATTCCAATTGCCCATTCAACGAAACTCAAAGAAGAATATGAAAATGTAAAATTAGTTTAAGAGAAAATTAAATACTCTCAGCATCAATGGCCGATCTGTGTGGATTTAAAAATGGTTAATTTTTTACTTGGCCAACAAAGTGGATATACAAAATACCCTTGCTTTATTTGTATGTGGGTTAGTAGAGTAAAGCAACTTCATTAGGAACAAGATGTTTGGCCTATAAGAAATTCTTTAACTGTCGGTAAAGCCAACGTAATAAGGGAACCGCTGGTGAGCAGAGACAAAATCATACTTCCACCATTACATATTAAGTTAGGTATGATTAAGCAATTTGTAAAAGCGTTGAACAAAGACGGAAATTATTTTAATTACATTTGCAGAAAATTTCCGAAGCTTGGTATGGAAAAATTGAAAGGTGGAATATTTGATGGTCCTCAAATACGGCAATTGATGAAAGACTCAGATTTTATCAAAGTTATGACTGTTCCGGGAAGTAAAGCTTTGAAATGTTTTGTGTTGGTTGTCGAAAATTTCCTAGGTAACCATAAAGCAGCAAATTATGAAGAAATTGTGCAAAATATGCTGACAAACTTTCAGACTTTAGGAGCAAATATGAGTACTAAGTTACACTATCTCCGGAATCATCTAGATAAATTTCCGGATAATTTAGGAAATTATAGTGAGGATCAGGGAGAGCGGTTTCATCAAGATCTAAAAGTGATGGAAGAAAGGTATCAAGGTCGATGGGATTGTCACATGATGGCAGATTACTGCTGGTCTTTGAAAAGAGATTGTCCCCTGATAAATTATAGAAGAAAAGCTCATAAAAGGCGTTTTATGGAAATATGAAATATATTTTCGACATTTTCCTCTTTATTTACTTCGATGTATCCGAATTTCTCAAAACATAACTGACATTATAAATATATCTGTTATTTTGTTTCTTGTTTTACGATTTTTGTTATGTAAAATGAAAATAAAGATTTAAAAAGAAATCAGAGCAAATCCTACAAAATCATTGATAGTTTCACGAATTGTGTGCATAAATAGACCCAAAATCATTTTCATATCTAGGGCAACAAAACCATTGTAGACCAGTGTTACTACGTGAAAAATGTCACTAAGATGGAAAATTTTATTCAATGTTATAGCTATTGCGAGCTTCAAAACTAAAATACAAAGTTAGCAAGTTTCTTGTATATAGGTACAGAGAAATGGGTTAAGAGAACAGGTAAAATACATACTAGAGATAGCCGGCTCGGTGGCGTAGGGGATATGATGCTCGTCTCCTGCGCAGAGTTACCTCGGTTGAATCTCCACTAAGTCGGTGCGTTAAAGGAATAACAAACAGACAGACATATCAGAGATTCACATTGGGTACTAATACACACAACCAAATTTATATGGAATCACCCGATATTTTGAATATTACCTTAGGGATTTTGGATTGTTAGAATTGATTCTTTTTGAGATATTTCAATTGAAAAAAGAAATAAATTAAGGTTTATTTTAAGAAAGAAACTCGACATGAGTAGCTTGAATTACCTCCTCTTGCCCTGATACAAGCCTGAATCCGTCTAGGCATGCTTTGAATTAGGTTTTCGACATCCCCTGGGGTGATATTCTGCCACTCTTTTGTGGCGGCTTGGATGAGCTGTTGTGGGTTTCTTGAATTATCCTGGCCCGATTTAATTTTCCTCTTGAGATTATCCCATAATTGTTCAATATGATTTAGGTCTGGAGAGAAAGCTGGCCAGTCCAAGATACGATTTCCTCTGTTTCAAGATAATGTCGCGCGAGGTTTCTGGTATGCGGAGGAGCATTATCTTGCATAAAAGTGAAATTCTCACCGTGGGCCCCTCACTATTGGCTCCAGCACAAGTTCCGCGTAATTTCTAGCCGTTACACTCGCAGGAAACGAAATCAAATCTGTTTTGGCTCCCAGAAAAATGCCACCCCACAACATCACACTGCCCCCTTGGTATTTCGGAATTTGTCTTGCTTCTCGGAGTCAAAAAAAGAACATTTCGCCGATACTCAATATTCCAATTTTGGTGTATATAAACCCCTTGAACGAAGTCTTTAGAGTATCGTTTCGACTGATACAATAATGCTGTTGCTTCCAGAAATTGCCTTTGGAGTATGGGGTGCGACGCATTAGGGTCTCTTCTTGCAACTTGGCTAAAAAAGCGATCTTGTTCTTGACAAGTTATCATCCTACGACTTCTTCCAGGCCTATTTTGCAGAGATTGTAGCTCCACGTATCGAGCGTAGGTTCTTTAAATCACCCCCTGTGATACCCCCATTGTGGCCGCTATATCCCTCTAGGTCACCCCTTCTTCAACGATAGCAATTATTCGACCCCTCTATACATCCGACAATCCAACACAAACAGGCATTTTCAATTATGATTATAGGCTTTTTCAAATTTTGAAATTTTCAAATCTCAGTGATGACTGAGTATAATATCCCGAACAAGTTGTGAAAATTCAACATTTCTTATCATACTATCCAGTTTTTTTACAACAAAAAACTTCATTATTCACTAGTAGTGAAGAATCCATGGTTAATAACAATCAATAATGTGAAACACCGAGTGAACTTGGTTGTGTGTATAAAATTTCAAACAACTTAATAGTAGTAACTATGGTGAATGATGTTGCTCATATGTAATTTTGAACCTGTCTGTTTGATCAAAATTAATTCTATTACAATTGGGACATGTTAGTTAATATACTCCTCAATTATCTCATTTTTGAGTTTCATCTTTGGCATTGAAAAATATATTTGATTGTGGATTCGTAGGCTAATTTAACATTGGCGATGTTATTTGAAATTTTTCTAGAAATTGGGTCGGAATAGGTTAATGAAGAATACTAATGTGTGTGGCTGTCAGAACTATTTTAAGGATAAATACTGTTATAGACTTTTTGCAAACGGTTTTCAGACGTTGGTTGATTTAATATATAAATATATATGAAAACATAAAATCAACCAACCACTCGATATCATTAAACAACCTTAAAATCCTTCATGAATATAACAAGGGTAGAGAGATGAATTTGTTGGAAAGTTTTGAGATTCACAAACTATGTAAAAACCCACAATTTACTACTCTCATTAGCCAACTAGAGCTTAATGCATCCCCACTACACAATATCTAGGATAACTTTCATTCTATACTCGTACTTACCTACTCATCTGTTATATTGTTATTCTCTTGAAAATGGACATAACATCAAACCGTTCGTGATTATCAGATAAATTGTGGAAAAGTGACAAAACTGTCTTATTTTGTTTTACTTTGAAGATGAAATTCCATAAAATAAATAGATCATCAATACTATCAATTCGAAGGGATCTTTAATGTCCAACATATATTTCTTAGACAGGAACGACATTCTTACATCTCCTCCGAAAGATTTACGCTCAAGCGATTCCAAATATCCAAAAAATCGCAGCGACTTTGTGGGTATTGAACCCAGATAACTCTGCGCAGAGGTCGAGCGATCTAACCTCCACGCCATCGAGCCGATTCAGATTACGGTGTCTCTGTTACAATCGGAGTTCGTGATTATTGACATTTGTAATTGTGTTTTTCTGTACTTGCAAATGCGATAAAAAGGGCTGAACACCAACGCAATATGGTCGCCTTACCAAATTCTCCTGTCAAAAGAGCGGAGACGCGGTTGTAGATTCGTGCCCAATAATATTTAAAATGAACGGTATTTACGTGAATTTTGATGTGCATTGCTGTGATTTTACAACAAGATAGTAACATTACCATTTGATTCACATGAAAATTTAATATTGCATTTTAAATGGTACAATGCTCTTCATAGAATAAAGCCTCATATAATGTTACCCAAATTTTCATAACAAGTTTTGTTACTTTCCCAATCATTTTAAACTAATACATTCTGTCAGAAGAGTACTGGGAATGGTCAGTGAAGAACAGAATATTCATTTTTCATCCGAAATTACTGTATTCTTTTTCACAATAGGCTCCTTCCGAAATAATACATTTACGCCAATGAATAAGCCAACCAGTAAAACATTTTTTCAAACGCTTTTTCCGGAATCGGCTTTATTCCTCTCCGCGAATTATCTTTTATGTCTTCTATCGAGTGTGGATAAAGGAGCGGCAACGCGTTTCATGCCCAAATGATCGTTTGAAGTGGTACGAATTGATTCGTGAGACACAAAAAGTTCATTGTCTTTCTCTCTCAAACTCAAAATGAGAATTTTCAATTACCATTTCCTTTATTTTAGCGATGTTGACTCCAGTTGAAGATTTTCAGCGATTCGTCACACGAAATTCCATTGGCAATACAAAATGTGAGGGAAATGCCTTATTCGATATTTTTATCCATTGTAAAAATCGCAAAATACACTTGTCAGAACTAACAAAATCGAGCACAGTGAACAAAATACAGTTCGCATTCAAACTCGTGGTCAGTATAGAAAATAGATGTGCCATCCTAGCAACAACAAAAATTTTGACAATCGTTTCAAGCTGATTTCTTAAGTAATCAATTCCCGGGACTTTTTCGCCTGAATGTATATCAGGATTGATATTTGATGTGTTATTTTTCATTTTGAATCGTTTTCTGTCATATTCGTTCAGAGTCCTTATTATCAGTACCATTTTCATCCATTCTAAATATCTAAAGTAAGAGATTAATTGATGTCTAAAATTACTATAATTTTTATATTGTCTAGCGTAATACAGCGATAGGATGATCAATCATTCCTGCCAAAGTAGCTAATTTCCAATCAAATATCAGGGGTGAAGACAGTTATTGATGTGCTCGTCCCTTGAAATATGGTTTCCGTTACCAGTAGAACGCTACTCAATTGAGTGAAGAAGTAAATTATACGTTCATCAATTCATTAGACTATGAACGATTATCTCGTCGAAGGTAGATATATCGTTCTATATAACATTTCGTTTTGGATACTAAGGCAACATAGAAAAGCCAGGAGAATTGATTATTCTTGATTCATAACAGCTTGATGTTAGAACAAGGTAAAATATGAAAAATAATTCAGGGAGTCCCTCAAGCTCTATGACAAACTTTGACAGGTGATCCCTGAAGTAATTCTAAAACAACAAATTAGTGAGAACAGCACGGTCTTAATCATTTTAAACCTGGAGATATTCAGCTTTAAAAATAAGATCGTTGTTGGGTCCTGAAATCACAATTTTCGACATACGAGAGCGATTCTTCGATGTTACCATAGATCGGAATCAAATACATATATTCTTGTAAGAAGGTGTCATTCGTAACAAAAGTAAAATGGTTATCATGAATGTTGTTTAGAAATAGAAAGAAATAATTCGATAAATTTCTTAGACGTAACAATTTCGAATGAAAATGGAAAAAATGTTTTCGCAATTTACCATAAGCCGTCACATACAGGTATTATAATACATAATCCGTCGTGTCATCCGTATCAACATAAAATGTCAGCATTCAATAGTTTTATTCATAGATTGATTAACATCCCGTTATCACCAGAAAATTTTAACAAAGAATTAAATTTAATTAAACAAATAGCCAAAAATAATGGTTACAATCACAAAACTAATAAATAATATTTTAAATAAAAAACAAAGTAGAAGCGCATTGAATGAAGTTTACACTATCGATACATTGAAACAAAAATTCAACACCTTACCCTACGTTGGCATTACAAGTGAGAAACTGAAATCATTCTTGAGTAGCAATAATTTCAACATAGCTTTCCAACCTAATAATAATTTAGGCAAATATATAAAAATAATGAAACCAAATCAGGTAAAAACAATAAATCAGGTGTTTATAGTTTGAATTGCAATGACTGTGATAATTTCTACATTGGTAGAACACATAGAAATTTTAATATCAGAATATCGGAACATAAACGCAGTTTTTCAAATAAACAATCAGATTCAAATTACGCGAATCATCTCTTAGAAAATAATCACTCTTTCGACCCGCAGTTTGAAATTTTGCTTACAGATAATAAATATTGGAAGGTAGATCTTTGGGAAACTTTAGAAATCAATAAATAGAAACACTTAGGTAGACTCATCAATGAACAAGTCGATTTGAGCCCTTCACCTCTATTGAATCTGTTCAGGGAGCAATCTATTCCTTAATTTCATTGGATATACCTGTCATCAATAACCACTTAAGAAGGAGCAACCCAATAAGCTTTTAATTACTTAGGAACATTTGTAATTATATTCTCATTCTTATTTTCTGTACATTTATTCGTCTGAAGAAGCTACGATGTAGTGAAACGCGTTATGAATCGCAATTGTTAAGTAAAATTCCTTAAAACACAGTACTTGTTTTTTACTATTGGTAATGGAATTTTACCAAGTAAAAGCTTTCCAAATTCAAATATACCTGTATCTTACAGCTTACAGGTCATATTTTTCGAACGACTGTCTGAATTTTTTCGCAAATTTTTCTTTAAATTAAACAAGTTCCACGAAGGAATAATATATGAGCGATGTCAACCCAAATTATTGGGTCCATAATGATTCTAAAACATCTATAGATCATAATCGGCATCACTTGGAAGACTGAACCTGGCCATCGGGGCTCTCTCGGTCAAACAGAGAGGGAATTTGAGGGATATATCGCAGGTTATGTATTTTTTTATTATTTCTTTAGTCTTTCTCATGACCTTGCTTGTTATGTGAAATCTTTTCTTAGATTCGTTTAGACATATAAGAAGTATGATTGTTAAAATATTTTTCTGCTGGTTTTCTTTTTCCATTGTTACAGATTCCTGTCCCAATCCCCCTTCCTTTCTCCCTTGTCTTCGTTTGGAAATCATGGAATGCAAGAGAGAATGAAACGGCTAAGCAGAAAAATCTTTGGTACTCTTTATGTACACATGACACTAACACAACATAAACAGACAAGCTATTGCTAGTGCAATAGCGGCAGGGAAACGAGTTTTTTCCTAAGTTTTTTTTCACTCGTTTATTGAATCATATAAGATAGTATGGTTACCCTGTTACAATTCCTGAGCTCACACTTGTGTTGTTTTCTGACAAACACCAAAATTTTAGATATAAGCATTTAGTGTAAATACAATTATTCAAATTTTTGTAAATCCTTCCTTTTCAAAAGAATATATATACGAACCGGCTACCGGACTTCGAGAAAGATACGAACAGTAACAAACAGATGTTTGGAATTTTTAACGTTTCCACATCTGTTTGTTACTGTTCGTATCTTTCTCGAAGTCCGGTAGCCGGTTCGCCGTTTCGGTCCATAGAGGGCGTCTCTCGCATGTATGTACGAGGTGCGTCCTTTCTGGAATTGATAGGGTACCCCGATGTAGCTTGGTAGGATGCTGAGAAGCGATATGCGACACTGATGAGCTCCTAATAAGGGCGAAACTGCAGTCTGCCGCTTCGTTTCTCGTCATCCTGCTTGGTTGCACTATTGTGGCGCTTGGGGGCTGCGTGCATGGCGGGCAGATTTGGAAACTAGCTCTTGTCAGGAGGGATTATTCATTGATCTACGGATTTTTGGATAATTCGTCTTGTCTCAGATTCACATACATAGACTCCACGCGAAGTTTATCGCGGAAATATTTGACCAAATATTCACCGACGGGAGGGTTATCTCGGAAGCAGAGCACTATTCCAGCGGGATTATTTCGCACGTTTTCTACCGTTGATGTGATTCACGGAACGGCGAAAGATGTCTCCCAAATGTTTGAATTTTTAACGTTTCCACATCTGTTTGTTAATGTTCGTATCTTTCTCGAAGTCCAGTAGCCGGTTCGCCGTGTCGGTCCATAGAGGGCGACTCTCGCACGTATGTACGAGGTGCGACCTTTCTGGAATTGATAGGGTACCCCGATGTAGCTTGGTAGGATGCTGAGAAGCGATATGCGACACTGATGAGCTCCTAATAAGGGCGAAACTGCAGTCTGCCGCTTCGTTTCTCGGCATCCTGCTTGGTTGCACTATTGTGGCGCTTGGGGGCTGCGTGCATGGCGCTAATTACTTTTGAATCAACAATGTTAATTGAGTAATGTCTGGAAGAACTCACAGTTGTGAGAAAATCTGTTTGGTAGTTTATACTACCAGGAAAGAGGAAAAATATTCTTCCTATTTTATCCAGATTAACCTGTGGTTCACATTTAAAAAACACAATCTTTCGAAAATCATTCAACAAAATACTTTTGAATATGCTCCTGCATTGTTGTTTAAAAAGTGATCGTGGATGTCAAAATAGTTTTCATAATCGAGAAACTGGCATATGCTGAAATCCTGGAAATTTGAAAAATGCGGAGTAATTCGAAAACAAAAAACATAGCTGCTATCCGTTTTCACCAATGAATTTTTCTCGAAAATCGTAAACGAAGATGAAGGGGTCATTTTCCTCTTTAATCTCTATTTCACATAGCTGCCGTACTGAAACATTTGAAAATAGGACACCCTGTACAATAATGGTCTGAGAAATACCTAATTGTAATTGAAGAAATATGGAGTTGAGTCAGTTTGATGAAGACTAAAGAGCTTCTTTATAAATTAGGTTAGGTTAGATTTCTAATTACAAAATTTAAAAAATTTTGCATCATTGGTATTTTTACTTAAACAATCAAACATCTTCTAAATAGTTCTTGTTCGTATCAAAAAACCAAGGACAAGTAATCCTCTAGGATTTAGGATATTTCGAAAAATAATTGAAGTGTGAAAAAGGGAAGGAATTCGATTTAATTTGCAGTTAAATCTGCTATTATACTGAATAACATTCTGTGTCTATCTTAGAAACATAGGTTGTTTCCTGTCAGGAAAACGAACAGCATGATTTTCTAAAGCTGCATTAGAATCATTCTCATTTGAACGAGCATTATAACATGTCGAATCTTTCAAAGTTTTCAAAATTCACAAACATTTTTCAACCTGAAAGTTTTGAGCTAATTATTTTTAAACTACAATGTGAATTGAGTAATTTCTGGAAGAGTTGACATTTGTGAGAAGATTTGTTAAAAAGATTATTTTTTCGGAAGGAGAAAAAATATTCTTTCTGTTTTATCCAAATTTTCAATATGGTTTACATCTAGAAAACACAAGTTAATATTATCTTTCGAAAACCATTCAACAAAAATAACATTTAAATGCGTTTTTGCATTCTAGTCGAAAATGTGCCCGTAGAATACCAAAATAGTTTTCACCTAACTCTGATAGTAACGGAGATAGTGGCATGCCGAAACCCTGTAAATTCGAAAAATCCAGAGTAATTCGGAAATAGAAGAATATAGCTACTATATAATTAGCTATATAATTTCCCTCGAAAATCGAGAATGAACATGACGGCTCATGTTTCTTTTTAGCTCTATTTCACATAGCTGCCTTACTCAAACATCGAAAATGGGACACCCTGTACAATAATGGTCGGCAAATACCTAATTGTAATTGAAGAACTATGGAGTCTAGTCAGATTGATGAAGACTAAGAAGCTTCTATATGGTGGTCAGGGTTTTAATTAAAGAATGAAAAAAATTGTATATCATCGATTTTTCACTAAAACAATCCAATTTTTGTTCAATAGTTCTTGTTTGTCTCAAAGGCCAAATAATCCTTACTCTGACACTTATATATTTACAGGGTGTCTACTATAAAAGGTGCCAAACTTCAGTAGGTGATATTACAAGTCATTTGCAACAAAAAATGTCCTATAACATTTTTTCGAAAAGTTGATTATTATGGAATTATTTAACACTTCTCGATTTTACTAAATTTTCTGCTTCTCTCTATAAAAACAAGAATATCTCTGTTACTCTCACAGCTACATGAAATCCGACCATACCATCGGAAAGAGCATTGAATTTGCTATAAAATCGGTAACTAATGGTAAAAAAATTCTGTATACCGGGTGTTGTAAAAGGCTGAATGAAAAAATTGTTAAATGAACAAAATTAGTGGTATTTTCTTGTTAGCTGTACCACTGAAAACTGATCGATAAGTAGCTGTTTTTTTTGTAAAACCTACCACATTTAAATGGCTTTCAAATGGTATATCAACTTTTGAGCTAACTGTTTTTTCCAGCAATATCATGGGTAAGAGTAACAAGAACATAAAAAACTTGAACAGGAATTAGAAAAATTTTATGAATCATATTTTCAAAATGTCTTCCTCTTTCTTGAATGCTCTTAACACATCTTTTTCTTAAACTATCAACTACTCTTTGAAGTTCAATGTGTTTTTGACTCATTTAGTTGCAACAAATTCGAGTCCTTTCAATTAATTCTTCTCCAGTATTAAAGGGAATTCTATAAACATTAGTATTCAATGAGCTCACACATAAGAATCAAGCGGCGAAAGGTCAGAGCTTCTGGGTGGCCATCACACCGGCCCGAATCGACCTAACCATTTCTCTCCAAATATCTCAGTCATCCAGTTCTGAACCATTCTAGAATTATGAATCGGGCAGCCGTCCATTTGAAACTAAAGGTGATGCCGTGTAGCATTTCTTCCAGAACGTTCATTATTTCGTTATTTAATTGATTTAAAATTTGTTTGAATTGAGACGATGGAGAAGTATAACTGGCCCGACAACGTAACCCCACCTTAACCCCAAACACACATTTACTCTAATCTCGTGCTGAGAGTGTGACACAATGGTGCCATGAGGATTTGCTGTAGCCCATTTATGGGAATTTCTCAAATTTATCATACCAACTTTGGTAAAAATTGCCTCTTCTGTCCATAAAATTTTATCTGATCCCCAATCCTGTAATTTATTCATATAACAACTACAAATTTGCAACCTCACCGCACTATCCACTGGCAATAGGTTTTGAACGTTACTCAAATGGTAAGGATGTAAATTATTTCGCTTGAGAACTCTATGAACCGTAGAATGACGAAGTCTCAATGTAGCACCAATTCTCCGAGTACTTGTTGTAGGGTACTCGCGAAAAACCTGCAATATTGCAGGTGCTTGTCTCCATTGCTGAGCATTTCCACCGCCTTCTCTAAGTCTTGAACCATTGAATGAACCAGTTTCACCGGAGTTCCTAAACACTTCAACAAATGTCTTTCTGCAAGGTTGCTGTTTGTTTGGAAAGCGCAATGCATACTCCCGCACCGCTGCACGGGAATTTTCATTCGCGAAGCCATAAACAAATAACATATCTCGATATTCAATATTTGATAAACTACACATGTTTTTTTCTGAAAAAGACAATGGAACCGTAAAAGGAGAAAACATTAACTTCAATTCATTAATTTATTGAATGACAGTTCCTGTCAAATTCTAAATAATTTTATTTGTTTTAAAATCGAGTAATACAAGCCTTCTGTGATATATTCTTTTACGATTCTTCTTTCTAATTTTCTTCTTCTAATCCAATAATATTAATTATTCCTAGTTTCTTAAACATTCAATATCCAGATATGTTATGCGTTTATCGTTTATTATTATTGAAAACTCATTTGTGGAATTGTTTAGACGCTCCGGTGAAACTAGCTCATTTGTGATCGAAGGATAAGGAATTTAATGTTCTTACTCTTACTCTTACCCATGATATTGCTGGTAACAAAATAATAAGAACAAAATTTGATATACCATTCAAAAGCCAGATCAATGTAATAGTTTTTTCCAAAAACAAAATGGCTACTTATCGATCAGTTTTCAGTCATAAATCTAAAAAGAAAATACCACTAATTTTGTTCATTTCACAATTTTTTCATTTACCCTTTCACAACACCCGGTATACAAAATTTTTCACCATTTTACCTATCATACACCAAATTCAATGCTCTTTCTGATGGTATAGTCAGATTTGATGTAGCTGTAAGAGTAACAGAGAAGAAAAGCAAAAAATTTCGTAAAATCAAGAAGTGATTAATAACTAGATAATCATTAAATTTTCGAAAAAATGTTATGGGACATTTTTTGTTGCAAATGACTTGTACTATCACCTACTGAAGTTTGGCACCTTTTACAGTAGACACCCTGTATAGAATATTTGGAAAAAAATTGAAATATGCGAACAAGAGATGATATTCAATTTATTTTGCAATTTCGTGGTACATAAACTTACTCAATTTCAATTAAATCTGCTATTATTATGCTGAATATCATCATTCGATTCATACTTACTTATACAATGATAGCATCGGATAACGTTTTGATTGAGACGTCACCAAAAAAAGGATGAAAAAGGTTTACTATTTATAAAAACCGTCTTTGTATTGTCGGCTATTTGTCTAAAACAGTGTTTATTTATTCTTTATCTAGTCCCGAATAAATGGACACCATTAAATCAGGTTCTAAGTTTATAAATATCAAATATCTGACTGCCAGATCACACATTCACCACCGAGGGTGATACAGTTGAGAGCTTTCGTCGACTTATTCTCCACTTTCTTTCGAGCAGGATATCTCTAATTACTTTTGATATTTTCGTCTGTTTTATCGCTCTAAAACGAGCTCATATCTCACACCGATTCCAAGTTCTTTATGGACATACTATGTGAATAATCGTAAAATGTAGCTTCTCAAGGGTATCAAATATGATAATGTTTTTTAAGGATTGAATTCTCTGACTTTTGATAGCAACCAGAAGAAATATATATGTATTAAATTTTTAGTTGTTGATATTTCCTCTGAATTGTATCAAAATTCCATTTTCTTTACTTCTTTACTTGATTGATCTGATAGATATTCACGACCTGTACTCTATAAGGCATTGAATGGCGAGAGAATCATTAGATAATATATTTATATATTTGCTGACAATTTTAAAGCACTTCGTTGTTGTAGGAGAAATTCTTTTGGAACTTGAACAATTTTCAAGTTGTAGAGAATCTAGTGGATGACTAGTAAAGATCATGAGTAAAGAGACAATTGAAGAGATTAAATGTTTTATCTTCATTTAAACACTTATACAGGGTGATTGACGAGTGATCGTACATAGTATATCTATCGTAAGAGTACATCAAGGGGAGTTCGAATCGGCACTTGGAATACAATGGATTTGGGTCGAATTTTCTAATCGCGATAACTCTTCAACGAATATACCGATTTAATTGATATTTTTAACCACAAAAAACATAGCAGATGTTAACAATACTGTTTGTGGTCGAGAATTAAATTTCAGGGCCGGTCTGAAAATTTGAATTTTTCCTCAAAATAAGAAGAATTTTGACTGTAGTGAAGCGATAGTTAACTGAGAGCACCTAATCCAAAGAATTGAGAAGGTTGCGATTTAATTGGAAACCAACCGGATGTTATTAGAAAATCAGAAACTAAACTACAAAAATTTATTACGTAATAAAATAACACTCTGCTAGCGGCAAAAGGCGGCGCTATCAAAAGAACGCGCGGTACTTGTCAAAGAAAAGCCGCGTTTTTTATTGTTGCCGCTTTTCTAGAAGTTTCGGACGGCGCGTTTGACGAGAACATTCGAGACTTTCGTTCACGCGGATATAAATGTTGCGCCTGCAGGAATTTGATTCATTCTGAATCGTAACTTGAGGGCAATACTACGTCGATACAAAGTTTATTATTAAATAGTACAAAGTGAGTGCAGCGAAGAAATCTTAAACATATCATTCTAATAACGATTAAGAGGAAGAATTTTTCTTTTGTATGGTGAAGGATAAGTGCATTTGTCTTATTTGTCGTGCGTCAGTTGCAATACCTAAGCGTGGTAACTTAGAGAGGCATCATAAAACGGTTCATAAAAACTATGTAAAGGATTTTCCACCACAGAGTGAATTAAGAAAACGAAAAGTACATGATTTGATATCTTGTTTGAAAAAGGAACATACCATGTTCACAAGACCAGTCAAACAATCAAAAGCTGCTACGATCGCGTCATTTGAAATATCTCATATATTGGCGAAACACAAGTAACAATTCGAAAATGGATCGGTTGTGAAGGAAGCATTTATTGAAGCGGGTGAGACTTTATTTGGAGGTTTTAAAAATAAAACAGAAATCATGTCTGCTATTAGAGAACTTCAGTTATCTCGTGCCACTGTCACAAGTCGTATCAAAATCATGAGTCAGGACATGGCAGATAAACTAAAACATGATATCATGAAATCTACATAATTTTCTTTACAGTTTGACAAATCCACCGTTATGACAGACACTGCCCCCAGCTGTGTATTTTCATTCGGATGGTATTCAATGACATATTGGCTAAGAAAAAATTTTTGACAATCATTCCTCTGAAGGAAAGACCCGTGGCGAAGATATATATGATGTTTTCTTCAATTTTGTAAATAACTACAAGCTGTTCCAGCAATGACTTGGAAACAAAAACGGTTTTGTGGCATTTTGTCGAGCTAATGAAGATTTCCCTTCATATTTTTCAACGTAGCTTGCACCGGCGGCTGCTTCAATTGAAGTTCGAAGATAGGTGGAAGATAACAGCTCTTCTAGACGAGAAAGGTGATAACACTCAGATGTTGATAAATGAAAAATGGCTAATTACGATATGAAGATATGGCAGACACTGCCCAGCTGTGTATTTTTATTCGGATGGTATTCAATGACATGCTGGCTAAGGAATAGTTTTTGACAATCATTCCTCTGAAGGGAAGATCCGTGGCGAAGATATATATGACGTTTTCTTCAATTTTGTAAAGACCTACAAGCTGTTCCAGCAATGACTTGGAAACAAAAACGGTTTTGCGGCATTGTGTCGAGCTATTGAAGATTTCCTTCATATTTTTCAACGTAGCTTGCAACGGCAGCTCTTTAAATTGAAATTGGAAGATAGCTGGAGGATAACAGCTCTTCTAGACGAAAAAGGTGATTATTCTGATTGATTCAATGACATGTTGCCTAAGGAATAATTTTTGACAACCATTTCTCTGAAGGGAAGACATGTGGCAAAGATATATATGACGTTTTCTTCAATTTTGTAAAAAACTACAAGCTACCAATATATAAATTAGTGTGCATTACAACCGATGGAGCACCAGCAGTTACTGGAAACAAAAACGATTTTGTGGCATTGTGTGGAGCTAATGAAGATTTACCTTTATTTTTTTCATCCCATTGCATTATACATCAATAAGTTCGTGTTCAAACGTTTTAAACAGTTGGAAGATAGGCAGTCAGCTGAACACACTGATTTAATTCTTCACACGGACGTCAGGTGGTTGTGTCGCGAAAAAATCCCCAGAAAGGTTTCAAGAATTATTGCCCGAAATAACAGCTTTTCTAGATGAAAGAGGTGATGATACTCAGATGTTGAAAAACGAAAAATGGCTGACTGATTTGGCATTTTTGACTGGCATCACAATGCACTTAAACACCATTAAGTTGGAGCTTTGAGATAAAGCAAGGAAAAACTATTATTATTGAGGTGATTAACGCAGTAAACGCATTCAAAAGTAAATTGCAACTTATGATAGATCCATTGAAAAAAAGGGATCTAAAAGCAAGGATTTCTCAGTTAAATTATGAGGCTAAATTATCGAATATTTTGGGACAATTCGAAATGCGTTTTTATGATTGCAGTAAATTGGCAAATATAGCATCATCTATGAGTTATCATTTTTCATATAAAAATATTGAGGAATTAGCTACTGAAATAACAAGTCAGTTTAATATGATTTCATGTTCTGTTGAAAATGAGTTTGTGCAGATTATATCAGATATACATCTCAAAGGTGCAGCATCTTATACAAATTTCTGGTGTTTTATATCTGAAAATTTCCGAATCTAAGGCAAATCGCCCTTGAACTGACGGTAATGTTTGGGTCACCTTACTTGGGCGTGTCTGCATTTTCTGAAATCAAGATAATCAAGTCAAAATATCGCAATCCACTAACTGACGATCATATGTTATCATGCTTGCGATTAGCACTCAGTGGTTACGTACCAACTAATCAAAAGTGTGCTGAGGACATGCAGTTCCACGCTTCAACATCCAAATTCACTCCTTGGTTAAGTTAGAC
The DNA here is from genome assembly GCA_013387265.2 of Cryptolaemus montrouzieri. Lineage (NCBI taxonomy): Eukaryota > Metazoa > Arthropoda > Insecta > Coleoptera > Coccinellidae > Cryptolaemus > Cryptolaemus montrouzieri. The sequence goes on from JABFTP020000021.1 coordinate 47,567,837, forward strand.
ACCACATGTAACTCTTTTGTTTTTTAACAACCAATAAACTCGCAATTTTGAATAGCTATGAATTTTTTCATTGATATTATAGAGAACCTAACTAAATCTAACCCAAACCTTGACTTAAATAATGTATATTATGCGGAAAGATAATATCTATATATGCTACGCTACACTCTACCTAGGTAGGTAGGCAGGTAGGTTGTATCGTGTATGTACGACAACCATGCATCAAACATATTTGCAACCTCTAAGAGTCAATGGTAAGTAGTCTAAAAATATCGAGGTAGATTGCCAGCAGTTCAAGTTTGAGCACCCCTGCTGTGAATATTTTTGACTGTTTTTTTGTTCAAATTTTTGTAATTTTATTTTGTTTAACTTAGACCATCATATCGTACTTCCATCAATTCCATACTTATTAGATGTTTTTCTTAAAGAAGCACTCTCCCTCACCTCAAGTATATCGTTTTCTAATTCGGCGATGGTATGTTTTTTCGTATTGCGTATTGTTTCAGAAGGTTCGTATCGAAGAAGCATTTTTCATGCAATTAACATGTGAGAGAAATTAAGATTAAAGAAAAATAAACAAAATGCAAACAGGACTCTCGTATTAAGGTTTTCGAATTGCTTCAAAATTTACTGAAAAATTTTCAAATTCCTATCCTAATACAAACAATATAAGGAAAGACATGAACCTCTGAGCATATCTCCCACACCCGCCATTCAAGCCTCCCGCATGTACAACTTTAACATAAAATGTTAATCATAGAAAATACAATCAATCTTAGCGAAGAAATATTAAGCAAACCCAAACTACAATAATCAGGCAGTACAATCGCAATGAAAAACAATACGTACCTCTATAAAGACAGCCGCAATCCCAAAACTACATAAATCAATAAAATCTAATCCGCCGCAACAAAAACACTTTTCCGAACCTAAGAGTAAAACAAACTAGACATGGTCAAAAATGGCGGCGTGCTTGTTGTTGACCTCCTGTACTCCACCAGTGATCAATAAATTGGCAAAAGAATTAAATTTCGTATTCAAAAATTTAACAAATTTCACAACTAAATATGCAATAAAAAAGTCAATTCACTTAACAAAAAAATTCGAACAGGTTCGAACCCCAATCAAATCATATTTAATTAGTTTGGATGTAGACAGCATGTTTTCCATCATTCCAAGAGACGAATGCCTTCCATTGGTCTCAGACATCTTAAACAAATCACAGGTTCATCCGGTTGTACAAAATAATTTCATGTTTTTGCTCAAGTTGTACCTACAACAGAATGATTTCGCATTCAGTAACAAATTTTATAAACAACCTCACGATCTATCGATGGGATCCCCATTGAGCCCTTTACTAGCTGACATTTTCATGGTGTATATGGAAGATAAAATATTCCATTCCTCCAAATCTATATCAGTACATTTTTGGTATAGATATGTAATCAATATACTAGCATCTTGTATAGGAAGCGCTAGACAAGTAGATCAATTTCTAACTTACATCATTTGCATTCATCCCTACATCTTTAGACTTAACAATTACTCATAAAAATAGCAGAGTAAGTTTTGATATATATCGAAAATCCACCTTTACTGATATTTGCATCCCTTATGAATAATCACTCATAAAAATAGTACAGTAAGTTTTGATATATATCGAAAATCACCTTTACTGATATTTGCATTCCTTATGAATAATCACTCATAAAAATAGTACAGTAAGTTTTGATATATATCGAAAATCCACCTTTACTGATATTTGCATCACTCATAAAAATAGTACAGTAAGTTTTGATGTATATCGAAAATCCACCTTTACTGATATTTGCATCCCTTATGAATAATCACTCATAAAAATAGTACAGTAAGTTTTGATGTATATCGAAAATCCACCTTTACTGATATCAAAGAAATAGCTAAGAACAATGGTTATCCCCAAATATAATAAATGGAATGATCAGAAAGATACAAACACAAATAGCCTGTCATAATATTTACCCACGTTTGGGATCAACTAATGCAGATAAATACATAAATATAAAATATATATGTATATATAAATATATATGTATATACAAATATGTATATATAAATATATATATATATATATATATATATATATATATATATATATATATATATATATATATATATATATATATATATATATATATATATATAGGGGTTTCACCCGACGAGTTGCCCATATATCTGTTCATGCAATCAAACTGATTTCATGAAAAAATATAAATCCACCACCCGGTATATAATACCATTGCCAGGCAATGATTATAATCAAAACATATCCTGGAATAATTATATATTAGGATAACGTTAAATGTTATGAGAATATATCAATCTACCAGAAAATATACATACTATAGCATCATCAGACAATGATATCAATGTTCCAACGAGTAGTGTCAGAAGCTTTCTCCCCGGAAAAATCCAGTGTACGGACCTTAGTCAAGTAACACTGAATGTTACTCATTAATAGTTTCCTTTGTGTGAAGTGGTGAACGATCGAATAGAATACTGCTCTGAATATAAATATGACAAAATTGTCAGTTAATTATATTACATTTATATAAACAAATAAATAAAATATGAAATGAGATTCTGAGCAGTATGAAACTAAAGATAAATATATATGACTCTACCTCATATATATATATATATATATATATATATATATATATATATATATATATAACATATATATGTACCATCATCAGGGACTGTAAAAGACACAAACTGTAGATAGATAGACATTAAACTAAAATAAGAATACACTTACAGCTATACGAAATTCAATAGATTGAGACACCGGAAGGACATAGATCACTCCATACATACTATCATATTTTTCATAGCAATTCACAATTATTTCATTATTTTACAGAATTGGAGGACCACACATCGAAACGGAAAAAGTTCAGATATAACTACACATTTTACTTGAGTTGTTATCTTGACTGAGAGATCGAGAACCGATCCAGATCTGCTCTGCTTGCTCCGACCGTCGAGCAAAATAGACCAATCGATCGAGTACTTGCTCTGTACACGACAACATTAATGGACACCTATTCATAAATTCGATATTAACGATTGGGATGTTTTACTATCTTGTGAAATCTATATATATATATATATATATATATATATATATATATATATATATATATATATATATATATATATATATATATATATCTATATGAAAAACATATTTTGGCCCTATCAGCGAAAATATTGCAAATGTTATTTCAAACAGCATAAAAAAAGTAGCTTTCAAAACCCACATGATACTCTCCCAAGAATTTTTCATTAGTGAAGATAAATTTGATAGATTCGACAAAAATGGAGTTTACAAGTTGTCCTGTATGGATTGTGAAGGAGTTTATATAGGTCAGACTGGTCGTATTCAAAATTAGATACGAAGAGCATCAATCAAATTACAGTTACCAGAGATACGAAGAAACTACTTTTACTTCACATTGCATCGAAAACGGCAATCATTTTCCACCCATAGATCAACTTCAAATCATTCAAAGGATGCCTTAAGGACGAAAGTTGAATTTCTTAGAATCCACAGAAATTTTCCAACTAAGACAAATTTCCCATAGAAATAATTCTCTGAACGACCAGACTGGCCCGGCTCATTCGTCCATATTTAGTTTCTTCAAATTATATCTGTTTTCAACATAATTCGTTTTTCACTTCTTGTTTGCACCCCAATAATTGTGTATCTATACCTGTTCATATAAACACCTCAAAAAAGTCTAGGGAACACTTACCAATATCTTTCAAATATGAATTTGATGAGTCGAATTTATAGAAATCTTTCGGTTTTGTTAGGATGTATTGTATATAATGTATTCTCAAGAAAACAAAATAATATTTGACATCTCCAAAGCAGCTATTATAAAAAAAATTGAAATTTGTGAGTAACGAAATTTGGTAAAACACAAAAAAAAACCTGAACTAATATTTTCGAAATGATATGGAAGTACTTAAATTTTTCAGTACCCAGAAGGTCCACCTCTGTTATTAATGACACTTTGGCATCGTCGCGGCATGCCCAATATTAAATTGTCTATTACATTTTGGCCTAAACCATTCCAAGCCCCCTGAACTGCTAATCGAAGCTCCTGTTCATGATGGAGGACGTTTTGACGCAGGAGGCGTCCCACACATGCTCGATGGGATTCAGATCTGGGGAGCAGGATGGCCACGGTAGAAGATCGATATTTTCGTTCAATAATTGTACAGTGTGGATCAAGAAAGGCTATAGATAAGGTGAAGAAAGCTGTAGGGAAAAACATGAAGGATGAGTATAGGTGTGAGGAAACTAAAATGAAAAATCCGAGTGTGATGGTGGCTAATATCGATAATGATTTGAAGAAAGAAAATTTGTTGGAGGCGATTCGTAATCAAAATGAAATATTCACAGAGAATGATGAAATGAATCTCAAGATACTAAGAAAGTGTGGCAATGGCAGGAGTTCTTATTGTGTATTGGAGTGCAAGAATGAGGTATTTCAAAAATTTATGTATAGTGAGAAAATTAATATCGGATTCAATAAATGTCCTGTTTTCGAAAATTTTTTCATACCGAGATGTTATAAGTGTTCGGCATTTTACCATCGAGAATCAGAATGTAATGTTAAAAACAAGATCTGCTATAAGTGCTCTGGGGAGCACCTGTCTAGTGCCTGTAAATCTGCTAGACCAAAATGTTATAATTGTCATAGAAATAACGTGCAATACAAAACTAAGCTCGATGTTGGGCACGATGCCCTAGATAAGAAATGTCCCATTTATGAAAGATATCTGCAGCGCCTGAAGGATAAAATCAATTATAATTAGTGAATAGTATCTCTTCTAATTTAAAAAAGAGTTTTTTCTCTTGCTGTATAGTTTTCTTTCTTGTTTGCTATGAGGATTGTTCATCTAAATATTCGGTCGCTCGTTCCTTGTATGATCCATTTGAGGCAATGGGTAACTGAAAATGACGTTGATGTGGTGATTATTTCGGAAACATGGTTATCGCCGGATATACTCGACACGGATATTTTCATACAAGGTTACAGAATATTTCGCTTGGACAGAAGTATTTCTGGGGGTGGTGGGGTTTGTATATACTGTCGTGTGGCTCTGAGGGTTGTTGAAAGTATACCTTTTCAATCTGTTCATTCTGAGCAGCTCTGGTTAACATTGAAGGTAAACGGAAAAGCATTCGCATTGGGTGCTTTGTATAAGGCTGGCTCGGCGTATGTGGACTTTTTCGGGGAACTAGAGGAGTGTTTGGGTAACATCCTTTTGACTCACACCTATATTATATGTGCCGGTGATTTCAATATTGATCCCTTTCAGGATACTTGCCAGGCCAGATATCTTACTAACATAATGGAAACTTTTGCATTGGTGCAGCCTGTTGACGAGCCGACGAGAATAACTAAGAACTCTGCTAGGACAATTGATTTATTTCTTTGCTCTGAGGAGCTCACTATAAGTGATTGTCGAGTTACAGATTCGAACATAAGGACGGATCACCAGATGATTCATTTGAGTTTAATTGTAGATGGGGTGTGAAGCGGCCGCAGTATCTGAGTTTTCGTGATTTTAGGAATTTCAGGAGGATTTGCTTTTGCAGGATTTAGCACTCACAGATTTTACCCCTATGATCAGAGATAGTAATATTGATAGCAAATGTCGATTTTTTGAAAATTTAGTCTTATCCCGCTTTGATAAGCATGCGCCAATTAGAACAATTATTATCAAGAAACGTAAACCCCCGTGGCTTACTGACAATGTGAAATTACTCATCTCTCTCCGCGATAAAGCTTTAAATAACTTTAGAAAATCGAGACTCCCTAAAGATTTTGATTATTATAAACAGTTGCGAAATTTCACTAATACAGCCATCAGAAATGAAAAGCGTGGTTACCTTCGTTTTAAAACTGGGGCCAATACGACTCGTATATGGAAACATTTACGAGAGTTCTCAATAGGAGTGCGACAGAAGGGTTTAATTCCTGAACCGATCAGTGACGTGAATGAAATGAGTAAATATTTTTCCAGTGTTTTTGCTGACAATCCTGTTCCAAGCTTGGAACTTTTGAATAAGTACGGTAATAGCTGAGGGATTCTATATCATTTCAAGTGTCAATGGTTACTGAAAGTCAGGTTTATGATGTTTTAACTTCCATTAAGTCTGCCTCGGTGGGTTCAGATGGTATAAGTGTCAAGATGCTTTTGTTGTGTTCACCTTTTATCCTAAAGTTCATATGTCACATAATAAATTATTGCATCGAGAAGTCAGTTTATCCAAAGTCGTGGAAAATGGCTCGTCGTTCCGATTCCAAAAGTACGCGATCCTAAGGATTACAGGGATCTCCGACCTATAAGTATATTGAGTGTATTGTCCAAAATTTTTGAAAAACTTGTCGCTGTCCAAATAAAAGCGTATTTGGAGTCGGAGAGTATTTTGCCTGATATCCAGTCGGGTTTCAGGGGGGGTCATAGCTGTACCACTGCCCTGCTCGCAGTGGTGGATGACATCATAAAGGCTGTAGACGATAATGAACTTTTGTTGCTCGTCCTACTGGATTATTCGAAGGCTTTCGATAGAATTAATCACGATTTGTTGTTGGCAATCTTTCATTATATTGGTTTCACTGAAAATACGGTTTTATTGTTTGAAAGCTATTTGACTGGCAGAACACAAAGAGTTTTGTACGGAAAAATTAAGTCTGATCCTATAGAGATCCCATGTGGAGTTCCGCAGGGATCCATTCTCGGACCGATATTTTTTATTATCTATACCTTTCAGCTCATGTGTTGTTTAATTTTCTGCTCGGCTCATTTATATGCTGACGACTCACAGCTCTATTTACAGTTTTCGCGCGACTCACTTGATGAAGCTCTAGAAAAAATTAATATAGATTTGGATAACATCTTTAAGTTGTCGGAGAGTATGTGTCTGAGCATTAACCCTTCAAAAACTGTAGTTATGCTATTTGGAAGGAAGGTCATGAGAGAGGCATGTAAAGATCTAGTTAAGATATCTGTGAATGGCGCAGTTCTTCCTCTGACTAGCGAGTATCGTAATTTGGGTTTGATTATGGATAGCGATTTGAGGTTTGATTCTCACATAAACTTGCTAATTAAAAGAGCTTTCGTGAATGTCAAATTGATTTATGGTTGCAAAGAATTTCTCGATATTCGACAAAGAAAAATGCTTTGTGAAGCGCTGGTGTTGTCTCACCTCAATTATTGCAATACCGTATATGGCCCATGTCTGACAAAACAGAATGTGGCCCGAGTTCAGAAAATTCAAAACTGGTGTGTTCGAATTGTTTTCAACCTTAGACGCACAGATCGCACGTCCTGCAGACTGCAGCAATTGGGTTGGTTGAACATGGCGAATCGAAGAAGGCTGCATGTGCTGAGTCTGTTTTACATAATTTTGAATGAGAAGAAACCTCCTATCTGCACCGACGAATCAAATATAGAACAGATGTTCATAGCATCAACGTCAGGTTCAGACATAAACTTGCCATACCGCGTTATCGTTCTTCCATGTTTCAGCGTTGCTTTTCTTATATTATTGTAGATGAAATCAATAAAATACCGAGTAGTCTTTTAGGTTTGAGTTTGGATGCATTTAAGAGGAGGGTGAGGCAATGGCTTTTTGAGAGCCAGTTAAATGAGATGTAGTCTTTCCTTGTTTCACCAAGAAGAAAAGATCTTTTATATATGGAGTGCATGAATTAATTTTGATTTATTTTAGTGTTAAATTTTGTTTTTCAAGATGAATAGTTGGTAAGATTAGTGATAAGTATCTCTTGCATAATGATGTTTCCGTACAATTGTGGGTACACTTGTCTAGTATTTGTTTCTATTTTATTCAGGTTGGATTAATCAGCTATGCTGTATCCTACCTTTTGGTATCTCTCAATGTACAGTAACACTCACTCATAATAAGTTTAAGGCCTCTAATGTAATTGATAGTTATAATTATTATTTCTGTACAAGATGCCAATAAAATGCTATTATTATTATTATTATTATTATTATATCATTCTCTTCAAGAACATTCAAGACAACTCTTGCACGATGAGGAAGGGCATTATCTTGTTGGAAGAGTGGATTTTGTCCCATTGTTTGTAGAGACGGTACCACTACAGGTAAAACTATTTAATTTGCGTAAGAATTTCCCGTGATGTTGTTCTATATGAAAACGAGGTCAGTTCTTCCACCAAGGCGTATACCTCCCCAAAACATCACTGATCCGCCTCCTTGTCTAACAACTTCTCGAGCATGCTGGAGACGGTTTTGCTTTCCAGGTTCCCTCCATATTCGAATTCTTCCCGAATCGGGATAATAACTAAATCTAGATTCATCACTGAAGAGAACTGTGGCCCACCCCTCTTGATTCCAGTTTACGTGTTCTTGGCACCAAGCTAAACGAGAAGCGCGATTTCCATGGGTCAGTTGTGGAACTCTTAAAGGACGTCTGGAGTGGAGTTGACCTTCTTGCAGTCGATTTCTCACAGTTTGGTCGGAAATATGTACATTATGAACTCGTGATAGCTCTTGAGCTAATTGAGATGCTGTGGTAGTACGATCTCTTCTGGCTTGCGAAACCAAAAATCGGTCTTGGGCGACTGTAGTAATCCTGAAACGACTTGTATGGCGTTCTTCTACGCTACCTGATTCATTGAAACGCGACCATAAACGGTTTATGACACTTGGGCTACTTCCCAGAACCCTGGATACTTCCCGTTGTGAGCTCCTAGCTTGGAGCATGCCAACGGCTCGTAACATCTCTTCTCTAGTCAAATGTCGTCTTTCCATGGTCGAATCACAAAACCTGAATCTTTTATTTGTGCTTACAACAGAAACAAAGTGCCAACTAACTGATTTCAAACACTGAATACATGAAATGATTATAAAGCAGCTTCGCATCTGCTGCAATTTTAGTTCATTATAAAAAAACTGAAATCTGTTGCGACACTCTACAGAATTTGGTGAGAAATTGATGCAGGTGTTCATTTCTTAAAAAAAATCATCCATATTGATCGTTCTGGATACGATATATCGATATTCAGAAGTGTTCCCTAGACTTTTTTGAGGTGTTTATGTATTTCAACTTTAGTTCAGTGCTTGCTGTCAGCTGAAGATCGTCGATAAACCAAAATTGCAATCCTAATAATCAATAAACTCTGGTGATAGTATAATACATAGTTAAATTGCTTATTTTCATTATAACTACCTATGACCGTCTTGAATGTCGTTGGCGCGAAATTTAAGTTGAGTTTTAAAGGGTGGTTCAACTCTCTCACCTGAGCAAATCTCCCTGACTTCACCTACTTTATAATCTCAACTTTTCAAGCAATTCAAAATAAAAAATTAGTGCGGTAAAGGCCGGTAATGTCAGTACATTGCATCGATCGATTTATACCAAATCTTTTCGGTAAGTTAATTGAAATTCTGTTGGACAATTCCTGCGTCATACGGTTGTTATTGGCGACATGGTTTCTGTTGAGACCAGTAGCCCTAATGGAGTATGTCATCAAGTTTATTCAAACAAATAATGCATAATCTCCTACTATACATTTTGCTCCATATAAAGATATTTTACATTTTTCAAAAACAGATCCGAGTACGACACGTAAATATCAACCTATTCATAAATATTTTCTATTGATGTTGAGCCGCTCAGTGAGATCATTTTCATGACACTCGTTTGAATCCACATATATTATTTAAAACATTTCGTGTTTTGTATTCAAAAAGGCTACAGGCGTTTTCAGAAATCAGAATAACATTGTATATCTATTCGCATTAATCTACATAAGCTTAAAACTGTATGAATGAAGTTGAAAATTGCCTTCATAAATTGAGCGATTTAGAAATAAAGGGCAGGAAACCTGCCACTACTATGTAATTTATATCGTTCGGTAGCACGGGACTTTCTGAGTGATGACCATAACGGATATTGACTTTAATATGTCATAATCTATATAAAATGACATTGCTAAATGAGAAGTAGCAGCAGGTTTCAGAGTAATGAACATGCAAGACGTTTAAATCTGACTACGATAATTTCATAAAATTGATTCTCGTCAATATAAAGTTAAACTTCAATAACACAGTGTTCGATGATTCTTTAGCTCTGTTTTGAAGTATTTTAATACAGACAAAAATTTGAAAGTATTTAGGAATTGTAGTATATTAGTATAATGTTAGGAAGACTTAGACATGCGCAGCTATGAGTATAACTTTAGTCAGTCGTCTTGTCGTATTAATGAAAGATATATATTTTTGATTTGTACATTATTCGACTTGCTGAATAAAGTTTGTACAAAGTAATTGTTAGTTTTGGGGCTCAACGTTGAAAAAACATTGCCTTTAGAAAGTCAGGAAATCGAAGCAATTAACAAACGTGATGGTCGCCGTTTCGTTATTCTCCCAATTTCAAATGTAATTCGAAATAAAGTCTATAGTTTTTTCAATACAAATATTCTAAGGTAATCCGTCCATTTTTGCTTGCTTGCAATTCAACTGAGCTCGTTATATTCCTAACTACAAGTTCCCGAATTTCACATGGCGGATTACAATTTTATCAACAATAATATTCTAGATATTCCTCGTCACAGTATATATAGTATAGTACACACAACCAAATTTATATGGAATTACCCAATATTTTGAATATTTTCTCAGGGATTATGGAAATTTCGAAGGATTGTTAGAATTGATCCTTTTGAGATATTTCAATTGAAAAAGGAATAAATTAACGTTTATTTCAAGAAAGAAACAAATAAAAGAAAATAAGAGACTTTCCTCATGTAGTAACAAAATAGAAAATTGTTTTCTCGCGAAGTAGGTGTTCTTTCTCGACCTCAGTAGTTTGTATTACCTTCTCTTGCCCTGATATAAGCCTGAATACTGCTAGGCATGCTTTGGATTAGATTTTCGACCTGCTTGGGGATGATATTCTGCCACTCTTCTGTGGTGGCTTGGATGAGCTATTATGGGGTTCTTGGGCTATCCTGGTGCGATTTAGTTTTCCTTTTGAGATAATCACATAAATGTTCAATAGGATTTAGGTCTGGAGAGCAAGCTGGCCAGTCCAAAATAGTAATTACCTCTGTTTCAAGATAATGTCGCGTGGAGTTGCTGGTATACGGAGGTGAATTATCTTGCACAAAAGTGAAATTCTCACCGTGGGCACCTCGCAAGAGTCTCACTATGGGCTCCAGCTCTAGGTCCACGTAATTTCTTGACGTTACACTCTCAGGAAACGAAATCAAATCTGTTTTGCCTCCCAGAATAATGCCACCCCAAAACATCACACTGCCCTCTTGGTATTTCGGAATTTGTCTTACTGTTCGGAGTCTAGCTTGTCTTCCACGACCCCTCAAAACCCGAATCCGGCGGTCATCTGATCGAACACCAATTCTGGTCTCATCCGAAAAAAGAACATTTCGCCAATTCTCAATATTCCAATTTGGGAGTTCGATACACCAATTAAGTCTGTTAATTTTTTGTTGTCTGGTTAGCACTGGAACTCTTAAGGACCTTCTGCTGTCTCTCCCTTGAACGAAGTCTTTGACGTATCGTTCCGACTGATACACTGATGCCTGTTCCTTCCAGAAAAGGCCTTTGGAGTATAGGGTTCGACACACTAGGGTCTCTTCTTGCAATTTGGTACAAAAAGCGGTCTTGTTCTTCAAAAGTGATCTTCCTACGACTTCTAGGCCTATTTTGCTGAGATTGTAGCTCTACAAATCGGGCGTACGTTTTTGAAATCACCCCCTGTGATACCCCCATTGTGGCCTCTATACCCCTCTGTGTCACCCCTTCTTCAACGAGAGCAATTATTCGATCCCTCTGCATATCGGACGATCCAACGTAAGGCATTTTCAATTATGATTATAGGCTTTTTTAAATTTTGAAATTCACAGTTTCAAATCTCAGTGACGACTGAGTACAATATCCCGAGCATGTGGCGATAATTCAACATTTCTTATACTACTATCCAGTTTTTTTACCACAAAAAACTTCATTCTTCACAAGTAGTCGAAGATCCATGTTTAAGAACAATCAATAATGTGAAATACCGGGTGATTCCATATAAATTTGGTTGTGTGTATAATATGAATAGTAAATAACGAAATACTCAAAACCGTTCCAAAGGGATTTCGCAATTACAACTAGCTTGCATATTTGACTAGCTCCACAATGAAAGTTATAACGAAAAATTAAAAACACTAGACAACATAATTGCACTTTTCGTCTAATGAATGACTTATGTCACTCGATGTTTACTATTTTAATGTCACTGATTTCTCAATGTATCCTCATTTGTTTTCTAACAACTCTTTCATACGAGCTATAGCTTCTTTTAAAAAACCAGCTATATAATTTGCTTTTAATTAAAAGAAATATTGATTTAACTTTCTATAATTTAATATGTCATCGCCACAAAGAGTTTCTGTGAATGATACATATCATTTTTGTTCCATTTGCGGAGAGTGAATATTCAAAGAATACCTTTCAAATGTGACAGAGGTCACAGTCAAGCTTACAAAAGTTACTTTGGGCATCCGCTGGAAATGTGTAATAAGCCTTTGGTTTCTCAGGAGGTTTGTAAAACGTGCATTGAGTTTTTACGTTTATGAACAAACAATAGAAAAACTTTCCGGTAGGAAACTGCTATCATCTGGAAAGAACGAATGCAATTTTTGTTTGGTGAACCTAACATAGCATTAAACGAAATAATCGAGCCAAATGGGACAAAGACGAACTCTGAGCCCTAGAACTTTCCATGTACCTTAAGCTAATGTTTCACAGCAAAAGTTAACTGATATTGAGACGACCTTATCGGAAATTTGTAACTGTCACAGTCTTCTTATGAAATCCTGGTTTCTAGGCTGAAAGAAAGGAACTTAGTAACAAAAGAAAATAAAGTTTGTTATTACCGCACCAGAGAACAGGATTCCCTTAAATATTTTGATGAAGAAGGCATTCATACACATACATCTTTTGTTTTGGTTATTGACAAAATTAACAACAACAGGTTGATATGTTTTGATTTTAAATACGGTGATTTCTCTTTTAGGCAAACAAAGTTATTCCACAAAGTAACCTTGTTTTCTCTTCTTGTGAGAAAGTAGAGCCAAAAATCAACACTGGAATAAAGAGGAAAAGTGCTAATTCCAGGACTACAACACGTGTTAAATCCATCTTGCGAATCAAAAATCGCATAATATTGCCTCCGTTGCATCTTAACTTAGAACTTATGAAACAATTTGTTTAAGCTCTTAGCAAAAATGGAAATTGTTTCCTTTTCTTGTTTCAAAAGTTCCCAAACCTTAGTATAAAAAAGATATAAGCGGGCATCTTCGATGGGCTACAGATTATATCATCACTATTCTCAACACGTTGAACAACTATAGAGTCACTTTCAAATGCTTGGTTGTGACATGAGTATCAAGTTACACTTTCTTCACAACAACATTCACTATTTTCCTGCTAATCTTGGGGATCCAAGTGAAGAACAGGGCTAGCGATGGCCCACTATTCGGGCAAATATACTAAAACAGCCATAGTCAAAGCATGAATTTGATGGAAATAAAGTTTCAATGAATATAAATGTAAGCTGCTTATCGAATAAAATAGAACTCCTGTATTTCAAACTAGAGGAAGAGAAATGTAATTTCATGTGCTTAGACCAAACATTGGCTCAAGAATGAAGAAATTGGAAAAGTTTTTGTTCCAGGCTTCCTAATGGCAAACTCTTTCGGCCGCAAATCCCATTCTCATGGCGGAGTCGCTATTTTAGTGGAAGAATCTGAAAAATTCACACAGGTTAATATAATAGATAAGTTTACTGTTGAAGTTCAGCTGAGATGACAGTAATCCATCTTACAAAATTGAACATCATCCTTCTGTGTGTCTATAGGTCACCAAAGGGTGACTTGAATGTTTTCATTACCCAAATGGATAAAGCCCTCAATGAAATAGCAACGTCTATTGAGGCTGATCATATGATTGCAGGGGACATAAACGTCTGTTTCTATTGTGAAAATTCTGAAACAAATGAAGTGCGGGACCTTATGAATTCGTATGGTCTTCGCTATTTATTTTCTGAACCATATGGGGACTCCCAAAGGTGTGTGGATAACATATTTACTAATGTCGATATCAGTAACAGTTTTAGTATTAATCTCCATATTTCTGATCACTATACGGAATTCGCAGATTTTGCTGTCACAAAAACTCCTACAAAAAAAAACAAATACGAGTACATGAGAGTAATAAGTGACAAAAATAAAGAAAACTTCTTGAAATACCTTGAAGAAGCGGACTGGAGCCAAATTCGTGGAAACGCTGAGGCTAGTTATAACGCTTTCCACAACATCCTTCTAAATGGGTTCGAATACTGTTGTCCTGTAAAAAATGGGAAAGTCAATAAGGCCAGAAAGAAAATAAAATATGGGATCAGGAACTCCAGAATCAAATAGATAAGATTTTCGTAATTCCGAATATGAGACAAAAGCAGTGTGGACCATCATCAACAGAAAAACGAAAAATAGAACTGACGACGATCTGTCAAAAGCACCGACAAGTGAAGCTTTCAATGACTATCTTGTCAATGCAGCACAAAATTTAATCGCTTCTAGAATTCCACTGGAAACTGAGCCGACCGGACTGACTAGTCATCTCAAAATGATGAAAAGGAAAACCTCATCCATGTATACCGTCGGAATTTGCACACAGGAGTAGAGCAAATTGTGAAAAAAATTAAACAAAAAGATACAACTTAATAACATTGGTGATTGGATAATATCTAAACCTCTCAGCATCATAATAAACAAATGCTTGGAGGAGGGTGTGTTTCCCGAAAAAGTTGAAATAACCAGGGTTGTTCCAATTCCTAAAAAGAATGCCAAAATTGACTGTGGGAACTACCGACCTATATCTTTATTGCCCACGATTTCGAAGATTTTTGAAGCTATCATAAAAGTTTCATAAACAGTAAATCTATCCTTTGTAGGCACCAACATGGCTCTAGGAAAAATAAATCAACAATAACTGTGTGAACCATTCGAAGCTTTCGGATGAAAAAGATTTTTTTTCAATTGAGTTCATTAAAATAAGATCAATTTCAAAGAAGTTGTGTTTCCTTGCAGAATGGGCCATGCAGTATATTTTCTAAGCTAGAGCTGATACAGAAGTTTTAATCACTGATTTTATGCCATAACTGAATCATCAGAATTGCTGTTGTGCGGTGATATAAGAAACAAAAGATTTATGCTAATAGGCAACATGACCTAAGCGCTTTCAAATTACTAAGGAGCCGCTCAAAAAGACTAATTACGCAAGAATATGAGAACGCCTGCAGCAAATTAAGACAGACATTCCGAATGAAAGCAAAGAGTTTTGGCATTTTGTGTCAGCCAAAAAGTCAATCAACAATCCATCTGAAGTTACCTTTCGGAATGTCAGTGCTATCGTCACTCTCGGTATTTGTAATCTTTTTTCCGATTTTTTTAGCGCCAACCTATACCTATCCAGCAGTGCAGTCGGGTTCTGCGATTCTTTTATTGGGACTGCAAGTTTAATTATTTTGAGCTTTGTTGACATATATAAATTGAATATTTTGTATTCTTTGGACCCAAAGAAGGGTGCGGAGCCTGATGGTATTCCAACTTTTTTATTCAGAGATGTGCACGGGGTCTGACCTTTTCGCTTTGTTTACTTTTCAATCGATCTCTTCAATTCGACATTTTTCCCGATCTGCGGAAGAGAGCTACGATAGTCCTAGTATACAAATCTGGAGATAAAAACGGTGTGGAAAATTATCGTCCAATCTGTAAGCTGAAGATACTTGAACGAGTAATTTATAAATATCTTGTTTTTATTGTTAAACATCTCAAACAACACGGTTTTTACCGTAATCAGTCTACTAAGCCTAATTAAGTATTTTATGTTGAATTTATTGTAAAAAGTATAGACGAATGGGTTCAGGTCTACTCTGTTTATACCGATTTCTGTAAAGCTTTCGATTGAACACAATCTTTCGATAAAATTATCCGAGATCGTGCGATTGGGGTCGTTCTGGGCTGGTTTAATCTTACTTACCTAACCGAGAACAGTTGATCCGTATTGCAGGTTCTACCTCTGGCTCCTTTATGGCTCCTCAGGGGAGTCATTTGGGACCGATGTTGTTAGTTTCATGAATAATTAATATCAAACATTGCTGTAGACACTCTGAATAATTATTCTATGCAGATGACCTCAAGGTTCTTAGGAAAATTCGTACGTTCGAGAATTTCCTTTTGATACTTACTCTTACTAAACGTAGAGATCAATTCAGTGGTCTGGAAGTCACAATCGAGAGCAAGCTGCTTTCCGACCTTCACATTGAGAGGATTGTCAGAACCGCTTCCAGAATGCTAGGATTTGTTTATAGATAAAGTAAACATTTTTAAAACAATCATACAATACAAATCCGATCACGCATATGTTTTAAGTATACTGAATTTTGCCTCTGCAGTATAGAGCCCGCAATACAATATATATTGAACTAATTTCGAGTCAGGTCAATATAAATTTCTTAAATAATAATTTAGCCTTTGATAATTATGAGTTTTTGCGCCGGTTTTTTGAAGTCATTTCGGATCGAAGGGTTTTCAATTACCTGATTATTTTTCATAAAATTATTAACAGAAAAATAGATTGCTGGCTTTGGTTGTTTTCGGGGTCCCACTCAGGAACCTGAGGCAGTGCAAACAATTAACAACTCCTTTCTCAAGAACCAACTGCTCCCTGTATAACCTCCGTTTGTTCTATCTTGGCAATTAATTTTGTGGTAAAATTGATTTCTTCAATGTATCCGGATAGTCATCAATGATTAATTTGAAAAAGTATTTCATGAATAATATTTAATTAATTTCATTAATTTTGATTACCAATTGTAGGTTTGTTTCATTTGTTGTGGTCAATTTTTCTTTTTTATTTTAATTTTTATCTAGTATTTAAGCAAATTTTTTACAATTTTAATTTGTAAACCGTGGAGACTTCAATGGGAACTTCCTGTTTATGTCCCAAATATAAATGAAATTAATAAATCTGAAAAACTGAAAAATGAGCTTCGAAATAAAATCAACACGTTTCGTTCAATATTTTGCGAAAATTATTAATTTATTGAAAATTAACGGATGCGGCACATTTCGTCCTGCCGTACAGAATCTTATCGCAATTCTATTAATCACAAACCATAGTTTTTTAAATTTATATATTAGTCATTTTACAAGTGTCATTTTACAACTGAATTACGAGCCCTCTCGCTCACTACGTTCGACAAGTGATTTTATGATCTTTTTTCAACAAATTTTTTGCTTTCCAAATATTAGTTTGTTGTCTAATAGGAATTTCTAATAGGAACGCAATTTTTCTCAAACTTTAAAACGGATTGAATTCCATAAAATATTTTAACACTCATTGTTCTGCGTGGTTTTTCCAAAATTTCCGAAACACTAATTCCTCACATTCTAATCTTGAACACAATTTTGCATGCTCCAAACTTTAAAACTGATAACAATCCCACACCAAGCATTCAACTCTATATTACACCCGCGGATGGATATTTTTACTTTATAATTAAATTGCTTAATACAATTTTTCTGATGAACGAATTCCTTACAACAATCTAACCTATCTCCCACCTTAAGGAGTGGTATACCGCAAATTCTGTTATCAAGATCTTAAATATAATTTTTTATATCTCGTACTTAAAGACCAAAAAAATTGCTGGAACAGAGTGAATTGCATGTGAAATTTCTACCCTTATTTCACACCTATGTGTCCAAAAATTGTGAAACACTTCGTGTGAATTGGTTTCAATATTAAGTTTCCCACGATTTTTAAGAATGTAAGAAATTTTTTATTTAAAAATGAAATTATACTTTCAGGAAGCTTGATCTTTGAACTATTTTTCTACTTAGTCTCCTTTTTTTTCCCCCAATTTCTTCAGCCGAAATATCCTCTCTAGAAAACCAGTATCGAAGAAGTTCGCCGCCAGACCGTTGAGAAACTTGGTGACTAATTCTTTCAATTCTCCATCTGCTTAGAATTGTTGGCCTCCTAGGAGATCTTTCACTGTCGGGAAAAGATGGAAGTGTCTGGGTGCTAAATCAGGACTGAAATGGGGTGGCTAACGAGATCTCAGCCGAATTAGTCGATTACCTCCTTTTTTTTCTGAGAGATGTGGGGCCGAGCATTTTCGTGGTGAAGCCTTATGCCCTTGGCCAAATTTCCTCTTCGGCGATTGTCGATTGTCCTTCTAAGTTTTTTGAACATACGTACATGCCTAATTTGAGATATGAATTTCTGGTCTAAAAAGACCACAATAACTCGACTAGTAGCACACCCTTCCAGCCAAAAAAATACCTTAATTTTCTTGAATTTGAGCTGCGTTAACTGTTACCAAGTCTGGAAACAGAACTCTTGGTTCAAAAACTGCGAATTATTTATTATCAACCATCTGATGAAGTGGGAATGTAGTTTCGCTCAGTTTCATTCAATTGTTTTCATTTTCATAGAAATTAATTTCAGATGTCTTATAGAAAATTTATTAATGTTATTTTTATGATGCTTTGGCTGTGTTGAAATATACATTTCACGTTCACTCTTAATCTTGTTCTGTATTTGTGTTTCCTTCAACAACTTTAAGGATTCTTTTCAGATTCTTAAGTTGAATTTCATTCAAATATTTCCCGATCAAATAATCAGTATTGCTCCAATTTTTATTCATTCTCTTATTGAATATAAGAGGAAGTTCAATATCATTCATAATTGCAATTATGATCTGATTCAAGCTTTCAAGTTTTGCGATTCAAGAAGCTTGAACTTTCACACTTTTGTGAAAAAAAGAGCTTGACTTGACTTAAATTCTGAAAACAAGAGCTTGACTTAATTTCATGTCTGGTCAAAACAGGCAGCTTGATTCTTAAGTCAAGCTGTGAATCCCTAATTCTATCGATCCAAACAAAATAGCCTCGTAATGGATAACTTTTTGGGATAAATCTACGATTATATTAACCGATGAGGTCAACACTGTCGTATTGATATTAGTATGATTCTACTGGATTATGTGATCTCATAGTGAATATCCAGAGAAAATCAACGTGTGAGCAAGTATACAATTTGTGGTCGTGTTATAAATCCAAAGTTCTTAGTTAATAATCTCACAGGAAAAAAGTGAATAATTTTTCTACCAAGATTTAATTCTTGAATCTGAAGCCACTTTATTTTCAAATGAAACACACTCATACTCATCCGAGGGAAAAATATGGTTTCAACAAGATGAAAAATTCTTAATTGTATAAAATGAATACACAGGGTGTCCGTGAATTGCGTGTACAACGTTATACCACAGATTCTTCAGCTCGGAATAAGTCCAATTAGGACAAATTACCTATATGAAAATTTTCTTCGTTTGGCCACTTTGTTTGGAATTCAAAGATTTTTTTTCTTATTTTTTAAATAATTCGAGAACGACTCGAACGATAGAAACCATATTTGGTATGCGTCATCGGGTGCGTTATTCACGTTTTTCAGTGATCCACTCAATGACCTTGACGTTTTATAAGTATCCCTAAAAACTCGAACGTGTTTTTAATCAATCATAATTTCTAACTGTCTGTGTTAGCAAAACTGTTTTAGATATTAAGTAGTTCGGCTAATTTTCAAACTTTTTCGTCTCTTGAGAAATTTTGATATGATGAGCGGTTCAATCACAAAAAACAGTTTTTCAATTTCATGATCTCATTTATTCAACCACCTAGCAAGTCAAAAATAATACATACTGACCATGTTGGCTTTAGATTTGTTTCTGTAGTCTCGCAGATTCTCATTTTATTATGCTTGACAACCTGTTGTCGCCAAATGATGTTTTCTAGGTTGCTAAATCGGATCAGGCAAATAGGAAATTCAATGTTCAGTAGTAGAAAAATCGAAAAATTCGAAGAAGAAATTTAATAAGTTTTTCACAATGACTATTTAAAAATTTGAGAACAGGTTGGCCAGTTGGAAACTAAATAAGAAAAAACAACACTTCAGAATAACGATTCATTAGTTTATACCCAAAATTTCACTCAACTATAGTAAATGTTCAAAAATTCCACCATTTACAGAATACAGGAGTTAATCCTCTCTAAGAAATTAAATTGGTCTCTTGGCATTACTTCAGAGTCATTTTTGAAGGAGTTGGCCGCATATAAAAGTCTCATATGTAACTCTTCTCGGGTGTCAATTGGAGGAGAATACACTCTAGATTTTAAAGATTATGCATACCAGATATGGTTTCTATCGATCGAGTAGTTCTCGAATTATTTGAAAAATAAGAAGAAAATCTT
The DNA here is from genome assembly GCA_013387265.2 of Cryptolaemus montrouzieri. Taxonomy (NCBI): domain Eukaryota; kingdom Metazoa; phylum Arthropoda; class Insecta; order Coleoptera; family Coccinellidae; genus Cryptolaemus; species Cryptolaemus montrouzieri. The sequence continues at coordinate 47,588,278 of JABFTP020000021.1, forward strand.
TGGATTTGGCGACCTCTAGCGGCCAAACGAAGACATTTTTCATATAGGTAAGTTGGCTCAGATCTACTTATTTCGAGCTTAAGAATCTGTGGTATAACGTTGTACACGCAATCCAAGAACATCCTATATAATAAAATTCGAAACTAAAATGGTGGCTGTTCCTACCCTGTTCATAATCAAAGCAGAATGAAAATTCATTCAGAACATAACTGACTACAAACAGAAATTTACTTTTCTTGTTCTCCTTCTTATCAATAAATATTGCCAAACGTTTTAATGAACTTATTCCATTTAAAGTCCACAGACTGTATGAGCAACTCGTCGGGGTTAAACCCTATTATATTTATACTGTTCTGCTACATATATAAACTATTAAATACGTCTCTGTATAAATCAGAGTATTAATGCATCCATTCTTCGAGATTACCCGTTAATTAGCGGGAATGAAATGAATAAGCATGCTTTACAAAATATGACATTATGTTTCAACAAATTGATAGAAATGACGACGATCCATATATGTATAAGCCTATTATGTCCTCCATTTTTTCCGCCTGTCTCCGCTTATTAATCGGGAAAGAGTAGGCAGATCTCATTTTAGTGTTCCATATTTTGATAGGAGATCGTCTCAATTACGACAGATTACCAAGTAAGACCATATGGCAGAAATACAGAAGTATACATAATAATAAATCAAGATTGCCTTAAGAAAACGAAAAATTATGATGAGTACTAAAATAATTTCCAGTTGCTCAGCTTTCGTTATTTGCGGAATTCATACAGGGTAGACAGATTTCCATATATATAAAAAAGGGGTTCATCCGAAAGAGTGTCCCATCTCTCTGTTCATGCTATCAAAGCGATTTCATGAAAAGATATAGAGCTACCACTCGGTAATTAGTACCATTGCTAGGTAATGATTATCATCGAAATATGTCTTGGAAAAATCATATATTAGGATAAATCATCGAATCGATCACTACTAAGAATATGAATGAAATTTTCAGCAAATTATATTACATTCATTAAACAAATAAATAGAATATGAAATAATTCGATTTTGAATAGTATTAAGTAAAAAGAAAACCTCTCTTTACCTCATTATTTCTTTCAGAAACTGTTCAAATAAATTTCTCTTCACTCCCAAACGTCAATATTTTTGTGATGGTTTTAAGAATAATTCCAGTTGTAGAAATAATGAACGGTAGAATGAATATTTTTCACTTTCCACAATTTTTCATCTCGTCTGTTAGAATCATATATTTAGAAATATTTTCAGTACATTTATTTTGTACATTATGCATGTCGGGTATGGCAATATAAATTATTTACGTTGATTTTGTTATTTTGTTAACCAGTAAAAACGATATCTATCTGGTCTATTGAATTTATTGTTTATATATATATATATATATATATATATATATATATATATATATATATATATATATATATATATATATATATATATATATATATATATATATATATATATATATATATATATATATATATATATATATATATATATATATATATATATATATATATATTAACTAAAGAGAAAACCTATAAGTATACCTCATTATTTCTTGTGGAAAGAAACCTACGAAGAATATTACAAGATTTGATGACTGTTGTCTTCTTAAACGGTTCAAATAAATTTTTCTTCAGACCTAAAATCTCAATAATTTTGTAGAGATTCCTAGGAATAAGACCTGTTGTAGAAATAATAATTGGTAGAAAAATATTTTTCATTTTCCACATTTTTTTATCTCGTCAGCAAGCATCATATATTCAGAAATTTTTTCATTGTATTTATTTTGTATATTATGTGTGTCCAGTATAGCAATATCAATTATATATGTTATTCGATTTTGTTTATCCATAAGAATGATATCTGCTCTGTTGCAAAGAATTTTTTATCAAAGTAAAGTTTATATTTGTCGTTTTTACAAAAAATCTCAGGTTCATATTTGTGAAATTTTTTCCCTTGGTAATTAGGTCATGTTATATTCCTAAATTAAAATAAATCATATTAGCGACGGCATTTTGATGTGTTTTCTATATTTTTTGTGAAAACATCTTGATCTTGGATCGCAATTGCCAAGCCTTCTGTTTAGCGAACAATTCACTAGATACTAACCATCTGTTTGATACGATTTCATCAATATAATAATTTTTTAATTCTTTAGGGTTCATTCCGTGTAATTCCTTCTGCATCCAACTTTCTCTTTTAGATTTATTATTCAATATATCAAAATCTACCTTCTGCATTGTCAAGTTCAGAGGTGTAAGATTATAATCTGAAGCAACAACAATATCATGTAATTTAGACGTTCTCTGTTCATCATGAAAATGGAAACGTAGATGAAAAATCTGTTTACTATGAAGATTGTTCAAATCAGTTAATCCTCGACCTCCAAGATGTCTAGGTTGTGAAACTCTTTGAATAGCTGACTGTGATTGGTGCTCATGATATTTACAAAGCATTCATTTTGAGCAGTTTTAGACCATTTAATAATTCCAAAAGAAAATTTAAAAATAGGAACTGCCTAGGAGTTGATAGCTCTAAAAGGTTTTTACTAGTTGAATGACTCTTGATGATAATTCTAAGTCTGTTGTAATATAAACTTCTAATAGTTTCTTTAGTGCTGCTATGGTTAATTGTCTTCTCTTGAACAAATCCAAGGTGTATCCTCTGATGCATTGGATCGATTTGGATATTGTAAATTTTAATATAATCAGAGGTGACGTTTCCCTTTTCAATAGAAAGATATTCAGATTTTGGAAGCCCAAATTTCATATGAATATCATTGGAATAGTTGAAAGTTATCTCAAGTAGACTTTTCAAATGAGATCTAGTTCCGGCATATAATTTAATATCATCTAAATAAATTAATTGACTTAATTTGAATTCAGTTGATAGACTCTTTATTTTGAAGAAGAAACTAGAAGCATTTTATTCATGTTTGAGGCAAAGACAAAACCAGGACTTAAGAATCACCTTGAAAAATTCCTCTTGTGATTGGAATTACTTCGGTAGTTAACGATCGTTTTGAAATATTTAACTGAAGATTCGTTCTCCAATTTTTCATTACAAATTCAAGAAAAAGAAAAGGGTCTCATCAATTTCATAAATTTCCAAAATTTCTTGAAGCCATGAATGAGGAGAACTATCAATCAGCTAATATCCCGGTTTTTAGAGAGTCCTTTCTATATTCTTTTTCCAACAAAACATACTATATAGTCATTTGATAAGAATGTTGATGCCATCATATTAACAAATGTGAAAAATCGAATAAATTCCATCGGAACAAGAAAAATTAATATTGACCTTTCGGGCGGTTTTCATAAAACTCAACAGTTGTTTATAAGAATAGTTCATATTTTTCTTCCATACATCATTATATTATATGGAGATGAGAAACGAAGAACTTTTCTTATTCTGATAATGAATCTAAATGGCTCTTATGCCACCTCTGCGTAATAATTCATAGTTAAAATGCCACTAAAAGCAGTATCTATATTTGGGCGTTATTATATTTCCGCGCTAAGTATGTTGATAGGCTTAGATTTAATGGTTTGAACCATAACTTGATTGCTTATTCCCACACTGTTGCGTGCGTATATTTAATCGAAAATGAAACACGGCTGTCCTTAGTTATTAAAAGAATATAGGAGATTTCACAGTGCAATAAAGCCAGTAGCAATTGGTAATTTGCAATTTCTAAGATTCCATTACGATTTATTATCGAAAAATGCTTGATATCTCACAAATGCATTTCAGCTCTACTATATTATATTCCAATCAAGGATTCAATAATTATTGAATTGGTACAACTGTCGACCTGGTTTATTTCAATAACTCAACATAGAGCAACACACTTTACCGACATTTTTGCATGGAAAAAGCCTAACAGTTCAGGAAACAGAAACGTTAAAGGCCCAGTTTTCATAGAATTCGGAAATTATACGGTATAAATACACACACCACAAAAGTTGTCCCATCACCTGGTATTCTGAGTTCCTCAATCGATTGAGCAGCTCGATCGCAGTTTCTTTGTTCCTATATGTTTTTGGACATATGGGGGGAAAAGAATCTTATCTATGTAGTAACATTTGTTTCCATATGATCTCAAACACGTCTGAAACAAGAATTAGTTTATTTGACTATCAGTATTCATTCAATTTTCACGCTAAATTAATGCAAGTTTTCTGTGTTTTTTCTTGATTTTCGAATCTGTAAATTTATTGTAATGGCTGCTCAACGTCCTGGGCGCTATTTGAGTGATCATGAAGTGGTAAGAATTGTAACACTTCTAGAAGAGCGGCAAAGCCAACGTTACGTGGATGACTTGTTGAACGTTAACAAAAGCACTATTTCAAGAGCAATTAATTGGTACCACGGAACAGGGAAATATGGAAGGGAAGAAATCGGGTAACAACACCAGTTGATGAATGTGGCTCTGTTTAACTGCACTAAGAGTTCTGCACTGTACAGTTAGAATGCTACAAAATGAACTTGCACTTTCCAGAAATATGCATATTTCGTTGCAAACTGTTAGGAACAGGCTCAGAGAAGACGATATCAGACCAAGGGTGGCTTCTACCGGCCCGCGTCTCGCCAGAAAGCATCGAGTTGCAAGACTTCAATTTGGAGGGAACATGCAGATTGGGGTATTGCAGAATGGTCGAATGTTCTCTTTTTCGACGAGTCCAGGTTCTATCTAGTATAAAATGATAGACGCATGCCTGTATACAGACGACCTGGAGAACAGTATCAAGAATGCAATATCCGGCAAACCGAAAACTTCGGAGGGGAATCCTTAATGGTGTTGGGAGGCATTTCTTTTCATGGTCGACCTGAGTTAGTCCTAGTGAATAATGAAAGAATGACAGCGGCCAGATATATATATATATATATATATATATATATATATATATATATATATATATATATATATATATATATATATAACCCCGACGAATTGCCCATATATCTGTTCATGCAATCAAACTGATTTCATGAAAAATATAAATCCACCACCCGGTAATTAATACCATTGCCAGGCACTGATTATACTCAAAACATATCCTGGAATATATATATATATATATATATATATATATATATATATATATATATATATATATATATATAGGATATCCACCGACCGTCCGCCACCCGGTAATTAATACCATTGCCAGGCACTGATTATACTCAAAACATATCCTTTAATATATATATATATATATATATATATATATATATATATATATATATATATATATATATATATATATATATATATATACAGGATATCCACTGGGACCGTCCGTTAGAAACTTTTTAAGTTCCAATTACAATATCAAGCTGAAATTTTATACGCGGCCATAACTAGCGATTTCCAATTGAAGTGAAATATTTTCGAAGTGATACCATTTCCGGTTATACCGGAAGTGGGTCATCACTTTGATATTTCAAATGGCAATCTACCTTTTTTATTATACATCTAGAACCGACATTTGAGCAGTTGTTGGCACTTATCTGTCAAAACTTTTGACATCTCTCATAGTTCCGAAATAATTTGGGAATATATTGAATTTTGATGATTTTGCAAGCACTAACAGAGAATGTGTTGAAATATTTGAATCAAGTAACTGAACTGGCTACGCTCACCTGACAGGTGCCTAAAATTAATGTACTTGTCTCTTCGTTCATTCGAATTTGATATTTCAACAAGAATTGTCGTTATTTCAGATTGAAAATATCCAAAAAATACAACACATTTCGAATAAAACCACTGGTTATTCAAACGAAAATATATTTAATCTTTTTTAATTCATTTTAGAATTTCAAAAAGTCGTGGGTAGAAATTGCAGGCAATTCAATAACCAAGTATAACTCAATCCAATATCCATTGATGCTGACTTAATGGACGCATGTGGATTGGCACGAAAATAGGCTAGCGTTTTAATTTGATTGTCGTCGTCCTCGAGAATTGGGTTTCTTCTAGTTTCTATGTATTTTGTTCCTCCAAATTACAGAAAATTGCTTCTAATCCTTCGAAATTTTGTTTTACTCATAGGCGCCAAATTTGGAAATTGGTTATTGAATTGCCTGCAAGTTCTATCCACCACTTTTTGACATTCGCCATGAATTAAAAAGAGATTAAACATATCCTCGTTTGAATAATCAGCCATTTTATTATCAATCAGATGTTTTTCAAAAATTTTCACTTCAAATTACCAACACTTCTTGTTGAAATATCAAATTCGAATAAACGAAGTGACAAGTACATTAAATTTAGGCACCTGTCAGTTGAGCGTAGCGAGTTCAGCTACTTGATTCAAATATTTCAAACCATTCTCTGTTAGTTCTTGCAAAATCATCAAAATTCAATATATTCCCAAATTATTTCGGAACTATAAGAGATGGGCATAGTACATACTGATACAATTCCATCGGAAATTTGACACTTCATCTGATGGCGATATAAAAATTGGCACGTGCCATTTGAAAAAACTGAGTTATTGTTGTTTGAAAAAGGCCAAATTGAAAAAATCATACAAAATAACACAATAAACATTTGACATGTGTAGATTGCTTTAAAAATTTCTTGATCCTTCTTCTATCAACTCAAGCAAAAATTGTGTCTGTAGTGCAAAAGGTCTACGACATACAATTTTTTTAAATGTTCCTCAAAAATCGAGTTTATAACAAAAATAATTAAATCTGTCAAAAGTTTTGACAGATCAGTGCCAACAACTTGGGTATTTTATGCCTTGCTCAAATGTCGGTTCTAGATGTATAATGAAAAAGGTAGATTGCCATTTGAAATAACAAAGTGATGACCCACTTCTGGTATAACCGGAAATTTCATTGTACGACAATGAAACAACAAGCAAACAATTGTCTTCGATTAAAAGAACCCTTGATGCGTTTTTCTTTTTATCATTAAATAACCTATGTTTGAAAATCAAAAGTTTAATTCAAGTGCAAAAAAAGTCTGTCGACTCCCACCAATTACTCTTAATAATTACAAAAGCTCTTCTAAGTGACCTCTTCCAGCTCGGATGCAAGATTCCAGTCTTCTCCTCAATGAATGGCGAACTCTTTCAAAAACACCAGTATCTGTTCTTAACCTCCCCCGTAAGTCTCCATAGTAGAAATACTAGTGCGAGTAGGCAGTCACCCACAATGCCGATCTAAACGTTGAACGAGAACTAATGTTGAAATCGATCCTCATAAAATTAATGTGGATTTCCTTCACACCACATATGTTTATTATGGAAATGTCTTGAAAAACTTACTTTAATACTGAAAAGGATCATTATAAGTAATTGAGGAATCGACTTACACAAAAGCCATTGATAATACGCAATACGGGCAGGAAAATCGGTAAGAAGTGCTTGTACGCATTGTAGGTGGAATGGATACAATTGCTGACACTTAAAAGGTCAGCACTTTTTCATGCGGAGGTACCAGGATCGTGTTGAATTATTGCAAATCTCATTTTCCAGCTCTTATTTCCCTTGGCCATCCTGGTCCTTCATATCGTCTTAGTGTGCCTCTTTTATATAGGCGTCGATGAATACTTCCAAAAGTAGAAAAATCCGAATTTGTTTTTTCAGAACTATTTGTCGCTTTTACAGGTATTATCAAATTACGAAATGTTCGTTTGCGAGAAATACGGCCCAATCAAAGAAAATGCGACGGCTTTTTTCCTTTATATCTGGAACAGTAATACACTCATTCGCATGTTATAAAATTGAATCTATAGATCTTATTAACACCTTAAATCCAACCTTAGAATACATTTTCTTTGTGAGCTTTAGTTTTTCTTCAATTTTTTTCATTCATCTAAAATTCACAAACTTGTAGTACAGTTTTTTTTCACATCTGCTAGGTATTCAGTTTGTATGTTGGATTATCTATGGTTTTCAACATTGTTGATTAGTTGATCATTTTACTTTGCATGTATATGAATCTGTGATACTGGAATATGCCTCAATCAAGTGAAAAAAAACGGATAGAAACCTTAATATTTCGAGGTTTTAGTGACCAACGCCGCAGCTAAGAATAAAAACAAAATTTTGGGAAGAAACGTCAGAAGTATCACATGAACAAACAGTCCAAACGTTTCCGATGATACTAAACTGAACTCCTCATCAATTTACAAAAGTTTCATCAAATCTTCCAACCAGAAAGTGCAGTTTTGCTTTTCAATGATGAGTTTGTGGAATGAGAATAGAGCGTTGACCTTAAGAATTATATATTCTGATTAAACAACGTTAAATGTAGACGTTAATCTTCAAAATTTGAAATATCGATGATTGATGAGGAAACGTAAACTCTGAAAGTAGACGTCAATCGTCAAAGTTTGAGATAATTGACGTTTACTGAAAGAGTATTGTCTGTAAAGATTCCTCGGGGTTCATTGCTGGGGCCAATTCTGTTACGGAATGGCTGAGTCTTAGCCACGTTAGGATTCTACTTATAAAGAAGAACGCTCTGTACTATATACAGTGTGACAAAAACGTATCCGGAAATTAGAAAAAAGCACAGAAATCTCAATTTTTCTCATCTCCTTCAGAATATGCTCCACTTCAAGCGATACACATGTGTCAATTTTTTTTTCCATCATCGAAATTTTTTTTATAGGCGCTTTCAGGAATGACCTTCAGCTCCTTCTGCGAATTTTTTTTATGACGTCAATAAGTCAAATCTGGTTTCCTGGAGCGGCAATTTCAGTCTAGAAAAAAGAAAATGTCACACGGAGTTAGATCGGGCGAATCAGGAGTCTGCTCGATGGTATTCATCGAGTGTTTGGAATTGAAGTCGATAATAACCGTGGCTCGATGAGATGGTGCGTTATCGTGATGCAAAATCCAAGAATTGTTTTTCCACAAATCCGGGTGTTTACGGCGAATATTATCACGATAACATCTTTTAATGGATATAATAGAAGTCCTTATTGAACGTTTGACCTTGCGGAATGAATTCATGATTAACCACACCACAAATATTGAAGAACACCCTCAGCATCGTTTTGTTTCTCGAATGACTTTGGCGAGGTTTTTTCTGTTTTGGCTCATTTTTTCGCCCTATTCTGATGATTGTTGGTTCGTTAGTGTGTCGTATTCATAGACCATGTCTCGTCACCAGTTATGATCCGTCCCATGAACAAGGGATCAGAATTCGCACAATCCAGCATGTCTGCAGCTACCTGCAACTGATTTTGAAGAAAATTCTGCTCTATTGAAACTCTTTGTTCAATTTTTTTCCATTGTAAAATTCTCAGAGTACCACTAAGGTCGACTGGTTTCGACAGCTGTCGTAAACAAACTAGTTTACAGATCGCGTTCATGTTTTGGCATAGTAATTAAGGACAGTTCTACCAACATACAGAAACTTGAAAAACTTGAGAATGTTCAACGCGGGTAATTTAAATGAGAATTTCCGGATTCTTTTTGTCACAGAATACATATATTGAACTCACTACTTTATTATGATGAGTAATGTACATGTAACTAAGATTACTGTTATATGCTATCTGATTGTTGGATAGTACTTCACTATGATATTGGTTAGATAAAATTTTACTGTGCTCAGGGTTAAATAGAGAATCTTACTTTTTTCGACCATTCTGTCCGAGGTAGAGTTAATAATCTGTTCACATCTGGTCAGTGCGTAATAACCCAGTCCAGATATGAACCGGAGAAAAACCCAGAGTTTTGTGGTCACAAATACTCTTTCTGATTTTCATCATTGACCTCCCCTGATAGGAATGGGTGAACAGTAAACTCTTTACGTGGATGACACGACTTTGTCCGTCACAGGTGATTCAATTGTTGCGGTGGAGCGAGACGCTTGGTTGAAGATTGGTTTAATGCATATAGACTTCTGTTGAATATGGATAAAACAAGCGGAATGACTTTTACACTGAGGGACATGGGTGGAATCGGGGAGAGGGTGGAGACCGTTCGCTTTTTGGGATCAATCTGTATCCGAACCACATAGATGTTTCATCACGGAAGCTTGAGAATAGTGTATTTGTACTACGAAGCCTCTATTGCTGTGTTTCGAAGGAGGCAGTGCATTCGTGGGCGAACAGGGTTTTTCGCTACAAAGAAGAGCTGTAGGGTGATTTCGAACTTAAAGCACAGAGAAGATTGTAGACAAGCTTTCAGGGATATAGAGGTAACTTCACCATCTCAATATATGTATAGTGGACTGTTGGCATTACGTTAATGGAAACGGAACACGTATTTCTCTCTGACAACTGCAATATCATAAACGAGAAGTAAGCATAAACTGATTGTACATAGATATATATGGGTGTCCACACGAGATGGGACAATAAAAGTAAATGGAGAAAGGAATGACCGATTGGAGAAACTTTATTTGGGTTGTGTTGAATGTGATTCGAACTGGGTTCCGAAAAAATTGTCAATGCTGTGGCACTTCCTGTTAAACCGGAAGTTGACACCATCTTTGTTATTTCAAAAAGCATGATGTATGTTTCTATTTTCTTTATTGTAGAAAATTAAAATCTGAATTTTTTTTCATATCATTGCCACCTGTAATCAACCGAAAGGAAAATATGAATTTTTTAATCGGAATTTTGCAATTTTTGGTTGTCTCTTAGAAGGCATCATAAAAATACTGAGGATCATTCACCCTGTTGAAGCTAGTCGCTTCAATAGAGTCGTTCAAGGTCTAGAGGTCAGAACCAGTTTTTATTTCCGTGCTGTCGTCGGCAAAAATCACAAAGTTTACTTCAGATGAACAATGTGGAAGGTCGTTTATATAAGTAAGAAATAATAACGGACCTAACACTGATCCTTGGGGGACAATTATGTTTTTTGCTTGAGTTCCGAATTAGAGCCGTCGAAAGAAACAGTGTGTTGTCGATCACTCAAGTATGAACACAGAAGAGACAACGCAGAAGCAGAGAAATTATATTTAATGAGCTTCTTCCAGCTTTAGATATGTCACAGAGAAGGGCACCTGCATACTTACCCCTCTCAAATGAATCATAAATCTTCTGTATCAGAGAATTCACAGCAATTGTTGTTGGTTTTACCTTACGAAATCCGAATTGTGAAGAGTTGAAAAACGATTATACGAATCAAAATGTCCAACAATCTGCAGCTTCAGAGCTTTCTCAAAAAGTTTACTAACCACCGAGGCGATTGCAATGGGCCTGTAATTATTTGGTGAGTCTGAGCAACCTTTTTTGTGTAAAGGTAAGATTTTCGATTTTTTAAGGCAACCAGGGTATATACCATCCCTAATACAGAAATTGAACAATTTGGTTAGCGGACTTATAATGAGTTCTTTTAAGGTTTTTAAAATTCTGGCATTGAGATCATAAATATCCAACCTACCCGAGTTGCCAATATCTTTGAAGAGTTTTCTCACCTCGCTATAACTTAGCTCAGCTAATCAAAACTGGGACCACCTACTTGAAAAGAATCCAAAAAGTAATCGCAACTATTTCTTGACTCCTCCAAAGTATTCACAATCTAAAAGTAAAACGAAATGAGACACTTTAGTCACTTTTCCACAATTTATTCAATAATCACGACCGGTTTCAACCCTACAGTTATTTTCAAGTGAATAACAATATAATACATAAGTAGGCAAGTACAAGTACAGAATGAAATGTATCCTAAATATTGAGTAGTGGGGATCCATTATGCTCTAGTTGGCTGTTGAGGGTAATAAATTGTGGGTTTTTACATAGTTTGTTAATCTCCAAACTTTCCATCAAATTCAGCTCTCTCCCTTTGTTACATTTATGATAGATTTCAAGATTGTTCAATGATATCGAGTGGTTAGTTGATTTTATGTGTTCAAATATGGGCGAATTTGTATCTGAGGTAATATGTTCCTTGAATTCGAAACTTCTCCCTGTTTGTCCGACAAAGGCTACCTGATCAAATGCAATGAATGTCAGGTAGCCTATGCCGGACAAATAGGGAGAATATATATACATACATATAACAATGAAGATCCAACAAACAAGACATTGTAATAGATCTAACAGTTATAGTTTCAAATCATTTACCGATTCAATATAACAGTGAAGATCCAACAAACAAGACATTGTAATAGGTCTAACAGTTATAGTTTCAAATCATTTACCGATTCAATATAACAGTGAAGATCCAACAAACCAGACATTGTAATAGGTCTAACAGTTATAGTTTCCAATCATTTACCGATTCAATATAACAGTGAAGATCCAACAAACAAGACATTGTAATAGGTCTAACAGTTATAGTTTCAAATCATTTACCGATTCAATATAACAGGGAAGATCCAACAAACCAGACATTGTAATAGGTCTAACAGTTATAGTTTCAAATCATTTACCGATTCAATATAACAGTGAAGATCCAACAAACCAGACATTGTAATAGGTCTAACAGTTATAGTTTCAAATCATTTACCGATTCAATATAACAGTGAAGATCCAACAAACAAGACATTGTAATAGGTCTAACAGTTATAGTTTCAAATCATTTACCGATTCGATATAACAGTGAAGATCCAACAAACAAGACATTGTAATAGGTCTAACAGTTATAGTTTCAAATCATTTACCGATTCAATATAACAGTGAAGATCCAACAAACCAGACATTGTCATAGGTCTAACAGTTATAGTTTCAAACTGGTTTTTTTCGAACTGAAAACTCAAATGAATGGCCAGAGCAGAATGATCAGAAAGATTCAAATCGCAACTGCAGTATGATGAAATTCTTCAGATACTGATGTTAAAATATTTTCTTCACAATTTTTACTATTTGTGTTTTCATTGATGGTAATGTGAAAAGTGTAGGTACTACACAAATTTATGAATTCACCTCTATGGAGAGAAGTTTCATTGAAATGTATATTAAAGTCACCCATCATAAATTTGAGAAAAATAAATTATATTTTTCGCAGAACCCAAAATAGAAGAAATAATGAATTTCATGCTTCACTCTACACCAGCATAGTATTGAAAGTTAGGAGTTATTGAATAATCCTCTGAATAAAATTTACATTAATAAACTATCTATGATGTGAGAACAAACGAAAATGTCAAAGCTTTGTTGTTTGGGTCTATTTTTACTAGAAATATTTTCACTCAAAATTCATCTGAACGAAACATCGAATAATTTAATTTTCATAAATCAGGAGCCCGTCGTGATTCAAAATACCAAATACAAAATTTCAATTTCGGAGAATAATGCTACACTCGCTGATCGATTAATTCTGTAAATTACCTGCTATTATCTCCACATTCACCGTACATCCGCACAATTCAGTGTTCCCTGAAATAAATCAATGGAAAGTCAGAATATAAGTAGGCTATAAAACGGTTATTACAAAATCTGTGATAAATGATGCAGAAAATATACAAATGGCGCTGCCATACTGGAAGCAGTGCTATATTTTGCACAATAACCATTCAGTACCCGGTACGCCTTAAAACTTAATGTATGCAAGTCTTTGTGTTTCCATCGCATGATCCCAAAATAGGAAAGGCACCGCAGCCTCTTTCAAAGTAAAAAATGTCGTTGGACATATTTCTGCTATAGAATTTTTACTCTCTTTATTTGGAGTTGGCAGCAACACGACAGCGACGTTGCTTCTTAGAATCTGCTCTTATATAAATCAGTATTCAAAGGAAGATGTGAATGATACGTCGGTTTTTTACGATTTTGTCACGGTTTTACAAATTGAAAGAGGAATATTGATTAATAAAATTAAAGCTCTTCAAAATGAAAATAGATATCTTACAATATTTTGAATGAAGAGGATTCCTACTCAATATTTTTGTATGATTATCGCATTTAAAATCGAATACACAATATGCAACCTTTTCAACTTTAAGAGATTCAAAGATTCCAAAACATCACATTAACTACAATCTTCGGTTATAACAGAAAGAGGCATTTGTTATTTCAAACGTATATTTTCACATTTTTTAATTCTTCATCCTTGACATAGCTAACTCTTTACGAGGTTCGTACATAAAGTAATGAGACTGACAACAACTCTTCCGATCCGGCAATGCGTGAAACGAGAGGCTTTGAGTAGTGTCAGTACATGTAATACGTATGAGTTTAAACTCGCTACAGTCGTTTGTTTATCCATAGCGTTTCGGAAAAATAGTTTTTGCTTGTACGTTCTAAAAATGAGAGGCATCAATTTTAAGCAACGGTGTGCTATCAAGTTTTGCTTCAATCTTGGACATAACGCGACAGATCTATGGAGGAAGTTTTTTGTCAAGGGCGAGGTTTTTCGGTGGTTTGAGACATTTTTAACAGGAAGAAAATCGATTGAAGATGAAACCCGAAGCGGAAGGTCTATACAGATCAGTTAAATTTTAATCACACCTCTATTCATCAGATTTTGATGAATGGATTGGATATGAGAAAAACGGTTTCTTAAAACCTTTCCCACTTTCCAAAGGATCTCAGAAAGCAAAGGAGTCTTGAATTTTCGGGATCGATTGAAATGATCCCCGTTTTCTGAAACCACACTCCAGAACTTGGCACACTGTTACCTCTTCTAGGCCCAAAAATGCACGAATGATTAAGTCAAACGACAAATTTATGCTGATTTGTTTTTTGGAATATTTATTCAACACTTTCATCTAGAGGTCCTTGAAAGAAAAATAATCTTCTATGTGTGACCAAACATCAAAAAGAATTGGGTGTTGCATCACAACAATGCCCCATGTCACACTGCAATTTAGTGTTTCGCATGTTGATTACAAGTTATTATATGCTATAGATTGTTTTTGCAATTATATATTAGATATTATGTGGAAAAAATTCCATTCCACGTTACTGTCCCTTATAAATAGACACTCCAGGAGAAGGACCTCACGTGTGAACCCTCTTAAACCATGGATAAATTCGGAACTTTTATCACTTATACAACACAAAAAACGTCTCTGGAAGAAATATAAACGAACTAAAAATTCTGAAGATTTTACAAGCCATAGAGATTTTTCTAGTCACGTGACCTATGCTCTGCGCTCTGCACGCTGTGAATATGAGGAATCAATTGCTGCCTCCGACAATAACAGAAAACTTTACAAATTCATTCGTGCCAATTTGCAATCGAAGGTCAGTGCGCCTTTGCTACGAAAAGACGATGGGAGCATGTGTGGCTCTGATGCCGAATCGGCGGAAATTTTGGTAGATGCATTTGCCAGTTGCTTCACAACTGAGCCCAATAACGATCAGATGCCCCATTCTGCAACTAGACGTCTTGAGAATAGTCTAACACACGTAGAGTTTAATTCTTGCACAGTAAAAAAGCACCTACTCAAGCTAAAAAATCATTCGTCTCCAGGACTTGATGGTATCAGTCCTTTTTTTGAAGAAGTTTACCGACGTCCTTTCTCATCCTTTGGCCTTGATTATGAGAACATCTTTCGAGACCTCCCGCGTTCCTCTGGACTGGAAGAAATCAAGTGTCTTTCCTATATTTAAAAAAGGTGATAAACTGGACCCATGTAACTATAGACCAATAAGCCTTCTGTCTGTTGCATCAAAAGTGATGGAATCCATAATAATCGAAGTGACAACCGAGTTCTTGACAAAAAACTTTATCATTCCGTCAGAACAACATGGCTTCGTAAAGGGAAAGTCAACTACCACAAATCTTTTGTCTTGCGTTAATGATTGGACGCATGCCTATGATCAAAGGATCCCTACTGATGTCATTTACCTCGATTTCGCCAAGGCTTTTGACAGAGTCACAGTAAGAAGATTAGTTCACAAATTGGATATCGTTGGAATTCGCGGGAAGTTGCTTCTCTGGACTACTAATTATATGTCGCAGCGAACATTCGTGGTGAGGGTTGGTGGTGTTCTTTCGTCGGAAAGACCGGTTGTGAGCGGAGTGCCTCAGGGATCCGTCCTGGGGCCACTTTTATTTGTCATTTTCGCCAGCGATTTTTCATTACACATTAAATCTCGCAAGTCATTCTTCGCTGACGACACCAAGTTGTATGCAAACCCGCTCACCGAGAGACAGATTCTCCAGGACGATCTTGACGCAATAAACCGATGATGCAACGACTGGCTCCTACCACTAAATGTTGATAAATGTGTTGTGCTCCATATAGGACAAAATAATCCATCCCGTCAATACTCGATTAACAATCATCCACTTCGCTCAGTTACTTCACATGCAGATCTAGGAGTAACCGTTACTTCAAACCTTACGTGGTCGGAACATGTCCTAAGTGTTTGTAAACGTGCTAATTCTTTAATTTATCTTATTCGTAGATCGTTCGTTAAGTTGTCCTTCTCTAGTTCGGTTACACTTTATAAGACTTATGTGCGTCCTATTTTGGAGTATGCAGGCTCGGTTTGGTGCCCGGTTCTCGCTCGGGATAAAGCATGCTTGAGGGTGTCCAGCGCCGTGCTACACGTATGACTTTTGGGGTCATTCGTCCCTCATATAATGAAAGATTGGCTAGAGCTGATCTCATAACCTTCGAGCAGCGAAGACATCGCGGAGATCTAAGCTTATGCTATCGTATAATTAAACACAATTACGCTAACCTGAGATGTTTGTTTAGTTTGAGTGCTGATACTCGTTTGCGTGGTCATCATCTGAAGCTGAAAAAAGAAAAATTTTCGTCGAGACAAAGACAGTATTTTCTTGTGAATAGGGTGGTCGATGATTGGAACAGGTTTTCTAGTGATGTGGTGGACTCAAATTCGGTTAATGAATTCAAAAATAAGTTGGACTATCTTTTGTTTGATTAGATTTCGTTTTTGACATGAGTGGATTTAGTTATTATATATGTGTGCATATTTAATTATGGCTAAGCTATGCTTGCAATACTATAGAAATTATTTTTTTGTTATTAGGCTTTTATAGGACTTGTCCTCAGCCTTAAATAACTTCAATAATAATAGTAATAATAATTATTGCTGGACGTGAGCAGTGCCGTTTTATCCATTCTCGTTTTTGGGTCTGTCGCTATCGCGAGTTATTTTAAATATTTGTTCCATTTGACATTTTGCCAATTTTAATTCGTAGTGAAAAGTTATCTAGTTTTTTATTCTGTTTATTGATCATTCTCGTATTTACGGAATTTCCCTATCAGTTGTGCACCTGTTGTGTTGTTTTTGTAATTCTGCAATGTCTCTCAGCTGCCAACAGTGCAATTATAAACTGGGTATCAGAGGTTACAAATCACAGTGCTGTGATTGCGAGTTGTGGTTCCACAAATCTTGCATTACAATCAGTGCGACACATTTTGAACGATTTAAGAAGAAAGAAGACAGCTGGACCTGCAGCGATTGCTTTACCGACGATAATAATGAGCGGCCAGATGATAAGATGTTGTCTAATAAACCCCGTGTTAAGCCATCTGATCCCTGCACGTTGCAAGATGTTATGACTGAATTGAATTGCAACGATGATAAATATGATCTCTTGTTGTCTAAGTTCGTTGTTCTAGTTAAGGAAAATAGATCACTCAAAACAGAGTTGAACGAGGTTAAACAAGAAGTTACAATTCTGAAGAATAGTAATTTTGGTTATGATGATGTTATTTCCGAGATTAATGATAGATCGCTAAGGGCTAGGAATGTGATATTACTCGATGTCACGGAGTCTGAGCTCAGCAATCTGAATGAGAGGATTGCCCATGATACTAATGAAATTACAAAACTTTTAGCTCCTGCAGGCGTTAGCCCGGATGATGTAATGAAAGTAGTGAGAATTGGAGAAAAAGGAAACAAAAGTCGCCCAACTAAGGTAGCGTATTATCTAGTACTGATGTGGCCCTCAAAATATGCAGAGAGCACAAATGAAGGATATTCGTCATCAACTTGAAGTCCGTAAACAAAATGGTGAACTCAACCTGACAATCAAATATGTGAGGGGTGTACCGACTATTGTGGTATCTAACCAAAAAAACTAGCACCTCCCCCTGGCGAATTAAGTGTTTATTAACAAAATGTCGGCGGCATGAGGAGCAAACTTGATGCTATGTACTTGTGGTTTGAGCAATGCACATTTGATATCATAATACTGACGGAAACATGGTTGAATAAAAATTGTTTGGACTCTGAAATGAATATCGTGCTTCGATTTGATAGAAGTCAAGCTACTAGTTCAAAGTGTGATGGCGGTGAAGTAGTGATTCTGGTTGGATCAAGTTTAGGGGCCAAGGTAATAAATCATTGCGTGAAAAATGTGGAGCAGTTGTTTTTGATCATTTGTTATGGAAATCGCGAGTTTATTATTGGCGGAGTCTACATACCTCCTGGTTCTGATGATGTTGTCTACTCATCACATGGATATGCAATAGAACAAATATCGCTATTATATCCCAACTTAGAGATGTGCATTTGTGGGGACTACAATGTCCCAAAGTGCGGTTGGTGCGAGGGTAAGTTTGTTTTGTGCGGTGAGGGAAGTCCTGCTTCATCTCTCAAGGAAAGCACTGACTTTGGGAACCTTAATCACCTTAGTCCTTGTATAAACCAGTTATATCCACGCTGCCATTTTGTGAGGAATCATTTGACTTCCGTAGAGCCGATTATGATGGACTCAATGAATAACTGTCAGGGTGTGATTGGTCATTTGACCTAAAGAACCTAAATTATTGTGTTTCTAAATTTATAGTTTTGTGCTTTTTGGCTTCAACAAGTTTGTAACTAAAATTATAAGGAAAAATAGGAAATATCCTGTTTGGTTTTCTAGGAAACTCATCAAGTTGATAAGTCGTAAGAAAAGGGCTCATTGTAGATTTAAGAGATCCGGTAGTGCGGCTGACTACGATTACTTCAGAAAGTTGCTCTCTGATTGTAAGGTGTTTTCTGATATACTGTATTTGAATTATTTGAATAAGATTGAAAATTCTATCCATTCTAACCCACAGGCCTTCTGGAGGTTCATCAATTCTAGGAAAAAAACATCAGAACTTCCTAGTTGTATGGAGTATGAAAGCGTTTCTAGTGGTGATGGTAAAATTGTAGTTGATCTTTTTGCAGATTTTATTTCGGGTGTATCTAGCAAAGATGTAATTGTGCCAGGCAAAGTTGAATATGATAGGTCTTTTAATATTAGTAGCTGCCAATTTTCTTCTACCGAAGTTCTGGAAGCTATAAATAACCTCAAACCAGGACTTTCTGTAGGTTGTGATGGAATACCAGCCATAGTTTTGAAAGAATATGCTTTCGTCCTTGAGTCTCCAATTTGCAATTTGTTCAATCTTTCTTTAAGTAGCGGCGAGTTTCCTGCATTATGGAAGCAGAGCCTCGTGATTCCTTTGTTCAGAAGTGGATCACGATCTCTTATTGCTAATTATAGATATGTTTGTTTGTTTGCAGTCTGTCTTACCTAAGCTTCTAGATTGTTTAGTTTGCAATTATCTATCCTGGAAATGCTGCAATCATCGATTGCTTTGAGGCAGGATTCCAGTTAGACTGTGTATATACAGATTTTATTTTTTTTTATATATTTATATAATATATATTTATATATTAAAAAACTTGTAATGCCAACGTAGGTTAAGGTGTTCAATTTTTGTTTCAATATATCGACAGGATTGAAACAAAATGCAACACCTTAACCTACGTTGGCATTACAAGTGAGAAACTGAAATCATTTTTGAGTAGCAATAATTTCAACATAGCTTTCCAAACTAATAATAATTTAGGCAAATGTATAAAAATAATAAAACCAAATCAGGTAAAAACAATAAATCAGGTGTTTATAGATTGAATTGCAATGACTGTGATAATTTCTACATTGGTAGAACACATAGAAATTTTAATATTAGAATATCGGAACATAAACGCAGTTTTTCAAATAAAAGATTCAAATTACGAAATTACGAATCATCTCTTAGAAAATAATCACTCTTTCGACCCACAGTTTGAAATTTTGCATACAGATAATAAATATTGGAAGGTAGATCTTTGGGAAACTTTAGAAATCAATAAATACAAACACTCAGGTAGATTTATCAATGAACAAGTCGATTTAAGCCCTTCACCTCTATTGAATCTCTTCGGGGAGCAATCTATTCCTTAATTTTGTTGGATATACCTGTCATAAATAACCACTTGAGGAGAAGCAACCCAATAAGCTTTTAATTAATCAAGAATATTTATATTTATATTCCCATTATTATTTTCTGTACATTCATTCGTCTGAAGAAGCTACGGTGTAGTGAAACGCGTTACGAATCGCAATTATTAAGTAAAATTCCTTAAAACACAGTACTTGTTTTTTTATTATTGATAATGGAATTTTACCAAGTAAAAGCATTCTAAATTCAATTGGTAAATACTTGTCGAAGTTATAACTGAGCCAATTTCCTACATCCGACTTTTATGACTAAATATTTGTCAATATATCTTACTGTACAAAATCAACACCGAAATCATATGCTCTTCGAAAAGAATCCAGCAGATTGTCCGCCGATAACAACAAAATGAATCTGCGACGACAGAAACGTATTAAAACATGCAAAAGATTTATAACCGTAAAAGACTCCCTTTTTGTATTTGACAGATTAAAAATGCGTCGATAACACAGAGTAAGAATAATAAGTAGCATCTGGGCGTCAATATTAATTCAAAATACGTTCACATTTCTGTTTTCTATAGGACAATGAGAGAAACTTCAGGTATTCAATTGATGCGGCGACAGATAGTGTTCCAGAAGATTCCACAGAACTCATCGAATTATTCAATAAAATTACTACAACCATTTATGTATTCTTTTGAAATCGATGTCGCTGTTCGAGATATTTCTTGCAGATAGACCAAAAGGAACACATGAAAGTTGATTTTAACCAATACTGAATTTTATATGAGCAAATTCCATGGATTGAAATGACATTTCAAAGCGGAAAATATATTAAGTAACCTCATCCAGTTGAACATATAATTTTAGAATCTACTCATCATCAATTTTATCAACTTGACCGAACATAAATCGTATTCTGAGAATTTAATTTTACAACGGTTTTTATTCAAATCCTATGGCCGACCCATCTGAAAGATAGACAAAATTTTATGCTTGAATTTTGGTACTATCACAATTTTCTTTTTATGAACACGACCGGTTTCGACCGTCAGGTAATTTTCAAGTGGTCAACTGCAGGAAATGAACTCATATAGTGTGCGGCAAAGGTCCGCGCACTGGGTCGAAATCTTTGAAACTAAGAATAGAAACTCATTTCTGTCAATAGAGTTGTGATTTGTCAGGAGGGGCTACCTCAAAATTTCAAATCACAACCTCTCAAAATTTCAACTTACAACCTCTATCGTGTTATACATCAATAGGAAGGTAATTGAAATACGTTTTCAAAACAGTCCTTAAAACTGAAATCGGATAATTAGTTCAGAAGTTACAGTAAAATATTTTATCCGGTTCTCTTAGCTTTATCCAAAATATTTTCTACATTACTTTAGCTTCGAGTTGCTGAGGCTCAATCCCAGTAGAAAGTTCATTCTACAAGATTGAATACTCGCTAGGGCTCTCAATTATACAAAGTGTTTCGAAAGAAGCCGCCAAATCGAAGTACATTCAAATAGTGTTATTCAACGCCAAAGGTTCCAATCCCCAACTTGAATACTTTTCTAAATTTAAAATAACCACCTCTTTCTTAAGTGGTCTGAACTTGAGCAAAATGTTATTCAGTGCTAAACAGAAAACAGATAAATTCAAAAAATCAGGAAAAAAAATTGCTCGAAATGAGTGTATGGTAGCTTATCTTAAGCAGACGGGTAGGAATTTAGAAATCAGATTTAAAAAACATTTATCCTCTGACAATAATTCTCCAATATGTGAACATATATAAAAACCACAAAACATTATATGATATCAAAATTCTTCATATTGGCGACAAAGGAAAGAAAATGAATCTGTTAGAATGTTAGGAGATCAATAAACTTTGTATAAACCCTAGTGAAATGACCCTTAATAGCCAGCTAGACACTAATACCTCTCTACTACTTAATATCAAATTAGGTTACTATATATACAGGGTGCGGCAAAAGTCCGCGCACTGGGTAGATATTTTTGAAACTAAGAATAGAAACTCATTTCTGTCAACGAAGTTGTGATTTGTCAGGAGGGGCTACCTATTTGAGTTATGTTTGAAATTTTCAGCTAACTTGGGGTGGGAGTGGGGGTAGGTAAACCCAAAATTTCAAATTACAAGTCCTGCCGTGTGATACATACATCAATAGAAATGTATTTGAAATACGTTTTCAAAACAGTCCTTAAAACTGAAATCGGATAATTAGTTCAGAAGTTACAGTCAAATATTCGGTTTTTCCGGTTCTCTTAGCTTTATTCAAAATATTTTCAACATTACTTCAGCTTCGAGTTGCTGAGGCTCAATCCCAGTAAAAAGTTCATTCTTACAAGATTGAATACTCGCTATGGCTCTCAGTTATACAAAGTGTTTCGAAAGAAGCCGCCAAATCGAAGTACATCCAAATACTCTAAAGTCCGAATTTTTAAATGGATATACTCCTATTTTTACACCTCGTTGGATCCTAATTTTCAATACGCTTGTTCTGGAAATTGACAGTCAATAAGATCTCTGATATACTGTTTCGGAAAATCAGTGAAAATGAAATTCAATATCCAATTCAGAAAAATCGGAATTTAAGAAATTCACTAATTCCCGCTGTAGGTCACAAATTCATAAATTAGTTTTGAGTATGTTATGGACGTCGTGTTCACCTAACTGAAAAGATGCACCTTTAAGTTAACCTATGGAAGACCTAAAAATTCCACTTTTCCCGACCAAAACATTAACGTTCTAGCCAGTGCGGAAGTGTTTACGAAATTGTCTGTGCGAAACAACGCACTTGAAGCTGGAATGAGTGATATATCGGTACGAAGAATTTTCAAGGCTAAAAAAGTGAGACCCTACAAAACAAAATTTGTGCACCAACTGTTTGATCGCGATCCAGCACAACGTTTGGAGTTTTGTCAATGGGCTCTACAACAATTCGAGGAAAATCCACATTCCGACAGAAGGATAATTTTTCATGAGGCATGGACAAGTGAGTCGTCATTGGAAATACCAAAACGAAATGGAGTCGAGAAAATCCCTATGAAATGCTACCAGCCCATACGCAAGTGATTGAAAAACTGAATGTATGATGTGGTATCTGGGACAATATTCTGATAGGGCCGTTTTTCATTGAAGGAAATCTAACAGGTGCGTTATGTAGGAATCTATTCAATGATCAAGTCTGGCCTGTTTTAGAGCCTTTATTACATGCAAACGCCGACATTGAGCCATTATTTATGTTGGATGGTGCTCCGACACACACCTCTCAGATGGTGACAGAATGGCTCACCCAGAAATTTGGTGATAATTGGATTGTCTGGTCGGCGAGATCCCCAGACCTAACTCTATGTGATTTTTTCCTGTGGGGTTACTCGAAAAACCTGGTTTATCCCTGGGATAACATCGAAACATTGAGAGAGAAAATCATCGAAAACTGCAGAAATATTACTCCAAACGTACTACGACATGTAAATGAAGCTTAGAGAACAAAATTGGAACAATGTGTTCAACAAAATGGTGGTCATTTTAAACAATTTTTACATTCTTTACCTACTTCATTTGGTCGTTATCAAAATAAATAACTAAAAGCATACTAACATAATCTAATTTCTCTTCTTTTACTCTCCACATTTCTGGTAATGTAATAGGGATGACATGAAATTCATGTGTTAACTTAAAGGTGCATCTTTTCAATTCGGCGAATACGACGTTCATAATATACTCAAACCTAAGTTATTTATTTGTGACTTACAGCGGGTATTAGTGAATTTCTTGAATTCAGATTTTTCTGAATTGGATATTGAATTTCATTTTCACTGATTTTTCCGAAACAGAATATCAGAGATCTTACTGACTGTCAATTTCCTGAACAAGCGTATTGAAAATAAGGACCCAACGATGTGTAAAAATAGGAGTATTCCCATTTAAAAATTCGGACTTTAGAGTATTTGGATGTACTTCGATTTGGCGGCTTCTTTCGAAACACTTTGTATAGTTGAGAGCCCTAGCAACTATTCAATTTTGTAGAATGAACTTTCTACTGGGATTGAGCCTCAGCAACTCGAAGCTAAAGTAATGATGAAAATATTTTGAATAGAATAGAGAGAACCGGAAAAAACCAAATATTTGACTGTAACTTCTGAACTAATTATCCGATTTCAGTTTTGAGGACTGTTTTGAAAACGTATTTCAAATACCTTTCTATTGATGTATGTATCACACTACAGGACTGGCAATTTGAAATTTAGGGTTTACCTACTATTCTTAGTTTCAAAGATACCGGCCCACTGTATATATACTAACCTAATTTGATATTAAGTAGTAGAGAGGTATCAGTGTCTAGCTGGCTATTAAGGGTCATTTCACTTGGGTTTATACAAAGTTTATGGATCTCATAACATTCTAACAGATTCATTTTCTTTCCTTTGTCGCCAATATGAAGAATTTTGATATCATATAATGTTTTGAATGTTTTGTGGTTTTTATATGTTCACATATTGGAGAATTATTGTCAGAGGATAAATGTTTTTTAAATCTGATTTCTAAATTCGTACCTGTCTGCTCAAGATAAGCTACCATACACTCATTGCGAGCAGTTTTGTAAACTCCTGATTTTTTGAATTTATCTGTTTTCTGTTTAGCACTGAATAACATTTTGCTCAAGTTCAGACCACTTAAGAAAGAGGTGGTTATTTTAAATTTAGAAAATTATTTAAGTTGGGGATTGGAACCTTTGGCGTTGAATAACACTAAAAAACACGTAGAAATAGATTTAGTGTACTATTATCTCCTGATGATGCCAACTTAGTTGGCGAAACGTGTGTCGAGTATTCGAAATATAGTTTTTGTGTAGTACTGTACAGTGTTTTTTACTGTTATTCAACGCCAAAGGTTCCAGTCGCCAACTTAGTTGAGATGGCTTCACGGTCAACGGAACAGAATAGGTATGTGAAACTTACTACTAAAATTAGATTAATTGGTATAGATGTTTGGTTTCTGAAATATTGCAAAAATCATGGTGTTTTTTCAAATTTTATAAAAGTTAATTTGCCAAAATCTTCAGTTTCTGATATAGTCAGTGTTTTAGCCAAACTAAAGTGGTTGGAGTTAGAGATCAAATATTTATACAGTAAACGAAGTATGTTAGAAATAGAAGCATATGAATTGTACAAAAAAAATAAAATGTGTCAGATTTTTCATGTATTTTGGTGTAAGTTTCATAAGAAAATGTTATAAGTTATCAATACAAAATACTTGAATGAAATGCGTTCGGTCAACAAAAAACTTAAAAAATTGAAACCAACTAAAACTTTCTCTGGAGATGCAATCACCATCGTACAAAATAAGTCGTCCGAAACTTTTAAAGAGGCAGATATCAAAATTTTAAGCAAAGGTTTGAGTTTTGCATTACCTCCAGATGATAATTTAACAAATTTAATTGCCGATATAGAAAGTTCAATACAACATTTACCTGAAAGTGGAAAGTCTTTCATCAGAAAGTCATGCAGAAACCAAATTTCTAAAAGTATTGTCCTCAATAGAGATCCATCATCACGGAAAGGACAAACTCCTCAGCAAAAGGCAATGCGACCAACTATATCAGCACTAGATACACCTACTTACTTATAACATTGCAAAATAGCTATCAAACGAGTTAAAAAAAAACTACCAACATATTTTCACTTGATAATTCTTTAGAATTCATAAATAAGATCAAAGATATTCAGCAACAAGAAGGAGAAATTTTGGCATCGTTTGATGTTATTTCATTATAAAATGATTTAAAAGAATGGCTCAATACGAACAATATTTTGAATATTTGTGAGTGTGGTACAGGTATGTCGATGATATATTTGTTGTTTTGATACCAAAAAAGCTAACTTAGAAAATTTCCTTATGAAGTAGAAAAAGATAACTAGCTGGCTTTCTTGGACACACTTGTCATCAGAAATAACAATTCCTTAGAATTTCATGTTACAGAAAGAGAACTACCACAAGTAGGTACATTCTTTCGGGCTCTTTCCATTGTCCACAACAAAAAATGGCTAGTTTACATTTTCTAGTTCACAGATTAATTAGTTTTCCTCTAAATGAAAGGAGGTTTCAGAAAAAAAAGCTCTCATAAGGAATGTAGCCACTTTAAATGATAGTATAGTCGATAGGTTAATCAATAGATACCGATATAAGGAAAAATTGTCCAATGCCAACCGGAAGAACAAAGAATAAAATTCTTTTCTTCACCTTTCGATCCGCGATACACCAAAGGATTGGAAAAATATTTCAAACTATCAACATAAGAGTAGCCTTCAAATCAAATTCAACTTTGAAAACCTTACTCGGAAACCCAAAAGACAAAGTTAACGCGTTGGATAAAAGTGGCGTATATGAAATTAGTTGTAAAGATTGTGAAAAGAAGTATGTTGGATAAATTAAACGATCTGTTAAGACTAGATTAAAAGAACACGAGGCACATTTAAGATACGGACGAACAGAAAAATCTAGTGGTGCCCAACATGCCTTTGATCAAGACCATAGAATAGATTTTGAGAATGTTAAATTGATAAAAAATATTAAAAATGAGAGTGAGTATCCACATAATGAAATGCAAACATTCACCAAACAGGGACAACGTTCCCGTTCCGTTCAGCGTACTCTACAGTTTGCTAAATTAGACACGCCCCCTAATAGCTCGTTCGACCAATCAGAACGCTCGATTTGTCAAACGCGTCTAGTAGCAGGGAGAGATAGTATAAATTATAGAGTCGTGTAGAAACAGACTTAGTGTACTATCAATGATGAGAGCCTTCAGCCGGCATCTGGTTCGCATTGCTCTGTAGTTTGAAATCATAGCATGTGAAATTTCATTGTGTTGTACCTAATTTAAATTCGCAAATTTAGTGTCAAAGTTATCATTGAGAACTGATCTATTTGATTTCTGGAAGGAAAGTCATATAAGAACTAGTGGTGAATAGAAATTAGTGGCAATTCTACCATCGTGATAAGGAACACCTGTTTCATCGCTTATCTCATTATGAGTAGAAACCGGTCGAGGAACACAAAAACCGACGTGACAAAGAACCTGGTCAATGAGGCGAAGCACTGTGGTATTTGTAACAAGAACTTAGTTAAATCTGAATATAAACTGTTTGTGCAGGATTGTGCACGAAATGGGTATGTCAGTCTTAGCCGGGACGAGATCAGTAAACTGTATGAGAAGAAGAAAAGCTGGATTTGTAATGGATGTAAGGAATCAACCCTTACTAGAGAGTCAATATTGGTCCATACGGGCACAGATGATGACATCTCTGATGATGATGAAAATGGAGACGATTCTAAGTCCCAATACACCATAACCGAAGTTATAGTCCTTATTACACAAAATCACCATAGTCTGAGTAATGAATTGAAATCATTCAAGAGAGAATTATCGAGTCTACAAGAATCTACAACATTTATGTCAAATTCGTTCGACGAACTGCAGAAGGAAAATAAGGAGATAAAAAGACAGCTGGAGGAAGAATCAAGGGATTTGCACAATGCAAAAAAGAGAATCAGTGTGCTTGAAGAGGAAATTGTCTCAATTAAGGAAGAATCAATTATCAATAAATATACTAGTATTCAGGGTGATTCGAAGTCTTGCCTTGATCATTTGTTCATGAGGTTCAAAAAGGCTGAGGATTTAAATGGTATCAGTCCTATAGTTTTACATACAAGTTTGACGGATCATTTCTCATGAGTTATGAAGATAAATATTCCAATGCAGTCAGAAATAAATGATAATGATGATATTAAACTCTTGGAGCATGTTGATTTTGCAAAGTTAAAGCGTATTTTACAGAATGATACTCATTGAAATGATCTTCATGCCATGGGAAGTGATGTGGGGAAAATGACATTTTACATGACGCTATAAAAAGTGCTCAAGAATTTAGCACGAGCAAACGTAGATTGAGACAGAGAGATGAAATGTGCAGAGTGGATTACTAGTGAACTGGTAAAATCAATAAAAAGAAGAGATTCATTATATAAAAGTATGATGAATAACCCACGGAATGAGTTCCATGAAAATAAGTTCATTGAGTTCAGAAATCAGTTAAATAATTTGATGAAAACGACAAAATAAAATTATTTCAAATCAAAGTTAACAGAAGACAGTATTAGTAAAAATAAGTGAGAGGTTGTAAATGAAATATCTAACTTAAAAGGTAAATCTATTAGTATCAACAAATGAAAACTGAGGATGAAAATATGATTGAGGATAACGTTGACATGGCTAATCACTTCAATAATTATTTTTCGAATGTGGGTTCGGACTTGACTGAATGGGTTCCATTTAGTTTGCCGCCGGTTATTCCAACTGAAAATAAGCCCAATATTCGAAATTCTGGAAACCGACGAATAATTCTGAAATAGAAAAAATAATTAATAGTCTCAAAAACAGAAAGGCTTTAGGATGTGATTTTCTGACGGCAGAGGTCTTGAAAGAATTGGCTCAAATCATATCGGAACTATTATGTCATGTTATCGATAAAATGATAGAAAATATGTACCCGAACATTCCAACGAATGAGTGTCTTCCCCTTGTTACAGATATCTTATCCGAGTCTAACACACCTCCATATATCACTAATGAATTTAGCAATCTTCTTCAAATATGCCTATCTCAAAGTTACTTTCAATTTCAATCTAAATTCTTCAAACAAAATTCAGGTCTTCTAATGGGTTCACCTCTTAGCAATCTACTAGCTGACATTTTCATGAATAATTTAGAGAAAAACTCAATATTAAACACAAATTTCGCTAAAAAACACATTACTTTCTGGTACAGATATGTAGATGACATTTTAGTTGGTTTTCGTGGTTCAAACAGACAAATTCAGCAATTTTTAAATTTCCTGAATAAAATACATTGCCGCATCAGCTTCACTTCTGAATTAGAAAAATAATAACTCAATTGATTTCCTCGACTTAACCATTACAAATTCAAATAACCAACTCACTTATAAAATTTACAGGAAACATTCACAGACGCATCGATTCCAATGGACTCGTTCAGTCATTTAAGTCACAAACTAGCTGCATATAACTCCATGATTCATAGAGCTTACTCTGTTCCCTTTTGAAAGAAAATTTTCAAACTGAACTTAATATCATCAGAAAAATTGCCTCAAATAACAACATACCACAACATTTTCTAAATGCAATCATTAAACGCAAAGAACAACGTATTACCTACCAATTACTATATAGCATCGTAGAAACCCCAGAAAAAAGATACACTAGTCTCAGATACACCGGCGAAATCTCTAACAAAATCAGTAACTACTTTTCTAAATTGAACATAACTACTTCATTCTCAAGCGGCCCAAACTTAAGCAGATTATTATTCAATGCCAAACAAAAGAACGATAAATTCAAGCAATCAGGAGTTTATCAAATCAAATGCAATGAATGTCAGGTAGCCTATGTCCGACAAACACGGAGAAGTTTGGAAGCTAGATTCAAGGAACATATTTCCTCAGATAAAAATTCGCCAATATTTGAACACATAAAATCAACTAATCACATAACAAAGGGAGAGAGATGAGTTATTGGAAAGTTTGGAGATTAACAAACTATGTAAAAACCCACAATTTACTACCCTCTACAGCCAACTAGAGCATAATGGATCCCCACTACTCAATATTTAGGATAAATTTCATTCTGTACTTGTACTTGCCTACTTATGTATTATATTGTTATTCACTTGAAAATGACCGTAGAGTGGAAACCGGTCGTGATTATTGAATAAATTGTGGGAAAGTGACAAAAGTGTCTGATTTCGTTTTACTTTAAAAATGAATTTCCATAAAATAAATAAATCATCAATACTATGAAAATAATAGAAACCGTTGAATGCCCGCCCCAGTTCAAGCTCGCGGTTGTACGACCGTTATATAAAGGAGGAGTGCGAACTGAATTTTCTAACTATAGACCAATCTCGGCAAAAATTGATGAGAACGATTAGGTGAATTTCTGGACAAATTTAACGTCATCTCTTCAAATTAGTATGGCTTTGGAGAAATTAAATCCACACAAGATGCACTTTCAAGTATAACTTCAAAAATATATAAGGGTCTGGATAACAGTAGAAATGTTCTACGCCTTTTTGAGAGTTACTTGAATGAGAGAAAGCAGATTGTTAGTTTGAGCGGAGAAATGAGTGATGAAAAAATGATCAAATTTGGTGTACCACAGGGCAGCGTGCTAGGCTCAGTACTTTTTTTAATATATATTAATATCTTGCGTCAGCTGAATCTAATTGGGACTATAGTCAGTTTTGCAGACGATTGCACTTCAATAGTTGAGGGTGAAACGATGGAAAAGGAAGAGGGCTTGGGTTGGGTCTAAAATATTTTGTTTAATTAGTATTTTCCAATTGCTTCAATCTGCAATTAGTTTCCCCAACTAGAATTCACAAATGTTTCCACCTTATGGTGAGAATCCACGATTACAACTGAAAGTACATCCAGTTGTTTTTTTGTAACGTTAACGATGTTATCCCTCGCTTTCTATATGCGGCGTATTAATATTTCATCGATTTCATATCTTTCTGGTTGGTTGTCGAGCTCGATAGCCCATTTTTCTAATTTATCAAGGAACATGCTGGTGCCAATAACTACAAGAGGAAATATATAGTTGGTTTCGCCTTCTGATGTTATTGAAATAGTTTTGAAGATTTCGAGATGTTTACACACTTTCTCTATCAATGGCCGATCTGTATCGGCCAACTTGAGTTATTTCAAATTACCGAGTAATTATGTCAAATTTTAGAATCGTCATTTTCATACTGACAATACTGCAAAATTTTTCAAGTAGATTCTTAGAATTTCTTAATTTTTTTTTGATAGAGTATGAATTTTTGTAATTGGCGAATTTATGGTAACTTCTTCCACATTTTTGAATTTTTTTTCAATAATATTGTCTATATCAGTATGAATGTTTTGATAAAATCCCTTGAGCTTAAGTTAAGGTGGTGATTTTGGGTACGACTTTCTGACATGAAGCGTTTTAATTCATTGAAGAAAGTGAAATTGGTATATGAGTATTCGGTTGTTACTCCTTGTACTGAATTTTCTAGTAACAATTGGCTAAGCTCAACATCTCCTATCACGAGAATACAAGAGTGTATCTAAATATTTAATTGCCCATTTTACGTGGTGTCAAAGTTTTGAATTTCAGTTTTTCCTCAAAAAATAGCTTTCCTTCTGAGGCAACCATACCGGGCCACCCGGTATTACAGAAGGAGTGTTAATTATCAACATTGCGAATTAGTGAATTCAGTTTTGAGTATGAATTAATACATCCAAAGTGAAAAAGTCGATATGCACCTTATTTATGAAGAGTGCAGGCAAAATAGCGTTCAAGCTGAACAATTATACAGTGAGCGCTATCCGGAAAGACTTCATACGAGTAGAACCTATTTGTCTAAAGTTGAACGAGAATTTCGTGAGGTGCAACCTGCTGAAGGGGAGGATTTCGTTATCGACGAAGATACCGAAATAGATGTATTGACATTTGTTGATATTAATCCAACCATATCAACAAGGGAAATTGTTGAGGAATTAGCTACCATATGGAGAAAACATAAGTACCTCTCATTTAAATATCGACTACAACAACACCTGTATGTTAACGATGGTGTTAGGCGACTTCAGTATTGTGAAGAGTACCTTAGGAAAATGGAGGGTGATCCACAATATCTCACAAAGATTTTATGCAGTGACGAATCACGTTCCACGAACAATGGGATGTTTAATAGGCAAAATACGAGGTACTGGTCGCAATAAAATGAGCACAGATATCAAGATGGAAACTTCCTAGAACATTTTGGGTTCAATGTCTGGATGGGGATCATGGGTTAGATATTTAATGGGGCCTATAATTCTTGAAGGTTCATTGACAGGGGAGAGATATTTGGAATGTTTGAGGACCCAAATACAAGACGAGTTTCCATTAGCTCTTGTGAATGAAATAGATTTTCAACAAGTTGGTGCACCTCCTCACAACACCAGGGAGGTCTCGCGGTATCTCGACGAAATTTATCTCTGAATAGGTACAAATAGTCCCATAACATAGCCAGCTAGATCGCCAGATTTGAGTCCACTAGATTTCTTGCTGTGGGGCCATTTGGAGAATGAGGTTTACCAAACATATGTTAGAACCCAACAAGGATTAGAGAACTGCTTGAGACATGCTATTGCAGGCTTTATTGCTCATACCAAATAATGTTGGTAGGGGAACCATCAATCATGTGCGACGTTGTGAGAATTGTGATTTTTGAACATTTATTATGATTATTTAGTTTTCTCTGTAGGCTTTTTTGTTATGAACTTTGACACCACGAAAGATGAGCAATTAAATTTTTAGATACAATCTTGTATCTCCATGTAGGAGATGTTGAGCTAAGAGCCAATCGTCACTGTTCATGGCCTACTAGAACGAAAGATGAAAATTGCAAAAGAAAGATTGTGTTTTATTTTTCTGTCAAAAATATGTCAAAAGGTCGTAGGATGAGATGAACAATTAAAATAAGCAGAAAAATACAGGGTGTCCCATTTGAAAATCGAAAGTTGGGTTCGGTTATACCTGAAACGAAATGTCAAACATATTAATGTTATCAAATTCACAATGTTGTCTTCTATCCGAAATCTAACCTAACCTAATCTAAATTTCATCAAAATATTCCAAATAGAAGAAAGTTACAGGTGTGGCCCTAGTTTCAGTTACACCCGATATAGTCTTATTAACATATCAAAAGCATCCCAAAAATTCTCGGAAGAAAAAATTAATATCATATAGAAGAAAAAAATTTATGAGGGCAGATCTTCACTATCCTTAATAATCTATTTTTGATAAACAGATTTTCGCTAATACAAGAAAAGCTGAAACTCGTAGATATATGATCGGAGCATTATTTTCTAAGATTCATTGGAAAAACCGTTAAAATCAATTTTTTCTTCCAAATTAACGTTTCGTTATACCCGGTATAGTCTTATTACTACTTGCTGTAAATAAACAAAGTGGTTTCCGAAAATAAAGTTATTATTTTTCTTCGAGTAATTAAGGGTACAGGTTTACATAAACACTGAAAATTCTTACAAAGTACTGAAATATGTATAAAATATTTAATCTTTTGAAGATTGCTCGAGCTCAAAATCTATAGATTACCTATTTGTTATATGTAGTCTATACTTTTTGCCATACGGTACATTTTTATTACCTCTAATTTTCATAAATACTGCGTATAAATAGTCCCACATCTTCCATGGCCAATGTAAAGGAAAAGCTCTCTAGACGCTGCATTTATATTTAGTTGTTCACGAACTGACCTGGATTCGATAAAATCTGGATCTGCCCTGATTTTCTTTATGTGTCACGAGCAAGTTAGTAATGAGAACATAATCCGACAAGTCTTGTTCTTCTTTATATGCCTTTTATATTTCTACCGACTTCGTTGAATATAAAGTGGTGTTTTGCATAGAATTTACACAAAATTCGAAACGAATTATCATTTTAACTTGGAGTGAAACGTGAAACGTAAATCTTTAACAGTTATTGAGCGACATATCTAAATTAAAATAATGAATTTTCTATTGAAATATATTCCACGATTTTCTCTTAAAGGAAGGAATTCATCTATGCGAAAATAGTCAAGATTGAAAACATATACGACGTATCCAATGTAAATGATCTATCCAGGTTGCCAATAGAATTATATTAGAGCAGGTAACTGAAATGTTACCAAACTAAGAGAAATTTCAAATTTCTCTTAATGAAACTGAAAATTCTTCAATGAAATTTTTATTCTTAGTAATACTTAATCAGGTGTCCTCGGTTTTGACACAATGGTAGTGATGTGCCTGAAAAAATTCTAAAAGTGTAAAAATATTGAGAAACCTTCATTTCTTGATGATATTTCATCAAAACCCTTCTTATTGGAAGATATCAATATAAGATGTAGGGTTCGATGATATGCTCTCAGATTTTTCATAGATTACAGGAAATATTTATTTATTTATTTATTTATTTTATTTATTTATTTAAGTACAACATAAGTAATGTCCACAGCCGAAGCCAAAATGACATTCACTAGATGAATATTAGTTACATAGAATCTAGTACTCTAAAAAAAGTATTATATAAGACATTAATAGTGAATTGTATTCATAGAAAAAATGAAAAAAGAAATACAAAATGAATATTACAAAAACGAACGATTGAATGAATTTGATGTTAGTCAGTATAGAGCAAGCGTAATGTTCTCTTCAAAGAGGCCAATGTGACCCCAAACAAATTGATACTCCTATGCGTGTTGCAGACACGTAGCATCCTATCGATAGGGGAGTTCTGTGCACTATTAGTTTTTCTAAAAGTTATAGAGAAGAGGTCGTGGTGCCTCAAAGATTTCATAGGAACATTAAAAGTAACCATGTGCAAGATCTCAGGTACCTGAAGTACGCAGTTCAATATTTTAATAATAAAAACACTGTGTTTTAAGAATTTTACTTAATAATTGCGATTCGTAACGCGTTTCACTACACGCAGCTTCTTCAGACTTCATTCGTCTGAAGAAGCTGCAGTAGTGAAACGCGTTACGAATCGCAATTATTAAGTAAAATTCCTTAAAACACAGTACTTGTTTTTATTATTGATAATGGAATTTTACCAAGTAAAAGCCTCCCAAATTCAAATGTTCAATATTTTAAACAAAACCAAAATATCATATATATGATCTGATGTATGAATCTATTTTGAATGCGTTCAAGTCGGTTGGAATAACAATCATAACGAGGGTCCCAAATACATGAGGCAAAATTTAATTCACTGTAGATGTAAGCATAATATAAAGTGATAAGTGATTTTACATATTTAAATTTCTTACTTTTCCTGAAAATATAACCCATCATTTGACTTGAACTATTTGCTATGCGATCTATGTATGCATCGAAGAGCAACTTCGAATCGAAAGTGACACCCAGATCAAAAGCCGCGGACACACGTCGCAACAATGAATTTCCAATTGAGTACTGAAAAGAGATAGGGAATGGTTTCTAGTAAAAGTTATCGTGAAACATTTATTTAAATTCAAAAATAATTGGTTTTCTCTACAGTACTCAAGCAAGTTATTCAAATATAGTTGAAGATCAAGGCAGTCCCTTAAGCATCTTATAGATCTAAAAACTTTTAGATCGTCTGCATAGAGCAAGAGGCTGGAGTACCGGAAATATTTATCTATGTCAATTATATAAATTAAGAAAAGAAGAGGACCGAGATGAGTTCCCTGCGGTACCCCAGAAGTACTAATGAAAGATTCAGATTTAAAACCATTTAAACTAACGAAATGTGACCTATTCAGTAGATACGATTGGATCCACTCAAGTAACCCACCACTTACACCTGCTTCGGCTAGTCTAAAAATGAGAATATCGAAACTTATTTGGTCGAAGGCTTTAGAAAAATCTGTAAGTAGCATCAGTCTGAATTTGAGAATCCATTGCACTCTGCAGGTACAACTGTTATTGTTCTTTTACAATAATATAATAATGACTTTCATTTCAATTAACCAACAAGGTATAGGAAAATGTCGAATATAAAAACAAATGCATAACAACCAATTTGAACAATTCAATTCAGGAATACCGAAACAAAAAAATTGCCGCCTCCCTGGTCCTATGAAACGGACCACTCAAAAACTTTTTCCCTTTAGGTTTGCATAGTTTTACACTTTAAGAGGCTTTAACATCATACGGCAACTTATTGAAAATCTTTATGCTTACTTTTCTGAACCACGCTGCGTTTGCGCAAGTTTAGTGAACGGCACATATAGATTTGCACTCGATCTCGTATTATAATAAATTAGATGAAATTTAGCGCTTGACCCTCAAACAGCAGGACAACATGTATAGCGAAGCCGATATGTACAGCGAAGCACACGTACGCGAAGCCAACATGTACGGTGACGCCAACGTTTAAAACAAATCCTTAATATATAGTTGGCAGGACGTAGTTCTCGATACACCATGCAGGTATCTCATTATTCTCTCTTGCAACTCAAGAACTCCAACAGAATCAGCAATGTTACCCCAGCACAGTATACCGTGGTTCATTACAATTGGGATTACAGTTGACGCAAAACAACATGCCAATTTAGTGCATAAATACGAGACATGAGCTCCCCATGTCAGGTGACTACCAATCCTCATCCCCAGTAATTTAACTGCAGCAGAGAGGCGGACGCTATCCATGGATGTGCAAACCAGAGGCATAGATTTAGAGGATACTCCCACAGGCAGGATTACTACCAAATCGTTAGTCTTACTTTCATTCAATGTCAAGCCATTATCCCTACATCAGCCGGACGCGCGAAGAAATCACCTATTTGCTTTATCTGCAAGTTCATCTGTGAATTCAACGGCTATAAGAGCCAAATGTATCATCTATGTAAAGTACATTTCCTGAGCTACACTCATTCAGGTTATCAACAAGGTACTACCTAGGAACATCACTGTCAAGTTGAATTTCCACAAATTTGTATTTTCGCCCACTGGACATAAGTCTGACACATATTCAAAACAGAGCCAACCTTTTCAGGAATAATGTTACTAATATTTAGATATAAAGAAGAGCACCATAATTTACCATTAGTCCAGAATCTCCTTTCTCAAATTCTGGGACAATCGAGGCAATTTTCAATTCAGAATGAAAGTAGCCGCTCTCAAAAGACGGATTCAACAAATCAGACAGAACATCAGCTATGTTACTCATAACATACCTCAGAACACAGCAAGGAATCTCGTCCGGGTCAGCAGATCACATATTATATATAGAAACATAATTGTTTGTTTTTTATTCCTTTAACGTGCTCTATTTCCGCCTTTCGGCCAATGACACGCCGGGGAATTCTGTCACCCCACTAACTATGGAATTTTGCCGAACCCCTCTCGTGTCCAGGGAAGGGATCTTAATGTCCTGTCTAACATCTCTGTTAGACAGGACTCACGGCTTCACATCTACTCCAAAAGATGGATACTCAAGTGATTCCCAGAAACATGATTATACTACACACCTCGATGGAAAATACTGGTGAAAAATACAAAGAATATCTACATGAATCGAGAAGGTCAACACTCATGTTGGGCTTACCACTGATGAAAGCTTTTATTGAATTAACAAAATAATCATTGAATCCATTCACCTGCTCAGATGGACACGAATGGATGAATCCATCGCGGCTCTAAAGTGATCTTGGAATTCTACGAGACCTCTTGTTATATTAGATCTTATCACGTGCTACACTGCTTTAGATTTATTATCAGAGTTCATAGTAAGATTGCTGTGGAGTGATTTTTTCGCTTTTTCAATATTTTTTGCGTGATTTTTCCAAAGTTCTTTATGAATATCCAGGACATTATTGTCAGATTTGGACAATTTGTTAACATCTCTCAGAAAATCGCCTTCCTAGACAGTTTCCCGAGTTATTCATGGATTGAAAGCTCTATGATCGCGTTGCTTCACCGTTTGGAGAACCACAAGCAATGCCATGTAAAATATGCTCCTGAATGTTCCAAATAATGTGGAGAACTTACCCTCGATACCAGCTTGCTGATATACATCCTGCCAGCGTTCCTTCGAAATCAAATAATAGAATAATTAATGATCTGAGAGATCAAACTCTTCGATATCGAAATATGAGGAAAATCGTCAATCTATTGATCAACGTGTATTATTTGAGCGTGATGGTCTAAGATATTACTAGCAAGTATAGTTGAGTGTTCATTAACCCTGCAGTGGTCGCCTTATGTTCTGTAACAACAGAGGTCGCGCGCGGAGTGAAAACCGCACCGCGATTTTATATTTTTTCTTCATTTAAAAGGTTTTGAATGAGAGAATACAATATTTGAAGCATCAATTTCATTTAAGTAAAATAAAAAACAAGATGAAAATGGAATGGAACGTAGAAATATATAAAAAAAATTCAACTTTATTTTCACAAAAGCTGAAGTGCTTAAATTAACTAACTCAATCAGCATCCTCTTGATTGTTTTGGAAGCATTCCGAACACACTAAAGTGGCATGTTCTAGGCACAAGAATATTTTACAACTATTGCAAAAATATCTCGTGGGTCTGTTCTTCACCCTACCGCACACCTCACACCGCCCACGTTGGTTTTCTGTCGGCTCTGGTCGTTGCTGCTTCGGCAAGTGCTCTTCTGTTGGATTCTTCTTTTTGAGGATTTCATTCATTCTTGTAGTAAGACTTCTTGGTAGGCTCTTTGGCAACCTTTGAACCTCCACATAGGGTTTTATGAGCTCGAAAGCAAGATCACTCAAAAATTCCCTACGCTTAATTTTTGAATTCGGATTATTACTCTTGAAGATGATGAGGGAATTTATGCCACCAATATTCAACAGAGAGTAAAATATAACCATTGTCCAACGTCGCGTATTACGTGCACAATTGTGTGTAGAACATAACTGGTCGACAGTATCAACTCCTCTCTTTGTAGTGTTACACATCAGTGCAGATTATATCAGATATACATCTCCAAGCTACAGCATCTGTTACAAATTTCTGATTTTTTATATCTGACGATAAATATCTGAATCTAAGGCAAATCGCCCTTCAACTGACGGCAATGTTTGGGTCAATTTACTTGTGCGAGTCTGCGTTTTCTGAAATGAAGATAATTAGGTCAAAATATCGCAATCGACTAACTGACGATCATATGTCATCATGCTTACGATTAGCACTCAGTGGTTACGTACCATCTTATGAAAGGTACACTGAGGACATGCAGTGCCACGCTTCAACATCCAAAGTAACTACTTAGTTAAGTTTAACACCATATGTAATTCTTTTCTTTTGTAACAACCATTAAACTCGCAATTTTGAATAACTATGAGTTTTTTCATTGAAATTATAGTGAAGAACCTAAATAAACCTAACCAAATCCTTGACTAAAATAATGTATATTGTGCAAAAAGCTAATATTTATATATGCTATGATACACCCTACCTAGGTAGGTAAATAGGTAGGGTGTATCGTGTATGTACGACAACCCTGCATCACACATACTTGCAGACTCTCAAAGTCGATGTTAAGTAGTCTGAAAATATTGAGGTAGATCGTCTGCAGTCAAAGTTTGAGCACCCCCGAACTAGATGATATTCAAAAACCTAAAAATCATTTATATTTCGTACTGCTTCGAGTTGAATAGTTCTTGCTTGACGAAGGTAGTTGAGTAATATTGTACATCAATTGATATTAATTTCAGATCGATGTGTACATTCTATATCTGCTACTCCTTAGGATCTATAGCGTTTTGTGAATGAGAATTAGTACGTTCTGTGGTACCCAAACAAAGGGATTCATCACCGTCTGTCGTATCTGTCTTCTCCAACCTGAAAAAGTTATAGATGACCCTTGTATATTGTTTCTAAGAATCGCGCAGTTACTTTCTAGACTTTAGAGCCTTGTATTGTTCTGTTTGACAACTCCTGCATTTTATCCGAATGCATTACTAATTGTTATTCCTGTTGTTTAGTCCTTTTATTGTTTTACACAATGCCAGGAATTTTCGGCATGCACGTTACTTCCATATCGGATGCAAGAGATTTTATGTAATCTAAATATTTAACATCCCTTGTGGCGATTCTTCTCTTGAATCGGTCGCATTGTAGTAATACTTTTACTAAATACGATGTTGCAGTATTTAATATATGCAGCAAGACTTTCTTGACAAAAATATATTTCGATTATATCCTGAAATCAATTTTCCCTTGAAATTGAAATTATATCTGAATATTTGTCAAATTCAATCATTTCGAAGATTTTTTAGCTTTCAAAAATACTGAGTAGGAATTTATTAATTTAATCACATTTTCTGCTTGAAACAGTATGGTACATCGAAAATCGAGAATACTTGAAAACTACTCTAAAGGTACTTATATTGTGAGCAGACACAAAAATAATGGTCAATTTGCATTTGAATATGAGTATCCTTATACAAATAAGCTGATCAAATTCATGAACACGCTAAAATTGTGATATCCCTCGAAGAAATAGTTATGATAATAAGAAATTGAACAATATATTTTATTATCACAAGCGTTTATTGAAATTCAGAATTGCAATTTCGGTCTCTCGACCATCTTCAGCTGACAAGTACTAAACTATAGTTGAAATACATACATGCATAAACAGGTAGACACAAAATTAATTAAGGTGCATACAAGAGGTAATAAATGAATTTTGTTAAAAGCAGGTATTATTTGAACATATCAAATATCGACGAATATGCCGAGTCATTCTGGTTGTTCAGAAGATTATCTCTATAGAGAGTTTGTTGGACTTTGGAAATTTCGATGTATATAAAGACATCTTACTTTCATTCTTTAGGTTTTCTGTGAATAATTTGAAGTTGATCTATGGGAGGAAAATCATGGCCATTTTCAATGCAATGTGAAGCGAAAGTACATTCATCGGTTCTCTAGTTATTGTAATCTGATTGATGCGCTTTGGATCTAGTTTTGAATGAATGAACAGTCTGACCTATATAAACCTCTTCACAATTCTTACAGGGCAATTCTTAAACTCCAGTATTGTCAAATTTATCAGTTTTCTCTTCACTATTGAGAAATTCGTGGGAGAGTTTCATGTGAGTTTTGCAAGCACTATTCATAAAAAATCACAAAAATAATGCTTCAATACGTCCAGTAGTGTCAGTCCTTATATAAATTAGCAAAAAAATTATATCGTATTCAAAAATTCATCAAATTTCCTGAATATCCAATGAAGAACTCAATTCAATTAACAAAAAAATTGAAACCGGTTTAAACCGGAATCGAATCATATCCGATTAGTTTGGATGTGGATAACATGTTAAAACATCTCAAACAAATCATACGTTAATCCGGTTGTTCGAAATTACATGTTTTTGCTCAAGTTTTGTCTACAACAGAATTATTTCAAATTCAATAACAAATTTTATGAACAACGTTACGGTCTACCGATGGGATATCCATTGAGCCCTTTACTTGCTGACATTTTCACGGCGTATATTGAAGATATCATATTCAATTCCCTTAATTCAAAATTAGTACACTTTTGGTAGTATATGTAGACCAGGGGTGCTCAAACTTGAGTTGCTGGCGATCTACCTCAATATTTTTAGACTACTTACGATCGACTCTGAGAAGCTGCAAGTATGTGTGATGCAGAGTTGTCGTACATACACGATACACCCTACCTACCTACCTACCTAGGTAGGGTGTAACGTATCATATATAGATATTAGCTTTCTGCACAATATACATTATTTTAGTCAAAATTTTGGGTTAGGTTTAGTTAGGTTCTTCTGTATAATATCAATGAAAAAACTCATAGTTATTCAAAATTACGAGTTTATTGGTTGTTACAAAACAAAAGAGTTGCATAAGGTGTTTACTTTAACTAAGGAGTGACTTTGGATGTTGAAGCGTGGCACTGCATGTCCTCAGCATACTTTTCATAAGATGGTAAGTAACCACTGGGTGCTAATCGTAAGCATGATGATCGTCAGTTTATTGCGATATTTTGACTTAATTATCTTCATTTCAGAAAATGCTGACTCGCACAAGTAAGTTAACCGAAACATTGCCGTCAGTTGAAAGGCGATTTGCCTTAGATTCGGATATTTATCTTCAGATATAAAACCCCAGAAATTTCTATCAGATGCTGTAGCTTTGAGATGTATATCTGGTATAATCTGCACCAACTCATTTTCAACAGTACATGAGCTAAGTGCACAATTTCTGTTGTAATGCCCATAATTTCCTCCGTGTTTAAAACTTTTGTACACGAAACTTGTTGATGTATAATGCAATGGAATGAAAAAAATAGAGGGAAATCTTCATTAGCTCCACACAATGCCCCAAAACCGTTTTTGTTTACTGTAATTGCTGGTGCTCCATCAGTTGTAATGCACACTAATTTATATATTGGTAGCTTGTAGTTTTTTACAAAATTGAAGAAAACGTCATATATATCTTCGCCACGGGTCTTCCCCTTTAGAGGAATCATTGTCAAAAATTCTTCCTTAGCCAACATGTCATTGAATACCATCCGAATAAAAATACAGCTGTGTATTTTTATGTCTGTCATATCGGTGAATTTCTCGAAGTGTAAAGAAAAGTATGTATATTTTACGATATCATGTTTTAATTTACCTGCCATGTCCTGACTTATGACTTCAATACGCCTTGTGACAGTCGGACGAGATAACTGAAGTTCTCTAATAGCAGATATGATTTCTGTTTTATTTTTAAAATCTCCAAATAAAGTCTCACCCGCTTCCATAAATGGTCCCTTCACAACCGATCCATCTTCGACTGGTTTCTTGTGTTTCGCCAATATATGAGATATTCTAAAACACGCGATCGCAGCAGCTTCTGATTGTTTGGCTGGTGTTGTGAACTTGGTATGTTCTTTTCTCAAACTAGATATCAATTCAAGTACTTTTCGTTTTCTTAATTCACTCTGTGGCGGAAAATCCTTTTCATAGTTTTAAATGAACCGTTTTTATGATGCCTCTCTAAGTTACCACGCTTAGGTATTGCAACTGACGCATGACAAATAAGACAAATGCAATTATCCATCACCATACAAGAGAAAAATTCTTCCTCCGAATCGTTATTAAAATGATACATTTTAGATTTCTTCGCTGCACTCATTTTGTACTATTTAATAATAAACTTTGTATCAACGTAGTATATTGCCTTCAAGTTACAATTCAGAATGACTCCAATTCCTGCAGGCGCAACATGTATATCGGCGTGAACGAAGGCCTCGAATGTTCCCGTCAAACGCGCTGCCCGAAATTTCTAGAAAAGCGGCCAGATTAAAAAACGCGCCGTTTCTTTGACGAGTACCGCGCGTTCCTTTGATAAGGCTGCCTTTTGCCGCTAGCAGAATGTTATTTTATTACGTAATAAATTTTAGTAGTTTAGTTACCTACTTATTGA
This sequence comes from Cryptolaemus montrouzieri, assembly GCA_013387265.2. NCBI lineage: Eukaryota > Metazoa > Arthropoda > Insecta > Coleoptera > Coccinellidae > Cryptolaemus > Cryptolaemus montrouzieri. Next base: position 47,631,411 of record JABFTP020000021.1, read on the forward strand.
AATTTTTTTTCTCCTCGAGATCTACTCATAAAGCACTCACGATCGACCGTTTGAGCACCCCTGCTCTAAATGATTTGTGCTAAATATTCTTCTAGCTCAACTGTTATTTTGAAAATGAATAGTAAAAATTTATACTTTGTTTCTGTTGATTGCAGTTTCTTAGAGTTGATTTTGCATCGAATACAATATTTGCATTTGAATTAATCGAATGTACACAGCTAACGAAATAAATTACTCGTTTTTGACAAATTATACAGGGTTTCCCAAGTTGAGTGGCCTATTAGACGCGATCGACCAGTCGATCGCGATCAACCCTTTGAGCAACCCTGATGTAGACGATATACTAGCATGTTTTATAACAACCTCTAGGCCACAAGATCAACTTTTAACTTACATCAATATTTATCCCAAAATTAAATTCAAAATAGATAGCGAAGTCGAAAATTAGATTCACTCTTCAGTTTTCTATTTCGCCTCATGTTTCAGGTATTCATAAATGTAACTAAGTTCTCTGTTTTCTAGGAAGGTGACCGCTTATTCATCGGAGCCCCAGGCAGCTGGTATTGGCAAGGTGAGAATTTATCTCCTCAACATTAAAACTATAATTCACAAAACGCATAAAACATTTATTATTCTCACAACCTTCGACCACATTACAGGCTTCTAGTTGGCAGTAGTGCAAGACTTGAAAACCCCATTCGTTTTATTATGCAACAAAACTTTTGTTTCAGGCCAAATGTACTCTGTCGATGCCCATGCCAAGTTCGCCTTTACTCCTGGATTGTTCTCCCGATTCGGCGGGAAAGGTATTGACAGAAATGAGATATAAAGGAGCGTCTATTGGTCATAACGTTCTCACACTTAACCAGCATTTATTAATTTTTTTTTAATATATCTTTATGAGTTTGTTGGTGTTGGATAATACCACTGAAAAAGATCTTAATTAGGCTGATAACTACTGTACAAGGGTTTCATGACTATTGAACATTGTGTATGAAACTCATTGGGTCATAATTATTTTAACATATTAATCTTTATATGTATATTTCATGGCATATTATATTAGGAGTAGGTAAATTATTACCTCTGAAAAACGTTTAATTCATCAACTATGTGATGTCATTTTGTACGAAATGTTCAAACCCCAAACCATGTGTTCTCTGAATCATATTGATAACTGTATTCTTTAAGGAAAACACATTTTTAAAGGGAGTTACCATATGCAGTTCATAGTAAGTCAAAGATAATTTAATTTTTTGAATTTGATGTTGTCTTTTTATGATGGCAAGATTAGCTGTTTCCGTGGTTCATCAAACAGTTTCTTATCAAAAAAGCATAGATTTATTTACTATTCTTACAGTGTCTGTTAAATTGATTGTGTTTTGAAACAGTTCCGTAGAGTATCAGTGTTTTTATTAAATTGAAGGTGAGAGGAGAAGAAGTAGAGATGGCTTTTGCTCCACAAGATCAGGTCGATCAGTTCGGAATATCGCAGACAGATCATCCACACAGTACAGTATTCGATGCTGTACAATGATGACGAAAAACTACAAACGCAGTTGAAAATCAATTTCTCCGACTTCAAGTTATTCAAGAACGGACAGCTACTGCCCCTGTTGTGGCTAGAAGATTGGCTGATGTTCATAGTAACTTCATTTCATCTGATACCGTACGTAGAATACTACGAGAACAAAGTCTATCATCTCGTGTACCTGCCACATGCCCTCTACTAGATACTGATCATCGAAAGGGGCGCCTAAAATTTTATCGAGCTCATGTAGATTGGGACAAGAATGAATGGCGAAACGTTCTGTTTACAAACAAGTCTTATTCCACGAGATATGCACCTGTAGGATGCCAAAGAGTATGAAAAAGGCCCTGAGTAAGATATACCCAAAATAATTTCGCTACCAGGGTGCAAATTGATGGCGGAGGAGTGATGGTGTGATGCGACATTTTGGAAGCCCACACAGATCTTGTTACACTTCAGGCAAGTATAAACGCTGACAGATGCATTAGAGTGTGTTTGTAAGAACATGTGATTCCTCATGTCCCATTTATAGGAGAAAATTTCTTCCTAATGCAATGCAATGCTCGACTTCGTATAGTCCGAACGATGAGTATTTGAACGATGTTGGTACTCAAGTGTTAAACTGACCCCCGCGAAGTCCTTACCTAAACCTAGTTCATCATATGTGGGATATCGCAAATTTCATACGATACTTGCATTGGGGAAGGCGTTGATGAACGACTGGAAACAGATTCACCAACACACAGTTGCGACTTCAATTCAATTCATGCCTGCAAGAATCACAGCTGTTATTCAAGCACGGGTTGGGAATACTCGATTTTGATGTACATTTGAATATCGCTATTGCCGATAACAAGTTCTGTTGTTAGAAAAAACATTCCATAGTATGCAAAAATTTGTATTTCCTTAAAGAAAACAGGTATCAACATGATTCAAAAAACAATTTGAGAAAGGATAAGGCTTAAAAATTTCGTGCAAAAAAACATCATCCAGTTAATAAATTTTTCCACAGGGTATTTAGAAGTTTGAGGCAAAATGCAACTTTTGCTTCTATTTTGTAAATCATTATATCCATTCAACTTTTCGTAGAATCGATAATGGAATAGAAGTGAAGAAAAGGGATAAACCTGCAATTTGAGTAATAATAATCGAAAATGATGCAAACAATATTTATGATTGAATTTGAAGGAAACTTTGTCTCTTCTATTACTTTTGTGGTACAGTGCAGATTTCAGTCAAAAGAGAAATATTATACAACTAAATCTAATTGACTTTCAATAAGAAATACTGATCAGGCGCCGGCAAATGAATATTAAAAAATTTTCAACAACGTTTCAAGCAGTACCTTATCTATTAAGGTAATAAGCTAGGTTTGAGTTCAAGCAGTGTAAATATCATAAAGTATCCTCCCCTTGAAATTAGATTGACGTGTCCCAGCAAAAGGTACCCCCTGTTATGATAGTCAAAATGCCCTATCTCGCGAAATCCTTCTTTCCTTCTCCACATCATCGGGGTGATCAAAAGAAAAGTTTTCATAGTAATTTCAGCTTCCCTCCCCGCTCCCCTATCGCCCAACATAATAAAACTTGTTTTTTCACATTTATTTTTTTCCTCGAGTTCTGATCGCTTAAATAATCTAGAAAAATTCATGAGCACTGCTAACCACTGCACAAAACATGCAAAAATTTTTTCAGATTATAAGTCACCTGCAAGGACCCCAAAAAAATTTCTTTCGTCAAAAATATTTTCCCTAGGTATAATGAAAGTCTGAACAAGTTTATTTTCTGCGGCGTTTGATTTATTTTATTGAAAAGTACCTCTCTGAATTTTTTTCAGATTTTTCCTGATGATGCGCCACCTACAGAAACGCAAAAATCAGTTATTTCTCCTTCTAGTGAGGAAAATTCAACTTTCAACATGTCTGGGCGTGCGGAAAACAATGAAAAGATTTTAATATTATAATATCCTACAAGTATATTATCCCACTAAAGATTGTTTTATTCAGAAAATTTTTTTTTAAAGATTATTTATTTTTGCTAATAATCTTACTTTTCAGTCCCTTTAAGTGCGAAAACCCGAACTTTACCGCATACGGGAAACAATGGAAATAATCGAATACCATGTTATACTACAAATATAAGCGCCAATGTCCAAGGTCATTCAACTCAAAAATATTTTTTATTTTAAGAGACGATTTTTAGTTATTTATGATAACAATCTAATATTATGTTATCACATAAATATTATAGCCAATTGAAGATTACTTCATCGGGTGGTGCGAGGAATTTGGACTTTCAGTGATTTTTCAGTTTAATTAATAATAATTAATATTTGAATATAACTGGTTGCAGCAATCCATTGAAGGGTGTATTCAAATTATCAGATTACTGTAGACATTCATAAATCCGTCAACGTCAGCTCTTGAATTCACTGTCTTAGGTTCTTTTTGAATTTCGATCATTCCTAGAATGTTTCCTTTTAAAGTCGTTGCTTTCGGCAAAATAAATTTATGTAGTTGTTCAATGCAAGACGTTTTTACTACTCTGTTAGATCTAATAAAAAGTACCGCCCTAGCGAATTATAGCATTGAACAACTACGTAAATTTAATTTTGCTGATGTACGAGTTCTTGCATCCGAAAGCAACGACTTTAAAACAAACATTCTAGAAATGATGGAAATCCAAAAAGAACCTAAGACAGTGAATTCAAGAGCTGACGTTGACGGATTTATGAATGTCTGCAGTAATCTGATAATTCGAATACACCCTTCAATGGATTGCTGCAACCAGTTATATTCAAATATCAATGGTTATTGCCTGTTATTGTTTGTCTTGCTTTTTGTAATTGTTTTACCATTGACGATAATGATGTAAAGAGAGAATGTGTAAGGTGAATAGCTTTTAACGTAAGAATTGTATTATGTGTTTTACTGAAATTATGATTTTTGTTTTAAATAATAGTTGTGTAGAGATGAATCTTTTCTGATGATGGCCCTGTGCCGAAACGCGTAAAAACACTCTGCAAATTATACGTTTTTAACCTCAAACACTTTCCGTTCTCTTAACCCTGATTTCCCAGTAAAATTTTTATATATATATATATATATATATATATATATATATATATATATATATATATATATATATATATATATATATATAATTAAATTTTTCAATAATTATCAGTAGAAACGCCAGTATTTTATTGCTATAAAAGGTTTGGAATAATAAACACCTGTAAAAAAATTTTCAATTCCTCAATATTCAATTCTAAAAATCAATTAGTAGGTTGAAATTGAAAGTTCGGAAAGACGAACTTGTTCTGTTCCAGTAATTACCATCTACATATGTAGATAAAGTATTTGTTTCCCGTATGCACAGAAGGGGGAAAGTTTTTCGCACTAAAAGGGGCTGAAAAGTAAAATTAATAACGAAAAGAACTAAAAACACCCCTAAATTTTTTCAATAGAAAAATCTTTACTCGAATATTATTTTTGTAGGACATTATGATATTAAAATTCTTTCATTGTTTCCCGCAAGCCCAGACATGTTAAAAGTTGTATTTTCCGCACTAAAGGCAAAAAACAGATTTTTGCTTTTTTGGAGGTGGATAATAGGAACCAGACGTCGCAGGAACTAGTCCTGGCCCTTGAAGAAAACAAATTTTTTGGGGTGCTTGCGGGTAGCCAATAATTACGAAAAATTTTTGCATGTTTTATGAAGTGGTTGACAGTGTTCATGAACTATTTCAGATTATTCAAACAATCAGATTTCGAGGGAAAAAATTAAATGTGAAAAGACATGTTTTTTTTATGTTGGGGGATTGGGGTGAGTGGAGGAATGCTGAAATTACGAGGAAAATTTTACTTTTGATCACCCCAATTATGTAATAAAAGAAAAAAAGGATTTCACGGTTTAGGGCATTTAGGCTATCTTAACGGGCGGGTACCCTTTGCATTCATTCATTTAAGGGATAATTAACAAGAGTGAAAATATAAGAGTAACTGTTAGGTTTGCATACCTGAATCCCATGACTGTTCATGTCACAGCCCCATGTTATCTGGGAAGCATCAAAGCAGTATCTAGACGTAGCGTATCGGTGCTAGATGGAGTATCTGGGAGGAAGTAAACAATTTCCGGGATTGATGGAGATTTCCAACTACTGGTTTGTTTATTAGATTAATTGCGTATCCCTGACAGCTTTTTGTAATAAATTGAATATTTGATATCTGTAATATATCAATTGACTGACATATTCACATGAATCTTACCAAATGAGGTCATACACAATGTAAAAATCTTCTGAGAGTCAGTAGTTTTATCCCCGGTTCAGTAGTTCAGCAATTTAGACGTCTTAAAAACACTAATTCAATATCAACTAAATGGATTAATACAGCGATCAAAATGGAAACATGATTGTTCCACGATCATAATACTTAATTGTAAGGCTTTAATCGTCAGCTTTCAATAACAAACAAATCAGTTATAACGAATTCTATGTTGTTCTTGTTCACATTATACGAAAATTTTATTTTAATTCTCCATGAAATTCACCGAAGAAGCAATAAATTTAACATTTTGGTTTCTATATTAACTACGAAACAATAGTACAAATTATTATTTTCACTTCTCAAGGCTTTGGATACCCACTTCAAAAGTCTCGACATCCTTCTGATTCTTCTTTATACAATTGAATTCACAAATTTATGAACTTGAACATCGGCTAATAACTAATAAAATATTTTAGTTTATTTGCTGTATTATAACTAAAGAGTAATTTTACACATAAATCATGTTCAAAAATGAAGAGCTTCTCTTTGGTTCAAAGATATAAACTTCCGCTTAGGTCAAAAATGGTTTGCAATCATTTTTTTCATGAATATTAGCGCATTCGCACCTATAATTAATTCTTGAATGCTTGTGAATTGATAAATTCCTTGCCGTTTACACTGAGCGAGCATCCTCCGAGTATTAGTATTCCGAAAATTCATCCTTAACCATCTCCCTCTTGAACTGAACCAACAGCGATTGCAATAATTGTCATTGGTAGATTTGTCAAAATACATTCAAAAGCGTCAATTTTTTTCATTTCATAGAAACTCAGGTTTCCCTTCATCCAACTCCTCTTTTGTCTCATAGAGCGTTCGGCATCCAAATATACAGCTCTCAGGTCTTTTGGCAATCTGGTCTTTTGTGCTAGACGGGGTGGGTTAGACTTTCAGGTCACACAAAAACTTTTTTGGGGAGCTCCGAGACTATAGTAGGAAACCTTCAAGTGCTTACAAACACTGGGTGAAGTGTTCCCAATTTATCCGTTCTATGTACAAGACGTGGTTTTCATGTGGTCTCATATAGATTTTCAACTGTCTCAATTCCAAAATATTTATCCAGTTGTTCAGAGTCTCGGTAATGTTTAGATTTTGGAGAAATAGAGTAATGTATCCACGGAATGATCAAGAACCATTCTGGTAAGACTGGTTTGACACCTGTTGCCTTTTTAGCAACACTATCTACTCTCGCGTTTGTTTCAATACCTTGTTGGATGGGACACCAGATGGGTATTATCCCTCTACCCTGTTTCTTGTGCTTTGTTGTCGACAAGCATTCATGCTTTCGGCAGTTAGTATGGATGTGATCTCTTAAGCCTCCTAGGTATCCTAAGTGACTTTGACCGTCAGACCATATAAAATTGTAAGTTAGGTTAGATTTCAGGCAATCTAAATATTATCCCATATACAACTTAGCAAAACGAGAGGTATGTTAACTTCTTTAGGCAAAACGACGATCTCGAAGGCTTCGTCAGACTAATGAAAAGCTCTAATGAAATTCCCTCTCGTGAGAAGGTCAGGCCCTAGCTCTCCCAATTTCACATCCCTAAAGGATGTGGAGTTCTCAGATTTGTCTCTTTCCATAGTCTCAATGAGATCACCATGGCCGTCTCCCTTATTGTGATATGTAGCATACTTTCCATAGATTCTGTTAATTTTAAGAGTTCATTAACTATTAGATAGCTTGCCTGTTGATTTTATCTCGTCGCTTGAGTTAAGTGGTCTCATCATTGTTGTGTGCAACCAGTATATGATACCTGTGAAAACGCCCCGGGTTAGGGCCTGAAGTCGAATAAATAACTGAAGAAGAAACCTAGTGTTTGGTACAGTATGCAGCCTCCCCAACATCACATGCACACAACAACAATATCTAGGGAGGTCGTTCTTAGTTTTTAATATCCTTTGACGTTTCATTTGGACTATCATACGAGTTCACTAGCTGATATAGAAATCCAGCTATGGATGCAGGCCTATGGCGCCATTTCACTAGTATTGGCAGAATCATACTCTGTTCCAAAACATTTTGTCTTCGAAAGGAACAAAGATAAAACAACATAACGAAGCAACAAATAAAAATTCTGCCGAAGAACAAACAAGAGATTCAGAACCGAATGCATTCTACGCTACACCGAGAGCTTCAGAATCAAGAACATTGAGGATATGAAGTATTCTCAAAATCCTTAAACGTGATCATGGCTATGGGAAACAAAACCAGCACATTGCAATAGAGGATGATAGCATAATCATAGTTATAAAAATTATCACCGAATGTAGTATATGTAAACATATACGTACCCCCAGATAGTAGAGAAGCTCTATCAGCTACCATGAGTGTCTTCGAAGCTAATATATACACGTAACGAAATTCTGCGGAAAGTTTAATGAAACAACTTGATAACATGAAGGTAGATCAAAAATCATGTCAAAAGGAAGCTGCCGAGCTTAATGCTTAGCGAAAAGTAGAGTTGACTTTAATCGTACAATTTAGAAACTGCATGGAAAACTCATTCGCGCAAATAAAGAATGATACAATGAAACAAAATCGTTCCGACTTGCAGAGAAATGTTGAAATTCTACCTACCGATGATAAGATGCTATTTATATTGCATCATGGAAATCGTTACTATTCACTATCAAAATAGGAAGAGCTCATTTTAAATATCCCTTAGGTACATGAGGGGGTAAACAGGAAGAAGAAGTCGGACATTGCCAATATGACTATTCAGCATGCTGACCTTCATCTATCAACGAAAAAAACACATCTTTGGGTTTGATTGACCTTTTTCGTAAGATGATGTGCAATAAGCTCAACATAGCATCTTTGCTGCAGGTTTCACCTAATTACCCTGAATTTACAGATACAGTTTGTTACCTTATAACAACAAACTCGATTCTTCCAAAAGAAAAGAAAGAACATAAATTTCATTCAGAGTTTAAAAAGAAATTTGCTCAACCTTTTTATCTTACCCAACACCTTTTTTCGAACCAGGTGTACCCTACTGCTAGCGAACTTAAAACGCGGTACGTAAAAGGTGCAAGACTTTTCAAAGTGTATTCCAATAAAAATAGCCTGTCAATGCGAGCTTGTGCAGTTTATATTGTAAACCTCTGATGAACAGTAATTTCCTAAACCTTCGGTTGCTTCTTTATTATATTAAAATTTTATTATATCAAAGAAGGGTGTGTTTTCTCGACTCATTTTTGCTTATTGTTGTTTATAAAAAGTTCAATCCAACACAAGCATAGGGCATAATAATCGAATCAATAGGTAACAACCCATTATAGGCTTCCCAAAAATCTTGTCGAAAAAATATGGTTGTATAGAATGAAGAATTCTTAGAAAGGTAGCATTTTTTCCAATAGATCTCCGATGTCCTTTATAACCTAAAATATACGTAAAACTAAAACAGACAGTTTTCGCTAATGGAAAAGGTCCGTTGCGAAAAATCTTAACTCAAGGAATTGTATATACACGAAAGACCAATCCATTTCAATTTTTCTATATCAGATATAAATACATAAACAGAGTGTTACATAATAGTATGTCACAATTTGAGGGGGTGAATATACATATATTATAACATAGGTCCGCAAAAGCTTCGTTACGGAGCTACAGGGTGTTGAAATTTCCGGATAAAATTGAATTTTGCTTCAAAGCTCCTGCGGTTTTTGAGATATTCAGCCCAAATTTGGAATGCAAGCTCTTTTTTACAACCTCCATCATTACACGTCCTGAATTTCTACTAGAATCTACAAGGTGTTTTCTTTTGCCCTTTCAAGCTTTTCTGCAGTACGCCTCTGATCAGCGTACAATCAATTTTCGTCATCTTCGTTCAATTTAGCAACTTTTTTGACACCTGTAATTTTCTCGTATCTCCAACAGTTCTCGAGCAAAAAACTCATTAAACGATTGTATACATTCGCTGAATTGAAAGCACTTCTAATTATGAAAATGACTAGTAGGCTTTGATTTTCTTCATTTATTTATTTATTTTGACAGTTGCTAAAGTTGAACCAGTATTTGCTCGAATTGTTTATTAAATTAACGATTAGTTTTAAGACTTTTGAAGTTATTGCTGTAAGAAAAAATGGCTAATTTTACTAAGGCCGAATTGGCTGATGTCCACTACATGTACGGTCTGGCTGATATCCATTACATGTACGGTCTGGCTGACGGAAACACAACAGAAGCTAGGCGATTATATCAGGTGCGCTTTCTAAATCAAGTAACACCAGATAGGCGAACATTTTCAAATATCCACAACTCAAACTATGAGAACTCCAGATATTGAGGAAGCAGTTTTGGATTGTGTTGATTTGAATCCTCATGTGAGTACAAGAAAAATTGGAAATCAGTTGAATATTTCTCATATTCAAGTTTGGAGGATTCCCCACGACTTTTCATTGTACCCGTTTCATATTCAACGCGTCCAAACTCTACTTCCTCGAGATTTTCCTCCAATCTAACCTAACAGACTAAACGGTCCCGCTTATCGGCAATTTCTTGAGGAGGAGTTACCTTTATTGCTTGAGGATGTGCCACTTTGATTAGAAACATAATGTGGTTCATGCATGACGGGGCATCAGCACATTTTAGTGAAGAGGCTAGGGAATTCTTGAATAATACATTCAACAACCGATGGATAGGTCGGGGTGGGCCAGAACCATGATGTCCTAGGTCCCCAGATAGTTTAGACTTTTTCCTATGGGGATATCTCAAAAGTTTAGTTTATACCACTCCATGGAACACTGTAGAAGAATTGAGAAATCGAATGATAATCTCTTGTGAAACGATAAGAGATAAATCAGGAATATTTCATAGAGTGCGTGATAATATGTGAAGAAGGACAGAGACCTGTATTCTTGCAGGTGAAGAACACTTCCAGCAATTTATTTAGATTTCAATTATTCTTTTCTCAGTTTGATATTGAATGAGTATAAGTTGAGTCTCAGAAGACGAGCTATCAAAATAGAAGCAAATTCTGGGCATACCTATTGAGTATTTTTATTATATTTTGTTATTCAGCGAATAACATATAATTCAAATAATTCAAATTCAATAGTTTTTCACTCGAAAACGGTTGGAGATACGAAAATACTACAAGTGTCGAAAAAGTTTCTAAATTGAAGGAAGTAGACGAAAATTGATTGTATGCTGATCAGTGGTGTACTGCAAAAAAGTTTGAAGGGACAAAAGGAGACATGGCCCCTGAAGAGAAACACCTCGTGAGTTTCAGTTAAAACCTAGGACGCGTAACGATGGAGGCTGTATAAAATAGCTTGCATTCCAAATTTAGGCTGAATATCTCAAAAACTGCAGTAGTTTTGAAGAGAAAATGGAAATTTCAACACCCTGTAGCTCCGTAACGAAGCTATATATGTACTTTTTAAAATTATTTCCACATTATACAGGGTGTTTTAAAAGCCTCAAAATTATTAGTTGTGTTTTCTCAAATGAAAAACACCTTATATATTATTGCATATTTGGATTGAGCCTTCAAAAATAAACTTAAGTTTCATACCATAGTTACTATACCTAAACATCCAAATTTTTCAGATAATTCGATTTTTCTCAAAATATGAAGAGATGTTTATTCTCAAAATACTTAAACAATATTCAAGGTAGTTCAGCGAAATTGACAGCGACGCAAGAAAATATATTGTTATTGATATTTCAATTACTCCAAGTTGATTATGTTATACAGGGTGTGCAAAAATTAAAACTGATCAAATGGGAAATTCAGAGCGTAATAAATTGATTAATTCATATACGATGCCATATTTTTCTATTCATCCGAATATTCATATTGTTATAACCTATCGAACAACGCTTAAAAGTCTATACCTAAGTATCGGCTTTCTCACATTATAAGACAAAAATTAGAATTTTTCTCGAATTGGGGTTCGTTGTTTGTTTTTTATTTGTTTAACGTGCTCTATTTCCGCATTTCGGCCAATGACACGCCGGTGAATTCTGTCACCTCACTAACCCCTCTCGTGTCGAGGGGAGGGATCTTAAATGTTCGTTCAACACATCTCTGTTAGACAGGTCCGACGGCCTTACATCCTCGAATGAAACATCCATAGAATTTTCATTTATCTAGTTACCTGTTAGTAATAAAAATTCAGATAATCAGATAATTCTCTGTCTGTCAGTTGAGTATTTAAAACAGAACGAAAAATGGCTCACGTATTTGTAATAACAGTATAGAATGTTTTGAAATTATTTAAATCAATCAAAATGAAAACTTATTCAAAAGAAGATCGTATTGACATGTCATAAAAATCGCTTTTTGGCTTCTCTTTTTTGGGTTTATGCTCAAGGGTTTCTTAATCGAAGTGCTTTTGAAAGACTTTCAGTTTCAAGAAAGTGGTAGCGTCACTCATAAGAAACCCACTGCAAGAAAACCAGTTACTAGAAATGAGGAGAATGTTCTTGCAGTACTCGATTCTGTGATTGAAAATTCTAATATTAGTCAGAATCAAATAGTGCAAAATACTATATTGGTCAAACAAGCGTTTCGAGAATCCTAAAAAAAGCACAATTTTCATCTTTATCCAGCTTTGTCAAAAACTCAGTGAGAATAATGTTAAAAAACAAGTACTGTGTTTTAAGGAATTTTACTTAATAATTGCGATTCGTAACGCGTTTCACTACACCGTAGCTTCTTCAGACGAATGAATGTGATTTTACCAAGTAAAAGCCTCCCAAATTCAAAAGGAAATAATGTTAATAACCGAATTCAATTTTGTATATGGGTGCTTGATAGAGTAACGGAAAATGACAGTTTTTTGAAAATGTATTGTTCAGTGATAGATACTTGTACAATGGTCTGGTCAATATTTTCCAATAATTTCCACTATTACTCTGATGTTAATCCACAATCATACAAAGTAATGAACAATCAAAAAGATGGTCTGTAAATGTATGGGGTGGAACAATTGGACCATATTTTTTGAAGGACTTTCAAATGGTATAATGTTTTTGAACTTTTCCTCACACGAACTTACAATGTTAGAAGACATTGAAGAATGTTCCCATAAATACTAGAACGTCTATGTGGCTTCAGTTAGACGGAGCTCCCCCTCATTATCATCGCAAAATGCATTCTTTGAATACGAACTTTGGAGATAGATGGATTGGAAGAAATGGATCTGAAAATTGGCCCTCCAGGTCTCCAGATTTAACTCCCCCAGATTCTTTATGGGGATATATTAAGGGAATTGTTCACAAAGGGTCTCCAACTACTCCAAATGATATGAAAATCTGCATAACAGATGCTTTCAGAACGGTAACTCCGCAAATGTTGGCTAAAATTGGCAGAAGTTTTGAAGACAATGTGTGGAAGTGTCTGGAAATGGACGATCCATATTTCGAACAATTATTATAAATTCTCTTGTTTTGTTATTATTATGTGATTAAATTCACTATTGTTGTGAGAATTGGTTTTATTATGAATCAAGTTTGACAAATTCTGAATAGTTGTAAACGTATACGTTATTATTTTCAAAAAATTGTGAAATTTGACAGTTGAAACCAGCGCCAACTAGATTAATTTTACCTTTCATCTGAAAATCCGGTGAAGCCATATTTTGGTTTCTTCTGTGAAAATGCCAATAGTTGTGCAGAAAGTGCAATAAGCTATGAAAAAATAGATTTTTGGGTACATACAAAATTATGGCATCATATTAGAATCAATCAAGTTATTGATCAGTTTCAATTTTTGCACACCTTGTATAACATATGCAACTTGGAGTAATTGAAATATCAATTACCATCTATTTTCTCGCGTCGCTGTCAATTTTGCTGAACTACCTTAAATACAGAATTTTTTTTGAGTATATTGAAATTAAATTTTCGTTAGATTTTTAGAAAATCGAATTATCTGAAAAACCTGTTCAAGTATAGTAATTTCTGATGGAATTTATTTTTTTAACGTTCAATCCAAATATGCAATAATAAATAGGGTGTTCCATACAAAAAAATCACTTTCATAATTTTAAGGCTTTTGCGACACCCTGTATGATGTTAAAATAATTTCAAAACATGTCTATAATAGCTCCTCATATACCCCAAAAGAAATATATATACAAAGAATATCATCAACGTATCTGTACCAAAAATAATATATGTTTGTGCTAATTTATTATTCCTTATAAATTGTCTTATCTATTAGGGGGCTAAGGGGTGAATCCATGGGAAGTTCTCAACTTTGTTTGAGAAGTTTCGATTTAAATTGGAAATAAAGTGTTAACTAACAGGTCTCTAAAAGAAAAATTCATCTTCAATGTGTGATGATGTGTTATTTTGGTTAAAGATTTCTTTTATTAGAGGCGGACCTTCTTCCATTGGAATGTTTGGGTACGTATTTTTTATATAAAAAAAAACAATTCGAAATTAAAACTGTCGAGTGTCAAATGTTTGTTCATCAGGTCTAGAGAACTTGTGTATTGCGGATGAAAGATGGTGTTCCATGAATTTGTTTGTGTGGCTTGCTAATTTACCTGCAGATGTATTTATGAAGGATGATCTGATGAGGTTTTCCCTTTGTGTAGTTTAATTAAACCGTATATTTTCTAAACTTGAGTGATCATAAGAATGAGTTTCTTCTTGTGCCATTCTGAATGTGTTGAATAAGTCGATTGACCCAATTCTTGTTTGATTTTTCTTAATTGTTTTGTGGGTTTTCTTGAGATTTCTGTCAGATCCAAAATATTGAGGATGCTTTTGCATTTTTTCCTGGTACTTGTTTTTGTCGAGGCACACTATACTATTATACTATTTCCTTTATCAGATTTCAGAAGAATTAGATCTTCATTCTGTAATTTGGCTCAAATAGATTTTATTGTTTCCGGTTGTGTTGGAATTTTCTAAATATCAGTGAAATCATTTAGAAAGCCTATACGATTTTCATATTATCCTTAGGAATGTTATTATCAGAAACTTTTGTTTAAAAATTGTTTCAGACGACGCTCATCTTCCAAATCGAGAAGGTGGGGCTGGAAAAATGTTCAAATTTCCAAATCTTCTTTTCTAGTGCGCAAAAGTTAAATAGTTTACCAGTGTTTATAGGTTTGCTAAGCTGGTTCCCCAGCGAGAAAATAAATCTACCTTTGTCTATAGGTTCTACCGAGAATGGCGAAAATCCGCCTGTTTCAATCTTACAAATTATCGGGTTGTAAAGAACATTATAGATCCACTAGATCCTCAGAAATTTTCATTTTTTACTACCATATTTGCCCTTACACCCCTTGCACAATATTTGAAAATTTTCGATTGATATTCTTCACTCATCAAAAACCGCTCATACAGTTAATTTGTACAATGTTTGATTTCAAAAATCATCGCCAAAAAGTTAATTAAGATTTAAGATTAAGATTACTTTTTTTACTGAATGTAACAGATAAGATATTTCACATAAACTGAAATATCTAGCTGTGCTTGGGATATTCGAAATAGTGCCTGAAGATCTAGCCAAATTTAGCTATATAAGTAAGAAGCTTTGTCATATTATTTCGCCTTAAAAATAGCCCAGGTGGCTGCCGATGCTAATGCTGAGTATTTTGAGAATACAGAATATTTTTCGACTAATCTCGTAGGTAAATACCGCAATAAAAATTTATTTTCATTACTCTCATAAAAATTTTAGTGAAAACAACAAAGTTTTAATTGCTTATTTCATTTGTTTTCCGTCCGTATAGTTCCAATATTTTGTTACAACCGCAACTTTACTTCAAAGCGCATTTGGTCTCCCAATAATGGGTGGAGGAACATTCGAGAGGTAAAAATAGAAGAGATGAAGTGATGTGGATGCTTAGTATTTGAAGCAGAATCGTATATTTCAATATATTTCTAATAAAATGTATCTTGAATTACTGTTGCTTTCAGTTTCTCGTATCTGTACAATTTTATTTCTAATAATCATCATTCCATTTCATCTAACTAGATGAAACATTGTTATCTAATCCGTCCATTTACTTTCCATATTGCTCAATCTCTGACTATTCAGCTTTCTGTACCGTTTATGAGCTTTTTGTTAGCCTGAGCGTTCTTGATCTATTTCGAGTATATATTAAAAATTTTCTATTTTTAGGGCAAGTGATACAACAGAGTACGGAGACCAGACCCGCTTCGGTTTCCACTAAAGAAGGAACTGCCAAAGACGATGACTCGTATTTAGGATATTCCACTGTAATAGGAGATTTCGCTGATGCCGGCATTCAAGGAATTGCTGTTGGCATGCCCAGAGGTGCCAACCTTCACGGGAAGGTAAAAAATTGCGATAAAAAATATTTGATGATATACCTTGGTCTTCTCTGATAACACAACAGCCTAGACTTCAAACCCAGACTATCTGCTTTCTGATCATCAGCCCATTTGAGTCAGAAAAAGAAACCAATAGAAGTAAAAACACTAAGCTTATGTTCCACAAATTATAATTATTGAAAACTAGCTGACTCGGCGAACTCTGTTCCGCCTTAAAGGCAATAAATAAGCAGATTGTGGAATTTATTGATATTTTTTTATTAGAAAAATACAAAATTAAATACCTACATTAATCATTCATTATTATTTCTGTATTTTAGTACATAGGTTGCTCTTCACTTAAGTACCTTGTGATACACGACATTATTTGTTTTATCATCAGGCGCAAAAACAAATAACGCAGATGGTCTTCCGACCTGTGTACATGCCATATATAATTGACCATGGGAAGAACATGGATGTTCTAGATTCAAACCACAAACTTCTAAGGATTGGCCTTGTGATTTGGTGATGGTCATGATAAATGCAAGACGGATCGGAAATTGAAGTCTTTTAAATTCAAACGGCATATCGGTTGGGATCATCGGGATCCTCGGAATGAGAACTTCCTCACTTTTGAATTTTCCTTTCAGTATCGTCGCGTAAATTACATTGTTCATCAATTATCTTATCACCAAACGCGTACTGTTGCACAGTTTTGGTTGGTTTATGTTTCGAAGCATGATTACTACGGAGCCAACCTTTAGGCGTAAACTGTGCGGTGGTAAGCCAGGCACATCCGGGGAGTTTAAAAATTCAATTGGATAGTTGGTGGCTTCATCTTCATCTGTGACGAAGTCAATAGATTTGAAATAATGCATTATTCCAATGACCTTATTTTGAATTATGTAGTTGAGGTCAATAATAAAAACAAGTACTGTGTTTTAAGGAATTTTACTTAATAATTGCGATTCGTTTACGAATCGCAATTATTAAGTAAAATTTACTTGTTTTTATTATTGATAATGGAATTTTACCAAGTAAAAGCCTCCCAAATTCAAATAGTTCAGGTCATTTACATCTTTATTCTTAGCCGCTAAAATTGCTCGCTCATTCTACCATTCTATCTTTGTGGTTAGAAAGAATGTTTGGAAATACATTGTTGATAAGTTCGTCTTTTGAAGAGACAGAAATTGCCAGACAGTTAAATCATTGCTCCTCCAAAACATCTCGAGTCATTGCGTAAATCTTTCAATGTTCGGTTAAGTGCTTCTAATGCACGTTTATGCACCATTATGCATTCGTCCCAGATGATGATTTTCGATGCCGATAAGACTTTGGACATTGCTGAATGTTTTGCCGTATTACACGTTGGTTCTTCAACAGTTTGAAGATTCAACGGTAATTTTGATGCTGAATGAGCCGTACGGCATCCTTCTCACAATGTGGCTGCTATTCCAGAAGCAGCAACTGCAACCATTATGTTGGAACTCGCACAAACAGTGGCTAAAACTACTGACATGAGGAATGTCTTACCAAATCCACCAAGGGCATCTAGGAAATATAAACCATTGCCTTCATTAAAGTATCATAAACTTCCTTTTTCCCTTTTCTTCGTTTTATAGTTCACCTCACTTTTTTAATATTGATTTCTGACAAAAATCAAATTGTCATCCATACGTCCAAGTCACACGGGGACGCTGTTGAACGGGATAAACAGTATCCTATGTCCGTCTCCTGGCTCTAAGCTACCTACCCACCAATTTTCAGCCATTCTTGAATTATAAATAGTGTAACTAACACGACTTTCTTTTATATATATATATATATATATATTACGGATTATATAGCATTTTCGAAATCTAAGAGGAAATATAACCATTTACCATATACCTAATATGAGAGAAGTGGAGACAAACGGATACCAAGCTGGTCGTTAGTTATTGATGGATTATATTTGTAATCTGATGGAATTTCTACGGATTGTAATGAATGTAATATCTGCTTTTTTTCTGAATGTAAAATTTGCATTTTTGTGAAATCTAGGAATTGTTTTTCTTTTATACAATCTTATGAGGAACCAGTTTTATTGCAAATAATAAGAATGTAGAGCAGATTTTATTTTGCATAATTATTAATTTTTCCCCATCCATCATATTTTTTTTGTCCATGGAGACCAATGTTTGATTTGATAATAGTGGCCTGCTTGCGGAGGTACGTCTTGAGTTGTTTGCTGTGATTTCAGATTCCAGAAAAGAAAACTTCCAGGTGAAAAGTTGCGAATACCTTGATAGTTTTCCCAGAAAGTTTCTTATACATTCTGTCAAAGAAGTACAGGGAATTGATTAATTGAAAAATCTGCCTCAAACGATTGTCAAAAAGTCTTCCTGTTCTACCTACTTAGGGTGTTACATAATAGTATGTCACAACTTGAGGGGGTAAATCTGCGTGCAAATTTAAGAAAAAAGTTCATATAAACATAGGCCCGCAAAAGCTTCGTTACGGAACTACAGGGTGTTGAAATTTCCGGAAAAAATTGTTTTTCTTCAAAACTCCTGCAGTTTTCGAGATATTCAGCCCAAATTTGGAATGAAAGCTATTTTTTACAGCCTCCATCATTTCATGTCCTAAATTTTTACTAGAATCTACAAGGTATTTTGCCCTTTAAAACTTTTATGTAGCAAAAAAATATTAAACGATTGTTGGCATTCGCTGAATTGAAAGCACTTCTAAATAAAAAAATGACTAGTAGGGTTCGATTTTTTTCATTTATTCATTCAGTTTGACAGTTGCTAAAGTTGAACCAGTGTCTGGTCGAATTGTTTATCAAATTAACGATTAGTTTTAAGACTTTTGAAGTTATTGGTGTAAGAAAAAATGGCTAATTTTAGTAACGCCGATTTGGCTGATATCCATTACATGAAACACAACAGAAGCTAGGCGATTATATCTGGTGCGCTTTCCAAATCGAGTAACATCAGAAAGGGGAACATTTTCAAATATCCACAGAAGATTGAGGGAAACTGGTACTTTTACTGCAAATAATCATTCAAAAGGTGCAACTCAAACTATGAGAACTCCAGAGATTGAGGAAACAATTTTGAATTGTATTGATTTGAATGCTTCCAAGAAAACTTGGAAAACAGTTGAATATTTCACATGTTCCAGTTTAGAGGATTCTTCACGACTTTTTATTGTAACCGTTTCATATTCAAGGCGTCCAAACTACTTCCTTGAGATTTTCCTTCAAGACTGAATTTCTGGCGATGGTTCTTAGATGAAATTAGAGAAAATGCTCATTTTTATAGTGAAATAATGTTCATAGACGAAGCTAACTTTTCGAGAACTGCTATCACAAATTTTCACAATAATCATTATTGGGCTGAGGAAAACCCTCACCTAATTGAAGAATCTCATCATCAAGAACAATTCTCACTTAATGTCTGGGATGCAATGATTAGAAATTATTTGATTGGGTCATTTTTGCCACTTTTGGTGAGAAACATAATGTGATTCATGCGTGACGGGGCACCAGCACGTTTTAGCGGGGAAGCTAGGGAATTCTCAAATAATACATTCAACAACCGATTGATAGGTCGGGGTGGGCCAGAACCATGACCTCCTAGGTCCCCAGACTTAAATAGTTTAGACTGTTTCTTATGGGGATATCTCATAGGTTTAGTTTATACACTCCAGTTTACACGGTAGAAGATTTGAGAAATCAAATAATAACCTCTAGTGGCACGATAAGAAATATTCCTGGGATATTTCTTATCGTGCCACAAGAGGTTATTATTTTGTGTGCGTGATATATTCGAAGAAGGAAAGAGGCCTGTATTCTTGCAAGTGGAGGACACTTCCAGCAATTCATTTAGTTTTTAATTGTTCTTTTTTTAGTTTGATATTGAATAAGAATAGGTTGAGTCTCAGAAGACGAGCTATCAAAATAAAAGCATATATTTTGTGCATACCTACCATGTATTTCTATAATTTTTTTATTTAGCTTATAACATTCATAAACACCAGTTTTCAATTCATCATGAACCTTCTCATATAGATATCATATCTCATTATACATCGGCACATCCTAACCAACATAAATTTGCAGCATTTAATAGCTATATACATAGACTCTTAAGCACATCGATGTCTAATGATAATTATTTCAAAGAATTGACCTTGATAAAACAGATTGCAATAAATAATGGTTATTATGCAAATTTAGTTAGCAGCATAGTACATAAGAAAAAAAATTAGCTTTACAACAAATATATTCAATCGGTGAACACCAAGACAAGTAATTCAATAGTTTAACATATATAGGCAATATTAGCAATAATGTGAAATCCCTTCTTAGAAATTCAAATTTGAATATAGCGTTCAAAACATCGACAAATTTAGGTTCGTTTATCAGAAATTATAAGTCTCCAATTAATGAAGAAAACAAATCAGGTGTATATAGATTGGAATGTGGACATTGCAATTGTTTGTATATAGGTAGATTAGGAAGAAATTTTAATGTTAGAATTTCAGAACAAAAACGCTGTTTCATCAATGGAAAAACCGATTCAAACTATTTAAATCATCTTAGGGAAAATAGTCACTCTTTTAATTCAGAATTTAGAATCCTATATTTTGAGAATAGAGGTATAAAACTCAACCTACTGGACTTGAACACTAGTTCAAATACAGATAGCTCTGAGTGGATTGCCTCTTCAATATATACTTGTAAGCCCATTAAGATCGCCTTTTATATCTAAACAGCTAATATACCAAACGCCTAATATACAAAAAACCCCAAATATACTGAACGCCTTTTCATATCCAACTCTATCTATACTGAACGCCTCATTATCTTCATTGATATTTATAGTTAATAGTTCTTTAAGTTACATAGAACTCTCTAATATATTGCCCCACACATCCTTAGGTTAACGCAGTTTCCATTATTGTTTTATGGATGCTGACTCATCAACCGTACAAATTTCAACACTTTTCAGTACTATCCCAATTCAAGGAAACACATTCAATTTGAAAATCTCAACTTTCTCCAATTGAGGTAGCATAAGATGAAATTAACAAAGTTCCAACATGGATTCAAAAAACAAATTGCTCAATTATAATAATGATATTTATTATTTGCAAAAATATAATATAAAATTATATTTAAAAATCCAGTGCGTAGCAAAATTTTCGGTTACAAACATTTTCTGCTATGTGAAATAACCACTAACTAATTTTTCAGCTCATTAAAATAATATTTATAAATAAAATTAATATTTCGAAAACAGTCTTATCCTATCTAATTTTCTAGGTGAAAAAGATGTGCCACCAATGTTTTCTACTTCACACGGATACCGAGATATAGTTAACTTCTCAATTTCGATATACTAAAATTCAAAGTTATTCCAGTTATTGACGAAATTCGTGAATACTGTTTCTCAAAATTACATTTTCTAGGTACTTCTTTACACATGGGACTTGACGAATTTCAAGAACTTCAGCGGAGACCAGCTCGGATCATATTTCGGTTATTCTTTAGCTGCTGTGGATATAGATGGTGACAAGAAAGATGACATTGTTATAGGCGCGCCGATGTACACCATTCCCAATAACGAGGGAAAATATGAAGTTGGAAGGGTGTACGTTATTTACCATGGAGGATTTCGGGTAAGTTACTTTTTAGAAAATTTAATGAAAATAGCTCATTTTCGCATTATTTGAAACATCATGATTCCATTTTAGGGTTCGTTTACCTCTTCTTATGTAATAGAAGGCTTCAAGTCGAAATCACGATTTGGTCATGCGCTAAGTGGCCTTGGAGATATAAACCAAGATGGATATGGAGGTAAGTATAGTCTTAAAGGTTCATTTTCAGAACTTAATCTTTTATTGATTGATAATAAGCTTATTCAAGAACACTTACCAAACACTAAGATGTAATATCGATGGCTTAAACGCAAAACGTCGTATCCCGAATCAGTAAATTTTACAGGAGGGCCAAAAAACTGAGAAACTACCTAGTTACTGCTCGAAAAACTTTTTTATTGATTTCTATTTCAAGTTATAAATTCCGGAGTAGGACTAACTCATTTCTAGGTGTTTTGATTTTTTTCTTTAAATTTTGGGGTTACGACATTTTGCTGAATTATATTTTTAGGTATACGACAAAAATGCATTGATTTTATTTCATTTGAAGAAAATTTTTATTTAGTAAAACATAATAATATCGAAATAATCTATTGAAATGTAAATTATCATAAAATTCCTTCATTTCTGCTGGTAAAACTTGGGTTAGTTCTTGCAGATCTTGATATTTTCTTTGAGTAATCGGAATTCTAGAATGGTATAATAGTCGTTCATTAAATTTGACATTAGTCTTTGGTCTTCTCGGCAGCGGTGTGAAATTTTCATGTTCAAAGTCAAGTTTATAGTAAATAAATCAGGTGAATATTTTTGGCATTTAAGGTCATTCACTGTCGGTTCATTTTTTATTTTGTCAGGTCTAATTGATAAGTAACGTAGCTCTGCTTTGACATCATAATTCACGAAGAAGTCGTGAGTCAAATATTTCACTTCAAATGGGGACGGTTTTCGCCTAGCTTTTCTTATATACAGGGTGCTTCAACCAAAACTAAACAGAGGCTTTATCTACCAAGATATTCATTTCTGAAATATCAACCCCCTAAGCGGGGATTGCAATCCTTGAACATTTTGAATAGGGAAGATGGGTCGAGTGATGACTCAAAAGAAAGGTGGTATCTTTGTCTACATCGCCTTGAACGAATTTCTATTTTCAATTGAAAACTTTAAAAGATACAGGATGAGCAACTGAAAGATAGGGAAGACTATTTCCCTGAGATTATTCAAGTTTCGGTGAAGTAAAATGGAACAGGTCCATGCTGATCAATGGCAGTCATCATCAAGTACCATCCTCATCTCGAATTTCAACCCCTAGAGCTGGGGTGACCACCCTTGAAAATTTGGAAGAGGGTAGATGGGTGAGTGATATCTCGAAAGAAAGGTATTACCTTTGTCTGCATCCTCGTGAACGAATTTTCATTTTTTATTGAAAACTGCATCCTTTAACTCCTATGGAACTCAATGAGAATAGAATTATTGCGAGCAGTCATGAAGGCAATCGAAATCCTTTACTTGAATGGTATCACTGGATCGAAATATTACCCTCGCTCTAAGGGCTGAAATTCGAGATGAGGGTGATTTCGGAAGATGACAACTTTTGATCTAAAATGAATCTATTCCAATTTTTCGCACTAATACTCCAATAGTCTTGGGGCGATAGTCTTCTCTATTTTTCAGTGGCTCACTCTCTATCTTCTACAGTTTTCAACCAAAAATAAAAATTCTTTCACGGGAATGCAGACAAAGATAATACCTTCCTTTCGAGTTATCACTCGACCCATCTACCCTCTTCCAAATTTTCAAGGGTTGTCACCTCTGCTCCAGGGGTTGAAATTCGAGATGAGGATGGTACTTGATGATGACTGCCATTGATCAGCATGGATCTGTTCCATTTTACCTCATTGAAACTTGAATAGCCTCAGGGAAATAGTCTTCCCAATCTTTCAGTTGCTCACCCTGTATCTCTTACAGTCTTCAAATAAAAATGGAAATTCGTTCAAGGCAATGTAGACAAAGATACCACCTTTCTTCTGAGTCATCACTCGACCCATCTTCCCTATTCTAAATGTTCAAGGATTGCAACCCCCGCTTAGGGGGTTGATATTTCAGGCAAGTTTTGTACCCCAAACGATGTCCCTCTTGAAACAAAAATTGATTTGTTTTTGTGTTTTGATCCGAAATGAATATCTTGGTAGATATAGCCTCTGTTTAGTTTTCGTTGAAGCACCCTGTATATTGGATACTGACTAGGAATATAAATTTCACGCCATTTTAATTTTCTTTCTATGAGTGAATGGGCGGAGTCGACCTCCACTTGTGTGCGGCCTTTCTCCAGAAATTATTGGTAAATAGTCACTCCATTCCTAACAGCAAAATCCAGTAATCCATTGGCCAACACTGCGTTTCTGTTCTGGTACCCACAACCATCAGAGTATATAATCACAGGCTTTTTCTCTTGATTTTGAGAGCAAAAATTACCCAAGTTATTTATGATGCAGGCGGAGAAGATTGAGGAAAACCAGTTAAATCTCAGTCTCATCCCAACAGTAATTTATGCAATGGAGATCAGCCAAAAAATTGTGCACTTGCAGCTTACATTTGAAGAAGAGTTTGCTTGCTAATAACATGGGACAAAGTTTCACTGCCTGCACGTCCATAGCAAATACGTGGCATTCTCCTCTAACCACATTTTCTTCAACTTTTGTGCGCTATATATTCCTCATCAGAAAGTTTTCCCACTTTGTGAGAACAGCAGAGATCACATTGATCTTTTTTTCGGACGGATAGCGATATTCATTTTTGCGAGTGTGTCCATAAAATAACAGATGGACAAGGGAGACATTCTTTGTTCTTCACAATATTTTTTATAGTTCATAAACCTCCGTCTCGGAGAAACATAATTTGCTTGAAGCAGCCCTACAGTAGTGAGATGGAAGTTTAGGAATGGAATTGAGGAAGGAAATCATCGCGGTTTTACTCTTATTATCTTCTATCTGCTCCATTGTTTTTTCTTCTCATCTCTTGTTCTTGGCATACCGTGAAATGTTGGGTTGGTAACCCATTCTCTTAGTCATCTCTTCTTCAGACCCAGGGTACTAGGAACATATTTTTACATACCTTCATTTTATCGTTTCCTGTTTGTAATCTATACTGAAAACTTCCCTTTCTTCTAGATTCATTCTTAACATAGCTCATTTGCTCTTCCTCATATTTCACTAAATTTCTGATATATTTTCTTTTAGATTCCCAATTCATATTCCGAAATTCATTGAATATTTCCTTTCTCGTTTCCTCTCCATTTTTTTCGCATGATTTTCCCACAGATTTACACATACATCTCTGGCCCAATTTTCTAGCATCTCTTCTCACTCGAATTTCTTGGTCATTCAACATGGAAGATACATACTCTTTTCCTTCCCTTCTCAGTTTTTTATTCTTCGTTCTTTCCCATGTATTAGAATTGCTTTTTCTATTTCTTTTGACATTTTTCAACGGTCTCATCTACATTATTTTGCTCATCATCCCCACAATTTTTTTCCGTATTCTCGGCATTACTCATGTGATTCTCATTTTCTACCTCTCACCTCCTCCCTCATCATCAAAATAATTTCCTATTCCGTTTGTAGCTGAATATTCATTAGTACCAATCATAATAATATTTTCGACATAACTCCATTGATTTTCATTATCTACGTTTTCATTTCCGTTCTCACTTTTATCGCAGTTTTCAATGTCAATCGTAGATGAATTTTCGGTGAAAGCCATTCCATTTTCTCTGTTTCCACTTATGATTGTGTCTATCTCCAAGTTCCCTATGTCCACTCTTTCTACTACAGAGTCAAGTAAATTTTTTTCACCCCCATCATCGCATAGTATATTATAATTTTTTTCCTGGAATATCAGGTCTGTTGCCTGTTTGTTTTCGGAAATTGCAAGAGCCAACATTTTAGCAGCCCGAATAGACGTACTGAAAAGAAGGAAATGATGTTGAAATTTTTTCGTAAGCTACAGGTGAAGTAGTACTCGGCAATTAAACTCAAAATGTCGTATCCCACTGATAATTTTTGATGAAGTTTTCCATGAATATCAGCTGAATGAATGGAATTATTTTTGTAAATAACGATTATAATAACATTGTTCAACACATACACAACTTTGTAACTAGGCAAACTCACCTGCTCCAGCAAAAAAACGAAATGAGTGTACACGAATATGAACGTCATTCAGTGAACAACACTGGTAAACTGAGGGTTACGACGTTTTGACTAGGCAATAGTGGTGGGATGTTGATACATTTCGTTGCAACGGTCAAAGCTTGATAAATAACAAAATTTCGGATTTTTGTGGGTTACGACATTTTGCACCTAAGCCATCGATATATATAGACGTTACGATCTCTAATTAGCCCCAGATGTTCGACCTGACTATTGATCGGCAAACTCTTTCATGCTTCCAGCGAGAAAACCCGCAATGGTTGCGAAACGCTAGTGTGAATAGTTTCGCGCCTGCGCTTTGGCGCTTTGCTATCACACTTCTGTAGCAGTAGTGACTAAAGTTCGTCGTTCGTCTCTGTCAATTGCGCAAAGTCACTAAGGATGAATCTAAGTACGTCCTTAGTGCAGGATATGCTAATCACGAAAAGTGATTCACAAGTCTCCTATAGGAAAATATGGAGGAAGTCCCATTTTCGTAGGTTTCACAGAGATTCTCCTTTATGATATAGATAGAGATAGAAACGATTTTCGAATACCGTTCTGAATTTTGATGGAATTTTTTCTTCTCAACTCTTGGGAGGGAGCTATGCGTTCACTCGCTTCTTGAAGAAGGCCAAATTGTAAGTTATCGGAAATATATTCGATGGGAGCGAGTTCCATAGCACACAAAAACTATAAACAAAAGAATGTTTATAAAGAGAATTACATGGCGTCGCTAGTTGCAAACGTAGATTTTCTTGGGAACTGGATTCTTTCTGTAACCAAGTCTTGCAGTTCTTCCAAGTATTCATTATGGAAGTATTTGTAAGAAAGAGAAAGATCAGCAACCTGCCGCCATTGAACAAGAGGCTGAAGATCACGGATGATCTCCTGTTGGTTGCCTCATCAACTACTGCTGTCTTTTGGATACTATCCAATATACCACATGTAACTAAAACTAGGGCCACCCCTGTAACCTTTTTTCTTTATGGAATATTTTGATCAAGTTCGGTAATCGGATAGAAGACAATATTTTGAATTTGATAACATTAATATGTTTGACATTTTGTTTCTGGTAATGCCGGAAACGATACGAACTTTCGATGTTGAAATAGGACATCCTGTATTTTTCTGACATAACTTTTTGACATATTTTTGAAATAAAAACAACACACAATTTTTTTTGCAATTTTCTTCTTTCCTCTCAGAAGGCCATGAATAGTGACAATTGGCTAAGCTCCAACATCTCCTATCACGAAATTACAAGATTGTATCTAAAAATTTAATTCCTCCTTTTTTACGGGGTGTCAAAGTTTTGAATTTCAGTTTTTCCTAAAAACTGGGTTTTCTTCTGAGACAGCCCTATCGGGCCACCCGGTATTACAAAAGCAGTATTTAGTGAATTCAGTTTTGAGTATGAATCAATAAGAGAGAGCGCTATCCGGAAAGACTTCATCTGAATAGAACCTATTTCTCTGAATTTGCACGAAAATTTCGTGAGGTGCAACTTGCTGAAGAGGAGGATTTCGTTATTGACGAAGATAGCTACCAAAGCGTATGGAGAGTTTTGAAAAATCATAAGTACCGCTCATTTAAATATCAACTACACCAACACCTGTACGTTAAGCATAGTGATAGGCGACCCCAATATTGTGAAGAGTACCTTAGGAAAATTGAGGAGGATCCACAATATCCCACAAAGATTTTATTCAGTGACGAATCACGTTTCACGAACAATGGTATGTTTAATAGGCAAAATACCAGGTACTGGTCGCAACAAAATGAGCACAGATATCAAGATGGAAACCTCCAAGAACATTCTGGGTTCAATGTCTGGATGGGGATGACGGAAAGATATTAAATAGGGCCTATAATTTTTGAAGGTTCATTGACAGAGGAGAGATATTTGGAATTTTTCAGAATCCAAATACAAGATAAATTGGACGAGTGCCATTAGCTGTTGTGAATGAAATATATTTTCAACAAGATGGTGCCCCCCTCACAACACAAGGGAGGTCTCGGGGTATCTCGTCGAAATTTTTCTTGAAAAGTGGATAGGTACAAATGGTCCGATAAGATGGCCAGCTAGATCGTCAGATTTGAGTCCACTAGATTTCTTACTGTGGGGCCATTTGAAGAATGAGGTTTACCAAACACCTGTTAGAACCCAACAAGAATTGGAGAACCGTTTGAGATATGCTATTGCAGGCATTACAGCTCAACAGTTAAATAATATCGCGAGGGGAACCATCAATCGTGTGCAATGTTGTGTCTCGAGAATGGTGGTATTTTTAAATATTTATTATAATTATTTCACCCCGTAAAAATGAGTAGTTAAATTCTTAGTACAATCTTGTATTTTTGTGATAGGAGATGTTGAGCTAAGCAAATTGTCACTGTTCATGGTCTTCCAGAACGAAAGATGAAAATTTCAAAAAAAAGATTGTGTTTTGTTTTTCTTCAAAAATATGTCATTAAATTAAATTAAATTTATAAATGAATAATAAATTAATTAAAACAAGCAAAAAAAATACAGGGTGTCCCATTTAAAAATCCGGCATAACCGAAAACGATACCAACTTTCGAACCCAAATTTCATCAAAATATTCCAAATAGAAAAAAGTTACAGGGGTCGCCCAAGTTTCAGTTACACCCGGTGCGGGGCCGCACACATGGGAACAGTATACTAGACCAGGCTGCACTTGTGCTTTGGATTAAATCAGCTGTGATAGGGTGAAGTACTGCTTAGCCTTCAAAGGAAACTGAGTTTAGCAGAAGCAGATTTGGCAATGGCTGAAACATGCTCGTTTCTGAGGCAATTCTACGTTGTTCATGATTTAAGGTTGTTCTTCAACAGTGATTTTTCTAGTGATTATGTTGATTGCATCTTGTTCACGTTAAAATTGACCAATTTCAACCAGCCTCACTCTCATATCTTCGCAAGATCTGAATTCAGTGGCATGCCTGTTGTTATCTTCTTAGTGTAGCTCCTCAGCAGATATAGGACGCTGACTAGAGACTCTTTTCTCCGTGGAATGGTGCAGATCATCAATCTGCAACAGAAAAAGAGTTGGCGAGAGTATGGAGCCCTAGGATACTTATCAACTAACCTAAAAAAATTCACTCGTTACACCATCAACTACCACCTGAATTGATCTACCGATGAGGAAGCTACTAATTTAACCACACAATTTCTCGGGAAGTCCATATGCGATTAGTTTACTCATCAAGGCTGCGTGCCAGACCCTCTCGAAGGCACGAAGATTGTTGATATTCATAAATGGTTAACATTGCAAGAAGGTCACCAGTTGATCATTATCTTGGAAAACCGTATTATCGATCAATCATGGTACTCTGTAACTCGACATATTTTATGAGCTCATCGCTTATCACTTTTTCCATGACTTTGTACCTAATGGCAACAATGCGATTGGACGAAAATTTTGGGGTAGGCATTTCTTGCCTTTCTTTGAAGTTGGGTGTACGCTTGCAACTTTCCAACCCTCCGGAAATCTGAAACAGACAACTAAAAGCAAGTGCAAATTCCATAGCACATTTCTTCAAAACAGTTGGAGGTATTCCATTAAGACCCACTGCTTTCTAACAATTCAGTTTTCGAAAGCGTTGTTTCTGGAATCTGGAACAGCTTTGCTCTTGCTGCCTTAATTTTTACACCGTGGTTGTAACGACTATTTTCACGAGGATTTTAGTGGCGTATGTTGTTTTTGCCAGGGGTCTCAGTTCTGGAGATATTTCCTTGTCTTTTCATTAACGTACTTCCTTTTTTCATTGTCTCAAATCACTGAGAACTTTCAAATAGTGTCACGAAATATATTTCGGTTTTTTTTTCCTTTCACTGGACCATATAATTTCTCATAATTAATAATTGTGATTCCTTTTCTATGTGATTTGCAGATTTTGCTGTTGGTGCACCATATGATGGTCCTTCAGAACGTGGCGCAGTCTACATATATCACGGCTCGGATAAAGGTGTCAGGAAGACTTATTCGCAAGTTATATATGCGGAAGATGTCTCTCTACCTACAAGTTATATCGCTTATTTAAATCATCCGGAAACATTTGGTTTTTCTGTAACAGGTGGGATAGATTTGGATGGGAATGATTATCCTGATTTTGCTGTAGGATCATATCTGTCAGACACAACAATTTTCTTCAGGTAAAATATATTTTAATATTCAATTATTTAATGTAACACTTCAGCCCTTACTATTTGGTAGTTAAGAATGATTTAAACATAAATGTATTTTTCGCTTAATCCTTATATATGTTAATAATGAATGACTTGAATTAATAGATCACTGTTACCGCGGTTTTGAACTTTCATTCATTATTGGACAGTATGAAAGCCTCGTACAAAGTGACATGAAATATATATGAATAGGTCGTTATCGGGATTTGGAAAAACCAGATATTTGGACTATATTCAATAATTATTGAAGGAGAGTTTTTATTTGAATACATCGAAATTTGGGATTTGCATAAATTAGTCTGGTTGTTCGTCATCTGAAAGTTGTCATTAAAAAGTGATTTGAAAATTTCCACTGTTTCTATGTAATTGAGTTTTCTATCCTTTGGAGCAATATGTAGAACTTTTAATTCATCAATACTTGTAAGAACTTCAACATTAACTAGTCCAAAGGAAAAAACAAATTACCTAGAATCAGTGAAAATTTTCGAATCACTTTTAATTACAACTTTCATTATGAATAATCTATGTTAATCCCAAATTTTCGATGTATTCGAATAAAAACTTTCCTTCAATATGTTAGATGCTTAATACAGTCCTGATATCTGATTTTCCGAATCCAAATAAGGACCTATTCATAAATATTTCATGTCACTTCGTACGGGTCGACGAGAACATCTGTGCGGGTGAAATAGCCCCTCCCCTTGTTGCGCGTTAACTTTACCGATCACGTGGCCAAGAGCTCAGTTCTCGAAAAAACCTTTGAAGCTTTAACAAGAGCCAAGCAAACAGGACCGAATTTTGCAAATTTCATTTCAATTTTTCTAAGTTTTGGTGAGGATGGAGTTCGTTTCCAATTTGAAAGGGAAAATATTGAGTGGGCAATCCAAATAATTGCGAATGTCATTCATTTCATGAAACGAGAAGGGATGAAGAATGAACCTGTAATTTATTTGAGAAACTTTAGGGTTAGCTGTCGCAATAGGAGTAGGTTTGCGAATTGTGCGAAAAATTTCGAGCGGAATGAAGAAGATTGAAGATGTTGAAAATAACAGTTTTTCAACTCTCGGTAAAAACGGAAGAAAATCAGCGAAAAAACAGATCTCGATGCCTTCGATAGGTTCGTCGTCAATTCTCACGTCTTCGAAAAAATCATACCCACACACACACACACCCCACAGAAGAGCAATTGGAGGATATTGTGAAAAATCTCCAAAACAGGACTTCCTCTGACATTTATGGCATAGCAGTTCCTTTGTTGAAACAAATATAGCCAGTGGTGATAGTGACATTGACTCGGATTCTCAATTTATGTTTGTAGGAGGGCGTATTTCCGGATAAACTTGCGAAGGTGATTCCCATATATAAGAGTGGCAATAAAGATGATTGTAGTAATTATAGAAAAAACAAAAATCTAGTGAAAAAGACGTTGATACTGGAGTACCACAAGGTTCAATATTAGGACCAGTTCTTTTTCTAATTTATATAAATGACCTACCTCTTCATATACCAGCTCCTACCACTAGTCTATACGCTGATGATGCTACTTTCCTAAACATCGCGACAACCCGATGTAAAGCTCAGTCTCTAACTGAGAAGTGCATGAAACATGCGGAAGAGCAGTTTTCGGCTAACGGACTACTTAAAGAAAACACAAAGATCAGTCATAAGCACTCATAAGGAAGGGTCAACATCTCTCTGTCTTGAATTGTTGGGAATCACTTTGACCAGTGAGTTCACATGGAACGAACATATATTCATATTACTCAGGAAATGGTCAATAACTATTTTTACGATTCGCAGAATTAAACAGATAACGTCAAGGAGAATTTGCAAACTCACCTACTATGCTAACTTCCATTCATTGGCAACGTATGGGATTCTTGTTTGGGGTAATGCTACTACTCTAAGATGGATATTGCCAAGGCAGAAAGCAGCAGTAAGGGCACTCTGTGGTGTCCCCAAACACCAGAGCTGTCGTCCAATTGTCAGATCAGAAAAAATCTTGACCGTTACCTCGGTGTTCATTTTGTCCTGTATTTTATATGTAAGACAGAATAGAGACAAATTCATCTCCCAGGCTACAGTTCACCAATATAACACCAGGAATAGAGATCAATTAGTGCCCACATACCATCGATTGGAAAGAACTCAATTAGCGTCCAACTACTGGTGTACCATTTTATACAACAAGCTTCCATCTCAAATGAAAAGACTTTCGGATGGAAGATTTATTAAGATGGTAAAGCAAATATTAATTGAGGAAACAATTTATGAGATACAGGAGTTTATGGAAAAAAACCTGTAGTTCTTCGTTGCTTTTCGTTTTGTGCATTTATTTGTTTCTGTGTTGTGATTCGTTAAGTTCTAGATTTTCGATCGACTTTTGCTCGAGGATGTTTATTGATACTTTTTTCTGTTTGACCGGTTTGTTTGTTTTGTTTGGGTGCTTATATTTTGTATCGTTAATAACTATGACATGACATGTAAGTTTTGATGTCACAAATATATACTACTACTACTACATTAAAGCGAATCCATCAAAAATTCGTCGATGAGAATGAATATGCAGGATCACGAGAGAACATTCGAAAAGTTTTGAGAAGAATGGGGTTCCGTTGTATCAATACGAAAACGAATAGAAAACTAATTATGGAAGAACCTGAAATACAGCAACTACGTTTGAATGATTTAAGAATCATCAAACGATACCGTCAAAAGAGACCAATAATTTACATGGACGAAACATATATTCATTCTTCCCATACACACAAGAAGGCTTGGAATGACGAGTCAAACGACGGCCTACGTCAGCCTGTTTCAAAAGGACCAAGACTGATAATTTTGAACGCCGGTAGTGAATGTGGATTCGTACGAAACGCATATCTAGCCTTTAAGTCCCATTGTAAAACCGGTGATTATCACGATATGACTTTCGCAAACTACCAAAAATGATTGAGAGAAAAACTCATTCCAAATTTACCAGCAAAAAATGTGTTAGTGGTCGATAACGCCCCATATCACAATGTACAAACAGAAAAACACCCCGAACATGGCTTTCCGAAAAGAATAAATGAAAGAGTGTCTGCAACGTCGAAATATTGCCTTCGCAGATAGGATACTCGAAGCAGAACTTTATAATCCAATTAAATTGCACAAACCCAGATATAAAACGTATGCTATTTACAAACTCCTGCATGATCAGTGCCACGATGTACTCGGAATTCCTCCATATTATCCTGACTTAAAACCGATTGAAAAAGTTTGGGCAGCCATGAAAGTTTATATAGCTAACAGGAATGTTGATTTCTCAATGTAAAATGTGGAAAACTTTGTGGTGAGATTTTCTCTTCGTTTTCTCCATATCAGTGGGAATCATTATGCGACAATACGCAGAAAATTAAACAATCTTTTATGGAGCAAGAGCCTATGCTGGATGACTTTATCGACAATTTCATAATTACTTTGCAACAGCGAGTCTTCAAGTTCTGATGAAGAACTATCTGACAGAAAATTTTCAATTTTTCGTTATTTAACTCATTTTGTGTTTCATATTTCAATTGTTTGCAAAAATTATCTAGATAAATAGAGTTTTCACCATTTTTAATGAATTTGTAATCTTAAACTGACAACCAGGTAAATCACAAAGATACTAGGTACTTAGGAAAAACATAGTTAGTAATCCTTTGCCTCAAATCCTTATTGAATATCAATCTTCGATTACTATATTTCATCCTATTGTACAGATTCCAGGTATTCTTGAAAATTTGAATTATAAGGAGAAGACAATAGTACGTACTATGAAGGTTCAGTTAGAAGAATTCCTGCCTCGAAAATTTCCTGTAGTCAAACTAATGATGAGTCTGTGACTCACTTCTTTGTAATAGAAATTGAAATGATCGAGTACCTTGAAATTCCATTTGCCTAAAAGGAATAATTTTCTCAAAAAGCCTTTACGCCGACCGGGGTAGCTATTTGACATTACGTTGCAGACCGTATTTTTCATCTTACTTCCTCCGCTTGCTATCTCTTTTGTTCTTCGCGCATCTTATAAGAATCTCAACCGCACAGATATTGTTGTCGACTTGCACTTATTTTCCATTATACTCGACAATGAACTAGAGATTGAAACCGCGGTAACAGTGATCCTCAAATAGTTCATTAATTCCACCGTTACTACGTGATAGTTTATCATGTTGATAATAAGAAATCAAACTGTTTATTATACTATCACAAGAGATTCATTGGAAATCAGGATTGCAATTTCGATCTCTCGATCATCTTCAGCTCCAACAAGTATTGAACTAAAGTTGAAATTACATACATAGAGATAGATACAAAATTAATGAAGGTGCAAATGAAAAGAAATAAACGAATTATGATGAAAGTAAGTATTATTCAAATATATCAAATATGGCTGAATAAGTCAGGTCATACTGCTCGTTCAGAAGATTATCTCTATAAGAAGTTTTTTGGAGTTTGAAAATGTTAGATTCTAAGAAATCTAACTTTCGTCCTTTAGGTATTCTATGAATAATTTGAAGTTGATCTATGGGTGGAAAATGATGGCCATTTTCGATAAAATGTGAAGCGAAGGTAGGTTCGTTGGTTCTATGGTTAATGTAATCTGATTGATGATCTAGTTATGAATGAACGATCAGTCTGACCTATTTAGACGCCTTCACAATCTATAGCTTTACTATTGAAACATTCTTGGGAGAGTTTCATGTGGGTTTTGAAAGCTACTTTTTTATCCTGTTTTGAAAATACATTTGTAATCTTTTCGCCGATGAGGCGAAAATATGTTAATGAAATGTATTTATGTGTATCAGTTGATTCTATACGTTGGTAAATATTATGATATGCTATTTATGTGATGTTATTTCTGATCATTTGGTTCATTATATTTGAACGAAAATCATTGTTCTTAGCTATTTCTTTAATAGTTGACGCTTCTGTAGACATATTTTCTTCGAATAATGGCAGATAGAATGCCCTATGAATGATTGGATTCAGCGTATTTATGAGATTTTGTGTGTGTTAAGTCATAAGGGATGCAAATATAGGTAAAGTAAAGGAGGGTTTTCGATTTATATCATATGTCATTTTTATGAGTGATCGTTAGGCCTAAAAAGTGAATTTCATTTTGGGATGAATGCTATTGATGTAAGCTAAAAATTAATCTAATTGTCTAGCGGTTCTCATTAAACATGCTAGTATATCTAGTATATCGTCTACATATCTATACAAAAATGTACTAATTTTGATTTGAGGAATTGAATATGATATATCCAATATACGCCATGAAAATGTCAGCTAATAAAGGGCTCCATGGAGATCACATTTGTAGACCGCTAGGTTGTTATTGAATTTTAAATAAATGAATTCATGTTTTTGCTCAAGTTGTGCCCACAACAGAATCATTTCAAATGCAATAACAAATTTTATGAACAACCTCGCGGTCTACGAATGTTATCTCCATGGAGCCCTTTATTAGCTGAGATTTTCATGGCTTATGTATGTATGTATTCTTTATTTCCTTGAAATTACAATAATTTGTAGGAATGTGTCAGGTAGTGTAAGTAGGTATATTACATAAAAATTGAAAATTTACGGTAGACAATAAAACAGAAGAATCTAGACTCTAAGTCGAAAAATCATTGATACAATAAATAGACTTTTGTGTCAAAAACATCTTCAGCTCACATTTGAAACTCTTAACACTAGTACAATTCCTAATAGATAAAGGCAATTTGTTAAAAAGCCTAGGGCCGTAAAAGTTAGTGTACCTACCAGTCACATCCAGGCGATAACGATAGATAATAAAGTCGCCCCTGCCTTGGGTGTCATGGGCGTGCACTGAAGAGTTTCGGGAAAAATTATGACAATTCTCATATACATGGACACACATCCAAAAAATGAATAACGACGGCACAGTTAAAATTTCTAGGTCAACAAAAAGCTGTCTGCATGAGTGACCAGGTTGAACCTCGGCTATAATTCTAATTATCTTCTTTTGACTAATGAAGACGCTCGCAGACAGAACAGAAGCTCCCCAAAACTTTATTCCATATGTCAGTCTGCTAGCTACCACGGCGTAATAGAGGTTCAACAACTGATTAATGGTCAAATTATGACGCAAAGATCGAAACTGGTAGCAAATTTTATTGAGTTTCATACATAAATCTACGCAATGAGGCTTCCAAGACAGAAATCGGTCTACCGTGATGAAACACAGGAATTTCACCGAATCTGTTACATCTAATCCAGAATGATCAACCGTCAAAGAAATGGGTCCTAATTCACGTTTCTGAGGCATCTGAAACAAGACAGCCTGAGATTTGTTCGTATTCAAATCTAAATCATGAGAGCAGAACCAGTCAAATAGGTTAGATAGGACCTCACCGCATCGTCTCTCTACAGCTTCGATGGAATTATGAGAGATGTCGTCCGCATTTGCCGTAAAGTGCTTATTTGGTAGTACATTAGCTAAATCATTGACGTATAATATAAACAGAATCGGTCCGAGGACCGATCCCTGCTGCACGCCTGTCTTGGCCTCAGCATAAGCGGACGACACCCTCCTCCTGCTATTAGAATGAAAACTATCCACCGTAACATACTGCCTGCGATCATTGGTAAATGAGTTCAACCAATCGAGAGGAACACCCCGTATGCCACAGTCATAGAGCTTACCGGAGAGAACTTGCAAATTAATGCAGTCAAACGCCCTGCTGACATCAAGAAAGTTCCCAACAGGGCACTCGCCTGCCTCAACCGCCACCAACAGCGCCTCGTAGAACTCCCCCAAAGCGCTATCAGTTGATTTCCTCGCCGAAAAGCCGTGCTGATTTTTTGACAAAATACTGAACCTGGATAAAAACGGCAGGAGCCTAGACAAAAATGCATATTCAAAAATTTTTGAAAATACTGAAGAGACGGCCACAGGCCTGTAGTTCTTAATAGAGTCTGAATTATCCTTTCTGAAAATGGGAACCACTCTATTGATTTTGAGGTCAGTTGGAAATTTTCCTAAAGAAAAACTTAAGTTCATTAGATAAACTAGAGCCTTAACAATGTTTGTTCTAATTTTTTTTATTAAACAGACCGAAATCTCGTCATGACCAGAACTCCACTTATTTTCCAGTTTATTCTTTAAAATATTCACGAGTTCATCGTCCGACAGAGCAGACAGAAAAAAACTATCTCCGTATTTCTTCGTATTATCCGATGTGCCCAACTTTTTATAATTGCTGTTGCTTATGGAATCAATTATGTCTATCAGCATACATTGGATATATCATATTCAGTTCCTCCAAATCAAAATTAGTGCATTTTTGGTATAGATATGTAGACGATGTACTTGTAAGTTTTATAGAAATCGCTACACAATTAGATCAGTTTTTAACTTTAACGTTCATTCAAAACTAGAACATCAGTCAGATTACAATAACCAGAGAACCGACAAATTTACTTTTGCTTTACATTGTATCGAAAATGGCTTTCATTTTCTACCCATAGAACAACCTCAAATAATTCACAGAATACCTAAAGAATGAAAGTTAGATTTCTTAGAAGCCATCGGAATTTTCAAACTCCGACAAACTTCTCATAGAAATATTCTTCTGAACGACTAGTATGGTCAGCTTATTCGTCCATATTTGATATCTTTGAATAATACCTGTTTTTATCATAATTCGTTTATTATTTTTGTTTGCATTTATTAATTTTGTATCTACTTATTTATGTATGTATGTATTTTCAACTTTAGTAGTTGTCGGCTGAAGATATTCGAGAAACCGAAATTGCAATCCTGATTTTCAATAAATCTCTTGTGATAGATAGTATAATACATAGTTTAATTTCTTATTATCATCATAACAGTGATCGATTAATTTAATTTATTTGTTGATTGTAAAAACATACTTCAAATTCCATTTGTGTTGTAATAATTGAATGTTATTTCAATGATATCCATTTTCGAATTTTTCGAAAAGGTTAATAATATAATTCTGTTATCAAATAATATACATATACCGGGTGGGGCAACTGAAACGAAAAAGACTGAATAACTGCTTAACTATTCATTTTTGGACAAAAAGCACAAGCAGATCAATTTTTGTCTGAAGGGGACATCTCTCAACACAGGATGATTTTATTTTACATCATCCCCCTGAGTAGGGGTGTACAAAACTCCATTTTTGGAATAAGAAATATAGATCGAGTGATACCCCATTGGAAAGCTCTTTTGACTCTCAACACAAATGTGTATTAATTTTTGAGTTTTGACATAGTCGGAAGAAGATACAGGCTGGTTCGTCAAAAGACGGTTGTATTTTGGGAAAAATATCTTTAAGCAGTGGTGTTTCTTTTACACTTCTCACCCCCTCTGATACGGGTGTCAACCCCTCAAATTTACGAATTGATCAGTTAGTTTGAGTAATAACTCATTAGAAACATTTTAAAATTTCTATAATATTGTAAACAAAATTTTTGCTTTATCTGCTTCGTGATGAAGATACAGGATGAATTTATAGAGAGCGATACAGTGTTTTCGAGGTCTGCTGATTTTGGATGGAGATTCAGAACACGTTTGTTTGGTTTTCAAATAATAGAGCTTATTCGTAGAATTTCCTACATATTGGTGAGTAGGGAGAAATTGAAAAAAACAATTCAATTAATTAAACCTGATACATTTTATAGGTCAACTCGATATCAAGCGAACAAATTTTCAAAGTGTTCGCCGCCAACTTCCAAACACAAATACAGATTTTGCTCTAAACGTTCCCGGACATTATGTAGCATTTCAGGGGTTATACGATTACACTCGCCTAAAATCCGTTGTCATAAATCCACAAAATCTGCTGGATCAGTTTTATAAAACTTGACTGTTTAAGTGGCCCCATAAAAAAATCCAATGGTGACAGGTCGGGAGAACGTGGCGTTCATTCTGTAGGGCCTCTTCTTCCGATCAATTGATCAGGAAATTGTCGATCTAGATATTGTCGAAAAGTGCAAAATGCGGGGGGTCACCATTCTATTGAAACACAACATCCTCTTCTAAATAGCTAGAATCATTTTCCAAAATTTCAGTAATGGCCGGATTGATTAGTTCTTCAAGTAGTTGGAGATACATTTCTCCCGTTAAATTTTCTGGTAATAAAAGTGGCCCAATCAGACGATTCCCATAGATGCCCACCCAAACATTCAATTTTTCAGGATATCGGGTATGTACTCCACGAAATATTCTGGGAATAGAGCCCGACCAGAACCGGCAGTTATGACGATTTACAGTACCATTCATAAGAAAAAATACATTTATC
Source organism: Cryptolaemus montrouzieri (assembly GCA_013387265.2). NCBI lineage: Eukaryota > Metazoa > Arthropoda > Insecta > Coleoptera > Coccinellidae > Cryptolaemus > Cryptolaemus montrouzieri. Next base: position 47,670,881 of record JABFTP020000021.1, read on the forward strand.
TGAGGACCAAATATTGTAGAGAAAGTGGGGATTGCTTCCGATTCGCTCACCTATTATTTCACAGAATTGTACTCTACGGTCGAAGTCATCCTCATTCAATTCCTGGACCATCTTAATTTTATATGGATGGAATTTGTTATGTTTGAGAACTCATCCAATAGTTCTTCGACTCATACCAATTTCTCTTTCCAATTTTCTTGTACTCAAAGTGGGATCAATCACTACTTGCCCAAGCAACCCAGTTTCCATTTCCTCATTTCGTATGGGTCTTTGGGCATGATCTCTTTTCCTATTCTGAACAGAGCCACTTTCTCTAAAAATTTTTCCACCAACTCCAAAATGTACTTGGGCTTTTATGTTGGTCGTCATGGCGTTCATTGAAAATAGCAGCTGCCCTATTTCCACAAGTATTATTGCTGAAAAAAATTTCAATAATTTCTACCCTTTCAGCTAGTGAATAAACCATTATACTGGTATGGATGCATCCCGTAAGCGTGAAAAGCAGCTAAATAAACAAACAAACTAATTCGAATTTCATTCATCAGATACAATCAATCTGGAAAAAAATTCCGCATTTGTTGTTGAGAAATCTGCATTTTACCTGTGTGATTTCGGATGAATATTTTTCTGTAACGAGAACTTTACTTGAGTTCGTTTCGTTTCAACCTTGGATACCATGCTGTTAGAGGATTTTCACATACGACGATCGGTTTCGTATGCGGTCGTGCGGCGTGCGGGCCAGTACCCTAGTGGTTGGCCCCACATGTCTGCGTTCCATAAGTCCATGGATAGGGAACATTATTTGCGTTTCAACCGATGACACGTAGCGATCATCGCTTCTTTGTGAAGATGCTCTTATACTGTGCATGAATTTCTCCATGATCCAGCCTGTATCCTCATTGAAATATGATAATTCTAAATACCTATCCAATGAGCTATAATTCGGACTAACTGATCAATTCGAAGATTTGAGGTGTTCACACCCTCATTTGAGGGGGTATCTGAGGGGGTGTAATGGGAGCACTATTTCTTAACGATATTTTTTTCCCGAAATACAACAGTATGTCGGTAAATGTTACTTCGAAATCGACAGATTTTGCAATCAATAAAATAACTCGTCTTTTGACGAACCAGCCTGTATCACATTTGTGTTGAGAATCAAAAGAGCTTTCCAATGGGCTTTCACTCGATCTATCTTCCCTATTCCAAAAATTGAATTTTGTACTCCCCTGCTCAGGGGATTGATGTCAACCTTCAGACAAAAATTGACCTGGTTCTGCTTTTTGTCCAGAAACGAATAGTTTAGAACTCATTGAGTCTTTTTCGTTTAATTTGCCCACCCGGTATACTTTGACTGTTTCAATGGATGTAAATATTTCATCAATGTTCAAAGTTGTTGACTATTTGATTTGTTAAGCAAACACCGTAGAGTGCTAAGTTATCCACTGGCAGAAGATTCAAAATGTTGAATGCCAATATCGGTCTCAGATATCATTCTCAAGAAGTAGACTTCTTAGAAGATGGCGAACTAAAATCCTAATACTTTTTATAGATCGCGACCAGTGGTAAGGGTAGAAGCTTTCGTGAGATTCTTGACCCCCGGTAAACAAATTGACATCAAGGAAGATAACTGTAGGTTAAGGGATGGTCGAAAAGTCGCTTGTACTTCAATTGACTTCTGTGTGAAGTACAGTGGCAAAGGAATTCCATCTGCAATTTGTGAGTATCAGTAAAAACCAAATATGAATAATTCAAATGATAGAGGTCTTAACTTAACATTTGTGCTCCGCTTCATTAGCTGATCCTTAAATACCTTTTCTTAGGGCATCAATTGATTGTGGATCATTGGTGTGATAATGATATTTCATTATAAAAAAATAGTTCCATGGCATATTTTAGAAACCGCTACTAACCGAAATAATACACAATAGAAGGCTAGATTTATTGTTGATATTTTTCCGTAAAATTATTTCAAAGATAATCAGAGTTGGTCGCCATATATAGCACCAAAACAGTTTTTTCTTAAGGCCTGTGTAATTCATCATTTGCCATTTTGATTGATCCTGAACTTTGGATAATACAATTTTCATTCAATACATTATGACCTTAAATATTAACAATCACTGTTTCTTCTTAAGATTTAGAAGTACAATACATTTTGGACACCAGACAACCAAAACGGCCCCGAATGGCATTCATAGAAGCCGAAAATGTAAATTCAATTAACAACACCATACGCTTAGAAAAAGACCGAGGTGATACTTGTGAAACGAAGCAAATCTATCTACAAGTAAGTTGAAAACTTTTTCATACGTGTTCAGATCTTTCAATCATTCATTTTTCTTCAAGAGTGATTTGTACGACAAACTGACAGCTCTGGAAGCTGAAGTGAAATATTGGATGAAGGAACAAAATAATCGGGGAAGAGGCAGCCGTGAAGCAAGAGATCCGAATTCCAGACTGACACCCATTTTGGATTTGAATTCTCCGCCAGTGAAGAAAGATTCTATAAGTATCAAGAAGAACTGTGGTCCTGATAACGTCTGTATACCTAACCTCAATATTGATATAAGCTCGTAAGTAATTTTTAATGATTCAAAGTTATTTTTAAGCAACCCATAATATGATAATAAAATACTATTCATTCGCGAGGAGACTTATACAAAGTGTCCCCTAAGTTCTATGACAAACTTTGAGAAGTGTTTCTATTTTCAAAAAGTTCGGTTACTATTGGAATGGAGGGTGTATTCTGCAAGTTGTAGAGCTTCAAGATAGTTCTAGCTTTGTTCTTGATCAGAAGGTCCCAAATTTTTCAGAATATTCAGGAATTTGTAACCCTACGAGTCCGTTAGTTAATATAATTAATGAGATAATAGTAATGATGCTCCATTTGTGAATCTCCTTCTTCTTCCTATCCAGTGCAATTTCCTGATTATTGCCCATTTTCTTAACATTAGCTTCTGATATATATAGTCGAATATTCTCGACCGAAAGGAAGTCGGATGTCAGTTAATGAGGCTGATTTTTTTCATGAACAACGGTTTTCTTGAGAAGATTGATATTAAATCATCAAGTTCTATACTGTTCAACTGATCAACATGAAAAAATGAGTATACATAAATACTTCAATTCGAAGAATATCATAGTATACCATCATTGTCGCCATTGACCACTGTGCTAACCTTCTGCTTGCGACGGAGGATCGACAAGATGAAACTCATTACGAATAACCAAGCTACACTGAAAGCATTGGACTGCACATAACTCATGATGCAGGAATTTCGTTAAAACCTTGCCAAACTGGGACAATAAAATAGGCTCTTTCTTATGTGGGTCCGGAGCCATTCGAGTATTGAGGGCACTGACAAGGTGGACGCATTGGCCACCCGAAGTGGTGCCTTGGGATTTACTGCAGACTAAAAGGATGGAAAATAATCCGTGGTTGAACCTGAAGCTACGAGAGCACTGGCTGAATCTTACTAGTGCAGCATCCATTGCGAGGGTCAAGGCTTGGATTAAACTCTTCACACTAGATAAGAGAGTTTTAATGGCCAAAATAACGGGGCACTGTCTTCTCAGAAATCACCAAAATACCTTAGGATTGATCGAGAACCTTTCATGCAGGCTATTCAAGGTGGAGGTAGAACCAATAGAACTCGTGATGTGCAAATGCCCAGCTGGGTACAGAATCAGGCTCGAGAAACTTGGATCTAAAAGACTTGAGCTACTGAGCCATCCAAGCTCTTACCCACAAAGTTTATAACCTTTATTAGAAGGATGGGTTGCTATAGGTGAAATCTGAGATATAGTGTGCCACAATAGGCCACTGAGTCGCCGTGGCAGGGCTTCTAATCAATCCACGCTAATATTTTGCTATCTTTCTATCTATCATGTTATACATTTTACTGTAACTTAATCAAATATTCCATAAATGCTCTCCAGAATATTATTTTGAGCATTCATTGAAATTTTTTGCAGAAACGTACAGCAATACCTATTCGGATCAAAAGAAAATCTGAATTTGACCATCATAGTCAACAACAATGGAGAAGATTCTTTCGGAACAACTTTCTCTCTAGTTTATCCCGATGGTATCTACTACAAAAAAGTGGACGACAAATCTCAACAGCACGCTACTTGTAGAAATTCCGAAAATAGGACTCTCAACTGTGATATTGGAAACCCACTCCCAGCAGGAAGTATTGTGAGTATTTCTTTCCTTGTTCAGATCAACTATTAGATGGTTGGTGTCCATATAATCTTTGGTCTTCAAAACATCAATTTTTCAGGTTAAGTTTGATGTCATTCTGCAGCCCTTCTACAAGGAAGGTTTGAAAGATACTTTCGAATTCGACATGTATGTCAATAGTACGAATCCTGAACTCAAGTCGGACCTGAATGACAATCACCAACATGTTTCAATCAAGGTTTGGGCAGATTCGAATATTGAATTGAGAGGGTAAGTTCTTTTAATAACGACAATTCCAGTCATGTATCAAAATGCACGTTTAAGAACACAGAAATTCGAGTTTGATATCGGATAAATTGCATAGAAATAGGAAAGAAGGTAGAATATCAGTGGATAAATTTGCCCATACGGAATCCTTGCGTTTCCATAGCAACTCAACATTCACAACAGATAGCACGGTTTTAAAACTGTCAAGAACAGCCATTTTAGTACCTGTTGTAAAGTTACTGCCTAATATAAATTAAAATGTCTCGTTTTGAAAGCACCAGTGAAGCAGAAATAAATACTTCTATACAGAATTCCATCCCCAAAATTCAAGAAAAACGCACAGCTCGATTTGGAATTAATTCAGTATATTCTGCAAGGAACGAATGTTCACTTTGGATATACAGCATTCTATTGAAGATATTGCAGAAATTCTTATGGATTGGGGTTTCAATATGAAACAAATGAATTGACAAGATTACAAAGAATACGTTGTAAAAACAATGTGGAACACAACTGCGAAAATGATGCATAATATGTATTTCGAAAAATTCAACATGAGTTTCAACCTCTTTACCGATTCAGCATTTAGAAAGGCTCATGAAGCTCGCAATTCTAAAAGGAAGATGTTACAAGGGAATGTGGAAAAACGCAAAGAAAGTTCCGTTGCATTACCAAGAACTGAAATTGGTAGCATGGCTCCGTACTGGGGCTAAAATGCCCCGATAGGTTTGTTGAAAATTTTTTTGCATATTGTTGCTTATGAATTAGCATGGCGTGGCGGTGAAGCAGCAACTTGTAAGGTACACTTTATCAAAGAGGAAAAATTTAATAACGGAGAAGTGACTGTTCGTATTGAATAAAACCCAGTGTTCTCGAAAACTTGCCAAGGCGGCTCAAAAAAATGCTGTGATAGTAAATGGCTAGTAAAAAATAAGGGAAACCCAGATTTATGTCCTGTGAGGTTGTTTCATAAGATATTGTCAAAAAGACCCGATCATATTACAAGTGATAGATTATTTCTGGCTCCCAATCAATTTTGGAAAAACAGTACTTCTAAGGGTTGGTACAAAAAATGGCTTTGGTAATAAATGAAATATCCAAATGGACAAAAATTTCAGCAGAGAAAGTTGGACTGGATACGAAAAATAAAAAGATCACAAATCATTCTCATAGATCCAGTGCTGTTTCGAACCTATCTGAGGCAGGTGTCAGTGAACAAGAACTGATCAAACTAACCGGACACTCTACGGCAAGCTCTATTAAGCCCTACCTGCATCTGAACAATGAGCATCATTTAAATCTTGTTTCAAATCTTCGAAAAACTTCTGCGAATGCTGAATCTTCCATAATTCCTAAGGCATCGTCCCATATAGAATCGACCCGGAGTGAAAAACTTATATATAGTAATTGCATTTTCAATAACTGCTCATTCCAATAATAACTAAACATGTTTGTAATGAAGGCTTTATGATTTTCTCGTTGAGTTTGTGCTCATTTCTCAATAAAGTTCATTTTGTACGTTCTGTCATTCGCGGAATTTTCTCAGCAAATACCACTCGAGCTCAGATTTGGCAGGATATTTTTCTAAGCTCGTTTTCTCATACTTACTTTTCGGTGATTCAACTCGACCTGCTCCCAGTTCTCGTTTAATTGCCTGCACGTAAGTATTTGAAAATGAGTATAGAAAAATATCCGGCCAAATCTGAGCTCTTGTGGTATTACTTAAGTATATCTTTCGACTTATTTTCTGTTGTAACATTTTTCAATATTCTTCGAACTTCTTGCAATTTTTTTTCAATTTAATTGTTCATAAATATGAATATACAGGGTGTTCGCGTTAAGGGGCCTATTCGAAGTATCTAGGAAACGTGTTTATTAATCCTTTTCGAATTTTGGCATTAGAGTAAATGGCAATGATCTACACTTTGAAATTGTTTTCAGAGCGGTAGTACACCTGGTTATACCAGACATCAACTACAATTGTACTATTTCAAATGGTGTTCCTTTTATTCTTTTTTATTAAAGGACAACCGTTCATAAACGTCATTCGTAAAGATTTATGCAATGCCAATTTATCCACCAGATATTTTTATGAACATTCTTGAAAAGGCTGTGATGAACAATGAGTTAGCACAAAAAGATATTTTTTCTTGGTACAGATACGTTGATGATATTTTTGTTGGTTTTCAAGGCTCAAACAGGAAAATGTGCCAACTTTTACATTTTCTAAAGAAAACGCATATCAAAAAGCCTTGACTGCTGGTATTGAATGTTACAATTCAATGAATTTTCTAGACATAACCTTCAATGAACTCTATAAATCTCACCTATAACAAAAAAAAAAACAATTACAGACTCAACAATCCCAATGGATCATTTTAACCTCATAAGACATAAATTAGTCGCTTATAATTCAATAATTCCTAGAGCATTTTCCATTCCCATATCAATAACAAAATTCAATACGGATACATATAGGGTGTTACATTATAGTATGTCACAACTTGAGGGGGTAACTTTACGTGCAATTTTGAGAAAAAAAGTTCATATAAACATAGGTCCACAAAAGCTACGTTACGGAGCTACAGGGTGTTGAAATTTCCGGAAAAAATTGTTTTTTTTTTAACTCTTGCAGTTTTTGAGATATTCAGCCCAAATTCGGAATGCAAGCTATTTTTACAGCCTCCATCATCTAAATTTTAACTAGAATCCTAAATTTTAACTAGAATCTACGAGATGTTTTCTTTTCCGGAGCCATGTCTTATTTTGCCCTTTCAAACTTTTTTCAGTACGCCACTGATCAGCGTACAATCAATTTTCGTCATCTTCGTTCCATCTTGAAACTTTTTTGACAATTTTTTGTAATTTTTTCGTTTCTCCGACCGTTCTCGAGCAAAAATATTATTAAACGATTGTATGCATTCGCTGAATTGAAAGCACTTCTAATTAAAAAAATGACTAGTAGGCTTTGATTTTTTTCATTCATTTATTTATTTTGACAGTTGCTGAAATTGAACCAGTGTCTGCTCGAATTGTTTATTAAATTAACGATTAGGTTTGAGACTTTTAAAGTTATTGCTGTAAGAAAAAATGGCTAATTTTACTAACGCCTAATTTGCTGATATCCATTACATGTCTGGCTGACGGAAACAACAGAAGCTAGGAGATTATATCAGGTGCGCTTTTCAAATCGAGTAACACCTGACAGAAGGTTGACGGAAACTGGTACTTTTACTGCAAATAATCGTTTAAAAGTTGCAACTCAAAATATGAGAACTCTAGATATTGATGAAGCAGTTTTGAATTGTATTGATTTGAATCCTCATGTTAGTACAAGAAAAATTGGAAATGAGTTGAATATTTCACATGCTCTAGTTTGAAGGATTCTCCACGACTTTTCATTGTACCGGTTTCATATTCAACGCGTCCAAACTCTAGTTCTTCGGAATTTTCCTTCAAAACTGAATACATTCAACAACCATGGATAGGTCGGGGTGGGCCAGAACCATGGCCGCCTAAGTCCCCAGACTTAAATAGTTTAGACTTTTCCTTATGGGGATATCTCAAAAGTTTGGTTTATACCACTCCAGTAAACACTGTGGAAGAATTGAGAAATCGAATAATAACCTTTTGTGACACAATAAGAATTAACCGAGGAATATTTAAAAGAGTGCGTGATAATATGCGAAGATGGTCAGAGGCCTATATTCTTGCAGGTGGAGGACACTTTCAGCAATTTATTTAGTTTTTAATAGTTCTTTTTTTAGTTTGATATTTAATAAGTATAAGTTGAGTCTCAGAAGACGAGCTATCAAAATAATAGCAAATTTTGGGCATACCTATCGAGTATTTCTATTATTCTTTTTTATTTAACGAATAACATACGATTCAAATTATTTGAATTCAATAATTTTTCACTCGAAAACAGTTGGAGGAACTATAAATTTAAAAGTGTCAGAATAGTTTTTAAATTGAACGCAGATGACGAAAATTGATTGTATGCTGATCAGTGGCGTACTGCAAAAAGTTTGAATAGACAAAAGGAGAAATGGCCTCGGAAAAGAAAACACCTTATGAATTTCAGTTGAAATCTAGGACGTGTAATGATGGAGGCTATAAAAAATAGCTTGCATTCCAAAGTTCAAAGAGTTTTGAAGAAAGAAACAATTTTTTCCGGAAATTTCAACATCTCGTAGATTCTAGTTGAAATTTAGGACGTGTAATGATTGAGGCTGTAAAAATAGTTTGCATTCCGAATTTGGGCTGAATATCTCAAAAACTGCAGGAGTTAAAAAAAACAATTTTTTCCGGAAATTTCAACACCCTGTAGCTCCGTTACGTAGCTTTTGCGGACCTATGTTTATATGAACTTTTTTCTCAAAATTGCACGTAGATTTACCCCCTCAAATTGTGACATACTATTATGTAACACCCTGTATAGATAATATAGTACAGGTCTTCTATAAAGTTTTCATTATACCAACTTAACATGTATCTAATAATTCCATTCAATTACTTGCAGAATTTCTCATCCTGCCGAACTCGACTTCAACGAAACTTTGTATGCAAGCACAAAAATATACAGGGAGCAAGATATCGGACCTCAAGTGATCCACACTTACTTTTTACGCAATTTAGGACCAGCAAATTTGGAAGAAACAGAGTTATTGCTATCATGGCCTTATGCTACGTTAGAAGGCGAGAGTTTCCTCTATCTATTGGAACAACCTCATACTTTGGGCAACATAAAATGTCATCACGTACCGGAGGCTAATTATTTGAATGTAACGGTAAGTTAAATTTTTTATGAATTCTTGAAGATTTTTCTACATCCTTGGTGGAGTAATTTGTAGAGATATAAAGAGAATACTAACATAGCCAATTTGCAAAAATTTTTGAAATTCGTTATAAGTAATCGAGAATTTGAGTAAAATAGCGAAGTATTCGGATACTTTTTTTCTGTAGGAATAGATCACCCTGGTCAAATGAAGTTCGGCCATCTCTTCTACTTTATTCATTCTGTTACATATCTCTGTGTCTCTTATAAATTGTTTTCGTCGATACATATGTTGGAGAGATTTTCACGTTTTAGTATTATAACTATGTGAAATATTGAGAAAGAAATAAAATGAACCCCCTGCCCTTCGTGTCATTTTTTCGTGAAGTATTCATTGCCGCAAACAGATACAAGCTAGCTTCTTTGATTTTCGAGTTATTCGGAAATTTGGAAAATTTTCGGAATCAGTCAAGTGCTTGAATCTCGGTTGTTTTTGAAGTCCATTCACATAATTAACACGGAATGATTGAAATAGCTTCTGCTGTGCTCTCATTATGATAGTTCGGAAATCAACTGCAATGATAATTTTGATAATTTATTTCATGTTTTTTCATCAAGTTACAACTATTTTGTGAATATAGTATCGTTTCTGATAACGAAGCAACCAGGCCGTACGGAAATTCTGAAAAGTTCAATATGATTCTATGTTATATTTAAAATAATTATGATGCGGATGGTGCAGAAGTTGATTATTAAGATCGTTTTTCTGAGAGGCGACAACCTCATAAAAGTATATTCGATAAATTGAAGCAAAATCTCATGATTCAACGTCCCAAGGAAGAAAGAATATGAAATAATAAAGAACAAGTACTGTGTTTTAAGGAATTTTACTTGATAATTGCGATTCGTAACGCGTTTCACTACACCGTAGCTTCTTCAGACGAATGAATGTACAGAAAATAAGAATGAGAATATAAATATAAATGTTCTTGAGTAATTAAAAGCTTATTGGGTTGCTTCTTCTTAAGTGGTTATTTATGACAGGTATATCCAATAAAATTAAGGAATAGATTGCTCCCCGAAGAGATTCAATAGAGGTGAAGGGCTTAAATCGACTTGTTCATTGATGAGTCTACCTGAGTGTTTGTATTTATTGATTTATAAAGTTTCCCAAAGATCTACCTTCTATTTATTATCTGTATTTTCAAGCTGTGGGTCGAAAGAGTGATTATTTTCTAAGAGATGATTTGCGTAATTTGAATCTGATTTTTATTTGAAAAACTGCGTTTATAGTCCGATAATCTAATATTAAAATTTCTATGTGTTCTACCAATGTAGAAATTATCACAGTCATTGCAATTCAATCTACAAACACCTGATTTATTGTTTTTATCTGATTTGGTTTTATTATTTTTATATATTTGCCTAAATTATTATTAGTTTGGAAAGCTATGTTGAAATTATTGCTACTCAAGAATGATTTCAGTTTCTCACTTGTAATGCCAACGTAGGTTACGGTGTTGAATTTTTGTTTCATTTTATCGACAGGGTAAACTTCATTCAATGCGATTCTACTTTGTTTTTATTTAAAATATTATTTATTAGTTTGGGATTGTAACCATTATTTTTGGCTATTTGTTGCTCTAAATTATTCATGAATATTTTTGCTAACAAAGGACTTAACGGATTTCCATAATCAAGTTGTCTTCAATAGTATAATATTTGTTATTGAAATGGAAATAATTTTGATTTAAACAAATTTGTAATAATGAAAGAATATCTGATTTGATGATAGTATTGACATGTTATTACAAATTTGTTTAGATCAAAATTATTTCTATTTCAATAACAAATATTATACTCAGTAAATATTGTTTATACTGGTATCGCTATGTAGACGATATCATTATTTGCTTCACAGGAACAGATAGACAATTAAAAATTTTAGAAAATCATATAAATTCATTACATCCAAAAATTGGATTCACAACCGAAATAGAAAGCAATAATTCGATAAATTTCTTAGACGTAACAATTTCGAATGAAAATGGAAAACATGTTTTCGCAATTCACCATAAGCCGTCACATACAGATATTATAATACATAACTCGTCGTGTCATCCGTATCAACATAAAATGTCAGCATTCAATAGTTTTATTCATAGATTGATTAACATTCCGTTATCACCAGAAAATTTCAACAAAGAATTAAATTTGATTAAACAAATAACCAAAAATAATGGTTACAATCCCAAACTAATAAATAATATTTTAAATAAAAACAAAGTTGAATTGCATTAAATGAAGTTTACCCTGTCGATAAAATGAAACAAAAATTCAACACCGTAACCTACTTTGGCATTACAAGTGAAAAACTGAAATCATTCTTGAGTAGCAATAATTTCAACATAGCTTTCCAAACTAATAATAATTTAGGAAAATATATAAAAATAATAAAACCAAATCAGGTAAAAACAATAAATCAGGTGTTTATAGATTGAATTGCAATGACTGTGATAATTTCTACATTGGTAGAACACATAAAAATTTTAATATTAGAATATCGGAACATAAACGCAGTTTTTCAAATAAAAATCAGATTCAAATTACGCGAATCATCTCTTAGAAAATAATCACTCTTTCGACCCACAGTTTGAAATTTCGCATACCGATAATAAATATTGGAAGGTAGATCTTTGGGAAACTTTAGAAATCAATAAATACAAACACTCAGGTAGACTCATCACTGAACAAGTCGATTAAAGCCCTTCACCTCTATTGAATCACTTCGGGGAGCAATCTATTCCTTAATTTTATATACCTGTCATAAATAACCACTTAAGAAGAAGCAACCCAATAAGCTTTTAATTACTCAAGAACATTTATATTTATATTCTCATTCTTATTTACTGTACATTCATTCGTCTGAAGAAGCTACGCTGTAGTGAAACGCGTTACGAATCGTAATTATTAAGTAAAATTCCTGAAAACACAGTACTTGTTTTTTATTATTGATAATGGAATTTTACCAAGTAAATGCCTCCCAAATTCAAAAGAATATGAAATAATTGATGGAGAGAAACCACTATTGATGTAATAGGTAGTAACTGCCAACCCATCGATATCGAACAGGCAATTTGAAACAGGAGTATCTAACAGCCGAGTGCTCAGTAATCTCTCAACAAATAGATATAAACCTTATAAAATGACAACATTCCAGTTTTTGCAGTCATGATATTTCCAAGGAAAACTCGATTTTTGCAACTGTTTTCTTCAGAAATCTGAATAAATCCGCAGTTGTCCGAGAAATAATTTAGACTAATGAAATTTACATCAGTAGCGATGGAATATTCAATCATCAAATGAACATTGGTGCACGGATGAAAACCCACATCGCCTCAAGTTAAGACCGATATGGATTCAATATACAGGGTGTTTCCGAATAAGATGTCATAAATGAAGGATGCGAATCCATGAATGATTTGAGCAAGAAAGTTCGAAGAACCAATGGTCAAAAAATGCTTCGTTGCCGAGATACAGGGTGTTAAAGTTGAGAAAATTTTTCGATTTTCTCTCGATAAAACCTAGACTTCTCAAGATTTCGGGCTCAAATTTTCCACATAAGCTATTAAACACAATCTGAATCACCAGGTAAGGCCAAATTTTGGAACAGTATACAGAGTGATACTTTTTCATGGGCCATGTTCCATTTTTACCCTCAGAACTTTTTTTTGGTACGCCACTGGCACTAACAAAAAAAAAATCAAATATATCATTCAATTTGAAATTTTTTGACTCTTGTATTTTGATCGTAACTATCACCGTTTCTGAGATATTAATTATTGAAAATAATCCAATAGTTTTCCCATATCGAAGCCATGGAGATATTATCTTAATAACTGATGCAATTTTTCAGGAATTGAGCTAAAATTTACATCAGATATCTCCTTATTGTATGTTTATAACAAAATGAGGCAAAAATTCCTGACAGTATACAGGGTGTTATTTTTTCACGTGAATTTTCCTCTTTTTGCCCCCTGAACTTTTTTGTGGTGCGCTACTGGTATATTCTGAAAACAGAATCAAACAGATTATTCAATGCAAAAACTTTTCTGTTGCTTGTATTTTTCCGTATCTGCCACCATTTTCGAGATATTAATCAAGAAAAGTAATCGTATAGTCCCTTCCGTATTGAAAGCTTGAAGATATTTTTCATGTTTTTCGGCAATTTGTGAAGACCTTGAGCTCGAATTTCAAACGAAGTTCACATTTTAAGATCTGCACCACTAGATTGGTAGGATTTATGAGAAAGTATAAAGGGTGATATCATTTCCCTGATCATTGAATTCGAATTCAAAAATGTGTTTTATTGAGTGTATAAATCGGAAGTAAATGAATAAACAACATAAATAATCGCGAATGATTTCAATAACAAAAACTCATAATGATGAAAACAAAAATTGAACAAACAGAACAAATCAAAGAAGATGTTGAAAATGTCCTCCACCTGAAAGAATACATGCTTCTGCTCGTCTCCTCATATTAGTGCGCACCCTCTGAAATATTCCTGGGGTATTTCTGATGACGTCACATGATGCTGTAATTCTATTCCTCAATTCTTCAAGTGTATTCACGGGAGAGCTATAAACCAAAGTTTTCAGATGTCCCCAAAGAAAAAAATCCAAACTGTTTAAATCTGGCGACCTTGGAGGCCAAGCTTCTGGTCCACCACGCCCTATCCAGCGGTTATTGAATGTCATATTCAGATATTCTCTAGCTTCCATGCTGAAGTGCGGTGGTGCTCCGTCATGCATAAACCACATTCTATTTCTAGTTTGCAGCGGCACATCTTCTAGCAACACAGGTAAAATCTCTTCTAGAAAGTGGCGATATAAGGCTCCATTCAGCCTGTCTGGCAAAAAAATGGCCCGATCAGGAAATCCCCAATTATTCCAACCCAGACATTAACCGAAAATTGTTCTTGATGGTGACATTCCTCAATCATATGGGGATTTTCTTCAGTCCAATAGTGATTGTTATGAAAGTTCCTGATTGCATTTCTCGAGAAGGACGCCTCATCTGTGAAGATGATTTCGCTATCGAAAAGGGATTATGAGCAATGTTATGAAGGAACCATCGGCAGAAATTGAGTCGCAGAGGAAAATCGCGGGGTAGTAGAGCTTGGACGCGTTGAATATGGTATGGGTAAAGCAAGAAATCATGGAGAATTTTCCAGACCAATACAAATGAGATATTCAACTCTCTTCCAATTTTTCTTGTACTCAGCTGAGGATCCTCATCTATACAATTTAGGACTGCCTCTTCGATTTCCGGGGTCCTTATTGTCCGATTTGCCCTTTCAAGTCATGATTCGGTTTGAATGTACCCCGTTCTCTCAATCTTCTGTGGATGTCAGAAAACGTACGCCTATCAGGAATGATTCGATTAGGGAAGCGTTCTTGATACAAACGCCTTGCGTGCACTGCGTTTCCTTCAGCCACACCGTACATGAAATGTATATCGGCCATTTCTGCATTAGTGAAAACCATTTCAAAGATTATTGGTTACTACTTACAGCTGTTTCAAATGTAGGCACAACAAACTGAATGACAAAACTTACAATCATTGAAGTGTCAAGTTTTTTTTCTATGATTTCATTTGCGAAATTGTATCAGAGCCTACTAAGCCTTTTGAAATCACCAACGTGTTCTGATATGAGGAAGACACGATAAATTCTGATGATTTTCAATTCAAAACGGTGAAAGACATGAGGATCAAGATGAGCACAAAATTATCCGAATTGAATGAAAAATCCGTTTCTGATTACGAAAAACGTCAGTTATGCACCGAAAAAATATACGGAGGCAAAGGGTAGCCTGTTCGGGCGTTGTTGATTAATTTTTCGAAAATGGTGGCAGATACGGAAAATACAAAGAACAGAAAAGTTTTCGCATTGAATAATCTGTTTGATTCTGTTTTCAGAATATACCAGTAGCGCACCACAAAAAGTTCAGGGGCAAAAGAGGAAAATGCACGTGAAAAAATAACACCCTGTATACTGTCAGGAATTTTTGCCTCATTTTATTATAAACATACAATAAGGAGATATCTGATGTAAATTTTAGCTCAATTCCTGAAAAATTGCATCAGTTATTAAGATAATATCTCCATGGCTTCGATATGGGAAAACTATTGGATTATTTTCAATAATTAATATCTCAGAAACGGTGATAGCTACGATCAAAATGCAGGAGTCAAAAAAAATTTCAAATTGAATGATCTATTCGATTTTATTTTTTGTTAGTGCCAGTGGCGTACCAAAAAAAAGTTCTGAGGGTAAAAATGGAACATGGCCCATGAAAAAGTATCACTCTGTATACTGTTCCAAAATTTGGCCTCACTTGGTGATTCAGATTGTGTTTAATAGCTTATGTGGAAAATTTGAGCCCGAAATCTTGAGAAGTCTAGGTTTTATCGAGAGAAAATCGAAAAATTTTCTCAACTTTAACACCCTGTATCTCGGCAACGAAGCATTTTTTGACCATTGGTGCTTCGAACTTTCTTGCTCAAATCATTCAGGGATTCGCATCCTTCATTTATGACATCTTATTCGGAAACACCCTGTATAATAAGCTTTGAAAGATTATTATTATTATTATTATTATTGAGATAATAGAAGAGCCGAGGCCGAAGCCTGTATATGACTCAAAAAATAAATTACAAAATATATAAATCACATGAGAATTATACAAAGATCAATTAACAGAAGAAAATAGTGAAAGTGAAGAAGAATAATAAATGGGAAGAAGAAAATTCAAGCAAAACACCATATATATCAAACACATCAACCTCAGGTACTCAAACTGAAATCGGTTTAGCTTCACGAATTGAAACTTTCGCTCACAACGTTTTTCTTCCAGGCGTCAAAATTTTCTTCAGCTTGTAGTTGTGTCCTCGCAAATTATTCTCATTTCGAATGAACCTATATGATAAGTCAATCCCAAACAGGCCATAAGGCACTCGATATGTGCTTATAAGGTTGCCTCTCTCACGTCTGTCCGCGAACGTAGTTAAATTCATTTTCTTAAGACGGTCACTGTAACTCGGACGCAAGCGCCCATATGGAATACGCGTTGCCCATCGCTGCATCCCCTCGAGAAGTTCAGCGTCACCCTTCAAACCTGGCCACCAAACAGGACGAGCGAATTCCAGGAGAGGCCTCATATAAGTGGTATAAATTTTTGAGGCAACTTGTAGCTCACAATTGAAGAATGACTTGGAAACTAGGTAGGTCATCTTTTTAGCTCTAGAGGTGATCGATAAAATGTGGTTGCTGCAACTAAGATCCTCCGAAATTATAACACTGAGGTCGTTATGAGAGCTCGTTGTTTTGAGTGAAACCCCATGGAGAGAGTAAACACGCTTCGATTTTTTTTTACCTATGTGAAGATTGACGCACCATCGAGAATGGGGTTGGTATAGAATTCGGTACCATCAGCAAATTGCGAGCATTTTGACTTCAAGACAAGTGGTAAATCGGCTGTGTATATGGGAAACAACACAGGACCCAGAACAAAACCCTGTAGTACACCGCTAGTAACTGGTCTCCATGCAGAATTCTTATTTGAGATTCGAGCGAAGTACTCCCTATCAACAAGAAAGGCTCTGATCCAAGCAAGCAATTTCCCCCTAATCTCGAAGTGCTCGAGTTTCATGAGCAGCCGTCTGAGTCGCACCCTGTCAAATTCCTCCGAGAAATCAAGGTAGACAACATCGACAGGAGTACCAGAATCTACCGATTCCGTCCAAGAATTTACACATTCAAGAAGATTGGTAATCACCGATCGCCCAGGTAAAAAGCCGTGTTGACTCCTCGGAATTATATCGGTTTTTAGGAGGAAGTCAAGCATCTGATCGAGAACCACTCTCTTGAAAACCTTTCAGGCTACTGACGATAAACTTATGGGACGATAATTGCTTGGAGATGTTTTGTATCCACTTTTGAGAATAGGTGTGATAGATTCAATCAACCACGAAGCCAGCAGCGCGTGAGAGCGATTGAAAACCAGGGAAAATTGAGGAAGCAATGATGATGCACATGATTTTAGTAATTTAGGTGATAAACCGTCGGCACCAGGCGGAGAAGAAGCGTTCAGATTAGCAAGATGTTTCTCAATAACGTTGGTAGGGAAATCTTGCATATTAGTGTGTGTGTGCTTTTCGATTAAAACCTTAGTGAAGAATTTTATCATGAAATTGTAAATAACCACTATATCGATAGATAATTTGATAAACAGTCTCTTGTTGGGTGAAGAAATATCTATTTTTAACATGATGGAGCTTCTCCTTATCAAACTATAACTTGATTAAATTTTGGCAACAATTACATTGGAACTAGGGTAAGTAGGCCGGCCCGTTCTCCGGATTTGTCACCCTTGAACTTTATATTTTGGGTATATACATTTGAACAACTACATTGATTATTTCCATTAAATTTTATTCCATATAATGGAATATCTTGTTTGTTTTCTGTTTAGAAATAATGATTGCTTCTTACTTCTCAAAACTTTCGTACGGCATGATCGCTTCGTTATTGCAGCGGTACTATATTCACACAAAAGTAGTAGCTTGACGAAAAAAAATTGAAAAATTCATATGAATTATCATTGCAAGAATTCATTTTCGAACTGCAATAACGAGAGTACAGAACTATTTCAATCTTTGCGTATAAACTCTGTGAATGAACTTAGAGTTACTAGATAGTACGTTATGATGCTGAGGAGCGATATGCGACACTGATGTACTCCTAATAAGGACAAAGCAGCAGTCCGCCGCTTCGTTTCGCGGCATCCTGCTTAATTGCACTATTGTGGTTCTTGGGGACTGCGTGCATGGTCCCCAGACCTGAACGCCTCGATTTTTTCCTTCTTGGGTTCACACTGACACCGTGGCAAACCTTGAGGACTCAAGAAATAGAATCATCGATGGGTGCAAATCGATAACAACAGATCCTGGTGTTTTTGAGTTCGCTTCAATGAGGAGAAGACTGGAATCTTGCATCCGAGCTGGCGGAGGTCACTTTGAACAGCTTTTCTAATTTTTTAAGAGTTATTGGTGATACTCTTTGTTTTTCCCTTGAATTGAACTTTTGATTTTCGAACATAGGTTATTTAATGATAATATATTATTTTCGTATTTCAATGATTCTTTATTGGTCATGTATTTTGGCGCATAGCTTGCTCTCTTCAGTGAAGCACCTTCGGATAATTTTCATTTTATTATCAGGCGCAAGAACGAATAACACAGATGGTCTTCCGACTCGTGAACATGCCACATATAATTGACCATGGGATAACATGGATTTTCTAGATTCAAACCACAAACTTTCAAGGATTGGCCCTGTGATTGGTTAATGGTCATGGCAAATGCAAGACGGAATGGAAATTGAGGTGTTGTAATTTCAAATGGCATATCGGTTGGGAACATCGGGATCCTCGAAATGAGAACTTCTTCACTTTCCAATTTTTCTTGATTATCGTCTCGTAAATTACATATTTCATCAATTCACTCATCACCAAACGTCTTCCGTTGCACAGTTGTGGTTGATTTATGTTTCGAAGAATGATTACTACGGTGGCGGAGTTAATAATGGCAATTTCACTTTCCTACCAAGGCAACACATTCCTGGCGTTTTTCTGGAAAATCTCAATGCGTCACTATACTCACAAACAACGTCCATTGGCCCAATGTGAACGTTTGTATGCAAGCAATAATCAGTGCTGAAATCGTATCGAAAAGCTACTCAATTGAAATCAGTACTTGATGGATTTCTTCTCGTACATCGTAAATTATTTAGTTGTTCATCTCTGAGTTTTGCTCGATTATTTCGCATTGCCAGCCGAGCCATTTCACGAGCTTCCTCCCTTTGATTTTGTGATTGAGAAGCACGGAGTCGAGCCATACTAACGTGGATCTCTTCACGTCCGATTTATTGTTCTTCAGTCCTTTAATTAGCAATTTTTCGAATCCTACTTTCATTACGGCCTCGACGGGAAAGATTTGATCGCCTCGGTCATAGTATGGTATTCATGATAATATCGTGTAATATAAGCTAATAGAAACTCGAAACGTACACATCAACTGGTCAATTTTTAAATTTCAAAGTGTCAAATTTTCAGCCATACTAAACCATAGACAACATTTCGTTTAGCTGTCAGTTTGTTTTTCTATGTCAGTTGCGTTTTTTATACCACGTTTTATATGGTTTCCCACGGAAACTATGTAAAAAGTATCCTATGTGTGTCCCCTGGTTCTAAGGTAGCTTCCCACCAATTTTCAGCCAAATCGGTAAGCCGTTCTTGAGCTATAAACAGTGTAACGGACACAACTTCCTTTATATATATATATATATATATATATATATATATATATATATATATATATATATATATATATATATATATATATATATATATATATATATATATATATATATATATATATATATATATATATATATATATATATATATATATATATATATATATATATAATTTGAATTTGATTGAAATTTTCAACATGTCTAGTGAAAATGATGACTATTAAAAACAAACCATTAAGAAGCTTTCATTGCAATATATTTTTCAGATCGAAGAAAACTTCAGTTGGGAAAGAATAAACGTGAAAGAGTCGTCCATAGAATTCCACTCTGTTCTTACTGGAGGAGGTGTGAGTCTAGAAACTGATGTTGTGACCACAGGTGTAACAGGCGGTACTGTTATTAATACTGGTCAAGATAACATAACCTCTCTAGTGGGTGGATCTGAAGATATTTCTGTGGTTGATCAACAACGCCACAACGCAACAGTGCTTGCATCTGATTATGGCGGAATCACGACAACTACTTACTCTGAATATGAGACGCGCATCGTGAATGGAGTTCCATATACTACTGTGACAAATACCACGACAGTCAAGGATGCAAAGGGAAATATTTTGAATACTTACGTACGCAAAGGTATGTTTAGAGGCAATTCAATGTTCTAAAACAATCCAAATCTTTCAATGAAAATTCAGTATGAATAAAATAAAACACTTCTGCCTTATTTCAATACATACGACAGGTTTCGACAGTTACGTCAAGTGTCTAGAGCTTACAGTTGTAAAAAAAGAGTAAACTAACTATACCTATTTTAAATGATGAGTAGTGGTGAATGATTTACTTTCAGTTAACTGTTGAGAATGGTGAATTTTGGGCTTTTATGTTTAATAATTTCCAAACTTTCCTACAGATTTATTGTCACCCCATTATTGGCCTTCCATGGTCCACCCACCTTATTTTGTGGAAAAACAGAATTTTCTGAAGAGTTTTAGTAATTCTCGTTGTAAAATTTGGCCGCCATATTTGAGTAGTTCGTTTGTTATTCCGTCAGGTCCAGTACTTTTCCTATTCTTCAGTTTTTTGAGTGCTAACTCTAATGTTTCTTCTTCTATATATGCGTCTTCGTTGATCGTTATTTCCGGGGTGTTGGTTTCATGAACTGTTTCGTTTTCCGTCTTTCCGTATAGCCTGGTTAGATATTCAACACATTTATTTTTTGGTATTTGGTTAGTCTCTATAACTTCTTTACTTTGTGCCCGTATGAACCTCCATATTTGTTTTTGTCTTCCGTAAAAGTCACTTTCTAGTCTGTTTGAAAAAGACCAACAATATTTGTTTTTTATTTGTCTTACCAGGGAGGCTGTTCTGTTTCTCACTCTTCAGTATTGATCGTAAGTTTCTGGAGTCTGAAATGTTCTATAGTGTAAGTAGGCTGTTTTTTCTTTCCGAGCAGAACCATGGCGTCTTACTCTAAGTGTTATTTTTTCGGTTGATGTTTCTCATACGAAGACTCCCAAATGCTGCCTCCTTAATATTTGTCTTTTGCTTCTCCCAGCTTCTGTTCACATCATCTTCTTCTCGTATTGGATTGTTTTGGATTTTGATCTCGATTCTATTCTGATTCAGCATTCTGATTGAAGGATCCCACAATGACTCGATATTGATCTTTTCAACCTGTTTGGTTTCAGTACGATTTTGCACCGGCCGTAACCGTAGGAAATAAATATCACAGCCCATGAAAAGTGTTACAAAATATTGAAGAATTATTTCTATGCGTTGAGTTGTGAAAATTCTGCAAACGTTGAGAAATTCGTGTAACAAGCATGTATATTAACGTCAATTCGAGATCAACAACAAGAAAAACGCCAGGCTTTTAAAAAAATATTTTCGTTTTATTTAAAGAGCTTTTCAACCCTTCAATTTGCTGGACATGTGCTCAAATGACTCGAGAAATAATATTTTGTGATTTTCATCGTAATAGCATTGTTTAGACAACGTTTTTTACACCTCCTCTTGTTATTTCAGTTTACTTAGATGCCAGCCTCATGGCAAAGCGAGCATAATTGTCCATCTTACATTGTCAATCTTAGGAGACAATGTAATATAATTGCATCTAGAACGAATAGTCTTACCTACTTTTGATAGTATATTTTTGTTTCTAGTCCTACTTTTCGAATTTATAAATTTTTCTCGTAAATCTAAATAATTGAATATCAATGATTGGTAAGCAACCCATTCGTCTATCTGCAATAGAGACAATATTTTTCAAGTAACTCAAAAAATATACTGCTGAAATAAACAATTCCCTGATGTACAATTGCAAGCCAAATTAGAGATTCCTTGTTTAGACATAATGGTACATAGAATGTATGGGCCTGTATATCACACATGCAGAATGATTGAACGAATGATTTTTGGCTTGGACCAAAAAAACCTGTTCCTTATTCATTGTAATCCACACTTGTTGGCATTGTTACATGTGTTTGCGCCACTTTGAAACCTAAAACGAAAAACACTGATGTAGCAGATTGAAGATCAATAGTTAGTCAGTGATTATGAATCATATGATGGAAATGTGTAATTTCAAAAATAATTTCAGAGGAGAATCATTAATGGGCCAGTATCTTGTAGTTGTATCCACTATTATGTTTAGTTAATGCAAAATAATTATAACATCTTTGTTGAAATAACGAACAATCTGTTAACCCTATAGCCCTGTACTTCATCTGCCTGTTTCATATAATTTTCATTAATTTTTCGAGTATTCATCTATTTTCTTCACTCATCTGAGTTCCTGAAAAATTGTCGTGAATTATCCCCGTTTCGGGGGGTTTCTGGTTTTCCAATTACTTCTTATTCGTCCTATTTGTGTTTATAATGAATATTCAAAATAATCATTTACTCATAGGAAAAACTGATCATCATGTCATCGGAGTTCCACAAAGGGGTAGTCAAGGCTCTAGCAATATTGATGGAGGGAGAATCACTACAACACACACAAAATATGAAACGACAGTAGTCAACGGCATACCCGTAACTACGGTTACTAATACAACAACTGTATCCGATGCCGTCACTGGCGAAATCATTAGTTCAAACAGTGTGAGTGAAGGTAGCATGACACACGTGGTGAAACCTGGAATTACCACATCATCTGAAAATAGGTACTACGAGAAGACTGAAGGTAATGGAATTGCCACATCATCTGGCAATAGGTACTACGAGAAGACTGAAGGTACTGAAACCAACTTAGGTAACCTACCAATTGATGGTAGGCCTATCGTCAATCGAATTGAGAGCAGAAATTTTACTACTTTGAGACAAGATGGTAGTCAAAACGGCAGAGTTTTTCAGTGGGATACGAATAGCAAAGGAAGCCAATCAGGAATCAGGTGAGTCAATGAATACTATGAATTAAATAAAACTATGATGTTCAAATTTTTTTCACTATTTTCACAAACTTATGGCGTGCTCATGGCTTCTTCAGATAAGTAGTACACCTAAACCGATGAGGTGTCTTATCTATTACATTGATGAAAGTAGGTACTCAGCTAAAAATCCAGACAGGTTATCTTTCTTTAAACTCAAAATATTATTGATTCCCAATACTTCCCATAGATTCAGTTTCAATCTATTATTTTTATTATGTTAAATATCAGAATTAATATTGAAAGTATGGTTTTCTTCTAGTGATTCGAGAAAGCATACTGTCAATCATGCTTTAATAATCTAATGATCTAACCTAACCATTATTGATCGCTATTCATTTCATTATATTGAGCTCTATTTTCTGACATTGGTATCGTGGTGAGTTTATATATCATACTATTACAAGAATGGTAATAACTGTATGATATGTTTTATGGAAAATAGAAAATCATGTGTCTTGTCAATTTTGGTTGTAGTTAACATTTTTCCTACTAAAGAAATAGAAGTAGTGTCTATTTACGTTTATGATGGAGAAAAAGTAACTCTTGATAAATGTTCATATTTTTTTTGGATCCATTCACTAAACTTAATTCGTCGGCCCTTATCCACCCAACTATTTCGCAGTATGATGAACTTAAGTTGAAATACATTCATAAATCAAGTACATGTTAACAAGAGGTGATAAAAGAATTATGTCAAAAGCAGGTATTATTTAAAGATATCAAATATGGACGACTAAGCCAGGCTATACTAGTAGTTTAGAAGATTATCTCTATGGGGAGTTTGTTGGAGATTGAAAATTTCGATGGATTCTGAGAAATCTAACGTTGGTCCTTTAGGTATTCTGTGAATAATTTGAAGTTGATCTATGGGTAAAAAATGATGGCAATTTTCGATACAATGTGAAGCGTGGACAGGTTCGTCAGTTCTCTGGTTATTGTAATCTGATTGATGTTCTTTTTATCTAGTTTTGAATGATCCATCAGTCTGAGCTATATAAACACCTTCACAATCTGGAGTTAACATTTTGTTAACTCCAGTATTGTCAAATGTATCAGTTTCATCTCTACTACCACAAACCTATAATGCTCATCTTCGTTGATTTCGAAAAAACCTTCGGCTCAATTAACCAGGGAAAACTTTTAAAAACGATTGCCGAGTGCCGCATCGATCACCGATATTCTACAATAATCAAATACATATATAAAATGCTTCAGCAACTGTTAAAACATCGCAAACCCAATGTACGGATAAGTTCAGAATTGAGAGAGGAGTCAAACAGGGAGATACATTATCACCCAAACTGTTAACTGAGAAATCTCTCTTTGGCTTTTATATGGGTCCTCTGTCACTGTTAACAAAACTGATAACTGGTTGTCTTCAGCTGTAGCAGTTTTTTGTTTTTCATGTTTTTGTAAGCGATATTACCCGTTTCGATAAATCCAATTAGAAGCATCTTGCATCAGGATGCTTCTTACCAGGAAATAACAAAGAATTTCTATCACACTCACCCAGAATAAAAATCATATCAATCATTTCGTCTTTGGAGAACTTCATGGCAGTCAATTGAGAAAATTGGGTTAAACCTCACTTTAACAATGTTTAATAACGAAACACTGATAAGTTCACTATGTAAAATGCAGAATATGATATGTCCGGACACCTCACAGAAGGCACAGAAAAAAAAATGTCAACACATACCTCGATTTACGGTTTAATCATCTTGATTTTATCATTCGTTAAAAAAATTATCTTGTTTACGTTTCATTTTAACTATTTGAATCATTACAGAAAAAAAACTTCTGTGCGAATAATGATGCATGTTGATGAGTTTGATACGGCTTGTAGAATTTTCATCAAAATTTTTACAGATAATCGAATATTTTGAAATGATCGAAGATAAAGCTAAGGTTACTTCTACAAAAATATATCACAATATTTTATGCGTTGACATGAATAATAAAATACATGTGTTCCATTTGAAAAAATCAAGATATGATATTTGTAAAATTACAATATTTTTTGAGTCACTCCTGTATAAAATGAGGATAATCTATTTCAATTAATCAATAAAGCTATCCTTGGGCAATAAGAAAACGAAAGGGGAAAAGTATTCATCCTCTCTGGCCGAAGGAGCATGCGATGATGTGAGAGCACATTTTCATGAATTTTTAGGAAAAAAAATATTGTGACAAAACTACTCACCATAAAAACTTATTACTTAAAGACATTATAGCAGAGTTTAGGCCGCTCCTGAATCTTGAACAAAAAAGCGGTCTTCCAATCTGAAAAAATCACCCAAGATTTTTTTTATAGAAAATTGGGACAACTTGTTTACTGCAAAATAAAGTGCTGAAGTAGGTTCTTACTTTCTAAATACAATACCGTTCGAACAAAAATGAAATCTTCAAGAGTGTACGAGCTACAGAGCACCGCGCCACTGATGAATCACCCAGTATAACCTAATACCTATCTGAAATCACACTCCGAATCTATCTAAAGTTTAATATTTTTCGGCATCTACTATATCGAAATCTATACAATCAGCAGTAGTATGTTTTTTTATTCCATGTCTCTGTTGCGAATATTGGGGAGGGGGGCAATATGAGCGATCCCACCCTCCCGATCCTAGACCTGAAGATATCGAAATTATGAGAAACATTCATTTTCTTATCCTTCAACTAGTGATCTGTATCCACTCCTGCTTGGTTCAATGTGTAAATTTCACCTAATACACTTTCAGATATCAAAGTGAATATCGAAATGGTCCTCCAGTATCTCAACCATCACTAGAAAGAAAAATATATCAACAAGAAGTCTCTAACAGCAACTATGGTAAAACTGTATATGCACAGAACTCTTCAAGTCAATCTGGCCAGGTCGGTTATGACTCCAATTATGCTGCACAAAACCGAGGTAAGTGATTATCATCTAGCTTTGTCCATGGAAAACAGTTTGGTCATCCGACTTGCTCATTTCTAGTATTATGTTCATACTGACTTGACTTTTCTTTACAATGTGATAACAAAATTTGATATATACAAATACATTTGCAAATAATATTACTGTAAAAATTTTGTGTTTCAATATTTTATGACTAATACTTTTTCAATCTGAGTATTTTCGTTCTTATCTAATTCATGAGCACATTTCACTTTCTCGGAAATATCCTCCCTGATTTTTCCCAAATTTGATTTTTTTCGTAATATACATTGGAAAATTAAAATCACCAGATTCTGTCAAAGAATTGTCTCGCTGTTCTTTCACAATCATTTTTTATCTCATTAAAGTATTTTATACGACACAATAAAATTCTTTGTTCACTCAATGAATCACAGCTACTCTTTAATTCGATTCAAAATACAATTTTCAAGGGTTGCAGGTAGATTTTTCGAAAATTCACTCAATTTTCATCGACTGAAGTTATGATACCTTTAACTCTATTACTTGAATTTTCCAAACCATAACTTGAATACCTAATAGCAAATAATAGCCTTTTTTACGTTTTTTTGAGTTCATAGAGATATTTTCATGTGACGCTGATAGTGAAGTGGAGCTGGAGATTAGTTTGGAAATTTCAGACAGATGATAGCGACCTGTGGGAACGTGTCTTTAATCGACTCGATAATAACGTCCCCCAACTGATCTAACCCAACTGATAAACTGGGATACACCCCTACTGAATCAACATAAAAGAGGCTTTCAGGCCTTCTGATAGACACTAAAAACACTGTACACCACTTCACCAAAACGTTATCTCAAACACCTAATGAAAAGGCAAAACTACTCAGGAGAATGTTGGGGATTGGAACCTTCGGTGTTGTATTGCACTAAAATCATTACACTCCACCAATACTTCGCCAACTAAGTTGGCATCATCAGGAGATAAAAATACATTAAAACTAATCTTACATGGCTCTATCAATTATACTCAATTTATTCCTGCTACTAGAAGCTTTCGACGAACCTTTGTCCTGATTGGTCGAAAGCGCTATTAACGGGCGAAACTAATCTAACAAACTGTACACTGAACGAAATCAGACTTTTGTCCTCATTTAATGGATGTTTGTATTTCATTTTATGGATACTTTCGAACGTGTCCAGTGTATTCGCGTTTTTAACATTTTTCATCAATTTTACATTCTCAAAACCTATTCTCTATCAGAAGTATGTTGGGCAACGCTATATTTTACAGTAGGTCCGCCATTAAATATGCTTCATATTTTTTTGATCTGCTTTTAATTGATCATTTAGTTTGTCCAAATACTTCTTTTCGCAATCTTCACAACTTATTTCATAGCTTTTCAGGATTGAATTTGATTCGTAGAACCATTTTAAGTAGATATTTTTAAATATTCCATCTAATCCTTCGGTTTATGAAATGAAATACAATAATCCATTGAACGAGGATAAAAGTCCGATTCCGTTCAGTGTACAGTTTATTAGATTAGACTCGACCGTTAAAAGCGCTTTCGACCTATCAGGACAAAGGTTTGTCGAAAGCTTCTATTAGCAGGGATAGATTGAGTATAATTGATAGAGCCGTGTAGGATTAGATTTAGTGCACTTTCATTTCCTGATGATGCCAACTCAGTTGGCGAAATGAAGTGTTGGTGAAGAGATGTGTACTGTTTTCAGTGTAATATAACGCCGAAGGGTTCCAGTTTCCAACTCACCCCCGATAGAGTAGATTTGTCCTTTCATTAGCTTTTGACACCTCAGAATGGTTATATTGAGCAAATAGTTAGGTCATTTCATTGTCAGGCTCGAAGAAACCTAGACCAATAAACTGTCCATGTCTAATTTCTTGAAAAAAAAGTAGATAATTTGGCTCTATCGGACAATTCTCATCTGATTCTGATAAAATTAGCTGAAGTTATCTGCCAGCGATTATCCAGATTTGTTCCTAAAATATTCCATATTTCGTCGACAAATTCAAATTTAGCATATTTTGAAAAATCTTTCAAACGGCTATAACTTTTGTGGAGATTATCGTATAGAGAGGAATACGTAAATCCACGCTCTTCAACACCTTTTAATACGAGTTAATATAATTTTATGTTTCAATCAATTATCAGTTATTTTACCCCATCATATTTGTAATTTTATAATGCATTAAATGAAAGTATTTTTCCTTTAAATCTATCAGGAGGTTTTAAACGACCTACAAATAATTGATCGATGAAGCCTGAACTACGTGATAGTTGATATTCTTAATGAATAATAAAATAAAACAAGTTACTATGTTTTAACTATCACTAATTTATTGAACTATCACTAATTTATTGATGTAAGAATGACAAAATTCTACATTGGTTGGACCGGTTTCGGACATACGTCATTATCAACAACAAGCTAATGAAATCATATTTCTGAATGTAGGAATGACATATTTCTGATGTAGAAATGTTCTTTATATCTAGCCTTGAGAGAGCGTCCTGTTTGACCTATATGAAAGGAATTGCACTCAGCACATGTTTCTTTCAAGGCTAGATACAAAGAACATTTCCGGTCATTCCTACATCAGAAATATGATTCAACTTTAGCTGCACATTGTCTGAATGAATGTCATCCTTTTCCAGAACTTCAACAGCTAAAAATTCTTCATTCCTGTGATAAATCTTATAAACTCAATTTCTTTGAATCGATGGAAATTTTCAAGGCATCTAGGGTAAAAAGGGTTAAGCTCCTTAACGACCTGGTAGACTCAATTACCTACCAATCACCATAATTCAAGTTACTGTGACCTCTACTAGCATTTTATTGATGGTAATTCCTGTATTGTACATAAGTATTTAGTTTTCATTAGCTTGTTGTTGATAATGGACGTATGTCCGAAACCGGTCCAACCAATGTAGAATTTTGTCATTCTTTACATCAATAAATTAGTGAAAGTTAAAACATAGAAACTTTTTTTATTTTATTTTATTATTCATTAAACGATCTACCTTCACATTTTTTCTACGCCACCAGGCTCGTGGTATCCATTGAATTAGTCCCTATTAGATTTATGAACTCGGTCCAAATACTCTTTCCACTTCTGGAAGCAGTCCTGGTGGCGGTTTCAAACCTGGAAACAGCCAAAAATCTCCGGGAGCTATGTCAACAGTGTATGGAGGCAGATAAAGCTATAAGACCTCCTGCTTTATTAAATATTGCTGCACGATGTACCATTAATGTGCTGGCACATGATAAAGTTTTCTAGCTGTGGCTCAAACAGTAACTTTCTTATATTGAACGGATTGATATTTGATTTCAAGATCATAGTTTTTCGAGGAGATTTTCTTCATTATTGATAATTTCCAAGTTGTCCTGAGCGATTTTAGTGCGGCAGTTTTTCTACTCATCCATCTGAAATTTTGGAATGAAGTTTGAACACCGTCAACCATCTACAAATTTCATTCAGTATTCCCGAAACAATACTTTGCTATATTTCATTGTTATATTCTAGTTCCTGCATTTGTTAATCGATAATCTCCACCATATTTGTATTTTGACCATTCCTTAGTGCTGTTCTCATCATTTGGTTAGTTTCCTTCTACTTTCGAATAAAATTCAACATAAATTCGTTATTTTCAATTTTTCCGACATTCTTGTCAAAAGCGAAAAAGTCACTGTGAACAATGGACACCATTCACAAATCAAGGCTGAGGTTTGGTCAAATTCTTTTTGGGACAATTCCCTATTGATCGAAAATTTTCATCGTATCTTTCATTTCAACTGATTGACGTAAGGGTTCAAATTGAACCGAATTCTCCGAGACGGGGGAGAGAGAAAGAGTGCCAATATCCAAAACTGGTCTATGTTTTGCAGTTTTAGAAAACTGCTCGCCTTTTGGTATCCACTCCACTATAACGTATTTTAGCAGTTCTAGAGCTGAAATATATCAATAGTAAAATAATTGATATAATGAAACAAATTGTTTTCATTAAGGGGGTCATCCCATATGACGACCTGTTTTTCAGGAGTTTTTTAGTATTTTTTTCTACGACCAGTAGATAGCTAGAGCTTCAAGTTTATTATCATTCATAAATATATATTTCAACAATATAAATATAAATTTTCAGCTGAAAACATTAGGTAGAACATGAGTTATAGCGTTCTAAACAGCTACGCCTCGAAAAAATGGGCTCGCACTTCTTCCACGATTCCGGCTGATTGGCTTATCTGAAACAAAAAAAATTAGCGGCGTTTTAATCTGTAAGCCTAAATGCAAGGAATGAGCTATTATCAGGAGGATTTACTCAAAATTGGAATTTTGTTAAACATTTGAAAAAAAATTTCGAATTTAACGTTTTTTTTGTTTTTTACTATAAAATTTTGGAAATTTTTGATCTATAAGAGTTCATTTCATGCATGTACATTTGCTAAGTGTACCCTACGAATTTCAAGTCATTCGGTCGAGCCGTTATTGAGATACGATGGAGGAAGATTTGAAAAACTGAAAAACACAGTTTTGAGAAAAACGCTTTCAAAGTTTCAAGCCCGCTTATAACTATAAAAATCTCAACTTACCCTTGATCGGCGATGCCTGGTCCATAGAGTACTCTTTCCTCTTCCTCTTGAAACTCTTTGAAGGCAGATTGTTCTGTTCTTGAGTCAATCCTGGCTTGTTTAGCGACATCACTTACGCGCCACTCAGAACGTGAGATTCGCTTTTCATCACGTTTCTCAACATAAGTGGGATGGGGGATCCCATAACCGACATTACTTTCAAAACACCTTCAAAACCTTCATCAAAAATGATAACTGATATGTAGGTATCAAAAGTCCAAATCAACGAATTGAGTCGTTATTGTTCTGTGTCTCTGCTCCTAAACAACAAATAAATAATTCGTCTTTCGCTGAATTTTCAAAAACAGGTCTAATAACTACTTGTACTTCTGGTATCAGAGGTGGTTTAACGTGATGAAATGGGTCAAGCTCATTCTCAGCTTCTGCCTCACGCCATTTACAACTATCTTCGCCTTCTGGACAAAATTGATGTTGAGGATTTTCATCTGAAGAACATTTGTGATAATACGTTGCTCTAACTTCCATTTTCATATCTTCAAGGGAATCTGGATGACGTCGAATAGCTAATCCGTAAAATTTCGTTGTTTCTTGAATAACTTTATCAGTAAGTTTACCTGGTCCTTTTCGACCGATTCCTTTATTTGTTTTATCTTTTTTAACAGCCCGAAGTCGTGTTTCCATTCTCTTTTCGACGTGGCCCATACATTCTTTTTTTGTTACTACAGTATCTTCATACGGTTTAGCATCTAGAATCCCCTTGTAAGTTTTACATCACCATCGCCGATGTATTTAAGATATTTTACGCCATATTGTCCATAGACCTCAAAAACATTTGCGTGATGGCACTTATTTCCATTTTACCGGAACTTCCGGAATGGTTTATGGTGCATTCGTCGACATGCGTTTCATACCATACGTCGTACTCTAAAAGGTTCCTTTTTTACCTTTCCACTTTTTTCTTCTTTTTTATTTAACTTTATTTACTTCTGAATGTGATACACATTATGGAAAAGGTCAAGCAGAGTTACAAAGTCCTCCTAAAATAAAACAAAAATAAAAAAACGAACATACAGAGTTTTAGGAGGACAAAATATAAAATCACACAACAAAAATTGTTTCACAATAAAAATTCATCTATACTATAAAAACTATGGACTAGCAAAAAATCAGTCAGTCTCCTCCTAAACAAGGAACATGAACTAGATGTCTTAATGTCATTGTCTAGTTTGTTGAATAGTTTAACTCCTAAATACATAGACGACTGTCTGCCTATTTTTGTTTGAAATTGGGTGGGGAAAAGCTATGCTAGTTCCGTGTGTTATAATCGTGATAGTCACCATTACGTATCATTACATTGCCATTTCTAAGATACAGATAGGCGGTAAAATAAGTATTCTTAAATTTTTGAAAAGTTCTCGACACGAAGTGGTCTGTGAAACACTTAGCATGCAACGTATGATTTTCTTTCGACCAAGAAACACTTCTTCAACACCAACAGAGTCCCCCCAAAATAAAACCCCATAGCGCAGCCTCGATGCAACATGTGCATGATACACAGACTTGAGCTGACCTATTGTTAAAACATTCCTCAAATTTTTCATGAGATAACACAGAGTGCACCTTAGATGATACATAAGCGCAATGGTCCTTCCAATTTAGGTTCTCATCTATATGCAGATCCAGGAATTTTGTGTGATAGGCCCTGATGAGCTGAGCATCGTTTAATGATGCACTGATGTCAATTATCCTATTTTGGTTATGAAATACTAAATAGGTGGTCTTCAAAGCATTGATATGTAGTCTGTTCCTGCAGAACCATTGATATAATAGGTTAGTACTCTAACGAACCTTCGTCTGGATCGAAGCGTCATCCTCATCCACATAGAGAGAGAGACCTTGCAGTCGAGTTAGCTTTCGATGTCATTTATATACAAGAAGAAATAATAGAGGCTCCAAAATTGAAACCTGTGGCACACCCATATCGGAGCTCAACAAACCCGAATTTGATGTTTTTCTTGTATCTTCTTTAGCATAGTCAAGTAGCTTGCTTACCATTCAGATGCATTGCCCCAAACCCCGCATTTATCGATCTTTCCCAACAGAATTGCATGTGTGACAAGGTCAAACGCCCTACTCAAATCCCAAAAGACACCAACAAGACACAAACCCGATTCCAAACACCTTACAAAATCCTCAACAAAGCGTATATCGCATCATTTGTTCCTAGTCCCGATCGAAAACCGAACTGACTCCCTGTCAGAATCTTCTGCCGATCAAGAAATTTCAGAAGCCCATCAAGAAAACTGTACTCGTAAACTTTGGACAAGACTGGTGAAAGTGATATGGGATGAAAATTTTTTATTGACTCGCAATCGCCCTTCTTATAGAGAGGTATAACCTTAGATATTTTCAACCTTTCAGGGAACTGACCATTGGAAAAAGAATGTTAAAGGTACAGTCAATTCCCTCAGACATTTCTTAAGAAGGAAAACTGGAGAATCATCGCAGCCGCTTTCATTTGAAGGCTTTAATCTCCTATGTATTAATGAGAATGGTTCATCCTCAACAAATGGATCAAGAAACATTGTGGTATTTCTGATCTTTAAATTATCGGAGTACCCCTGAACAGAAATTTGGCTTGACAACTCTCTTGGCGCTTCAATGAAAAAATCGTTGAACCGCTGTGCCACATCGGGGGCATCGGAAATGATACCGTCACCCTCCCTAATCTGTATTTGTGAAACCTGTTTACAGGTTTTGTTACTCAACTCTTTGACAATACTCCAAGAAGCTTAATTTTGATTCTTTGCGCAGGCAATCTTATTCTGATAATACTCTCTCTTGGTAGATTCAATCAAGAGTAAGTGTTGTCTTTTTGAGGCAAGATAAATTTCCTTGAACTCAGGTAATTGCTTCGATAAAATGTACAACTCCCTGAGTTCCTTACTTGAATGTTTAACAACATCGTCCACCCAATCACCATTTTCCCGCGTATAAAACTTTTTTAGAGGAAAGTGGGAATGAAAATAATGTAAGAGAATATCGTAGAAGGCGCTAAAAGCATCATTTGCATCTATCAGTTTATATACTCAGGACAAGTCCTCCCCAGAAATATCAGCAATAAAACTTTCAATGTTCCGAGGCGAGAAATCTGTTTTGTACTCAATCAGGTTATTATGTTGTTTATGTGTTTTTGAAGCCAGCAGAATAATTCTGTGATCAGACAGATGAGTGTCTACAACATCAATTCTTGAGTGATCCAAACTTGTAAATATATAGTACAAAGTATTGTTCAACCGAGTCCAACATGCACCGTATTACGTAAATTAAAACTTAATAATATATTAGATAGATAATCATACTTTGATGAGTCTCTGACTTTTTCTAATTTTTCATTTATGAAAAATACACCACAAATCTTGAACTGTTTTTTTTTTTGAATTTGGGAGGCTTTTACTTGGTAAAATTCCATTATCAATAATAAAAACAAGTACTGTGTTTAAAGTTTTACTTAATAATGTTTCGTAATTTATTTGATATTCTTCAAATGATTTCAAACTGTGGATCGAAAGAATGATTATTCAGATTCAAATTACGCGAATCATCTCTTAGAAAATAATCATTCTTTCGATCCACAGTTTGAAATTTTGTATACAGATAATAACTATTGGAAGGTAGATCTTTGGGAAACTTTAGAAATAAATAAATACAAACACTCAGGTAGACTCATCAATGAACAAGTCGATTTAAGCCCTTCACCTCTATTGAATCTTTTCGGGGAGCAATCTATTCCTTAATTTTATTGGATATACCTGCCATAAATAACCACTTAGGAGGAGCCGACCAATAAGCTTTTAATTACTCAAGAACATTTATAGTTATATTCTCATTTACATTTTTCTGCATAATCATTCGTCTGAAGAAGCTACGGTGTAGTGAAACGCGTTACGAATCGCAATTATTAAGTAAAATTCCTTAAAACACAGTACTTGTTTTTTATTCTTGAACTGTTTCTCAATACAGAACTCTTTTAAATCAATTGGTTGGACACCAAATTCCAATACCACCTCCCTTCAAATTGGATCGACAGAAATTCGAGACATTTTGAAACTTTATCAAGTCAGTGTTTGCGTCTTTACACCAAGTTTCACACAAACACACAAACCGTAATTTCTCATATTTTTCCATTATGTCCACGTGATTTGATCAACTTTATCAACAGTCAAACATTGGCAATTTAGAAAAAGAAGTGTTATCTCATAGGAGTCCTCAGCTTTAGCCACAGTAGTACCACTGCAGCCCGAGTTGTAATGAACAGTTGATTTATTCTCAATTGAAGAAATACCCTGAATACCGTTGAATGTTTCCTCATTAAATTCTTGTTGGATTCTACCAATCAGTGGACGTTGCGCTATCTCTTTTTTCTCGAAAAAAACTGCTCACTGCCACTCCAACAGGCCAGGCGTCACCTCTCAGAAATGCCTTTACTTTTGATAATTCAATTCCCTCTTTGAATGACTCATGGTACTCACTTTTTGATCCTAGGCCCTCAACAGTGATCCCACAGTTTTCAGTATTTTGCCTCAAATAATTCTTAACCTGTACCTTGGTTGTTCCATTTCTAACTTTCGTTTCAAAAAGCTATCCTCTGCGTATTTTTCCTACAAAGTCACCTGCCTGTCCCGGTGAGGCTGTTCCCATGACTATTTATGGCTTATTTCGAGGTTTCTGCTCTCTATCAACCTGTTTCCATTCCGAATTATCACCAGTTGTAGTTGTGTCTAACACAGTTTGTTCTGAATCTCGTCCTTTTTTCGTTTCATTCATTTCGTTTCGTTTTGGAATATGGTTGGAACAGCTACTAACAATAACTTTTTGTGTTGTAAGGGCTACGCCTGAGCCTGCACCTAGCGTTTTAGTTGCATACGTCACTCCAGAATTACGTTCCCTACCATTATTGACTCTATATTGGATTGTATTGGTATTCAATGCTAGATCAGCTTCAATGTTTATTAAATTATACATCTGATTCTTGGGTTTGGTAGTTTCCCCAGTACGAGCATAGGTATTTGATTTCTGAACTTGTTGGTCTAGCTTCTGAAACTGACTTTTGAAAAACATTTAGCTTCTGACTAATATCCTGAGATAATTTTAAATATAATTTGTCATACATCCTCTCCTCAGTTTCTGCCAGTGTTGCCTCATTTTGTAGAGATTTCTGAGCGAAAAATCTAGCCCGATCATCAGCACCTTGTTTTAGTATTTCTATCTCCTCTTGGAAAGTTTCAATTTTTTTCTCGTTCTCGAATAATTTGACCTTCAATATTTCCTTCCTGTATGATTTTAAGTTACTGTTTTCAATCTGTGTTTCGCTATCATCAATCTCCTTTAACTCCTTTTGACTCATCAGAGTTTTCACATCACTTTCACTCTCTGTCAACTTCAAACGAAGTTCCTCAATTATTCTGACTGCTTCTTCAGGTTTCTTTTCTATCTATTCTTCGTTCTCCAAATAACGATCTTCCATCTGCTTCAGTTTGTCACTCATTCAGTTCCACAACCTGCTTTTCAAGGTTCTCATTTTCTTCAGTCATTCGCTTGAAATCTTCCCCAAACTCATCCTCTATCAACCTCTTCAAGTTGTCATTCTCCCTGAGTAACTTTTCCTGTGTTGATTCCTCATCACAGCATTTAGCTTGTAACCCTTAACCTTCTCAAATTTCTTCATTCTTTCTCTGCAACTTTCGTGAAAAACATTGAGACAATTAAAACAGACATATTACACGCACCACAAAAACTACTCATAACCATGACATCTAAAACTTTCCCGGTGTACTTTCCAATCAATGTAGAAGCTCCAAATAGAGATTAAAAACCTCTTTTCTTCCAAGTACCGTCTCCTGACACAGTCAATTCATCCTGTGGTTCTCTGGCTTCTTCAAGATTTTTCTTGCATGACAGCGAATGATAATTAAGTTTCACACACTGCAGATGTGGCAATATGAATGTTTTTCATTAGTGCAGTATGAGTTGAATTTCCAATACCTTAGCAAATGTCCATGAAGCTGCAGAAAAGATTTGCACCTTCGTGATCAACTCCTAATAATCGCATCACAAATACAAATCGGCGATTAACTTCAAATGCATTCTCGATCAATGGGCCCGAGTTTGAAACTGTCTGTTTTTCACACTCACACGATAGAATTGCGAAATAGATACATGACCTTTACAAGTTTTGCATATAACCATTTCGGAAATTGCAGTGAATACAGAAAATGCAATACGCTGAATTCGAAGCGATGGGAACCTCCATGTTCAATCTATTTTTAAGTTTTTTCGCCTTGAATTCCGTTTCACTTTGGGTGGTCTTACTTTCAGAATTTCTATAATTCCAGGTTTCACAGGCCATCGAAGCGAATCGAACGAAGCAACAAGCGAGGACGATCAAGCGCAAACAGGTTACATCGATTCAGAGGGAATGTACCAATCTTTCTCAAAATCAGTGGCGAGTGAAAACGATGGAAGTACTTCCATTAATGAATCTTACGGGGGTGTAGGTGGATCAAGTGAAGGAAATTTGAATTTCGATCAAGACTTGGGTAATTTAGCTATAAACAGGGGCTATACCTCTACAATTTCCGAAGTTAGAGGAGGTAATCAATTGGAAGTGGGTGAATCAGTTGGACAATTAGGTGGGAGACAGCGAATTGGTGGTTTTACTGAAGAAGTGAGTTTTTGATTGGAATTATTCACATGTGTATCCAATATAATAGCTCATGATTAATCAAGTTCATAAATATTCTAAACTCGATGATAATCTCGTAGGTATCCCTAAACGCGTCCTATGATCCTGATACGGGACGTTTCGTTCCTGATGTAAGACAAGACAGGAGTTCAGAAACCATCTCCAAGACCACAAAACATACCTCGTCGGATTCCAACTCGGAGCAGAGGCCCCCAACCACCTACTCTAGAAGCAGCAGTAGTTCTTCTTATTCTAAGCAAGAGCAGCACTGGTCTAATTCAAAACCAGTTCCATCAGCAACCAACAATATCGAAGGAGACAACGTACCACCAAACAGATCCAATAGTCATTGGTATATGGGTAGAAAGAAGAGACAAGCGACTTATCATCATAGGGGTTTGCATTACGATAAAGCAATGTTACAGGCCATTCAGTGTCATTCTACGAAGTGTTTCCACGTACGATGCGTCGTGGGAAGGTTGGCACCAGAAAAAGAGGTCGTTGTAGCATTCAGGGGCAGAATAAGTGCACAAGTATTGAAAAATGTGAGTATCTAAACATATCTAATCAGGAAGTTTCAAAAATCTTGTTTTCCAGATTCATCGGAATCAAATCAGTTTTGAATATCATCATAAAGTATTTCACTTGTACATACGGCTACAACAGTGGTGCGGTTAAAATGCGGCCATTAATATCCTCCTTGGGCTATAATTAATCTATTTATTATTTATTAACTGAGAAGATAATTTAACGCTCTGAAGACATACATATACAGGATGTCCGTGAATTGCTTGTACAACGTTATACCACAGATTTTTCAGCTTGAAATGAGTCGATTTAGGCCAACTTACCTATATGAAAAGTTCCTTCGTATGGCCGTTAGAGGTCGCCGAATCCAAAGATTTTTTTCTTGTTTTTCAAATAATTCGAGAACAACTCGACCGATAGAAACCATATTTGCTATGCCCAATCGGGTGCGTTATTTACGTTTTTTAGTGGTCCACTCAATGACCTTGACGTTTTACAAGAGTCCCCAAAAACTCGAACGTGTTTTTAATCAACCATAATTTTTCAACTATCTGCGTTTGAAGAAATCTGTTTTAGGCATTGAGTAACTTGGATAATTATCCAACTTTTTTGGCTCTTGAGAAATTTTGATATGACGAGCGGTTCAATCACAAAAACCAGTTTTCAATTTCATGGTTTCATTTCCTCAACCACTTAGCAAGTCAAAAATATCACATTTGACCATGTTGGCTTTGAATTCATTTCTGTGGTCTGGCAGATTATCATTTTATTAGGCTTGACAACCAATTGTTGACGAAATGATGTTTTCTAGGATGCTAAATCGGATCAAGCAAATAGGAAATTCAATGTTCAGTAGAACAAAAATCGAAAAATTCGAAGAAAAAATTTAATAAGTTTTTCACAATGACTATTTAAAAATATGAAAACAGGTTGGCCAGTTGGAAACTGAATAAGAAAAAACAAATCGCTTCAGAATAACGATTAATTAATTTACACCCAAAATTTCATTTAACTATATTAAATGTTCACAAATTTCACGATTTTGCTGAGTACAGAAGTTAATACTCTTTCAGAAATTAAATTGGACCGACGGCATTACTTCAGGGTCATTTTTGAAGGAGTTGGCAGCATTTAAAATTCTCATATGTAACTCTTCTCGGATGTCAATTGGAGAAGAGTGAACTCTAGATTTTAAAGCACCCAAAAGAAAGAAATCGCACGATGTCAAGTCGGGAGATCGTGCTGGCCAACTTGCAGGAGCTGATGCACCCCTTCCGAACCAACGATTCGCATACTGTGCATGTAAGAACTCGCGAACCACTAAAGAGGAGTGAGGAGGTGCACCGTCGTGCATAAACTATACCTCTGCACGCAGTAATACTGGTATATCGTCCTGCAAAGGTTCTTGCGAAAAATTCGAATATGCCTCTCCGTTTAATCGATTTGGATTCAGTACCGGACCAGTAATGAAATTGTAAATTACTGAAATTCATACGTTAATTTTGAATTGATTCTGATGATGTGTACTTGTAAAAGCATGTGGATTTTCGACACTGTACACGTGTTCCTTGTAAAGGTTAGTGATGCCAGACCTAGTAAAAGTGTATTCGTCAGTAAATAGAATTTTCTTATTGAAGTATGGATCCTGAGTTCTCTTCTCTTGGATAAATCGGCAGAAAGTTATGCGATCCTCGGGGTTGTTGGGAAGTAATTCCAGAACTTTCTGACTGTGATAAGGATGAAATAATTGTTCTTCAAGACAGCATGAATCATTGTTTTAGGAACGACCAACTGCAAACCTAAACACCGCGTGCTTAATTGTGGGTTTTCCTCAAACATGTCCAAAATTTGTTCTTCGCGTTCTACCGTCCTTACTGTTCGTTGTCGTCCTCGATCCAAATTCCTGTGCTTGAAGCAACCATTCTCGCGGAGGCGCCTCTCCAGACTTCCGAACGTTTGGTGGTTCGGCACTTTGGGATCTAGAAATCTTTCAGCATATATTCTCGCTCTCACGTGCATTGCCTTGACAAAATCCGTACACCATAACGATAGCAACCATTTCAGAGTTACTGTACATCTCCTTGCCTAATAGTTATAGAAAAATCACCAAAATGCCTAGTTAAGAACTCAAGGAACACTGTTGTGTCAACAATTGGTTGTCCAGCCTAATAAAATGACAATCTGCCACACCACGGAAATGAATCCAAAGCCAACATGATCAAATGTGATATCATATCATATCAAAATTTCTCAAGAGACAAAAAAGTTTGATAACTATCCGAGCTACTCAATGTCTAAAACAGTTCTGCTCAAACGCAGACAGTTGAAAAATTATGGTGTATAATTCGAGTTTTTGGGGACGCTTGTGAAACTTCAAGGTCATTGAGTGGATCACTAAAAAACGTGAATAACACACCCGATTACGCATACCAAATATGGTTTCTATCGATCGCGTCGTTCTCGAATTAATTGAAAAATGAAGAAAAATCTTTGGATTTGGTGACCTCTAGCGGCCAAACGAAGAAACTTTTCATATATGTAAGTTGGCCTAAATCGACTTATTTCGAGTGGAAGAATCTGTGGTATAACGTTGTACACCCAATTCACGGACATAAGTTTCACAGGACGACACGATCACTACTCGTGTTCCCGAGAAGTCAATCCATCGATGATCGGCGCTTGATCGTGTCGCGCCTAGCGCCAGAGGAATGAACACCAACGATCACTATTCATCCACGTCATAACATAACTTCGTCAACACCGACGCTCCTGGATGGCTAGGATCAACACTCTTGACTCAGGTGTGGGAAGAGCTGGCATAAACGCTCTCTAGGTGTAGAAATTAATGTAGACAGTACCTCTGCCGAGAAAAAGTAAAATACTTGTCAGTCAGATGAAGGAACATACTGGACTGCACCGCGTCTAAAGAGGAGAGCTCGAAATATATACCTTCGAGGCTAGTCCGTTCTCTCTGCTGCATTTGAAAGCCTTTGAATCGTTTGATTCGAGTTCAAAGAGAGAAGGTGGGATGATACAGAATATGGTGATTTAGCTTGTTCACTGTGATGGTAATCAATCGAACAGCGCACAGAGAGTTTCCTTAATAAGG
Source organism: Cryptolaemus montrouzieri (assembly GCA_013387265.2). Taxonomy (NCBI): domain Eukaryota; kingdom Metazoa; phylum Arthropoda; class Insecta; order Coleoptera; family Coccinellidae; genus Cryptolaemus; species Cryptolaemus montrouzieri. The sequence continues at coordinate 47,711,821 of JABFTP020000021.1, forward strand.
AGAAATATACTCTTTGCAGAAATATACCTATATTTTTTGTTCCTATTACAAATGATCCAAAAATTCTTGCTTTGTTCCTAGACAGTGCAGGACATGTTGACAGTGAGTTGAATGCGGTTTCTTGCTTCTTCTTGTAGAATTGACGTGTGTTGTCTTGGATCAGTCTGAATTTCTTCAAATAATATCAAAAGAACTTGTAGTCCTTCAAGGTTCTGAGATCCTTGTACTGGCTCACTCTTGCGAGCTTTCTCAGTGTTTATATTTCAGGTTTTCGTTCAATCCTAGAGGCCCTGACAGACACGATCCATTTGAAAACTGCCTTATAATCCCAGATGACTGTTAATGTATTTTTCATCCGTGTCCGGTGCCCTATACAACACTGGTATTCAAACAGGGAAAACTACTACTCATTGTTATTAGGCAATGCTGTTTTTTAAACTCAGCTGTTTTCATGGCGAATATCTGCGGTTTGACCTTCTTGATCACACCCATACTGCCCAGATCTAGCTCAAAGTGATATCTTCCTACTCTCTCACCTGAAATTGAGTTCAGAGAACACTATTTCTGTCGACTATGTTTGCAGAAAAATTGTTGTTTCACTAAGATAATATCAATGTCGATGTAGCTATGATACATTCTTGTTCTCAGTAATTCTTCATGATTCGGCGTCGGAATGAGTGATCAAAAGTAATATGTTTCAATACTGATTTCTGAGTAAAAAACTTATTGAGACGACAGAAAAGGACGGAAAAGAATGATGCAGCTGAAAACTTGGGAATAACCCAATTGACTTTATCGAAGATCTTGAAAAAGAAGGAAATAACCTTTTAAACAATTCTGCAAAAGGCATAAAGCAATCGCGGAATTTGCTCTTTCAAAGAAATGTTTGAAAGAATAGATCAATAAATAAATAAACTTTATTAATTATCAAACAAATACATATCAGATCGGTAAAATATATAAAATTAATAGATGGATACATTCGCTTTACAAATTCGCAAACATTATAGGAAGCTTTACTAGTTAGAAAGACTTTTAATTCTCTTTTGAATGTATTAATAATCAAACCCCAGAAGTGTCGCGGTAGTGCGTTGTACAAATGACATCCGGAAATGATGGGGCTTTCCTCTGATAGCTGTGGTAGACCCGGACCTGCTCAAGTTCAAGCGAGTTTCAGGTTAGGTACTAATGAATATCAAACCTGTTTGCAATTGAGTGCATGTGATTTCTTGGTTATAAAGTAATCCCTATAGGTACCAAGAGTTAACTTAAGTAGAAGCTGTATTCGCTTCTGTATCACAAAAGTTCAACTCCAACCAGCAGCCCTTCCCCAGACATTGATATTCTACCTCAAAATGGACAAAATGTTGGAATGATAAAGTAAAAGCCACTTTTGTACTCATGCACTTCCCTATATGTAAAATCATAATACCTTTCATTAAGCTTCTTTGATATTAAATCAATTCCCATAATCCACAGCAGGTGTCTGTCTAATATGATACCCAGGAGACTAGTTTCTGACGAGATTTCAATAAATCCGTTATTTAAAACAATGTAAAGTTGCTCGGCTTCTTATGAGGATTGAAAGAATCCACACATGTTGTCTTAACCATCACTACAACCAAAATTGAGCAAAAATTTTATTGCATTTCTTCAGTAGGTGATCAGTAGATTTGTCTCTGACAACAATGATGATATCGTCGACGTTTAAGAAAACTTTACCCTCAGAGAAGTCTCAGGCAAGTCATTTCACAAGACTAAACATAGGACTGCCCCAACAAGATGCACTGCGGGGTGCTAAGTGGGAGTTCACGTTTCCCAGAAAAGACATCGCCTATACTAATGACAAACTGCCCCTCCTCGAGGAAAGACTGATGGGACCTCTAACTCACATTTGATGCAATTTATGAGACTCAATTAAGGTCCCAGGCAATCAAATGCCCTGGTCAGGTCAAAACAGAGCATTACAACATATTCTCCGTTGCTCATCCCTCCAGATATTTGTTGGACTGTTTCGGTACTTTATTTTTATATTTGTTATGTTAGGAATTTCTCCATGTGCAGTACAATTATCCATGAACATAAGAATTTGCTTTTTCATCTCTCTTTATCTTATCTCTTTATCCAGACTGAAGGTAATTGCGAAAGCATCACTGATCATTCAAGACTCAGGAATTGACTGATAATCTATTGGTAGGCTATCGACATTTTTAAAATATCGCGGATTTTTTTTAACGTGCTCACTAGGAATAGGCGAACCTGCTACACCACATAAGTGGGCGCCTGGGAAGAATTGAGGTCTCTGTTTACTCGCTTCTTGGAGAGGGCCAAATTGTAGAATGTTGGGAAAATGTTGGACGGAAGCGAGTTCCACAGCTCACCGGCCCTGTAAACAAAAAAATTCTTATAGAAAGAGGTTCGTGGGGTCGCTAAATCTTCTTGCCAGCCTAGTGTTGCGGCAAAACATGAGTTTTCCCGGAACAAGGTCTTTCAGCTCCTTGGAGCATCTTCCGTGGAAGTATCTGTAAAACAGAGAAAGGTCAGCAACTTGTCTTCTGAGAGGCAGCGGTTGGAAATCGCGGGTGATCTCCAGGTGGTCGACGAGGCGCACAACCCGTTTCTGCATACTATCCAACATCTGCAACGAATGTTTTGGCGCAGATCCCCATACATGGGAACACTATTCCAAAGCAGATCGAATTTGCGCCTTATATAGAAGCAACATTTGAGATGACGTGAAGTATCGCTTGGCTCTCAAAAGAAAACTAAGTTTAGCTGATGCAGACCTAGCTATTGCTGATGCATGTTCATACCAGCAAAACCCAGATTTGACCGTTCTTCTGAGAAGATGCATCGAATCTTTGGATGCCATTTGTTGGTCCTGCATCGTTAGAGGAGGTTCTCCAGAGGGGTCTTTTCTAGAAAACTTAGTTGCTTTCGTCTTACTCGCGTTGAAGCTCACCAGGTTCAACCGACCCCACTCCGATATTCTCTGTAAGTCAGAATTTAAGTTATTGATTTGTTGATATCTCTGACGCTGAGATTCCGCAGTTTTAATTGGCCGCAGACTACTGAAAGATGAAACCAGGGTACAATCGTCTGCACAACCGAAGATCTTGTTCTCTCTAAGTGACAGAAGATCGTTCAACAGAAACAAGGTTGGTGGAAGAATGGATCCCTGAGGTGCTCCTGCTTGCAACTGGAAACAATCAGATGTTATACCGTCGACCATAACTTGTATTGATCTATTTGAAAGAAAGCTACTTAACCCAACCCCACAATTTTTCGGGTAGCTCATATGCAGCAAGTTTATTCAACAAGGCTACATGCCAAACCCTATAGAAAGCTTTAGAGATGTCGAGGGCTATTGCGCTAGATTCTCCAAGCTTTTCCATCGTTGATGTACAAACATGAGTGACGTAGGCGAGCAGATCTCCTGTCGATCTTTGACTGTGAAAACCATAATGACGGTCGTTAATAATTCCCTGCAACTCAAGATATTTGATGAGTTCATCGTTTATGACTCTCTCCATCACGTTGGACATAATGGGAAGAAGTGCAACAGGGCGGTAGTTTTGGGGTAAGAACTTTTTTCTTTCCTTTGGGTTCGGTTGAATTCTTGCTATTTTCCAACTGCTCGGAAAAGTCTGGCTTTCATAAAAATCTGAAACAGACGGTTAAGAATGGGTGTCAGTTCAGGAGCACCCTTTCTCAGGACGATTGGTGGTATTTCATCTAGATCATCTGCCTTCTTGCAGTCCAGCTGCTCGAGAGCCCGTCTCACAGTGAGAACTCTGAACTTGACTTCTGCCTTGGAAGAATTTGTAGGTGGAATGTTCGGTGGTATTGCGTTAGATGAATCTAGCACAGAATTCTTTGAGAACAAGAGAGCAAAGAGATCGGTTTCTCTTTCGGAGATGATGCTATACTTCCGTCTTCTCTAACAGAGAAGTTCTTTTCATGGAATGAGAGATGTAGAGATCCATTTCCGCATGAATAATTTCTGTAACAGATTCAATGCACACATTGATGTCAGGATTTGAAAGGCAAACATCACTGAATGAAAAGCACGAAAAGAATTCACGCAGTTCATCCCAGTTAGCACGGTTATAGTGGCAAATGCGTCTGGGTGGTTTAGGTTCTTGGTTTGGCGGCAGCACAACGTTTCCAGTAGCAGATATAAGGCTTCTTATATTCTCCGATGATGAGTGGCCTAAGTTTGTAGGCGCAATTCATTCCCAGCAATAAGCGATCTTTGCTGTTTATTGCCTTTAAAAGATAACGTTTCGTCAGGGTAAACATTTATAGAAAATTCCTGTTTCATCGGTGTTAAAGATGTCTTCGGGATCGTATCTGGCGGTCAGCTCTGCCAGATCTTTCAACTCATGACATACATTTTCACCAACACTTGTTCGAACAACAATCTCGTTTCGTTTTTTGAAACTTTGAAGACATCACTTCTAGCACGGACCTCTGCAACTGGTGAGCCTTTTCCTGAAGGATAGGGCCTTCGATTGCAACATTTTTGCGTTGGCACTATTTTAGCACTCCAACATATATTCCTCTATGTCTTTGTACTCGCTTGATTTTAGTATTGTACTGTTTTCAGACAAACCACTTTCTTCTGAAAACGTATCTTTAGATTTTGAAATTTCAATCAATGTACTTGCGGGAATCCCTAACTATAATCTTTGTCTAGTTTTTTCGTTATTGGATTTTCGTCAACATAATTAATCATTTTTCGCTTTTCTAAGATTGATAAGGAACACTTTTTATGTTTCCGAGCCATTGCGACTTGAATCTTCAACAATAGTGACGAACAGCAGTGTTTACATTACTTTACGTGTCGAAACCTGTCGCAACATGAATTCACATACTGTGGGTTTACGTGTCATTTATTTCAACATTATATAAGAGTTTTGGGTTGATAAAATTCGTTAATAGGAAATTTTTACACTTTTTTATATAGTTGAAAGTTTCTTATAAGGGTTTTGTACGCAAAAAAGTTCGCAATGGAAAGATATATTCTATATTGAGTCTTATGAGCAATTCAAGGGGATTACGAAAAATTTGTTAAATCGAGGAAATCGTTATATTAAGGTTGCACTGTATAACGTCCATCACATCAAAAGAGGCAGAATCATCTAATGAAAATTCAGGCGGTCTAGATGAGTATTGGAGTAGAAGATAACATTATTTTGCTCCTCATGCAATTGACAAAGTCATATATCAGATCCGCTGGGAAACTTTGGAACTGAAAAAAATTGTAGGTTTTTGGTACAAGTACCTCATAGATTATAATAATACATTCATACCCCTTTGTTACTCTCAGTAATCACAAATCAGCAAATGATATTTCGGATTTGATAGTTTCTTCCACTCTTACTAATTCAATTTTTTTCGTATACCCTCATGATAATTCGTAGTATTCGATAAACTCAATAATTTGTAGTACGAGGATGGCCTGAAAAGTTTCCGACCTCTAAGTGAAGATGGCAGCACTCGTAAATAAAGCCTAGTGAATTTTCATTGTTCATCAGTTGACAGTTACTCAGCAAACCTTCAGCCATTTTGGGCGGGAAGCTGTTATGGAAAAGTCATTTGCGTGAGTTGATTTTGTAAAAATGGACCAATTTGAGTATCGGGCTGTTATTAACCTATGCAAAATATTGGTTTCTGTATATGGGGACTATACCATCGTGAAATTTCGGGCAGCTGAATTTAAACGTGGCCGATCTTAGGAGACGATGCACTTTCGTCCAAAAACTGCAACTATCGACGTTAACACCACCAAAATTCACCAAATGATGCGAGACGTCCGCCGAATCAAAGTGAAAGAGATAGCAGAGGTTATTAACGTGTCGAAAGAACGTGGTACATGAAAAAGCTATCCGCGCGTTTGGTGCGCGTTTCTTCACGTTGAATCAAAAACGTGTTCGAATGAACATTTTCAACGCTCTGTTGGCGCAATTTGGACGCAATAAATCCGAGTTTTGGCGCCGATTAGTTACTGTAGAAGAAATTTGGATACACCATTTTACGCCAGAAATGAATATACAGGGATATCCACCGGGACCGTCCGTTAAAAACTTTTTGACTTCCAATTACAATATCGAACTGAAATTTTATACGCGGGCATAACTAGCGATTTCCAATTGAAGTGAAATATTTTCGAAGTGATACCATTTCCGGTTATACCGGAAGTGGGTCATCACTTTGTTATTTCAAATGGCAATCTACCTTTTTTATCATACATCTAGAACCGACATTTGGGCAAGGCATAAAATACCCAAGTTGTTGGCACTTATCTGTCAAAACTTTTGACAGATTTAATTGTTTCTGTTATAAACTCGATTCTTGAGGAACATTTAAAAAAATTGTAGCTCGTAGATCTTTTGCACTACCGACACAATTTTGCTTGGGTGGATAGAAGAAGGATCAAGGAATTTTTTGAGCAGTCTACACATGTCAAATGTTTATTGCGTTGTTTTGTATGATTTTTTCAATTTCGCCTTTTCCAAACAGCAATAACTCAATTTTTTCAAATGGCACGTGCCAATTTTTATATCGCCATCAGATGAAGCGTCAAATTTCAGATGGAATTGTATCAGCATGTACTATACCCATCTCTCATAGTTCCGAAATAATTTGGGAATATATTGAATTTTGATGATTTTGCAAGAAATAACAGAGAATGCTTTGAAATATTTGAATCAAGTAGCTGAACTGGCTCACCTGACAGGTGCCTAAAATTAATGTACTTGTCACTTCGTTCATTCGAATTTGATATTTCAACAAGAATTGGTAATTTGAAGTGAAAATTTTTGAAAAACACCAGATTGATAATAAAATGGCTGATTATTCAAACGAGGATATGTTTAATCTCTGTTTAATTCATGGCAAATGTCAAAAAGTGGTGGATAGAACTTGCAGGCAATTCAATAACCAATTTCCAAATTTGGCGCCTATGAGTAAAACAAAATCTCGAAGGATTAGAAGCAATTTTCAGCAATTTGGAGGAACAAAATACATAGAAACTAGAAGAAATCCAATTCTCGAGGACGACTACAAAAATTGAAACCAACTGACCTTCCCAAGCGACTAAATTTCTGTGAAAATTTATTAACTCGGCTTCAAGAAGATGAGACAATTCTGCAAAAAATTATATGGTCTGATGAAGCCAAGTTCAATGAAAGTGGAATAACCGACAGGAGAAATCGACATTTTTGGGCCACAGAAAATCCACATTTCATTGAGGTTATAGATTTCCAAAATAAATTTAGCGTGAACGTTTTTGCAATTTTAATGAATGATTTGTTGGCTTATCACATTTATGCGGAAAATCTTAATGGACAAAGATACCTGGAAATTTTGAGAGAAACATTAGCAAATTTTCTAGATGGATTCCCCCTTAACATTCTGAGGGATTGCTATTACCAAATGGATGGTGCACCAGCACATAAAACGCGAGCGGTAGATCGGCAGCTAACAGAAATGTTCGAGGATAGATGGTGGGGTAATCAAGGACCAAACTTATGGCCTCCGCGTTCTCCGGACTTGACGCCCCTTGATTTTTATTTATGGGGCAATATCAAGAATGAAGTGTATCTTATTCCTGTAAGAAGTAAAGAAGAGTTACTAGAGCGCATTCATAATGCTTTTCGTAATATTGATCCTGAGGAAACTAGGAGGGGAACTCATCATGTTCGTATACGAGCTGTCAAGTGTATCGAGCAAAATCGGGCCAATATTGAACATTTATTCAAATCGTAAATTAGTGTTCTCCTATGATGTTTGCTATCATTTATTCGTATTAATGTAATTATCTTCGATGATTGGTTTTCGCTTAGTTCCTTTAATTTTCATTTGCTTCTAATGCTTCGAAATTTTATTTTACTCATAGACAGTAAATTTGGAAATTGGTTATTGAATTGCCTGCAATTTATACCCACTACTTTTTGACATTCTAAAATGAATTAAAAAAAGATTAAATGTATTTTCGTTTGAATAACCAATGGTTTTATTCCAAATGTTTGGTATTTTCTGGATATTTTCAATCTGAAATAACGACAATTCTTGTTGAAATATCAAATTCGAATGAACGAAGTGACAAGTACATTAATTTTAGGCATCTGTCAGGTGAGCGTAGCCAGTTCAGCTACTTGATTCAAATATTTCAAAGCATTCTCTGTTAGTTCTTGCAAAATCATCAAAATTCAATATATTCCCAAATTAGTTCGGAACTATAAGAGATGGGTATAGTACATGTTGATACAATTCCATCTGAAATTTGACATTTTTTTAAATGTTCCGCAAAAATCGAGTTTATAACAGAAATAATTAAATCTGTCAAAAGTTTTGACAGATAAGTGCCAACAACTTGGGTATTTTATGCCTTGCTCAAATTTCGGTTCTAGATGTATAATAAAAAAGGTAGATTGCCATTTGAAATAACAAAGTGATGACCCACTTCCGGTATAACCGGAAATGGTATCACTTCGAAAATATTTCACTTCAATTCAATCCTATATTTAAAAAAGGTGATAAACTGGACCCATGTAACTATAGACCAATAAGCCTTCTGTCTGTTGCATCAAAAGTGATGGAATCCATAATAGTCGAAGTGACAACCGAGTTCTTGACAAAAAACTTTATCATTCCGTCAGAACAACATGGCTTCGTAAAGGGAAAGTCAACTACCACAAATCTTTTGTCTTGCATTAATGATTGGACGCATGCTTATGATCAAAGGATCCCTACTGATGTCATTTACCTCGATTTCGCCAAGGCTTTTGACAGAGTCACAGTAAGAAGATTAGTTCACAAATTGGACATCGTTGGTATTCGCGGGAAGTTGCTTCTCTGGACTACTAATTATATGTCGCAACGAAAATTCGTGGTAAGGGTTGGTGGGGTTCTTTCGTCGGAAAGACCGGTTGTGAGCGGAGTGCCTCAGGGATCCGTCCTGGGGCCACTTTTATTTGTCATTTTCGCCAGCGATCTTTCATTACACATTAAATCTCGCAAGTCATTCTTCGCTGACGACACCAAGTTGTATGCAAACCCGCTCACCGAGAGACAGATTCTCCAGGACGATCTTGACGCAATAAACCGATGGTGCAACGACTGGCTCCTACCACTAAATGTTGATAAATGTGTTGTGCTCCATATAGGACCCAATAATCCATCCCGTCAATACTCGATTGACAATCATCCACTTCGCTCAGTTACTTCACATGTAGACCTAGAAGTAACCGTTACTTCAAACCTTACGTGGTCGGAACATGTCCTAAGTGTTTGTAAACGTGCTAATTCTTTAATTTATCTCATTCGTAGATCGTTCGTTAAGTTGTCCTTCTCTAGTTCGGTTACACTTTATAAAACTTATGTGCGTCCTATTTTGGAGTATGCAGGCTCGGTTTGGTGCCCAGTGCTCGCTCGGGACAAAAGCATGCTTGAGGGTGTCCAGCGCCGTGCTACACGTATGACTTTTGGGGTCGTTCGTCCTTCATATAATGAAAGATTGGCTAGAGCTGGTCTCATAACCTTCGAGCAGCGAAGACATCGCGGAGATCTAATCTTGTGCTATCGTATAATTAAACACAATTACGCCAACCTGAGATGTTTGTTTAGTTTGGGTGCTGATACTCGTTTGCGTGGTCATTATCTGAAGCTGAAAAAAGAAAAATTTTCGTCGAGACAAAGACAGTATTTTCTTGTGAATAGGGTGTTCGATGATTGGAACAGGTTTTCTAATGATGTGGTGGACTCAAATTCGGTTAATGAATTCAAAAATAAGTTGGACTTTCTTTTGTTTAATTAGATTTCGTTTTTGACATAAGTGGATTTAGTTATTATATATGTGTGCATATTTAACTATGGCTAAGCTGTGCTTGCAATACTATAGAAATTATTTTTTTTTATTAGGCTTTTATAGGACTTGTCCTCAGCCTTAAATAATTTCAATAATAAATTGGAAATCGATAGTTATGGCCGCGTATAAAATTTCAGCTTGATATTGTAATTGGAACTTCAGAAGTTTTTAACGGACGGTCTCGGTGGATATCTCTGTATAGTCCAAACAGTAAACTGCAAAGGAGGAACTGGTTCCAAAACGAGCAAAAGTAATTTTTTCGGTTGTGACAGTGATGGAGAATGGTTTTTGTGCTAGTCATGGCGTTTTTTAATCGATTATCTTCACAAAGGAAAAACCATCACAGGAGAAAACTAGATATCATTATTTCACAAGCTAAAAGCAGAGCTTGCGGAAAAAAGGCCACATTTACAGATGAAGAATCAACGAATTACGATTTGAACTGAGTAACCATCCGCCTTACTCACCACATCTAGCCCCAAGCGACATCTTTTTGTTCCCTTATACGAAAATTGCACTCGGAGTACAGAGATTTTTGTCAAATGTTGAAGAGGTAATCACCTTCATGAACCACTATTCTGCAGAGAAAGACGCCGAGTACTATCTGGAAGGTTTGCAGAGATGGGAGCATAGCTGGGAAAAGTGTGTAGTGTTGCAAGAAGACTACGTTGAGGAATGAAAGAGAATATTCGGAAAAATTGTCTTGTATCTTTATTAGGCCGGAAACTTTTCAGATCACCTATGTATTTTTATGGTCCCTTGAATTTCTAATTTTCGAGAGTCCACTGTATTGAAGGGTACAGTTAACTCTCCAACATTCGTTGAAGCCAAAAATTATGTCAACGAAGAATGCAGAATATTACACGGTTCGATTATATTTGTTTTTCAGTAGAATGGTATAATTTCTAAATTGATTTATCTGTTATTTTCCAGGCGACTGATCATTCTATCAAGTTCTCTTCAATGATGGCGGGAAAAATAACAAAACTTCCCTATTTTGGAAAAACGGACAAAACGAACGTGACTACATTCGAAATCGAAACGAATGTGCCTGCACCGCCGCCTGAGATAAAATCTAATGTGGTACCCTTATGGATCATTCTCCTATCTGCCATCGCTGGAACGCTGATCTTGCTCCTAGCCCTGTTACTCTTGTATAAGGTAATGACATATTTTGGAGAAAATCCATTTAGACACTAAAATTGAAATATTTGAGAAAGTTTTTATTATATGAGATCTTTTCTTCTTCATATTATCCTTGATTATTCAAAAAAACTATCTAAAAGTTAACACTTTCTATTCTACCTCATAAATAATTAAAGTAAGTATGGAACCCCAAATATTTCGATAATTTTTCATTATTTGTAAATCAAGTTCAAGGCCACTACCAGATAGATAGATAGATAAATAGATAGATATTATATGAGTGAAGGCTGCCTAACAGCCCGGCCACTGCGACCCAGTGGTCTATTGTGGCACACTCTGTCCTTAATTTCATCAACAAGCTCCATCCTTCTCGTAAAAGATACTAGTTTCGTGGGTGAGAGCTTAATAAGCTCAGTCAGCTTCAGCTTGCAAGATCCAAATTCTTCCTTCCTGACTCTGTCCCTATCTGGACACTCTCTTATAAAATGTTCCATTGATTTTATATCTTCTTCACATAGCCTACATGAAGGATCCTTAATCAATCCTAACTTATTCAGGTGTTTCCTGAGGCGACCATGCCCCGTTAGTATGGCAGTTGAAACTCTCAGTTCCAACCTAGAGAGTTTAAGCCAGGCCTTGGCTTTCGCAATGAAAGCATTGCTGCTTGAAAGACAGCCGAATGCCCAACGAGACAAATCGACTGTTCCTTGGCAGCACCTCAACCGTAGACACCAGCTACAACACCTCTTTCAGTTTTTGAGCCATCCGTGTACCAACAGGGACCCTCAAGCTATCGGTCCTTGGAGCGGGTCCATTCTTGTCTATCGGGAATGATGATCTGGAATGGCCTCCCCGTGTTGGTTTTAAGTGTTGCTATATCAGACCTCATACTCAGCACTTCATTGTCCTCGAATTCAGACTGTACGGCACCGGGCACAAAGCCGAACTTACGCGCTTCATTGAATTGAGACGATGGAATCTGTAGAAAGCCATTCTAGCCACTCCTCGTATCACCAGATGAAGAGCGGCAAGGCCCAATATCAGTTCCATGGCCGCAGTGGGTGTAGAGCGAAAGGCTCCTGTTATCATCATGCAGGCTGTTCTCTGTAATTTAGAGAGCTTGAGTTGGCATTGCTTCTTGAAACTGCCTTCCCACCAAGCAATGCAGACGTACGTAATACGTGGTCTAACCATCATCAAATATAGCCACTGAAGTGGCTTTAGTGCACGACTCCACTTTTTTTCCACAGGTCATTTGACATGCCCATAGAGAATGTCTAGCCTTGTGTGTTGTGTTTTCCAGGTGGGAATTCCACGTGAGTTTACTATCCAGGGTAATCCCTAGATATTTTGCTTCCTCCACAACCGGAATAAACACCCGCCACTACCAGATATATTGAAAATACTTGTAAGCATACCTCGAATAAACATGCATAAAGCAAATGCAGTATAAGTTGTTTATTCGCGGGATATATGTTCCGTAAATATGCCGCCAATACAGAAACCGTGAATATGGAATGGTAATTTATATGGCATTATAGGGGATACGTTTTTAGGTGACAGAATAGAAAATAAATATAAAAAGAAATCAATTTAATTGAAGTTTCTGAATATTATCTTCAGGCTCACGCAATGGTTTAAAGAAAGTTATAATTTTTTCTTGCTTGGCAGCTTTCAAAAGCTTCTTCAATTCAGACTGATATTCATCTGTGGTATCCGCAGTTTGCCTCTTTAAAATAAGACTTCCTTCTTCGGTCGGATCAATTTTCATAAAGAAATCAAAAACTAATTTGTCATTCTTAAACCTTCACTAAGATTTTCAAGTTAAATGTCACGTTTCCAGTTTTTGTTGAAGCCCCGTCTTCAATAAGCTGTGAATTTAATATTTTCTCCAAATCAGTTTCAGTGAAATCTTCCTTTTGCAATTTAAGCAACTCCTGAATGTTACTTGTTTTCTATCTGTTCGAACCCATCTCGTCCAATTCCATTTGCAATTTTGGCAATGTTTGCAGTTAAAGTTTGTATTCGCACAGATTCTTCCTCTTTTTACAGTCAGAACAGGCCACAGTTTTTTCCAGCATGATTTCAATGTGTATGGGTTCAACTCTTCCACTGGTTCTTTTATACACACACCGCAAAAATTATTGTATTACCTGGTATTCTGAATTCCACAATCGATTAAAGAGCTCGATCGCAGTTTCTTTTGTGAACATATGTTTTTGGACATATGAGGGGAAAAAATCTCATGTATGTAGTAACATTTGTTTCCATATGATCTCAAACACGTCTGAATTAATGCAAGTTTTCTGTGTTTCTTGTTGATTTTCGAATCTTTGAATTTATTGTAATGGCTGCTGAACGTCCTGGGCGCTATTTTAGTGATCATGAAACGGTAAGAATTGTAACACTTTTAGAGGAGGGGCTAGGTCAACGTTACGTGGCTAACTTGTTGAATGTTAACCAAAGCACTATTTCAAGAGCAATTAATCGGTACCACGAAACAGGGGAATATGGAAGAACGGCCGGACAGGGAAGAAATCGGATAAGAACACCAGTTAATGATCGTTGGCTTCATTTAACTCCACTAAGAGTTCGGCACTGTACAGCTAGAATGATACAAAATGAACATGCACTTTCCAGAAATGTGCATATTTCATTGCAAACTATTAGAAACAGGCTCAGAGAAGACGATATCAGACCAAGGGTGGCTTCTACCGGCCCGCGTCTCATCAGAGAGCATCGAGTAGCAAGACTTCAGTTTGAGAGGGAACATACAAATTGGGGTTCTGTCTAGTATCAAATGATAGACGCATGCATGTAAACAGATGACCTGGGGAACGGTATCAGCAATGCAATATCCGGCCAACCGAAAACTTCGGAGGGGGCTCAGTAATGGTGTGGGGAGCCATTTCTTTAAATGGTCGAACTGAGTTAGTCCTAGTTAATAATGGAAGAATGACAGCGGCCAGATACATCGCAGATATCCTTGAACCCCATGTTGTACCCTTTGGCCCATTGCTTGGCGAAAACTTCATTTATATGCATGATAATGTTCGGTCTCATGCAGCTAAAGTAGATACAGAATTTCTGTGAAATGCCGAAATTGATATTTTAAGATGGCAGGCCAGAAGTCCCGACTTGAATCCCATAGAACATGTTTGGGGCAACATGGGGTGGCAGATTCAGTAACGTAGGATGGCTTGTAGAACACTCCAACAACTAGAAAATCTGCTTCCTGAAATTTGGAACTCAGTGACTCAAGAGTACATCCAAAATTTGTTTGAGGGGCTTTCGAGACGTACACTGGCAGTAATTAGGGCCTGGGGAGGAAACATTCGATTCTAAAAATGATTAGTAACCATTCAATGCTAGTTGATTGGTCTCTTTGCGTATGTTTGAAGATGGTAGAATTTTTTAATTTTTCAGTAACTCAAAAATTGTTGATATTTTCCATCATAAACTCATCTCTTCTGAATGATATCTTCTTATTTTACACTTCTGAAAGTTACCAAACGACTCTTGAATGACCAACCTAAAAGTTTATATAGTATTGTCGTAAAAGTAGGGTGATGCGACAATTTTTGTGGGGAGTGTATTTAAGATACATTTCACTATGTCAACTTTTTTTTCAGCATTCTCTAACATTTATTTCAGGTTGATATTTCATATTATCCAATATGATTTTGAAGGTTCATCTAATGTAATTGGGCTTAAAGGCTTGGCTTTTTCCTTGATCAATAAGTTGGTGCAAAAACAACAAACAACAAAAATGTTGGGAGGAAAAAATGTCACTTTTATATCTGGATGCATAGTTTTAAGTTCACGGGGATGACCTGATGCATTGTCCAAAACTAGAACAGCTTTAGAGTCTATTTTTTCTCAAATAAGTTTCAACTTCCGGGACCAGTCCGAGAAATAGCCCTTGTAACCCACGCTTTCTTATTAGCAAGCCAAAACACTGGCAGGTCATTCTTGTTTTGATTTTTTAAAGCACGGGATTTAATGATACAAACTCCAGATGCATTAGAAAATAGCAGCAGTGTAACTCTATACTTTTCTGCCTTTGATCCAGGGCTTTTCGCTTCTGGAAATGAATGTTTTGTTTGACATTCTCTTCCAACACAGTGCAGTTTCGTCTGCTCAGGTTTGTATCCTTCACTCCATCAGGTACTACACTCGGAGGCAAAATTAGCCGAACACTCGAAAATTTAACCAAATTCGAAGTTCGATATTTTTCCTAATTCTCAACCGATTTAGATGATTTTTCGGCAAGTTATAGATCAACTCTTCTGCTTTCTAGAAATTATAAGAGGAAACAAAAAAAATTTGAAGAAAATTTTATACGAGGGCAAAACTGAAAGTGTTTTTTTTGTCAAAAATTCGTAACACCCTGTGGAATTTCGTGGTCCGAGTTGAGACGTACAATATCATGGTCTGTCAAGACACATCTTCCTACAGTAACGCCCTTCTTGTTTTATGCATTTATCTCTATTTCTACAAGAGATATCCAATTTGAAGCGAAAAGTCACAAATTTCAAGAATTTATTTTTAATCTTGCGTAGGTGCATAACATCGGAGCTTAGCCAAAAAATAAAATCAAAATTAGAGAAGCGGAAATCTAACGAAATGAAAATTTTTGAAATTCACTGGCCAATTTCACGCTCCGGGAGAACTCGAAGTACACTGAAAAAATCGTTGATTTTGCACATTTATTTTTGAATTTTTTTGCGTGACACTCTATAATAATTATCATTCCTGTCCAAAATTGAGAGTAGGTGTGTATCCTGGCGATACACTCGTGAAATGAAATGAACATGTTGAGAAAAATGTTCATGATGACCCACAAAAAAAAACATTTGATTTAAGTAGCGAGTATGACCCCCCGAGCTCTTATTACAGCGCGCATACGATTTCGCATACTCCCAATGATGTTGTCTATCATCTGTTGAGGTATGTTGTCCCACTCTTCCACCAAAGCCAATGCCAGCTCTTCAACGTTGCCTGGATTCCATTGTCGAACCCTTCTTCCAAGAATGTCCCAAACGTGTTCGATCGGGTTTAAATCCGGTGACCGCGACGGCCAGTCCATTCGTGTGATCCCAACTTCATTGAGATATTCTATCACTATGCGCGCAGTATGAGGGCGCACGTTATCGTGCATAAAAAGGAAATTTTCCCCTATGTAAGGAGCAAAAGGGCTCCAAGATTTCTGTTATATACCGATGGGCATTAAGTGATCCATTGCCAATAATCTCCAGTTCTGTTCATACTCCCAAGCATATGCCAACCCATATCATAACTGACCCTCCACCGTATTGTTCAGTTCCTGCGAAGTTCGCTTGATTGTACCGTTCCCCTCGATGCCTCCATATTCTATCTCTACCATCCACGAAATTCACACAATATCGGCTCTCATCACTAAATAAAACTCGTCTCCACTGATTGATTGTCCATGCTACATGCTCCCTAGCAAACGCCAATCTTGCTACCCGATGGGCTCTATCGAGTCTTGGTGCTTTTGCTTGCGCGTATGATCTCAGACCAACTTCATTTAATCGTCTTCTGACTGTCCTCACACTGACGTTAATGTTATCCACTGCTTGTAAAAGGTTACGTGCCTGAACAGCAGTAAGACGAGGATTTCTTGTGGTTTGATTGACGATGAAACGGTCATGTATAGCGCGGGTTGCCCGATTTCTTCCTTGTCCTCGCCTCCTCACGTACAATCCAGTTTTCCTGTAACGTCGGTAGATTCGATGGATAACCGACGTCGAGACACCCAACATGGTACCGACTGAGCGGTAGGTGCGCCCTTCCTCGATCAATGTAACTGCCCTTGCTACTGAGGTTGGTGGTAAATCTCTCATTCTGAATGAAAAATACCGTTTCGAATCGTAAACAGTAAAAGAATCACAAAATACCGCAACCGATCGAATTTGTATCAAATCAAAGAATGGAAAACTCTCATTCTTTAAACAAGTGCAAATGTGGTCATATACAAAAAAACGTGTGTTGTATTTCATATTTGATAAAAAAAGGTGTGCACATGTGTAAATGGGAAGTTTTATCAATGGTCCCAGAATTCGGTTGTGTATTTTAATACCTACCGACTGTTATCTCCTATGAATGCCTAATTTTCACCAAATTAACCAAATTGTCATCAATAACTAATGCAATTCGAACATAAAAATCGCAAACAACAATTTCGACACGCCTGAGTGATAATAAGAAAATTCCAAATTGATAGACGAATTTTAATGACAATTTCTTGATTCAATGGAATTTCTCCAAAATGGTGATTTTCCACTTGAAATTAAATATATTTCGCAAAAATAGAGATAAACGCATGAAACAAGAAGGGCGTTACTGTAGGAAGATGTGTCTTGACAGACCATGATATTGTACGTTTCAACTCGGACCACGAAATTCCACAGGGTGTTACGAATTTTTGACAAAAAAAACACTTTTAGTTTTGCCCCCGTATAAAATTTTTTTCAATTTTTTTTTGTTTTCTCTTAATTTCTACAAAGCAGACGAGTTAATCTATAACTTGCCGAACAAATCATCTAAATCGGTTAAGAATTAGGAAAAATATCGAACTTCGAATTTGGTTAAATTTTCTAGTGTTCCGCTAATTTTGCCTCCGAGTGTAGGTTCGCAAATTCTTCTGGATCTCTTTCTGCTGCAACAGTTTCTACAGATGCAGCTTCTGCAACGATTACAATGCTATGCAATGATTGTCGCATCTCAAGTTTGTCGAACTAACCTTCTGATGCTTGAAATCCTCCACTACCACAACTACCACCAGGTTGTTTAAAATGTGCCTAAAGACGCTTTGCCTTCTTCCGGATAATTTGACCACTCAGGGGCACTCTGTTTTGGTCATAATGACAACGCCACCCCCATTTTTTCTATAGCTAGTTCACGAACAATTTTCGCTGGCAGTGAAGTTGAAGCTACAGACCACCTTATTTTATCTTCGGATTTTTTATCGATCGTGCAGTTGATTGGTTATTATTGAATGAGCATGATATTGATGAGAACGACTCTATAAGGTGTAAACTATCAAGCTCTTCTTTTCTCACTCTAAGCGATAACACTGATTTTTTTCGTATCGAAACTCGTTTTTCAATCTTACGCGTCATTATAATTTAGGAAGACAACAGTATAGACGTTATACTCGAACACAATTTTCGTAACGAGCTTTCACAAAAAGGCGGAACGTCTTATAAGTGGTATTCAACAATATACTTTATGGATTAAGGAATAAGGAGTTCTTACTCAACAACTTATCTGCCAGTACGGTGGATTTTTTACTTCACTGTTTTGAACAGACCTCGAGTTTTAAATTTATTTCTATATTTTTCACAGTCAAAGTTTACATTGGTCAACAGATCTGAATATGCGCCTTTTTTTCCGAAACACATTCACAAATTTTTATGTCTGATCTTTTATGTAGCATGTTCTGATCGACGGTCGATTTTTTGGCATGCTCAAAATGAGCAACGAGAAAAGTAAAAGTATGAATATGAAGTTCTTTTGTATCCGAAATTCAACAATATCATTCTATTTGAAATAACTTAGGTAACTATTCAAATTTACTTAATATTTTTGATATACGAGGTGAGACGAAGAGAGATTTGAACTCGTTACATCAATTTGTTTGCCGTAGCATTAGTTTTCGTGAAACAGTTTTTTATGCATTCTGCAAATAGGTGGCATCGATCTTGAGTAACGAAGTACTATCAAGCTTTGCTTCAAACTTGGACATAATGCAACAGAAACATTTGAAAAACTT
The DNA here is from genome assembly GCA_013387265.2 of Cryptolaemus montrouzieri. NCBI lineage: Eukaryota > Metazoa > Arthropoda > Insecta > Coleoptera > Coccinellidae > Cryptolaemus > Cryptolaemus montrouzieri. Next base: position 47,730,639 of record JABFTP020000021.1, read on the forward strand.
CGGCCGACCCATGGAGAAAGTGTTTTATCAAGTGCCTAGGTTTTTCGGTGGTTTAAAGCATTTTCAGAAGGAAGAGAGTCGATTGACGAAGAACCACGATGCGGAAGGTCTTGAAGTCTAAACACCTATGAAAGAGTCCTGGATTTTGTGCTTTCAGATCGGCGGTTGACAGTTGAATTCTGGCGGAACAGTTGAATTTGAATCACACATTCGTTCATCAGATTTTGATCAATGAATTGTAGATGAGGATAATTTGTGTAAAAATGTTTCCGAAACACCTTCCCTAAGACCAAAAGGATCTCAAAAAGGAAAGGAGTCTTGACTTTTTGGGATCGATTGAAACTATCCCCGTTTTCTGGGACGTACCATTACTGGTGATGAAACCAAACGCCAGGGCATGAAGTGGTACGCTCTCTAATGCCTAAAAATGCACGCATGAGGGTTTGACACGACAATGGGCCATGTCACATTATAATATCAATATTTTTAATTTTTAACCAGGCTCCTCAGTTTGCTTATTCACCAGACTTGAGTCCTTGTAACTTGTTCCTCTTCCCGAAAATTCAAAAGCACCTAGAGAGAACTCATTTTGGAACAGCTGCAACCGAACAGCTGAAGACTATTCCTGTATCTGATTTCTAGTAATGTTTTGATGCCTACAGCGCTGTGTGGCTTCCCAAGGGAACTATTTTGAAGAAGACAATATTGACATTTTTGTAATCCTTTAATCTCTTACAATTGGACACTTGATTTGGAAAATATGAAAAATTACCTAGATTCTTTATGAGTTTCCTACTCTTCACTGATACTGAATATAAAAACATAAATTACTTCCAAGTAGACTAAATATGTGAATTATAATATAAACTTTCTCATGATCAAACGATTTTTAGGAATTTAAATATTCATCATGGTTCGACAATAGCTCTGATTATAACTATCGAATTATTCCAAAACATAAATCTATAAAAGGTGATCAATTCAAATCTTTCCAATACATAATAATATTTGAAATTCTTAGAACAATTCAATTATCATTCTGTTCGTTACCTATCTAGAAGAAACTTGTTATTAAATAATCTTGATAATTAGTGGAAAGGGTCCTTATCAGTTTGCCCCACGTGTTTTTAAGGGTTTCGCATTTGTTCAAATCAAATACTCAAGTCTTCCGATTCTCAAAGTTATGAAACTAAAACTTATCAACGCAATATACAAATTCTAAAATTTATGCCATGTATACTGATACTGAATCAAGACCTATAGGAAACTTTTCCTTACTATAGATTCATAATATTCTGCAGTAAGCAAATTCTCACAACATAATTGAAAGAAAAGAAATCTGAGAATTTTCATCTTATAGTTATACCGCATACAAGACGCTGACAACTGCAAGTCTCGCATACTAGAAGCTCCGCAAGCACTTGTTGGTATGAGGGTGATCTGAAAAGTATCGGACCTCAAAATGAAGATGCCAGCACTCGTCAATATAACGCAATTCGATAAAGGCGCTTCTGGAACAGACAATATTATTATTTCAATATATGCCAACAGTATTTCCAATTACAGCCCAGCCATCATAACATGACAACATTAAAATGGTTTGACAATACTTATTTCGGCAATATTGTCTGCAACACTTTGTCCCATTGAATGAAAATGTATTGTTTGAAATACGAGTTCCACTATTGGATAACCATGGCTCAAGAAATCATTCGCGTCGCAGCGATTTATTATGTTTTAAAAGTTGTTCAACCCTTAATTAGGCGCATAAAGAAAATCACACAAATAGTCGCATGGGGACTAACCCCAAACAATTAATCAAAAAATTGAGTGGAAAAAAATAAATGAAACAATACATATACAATCAAAAATATTAAAATGCTTTATTATAAACAAACAAAACCATAACTTTGACTACAAAGAACTGAAAACATAAAATAACTTCTAATGTCTCATATAATTACAAATATTGGAACAGTCGAGATCAACTTAAAAATAAAAATTATTTATAGTCATCTGAATATTCATTTGTTTTGCATCCGATGCAGTAAGCCGTGGAGTGCTCCTGACTAACAAATTGACCACACATGTCACTTGTTGGGCACTATTTTGTCTGCCTTTCTAGGGCATGAAGAGCAGCGTCCGCGCTTAGCAGTCGATGTTTACATTACTTTCTGCATATCATGAACCTCACGAATCCGCTTTTTTTGTCAAAGAAGGAACAGCAAGCTCCTGAGCGCGACGTTTTGATGATCTTCTACAAGTGCAGCCACTAGATTTTCCAAAAAAATCCGCCTTATATAAGTGTTACTTTTATCAGTATTTCCTTGAGTATGACAACTACATTGATGCCAGAGATATTGAGAAGGTGAAGGAATTTCGCCAACGGCCATCTTTTTGGTTCTTCAACCAACGTTTTAGTTAGCGCATAGTTGATCATTGAAGTCAACTCCGCTTTTGGTACTATTATAAGAGGTCATTATTTCTGGTTTCCGAGTGTCAGCGGTTGTTTCATCTATGGAACTCTTATTATGCATGGTTGAAAGTAATACGACTGCTTTCTTTGGCTTAGGGACATACGAGACAAGAGTAATTTGATTATAAAATCCGAAATGCGAAGTAAATTTCTCTCTAGTCTTATTTGGCAAGAATTCAGCGGGAATGTAAGGTTTTCTTTTGTTCAATGTACCAACAAGAGTCAATTTATATTCAGAAGTTAATAACTCCTTGACCAGTTTCGTACTAGTGTACCAATTGTCGGTTGTTATGTTACGGTCACTGCGTTTTATTGGTTCGACTAGGCCAGGGGTGCTCAAACTTCAACTGCTGGCGATCTATCTCAATATTTTTAGACTACTTACGATCAACTCTGAGAGGCTGCAAGTATGTGTGATGCAGTGTTGTCGTACATACACAATACACCCTATCTACCTACCTACCTAGGTAGGGTGTCATATATAGGTATTAGCACAAAATTCATTATTTTAGTCAAGGTTTGGGATAGGTTTAGTTAGGTTCTTCTCTATAATATCTATGAAAAAACTCATAGTTATTAAAAAAAAACTTACTTATGGTGTTACACTTAACTAAGGAGTGAATTTGGATGGTGCAGCCTGGCACTGCATGTCCTCAGCCTACTTTTCATAAGATGGTACGTAACCACTAAGTGCTAATCGCAAGCATGATGACATGATCGTCAGTTACTCGATTGCGATATTTTGACTTAATTATCTTCATTTCAGAAAATGCAGACTCGCACAAGTAAGTTGACCCAAACATTGCCGTTAGTTGAAGGGCGATTTGCCTTAACTTCGGATATTTATCTTCAGATATAAAACACCAGAAATTTTTATCAGATTCTGTAGCTTTGAGATGTATATCTGATATAATCTGCACCAACTCATTTTCAACAGAACATGAGTTTATGTTAAACTGAACTTGCTATTTCAGTAGCTAATTCCTCAATATTTTTACATGAAAAAGGATAACTCATAAATGATACTATATTTGCCAATTTACTGCAATCATAAAAACGCATTTCGAATTGTCCCAAAATATTTGATAATTCAGCCTCATACGTATCATAATTCTCTCATGCCTATGATAATTCAACTGAGGAATCCTTGCTTTCAAAGACGGAAAATGTTTCAGATATCTGTCTTTTCAGTTGATCTATCATAATTTACTTTGGAAGACGTTTACTGTGCTGATCATCTCAATAATAGTTTTTCCTTTACCTTGAAGCTCCAAGTTAATGGTGTATAATGCATTGTGATGTCAGTCAAAAACGCCAAATCAGTCAGCCATTTTTCGTTTTTCACATCTGAGTGTCATCACCTCTTTCGTCTAGAAAAGCTGTTATTTCGGGCAATAATTCTTGAAACCTTTCTAGGAATTTTTCCGCGACTCAACCATCTAACGGCTGACTGAAGAACTGAATCAGTGTGTGCAGCTAACTCCCTATCTTCTACTTCAACTTGAGGAGCCGTCGTTGCAACCTACGTGCACGGATGGAATTCACAATTTTTGTTGCAATGTCCATAATTTCCTCCGTGTTTAAAACTTTTGAACACAAAACTTGTTGATGTAGTTTGTTACCTACTTATTAAATTTTTTTTCTTCTCGAGAGCTACTCAAAAAGCACTCGCGATCGACCAGTCGATCGCGATTGACCATTTGAGCACCTCTGGACTAGGCGTTTCACTATGTCGTCGGGAGAATTAGATACTTGATATTCTCCATCCGGTTGTTTGCCAGAATATACCTCGAACTGTATTTTATGCCGTATTTATTCGGCTTATTGAGCATGTAAACTATACCTCTAAATCGACCACTATATCCAGCCAACTGTTCATCTATAGTTACTTTTACACAGATCTCTTATAGCTGCTGAGTTGTCAATTTCTTGTCTTTCTTGGCGATTTGAGGTATCATTAAAACGAAAGCAACGTAACAAAAATAGAAATCGTTTGTAAGACATTGTCAACCGAAACATTTCTACGCCTGTTCCATCTTGAGCCCATAAATCAACGAAATTTAAATGGGAAAATCTTAGGACTCCATCAGCAGTAGGCCCAAAAATGCACTGATTTCCTAATTATCAGTAGGACGTGCGTCTCTATCCTGTTGGAATTTGTCTTTTATTTTATTGATGTATATAGTTTGTATTCATAACAAGAAGTTCAATAACTTCTTTATCAAAAATAATCGAAAACACTCCATTGGAGATTCAACCTCTTTAGCGTATAGTTTGACGCCAGGCAAATGAATAATAATATTATGTGCTCGAGTCCCTACTGTTTTAGATGGTGCAACCTTATACCATTTCACTTTTGGGCCATTTCTTTTAGTATGCCTAGATAAAAAATAGTTTTCCTCCGATCATTCAGGAACATTTACGCTATCCTCAGACTCGCCCAACTCACTTTTGCGAGTCATGGCAACTTTTTGCAGGAGTAACGTTTGCATTTTTATCTTCCGAGCTAGAACTAGCGACTTCTTGCTCTTCTCAGACTCCGCCAGCCATTGTTCTATATGCCTGTTTTGAGCCATGTTGTTTGAAAGCTAAAATAGAAAAAACGAACAAAATTATAAGAAAATATGGTCAAATGTATCAACAATATATATAGTACAATAATGCACATATACTTGTATAAATAAATGAATATATCTATGTAAAAACATGGAAATAGAAACTTACCCTCAAAAATAGTTACGTAATTGGTCGCAGGGGGGCAGGAAGCTAGAGAGAGCGCGGTTGCTTCCCGAAAACGTTAACTTATTTCATTTTCAATTCGAAATTGTCTTGACCCCATGCGCCTAAGTAAGGGTTGAATCATTTCTCCTAATACTTTACTCAAAATCTAAGCCTCCGAATATAGTATAAGCTTCATCATTTGATATACCCAATTTTTTCACGATAACACCTCATCATCTTTTTTTAGCATCTCCATCTTCTTATATAATCCGGTTTTTACAGGTCATAACTCGGGATGTGCCAATGTAGTTCAATAAAGGAGTCAATAATGCTTTCAGTAGACGAAGGTTCTAGTAGTCATTTAATTCTCATATAACCCAGAATCTTTCAAAATAACAAACACCAAAACAAAGTTAAATTGAGTATTCTAGCAACTTGGCTGTAACTGATACAAATTCATGCGGGATACCAATCTTCTGCGGCTATATAGCTGGCAAATACCTCAAATAGCAAAATTTTGCTGCTATTGCCGGAAAAGTTGTCGGCCTTTTCGTTGCAGCCACATATAGCAGTAACAATGTTCTCCGTTTAGAGAGTATAAGTACTGGACAAAATATCAGCTAATTTTGGCACCGATTCATTGACGTACCGACAGGAGCAAAGGGATAAAACCCCGATTTCAAAATTTAGGGTGAGGAAAATGATCCCAAAAAAATCTTTTCTGGTTCTTACACCGAGCGCCCAACTATCTAGTTACGCCATTGTGCGGAGCTATTGTTTGGCATTAAATATTTGTTTTTGAGAAATAAAAGATGAGTTCATTTACCATCATGAAATTTGATAGTCGTCGCAATACTTTAGGAGGCGATTAACGTTCGAAAACTTCTTTCACTGACCATATCATCGCCGAAATTTACCAAATGGTGTTAAACATCCATCGAATAACAGTGAGAGAGATATGAGAGGCTATGAACATGTCTCAAGTACGGGTTTGTCACATGTTGAATCAAGGGGATGAGAATGCCATCTACGTTGGATGCTGCATTTATTTAATTGCACCGACAACATGTTCGAATGAACATTACCATCACGCAGTTTGGGCGTGAATGGAACGTCACTCAATTATTTCTGTAGACGCGAATACATCAACCATGGCAGCACGAACCAAACCTTGATTTGTTAGCAAAAAGTAAGAAATTCCATTCTTCTTGCCAATGCTGATGTTCTTGTGCCTATCGAAAACGAGCTGAATTCGGGAGTATTGGTGCTCGGTATGGAGAATGGCTTGACATAGGCGATTTCCCAACACAGCAGCTATTCCTCGAAGAACTGCAGTCTGTACTCATCAATCATAAAAGTTCTGCTCCAGGCGAGGATAATATACATTATTCTATGTTATCCCATTTATCAAACAACGCTAAGTTAAGCCTTCTTAAGATTTTCTACAGTTTTTGGTTCAGCGAATAGCTTCCGAGCGACTGGAAAAAAATAATAGTTGTTGCCAGTACTGAAGCCAGACAAACCTCCTCCATACGCGTCATCTTACAAACCTATATCCCTTTGTTCCTGCATGCTGAAAACTTATGAAAGGCTCATCAAAAATAGATTAGAATTGTGGTTAGAGCACTCAAAAAAATGCCCAAAACACAGTTTGGTTTTAGAAGAGGATTTTCCACCCAAAAGTACATCGCTAAGCTTTTAACTGAAATCAATCTATCATTATCTGAAGATCAAATTATGATTGTGGCATTTTAGGATATTGAAGGAGCCTATAATAATGTTCTTGTTAACCTACTGTATCAAGATCTTGTGGATCTAGGTATTCCATTTACTATCTCATATAATATTATTAAAATATTCATCAACAGGGTTATTTCACTCAGAATAAATGCTCATAAAACTAAATCAATGGCAACTTCATTAGGCCTCCCTCAAGGAGACATTCTATCCTCTATTACGTATATTATATACACATCATTGCTAGAAAAAATTGAAACGAGGCATATCAAAATTTTATAGTATGCGGAGGATATATGTGTATTCACATTGGCAAAAATATTTGCTGCAGCCTCTGAAAGATTATCTGTTGGTCTTAACGCAATTCAGAAATTTTTGATGAACGAAAATCTGGCTTTATCCCCGACTAAATCGGCCATAACGGTTTTTTCTAGGCACAAAATTACATTACAATTACAATTACACCCACGTTCAACTCAGGAAATTTGAATATACCTATTAAAACTGAGACAAAATTTCTGGGATTAATTATTGATGAGAAAATCAATTTCAAAAATCGTATTCAGCACATTTTGTGAAAGGGTGAATAAGGTTTGAACATCATCAGATCAGTCAGTAGAACAAAGTGTGGCGCACATCCATCTATTTCCTTAACATTTCATGAATCTTTCATACGATCAATTATTAACTATGGTTGCTTTTTCTATCTTGAGGCTTCAAAGACCGCTCTTTTGCAACTGGATCGAATGCAATTCAAAGGTCATCGACAATGTCTAGGTTTATTGCGATCGAATCCGATTTCGGCTTTGCTATCAGAGGCGTGAGTTGCCATTGTCAAATCGTGCTAAAATTATGGACAAAAATTTATCTTGCATCTTCAAAGTAAAACTAGTCCCATCTTCAGTGACTTATTCAAGTTGGGTATATTCAATCTGACACTACCTTTTTGGAGAACTAAGAAATGCTTACCACTTGTCGATTTTATTGTAGATAACCCTCATCCTCCTGATTGATTTTCCAAAAACTCTGTTCATCCGAACTTCATTCCTGAAAATTACTATTCCTTATTTCCTGAAGTCAAGGTTATATTGAACGCACATTTCAATCAGTGCGATGAAAATGATATTAAAATTGAATTTGACATATTCATGGACCACAAGTTTGGAGACTTTCGCAAGATCTATACGGGCGGTTCGGTGTTGATGGAAGATCAGAAAGCGCTGTATACGATTCTACCAAAGAACATGAAGTCCTTATTCATCTAACAACTTCATTTTCAATCTTTTCTTGTGAAATGGTGGCTATAATTGAAATACCCATCTTTAATAAACCTTAAAAAACAATTATATTTACTCGTAAGTTCTTGGAAAAATATCGTATTTTTATGGATCAGATGTTTTCGAAGAATGGTGCGAAGTATTCCGGAACGACAGAAAGGGTTTCAACTACAAAATGTATTACTCCTTACTTAAAAAATGGTTTGAAAAGCTGCATATTCATCCACAATTCATAGTTACAATTTGTAGACTTGATTCAGCTCACGGCCTTTTCGGTCAGTATCTGCACAGAATAGGACTTAGAGAGAGTCCTTTATGTACGTGCGGAGAACTAGAAACATTGAAGCACATATTCTTGATATGCACCCAATTTGCTATGAATAGAGAGATAATGCTTACACAGATATTTCGATCTATAAAAGGAGGTCCACTGAATCTGGATGGAATCATTGCTACAAACAATTTAGAAGTGTAAAAATCTCTGTATCAATTCCTCAGTAATTCTGGAAAATCGATTTAATATTTTTATAAAACTCGTATATCATAACATTAACTATAACTAAATAAATAATTAATTTCAACTGAAATCTAATATATATATATATATATATATATATATATATATATATATATATATATATATATATATATATATATATATATATATATATATAAATAAATTCATGCTGACTGGATAGTGCGAACACTAAGGTCAAAAACTCATTTGAAAAAAAACTGTCGAGAAACAAATAAATTCTGTTACTGCAATCCTTTCTTCAAACGCAAAAATAATAATAAAACCCACTATACAATTCCAAAAATTAACTTAACATTCATAGTAGATCCCATTTGATTTTTCTATTAGAAAATTGGTTCATTTTAAAAATTTTGAATATTTATATATTTATTTATATCTTTGAAAATTTAGTAATGATCACCTTTTATATGTGCGTATATATAAACACGTTTATTTTCATAATATTTCACCTTTTTCAAGCTCAATGCGTGGATACTTGCAGGTATTTTTCTGTGTTCCAGTTGCAACAGATTTTTGCATTTGATTTTTGATTTTTACATCGAATTTTTTGTATCATCACGCTTCATTTTTCACTTTTTATCACCATTCATTCCAAGAATATAAGATTCTATGGACAATAGATTGAAGAAATCATAAATGGGAAATAACTCAATTCATATAACTATTAGAAAACTTGTTTGAAGCGCTTTATCAGGAAATAATAATATTTTTTTCTTATTTTCATTATATCGAAATATACATACATGGAATGAAAAAGTTGAGAAAAATTACCCATTTCATAATTTTTGTGCAGCCAATTTACGTTATTTCAAGTATGTCAATATCCGTTAAACACACGAAATTTACCGCTATATATGCAGGGGGATGCGTAATGGAAGGACGTTTGTGAAATGAGAATAACTCAGCTGTTTTTCAACGTAGAACATTTTTAATTAGGTAAATGTTACCATTTAGTGTAGAAAAAGTGAAAAGAATCATGTTTTGAAAATGACATCAGGCAGATAACGTCCGTGTTTCGCAATGCATTGCTGTATTCGATTCTCAAAGTTCTGCATCACCCGCTCTAACAAATCGATGTTGATTGAGCCAACTTCTCTCGTGCTGGCTTCTTTCAACTCTTCCAGATTTCGAGGTTCATCGACGTAGACCTTAGCCTTAAGGTTTCCCCACAAAAAAAATCACAAGAAGTGATATCCGGGGAACGAGGGGGCCACGGCACATCTCCAAAACGAGAGATTACATGACCAAGAGAAATGCGACGCACAACCGTTGAGGATCTGGCTGTATTAGGGATGAAAACATATCGCTCAGAGTTTACAGTTACGGTTGCCCTTCTCTCATCCGCGAAAAAATACGGTCCAAGACAGCTCACATCACACATCATTATCACTGGTTCATTTTCATCAGCGATAATCATTTGCATTCTCTCGGCAAACTGCTGGCGTTGTTCAAAATATCCTTCATTTACGTGATGGGCAACCATGAGCTTATAGGGTTGAAAGGGTAGGGTGTAAAATTCTGCGAACAGTTCGACTACTCATTTGGAATGCTGCAGCTTGTTTTCGGACGGAGCGACCTGGGATTTGAATTACAGCTTATCTCACTCTATCCTCGAAGCTGGTGTTTTTACACTTCAGGGACGACCTTGAGGTTTTGGAGTCATTGCTGATGCAGTCGTTCTGAAATTCTGTACTCAACGGATGATTGTTTCACGTTTTGGAACTGAAGCATTACGACCTACGTTGAAGCGCTGGCGAAAGCGCTGCTGCACAACAATAACAGACTCTCCCGATTTTAAATAGTCTTCAACTTTGAACGCACAGTGCTCTTTTGTCCAGATAACCATTGTGAACTGAATAGTAACTCCTCCTGAGTCGAACGACCTTAGCCGCTCCCCTCTACTCACTCACCGTTACGTGTACTACTCGTTCCAAAAACGTCCTTCCATTAGGCCCCACCCTGTATAAACACATTGAAGACTTATTCAGGGAGCAATATTCAACATAACGCCAGTAGTTATCCGTCTTCCATTCTTTTGGTTCAAACTTATTTCTATTGCTGAGTTTCATCTCAATTCTCAGTTCAAATCTTATCCATTTTAATGAAACAAAAGGTGGACGGAATTTGGAGTAATTTTTACAATTGAACGGTTTGCTATTTTGAAACGGCTAGATTGGTGTTAAGTTTTTCACGAATAATTCGAAAACTTCAGAAAAAATTTGAAACTTATCGCAAATATCCTCAAAAGGGAAAAATTTTCTATTAAAAATTCTCAATTCACGAAACTCTTATCTTTTTCATTCATGACCTCAATTTTACATTGAGTATGAGGCTCCACGACACATGCCTTCTTTTCATATCAATTTGAACATCGGAAAATATTTGAATACATTTTTCATCATTGTGAATCTGAGCTCTGATATTTTACTTTCGAAACATCGGTTTAAACTTCTGAACTAAACAAGTATACAAAACAAGAACTTTTCAATGATGTATATTCTAATTGAAAAAAAATGTCGATGAAGGTGAAAGAATAAAAAAAACTTGACCTATTCGAAAGTTCCTCATAACTTCTAGAGACTACCTATATGTTGAGGCCAGTTCATACTTTTTCCATATTGTATTTATGTCGTAATGAAAACAAATACTTGTGAAACTCAGTATATAATCAAAATCCCAGGAATTTGATAGATCTCGTCAAAATAATGCCTCAACTTTATATAAAATTTTTTCCTAAAATGCATCCCTGCTGAGATATTAACCCCTAAATTTCAAAGAAATAAATTGTTTTTCTACGATAAAATCTGCCTTGCAACAGAATTATATAAGATGTTGTTTTCGGTTTTTTAATTTCGCTCCATATGCGCTCACCACCCTAACACTTTTACCCTCTAAGTTTTTAGAGATATATAAGTGTTTTACAAATATAATAAAATTTTAGATTTTTAAAGTTTTTACGTAAAAAGCTACATCTGTTAGATATCGAAAAAATGAAGCAGTTACGAGAAAAACCGACTCAAAGAGCAACCATATTTTCAATAAAGTGTTTTTATTTATTTAATTTATTATTTATTTTGATTATTTAAACCTTACTACATAGACACTATTTAAATTATCTGTTCAAATTGATCACCACCAACTCTTATGCAAGATCTAGCTCTCGAAATAAAAGATTTTTGTATTTTAATTTTTTTTAACTCATCAGAATAATTAATTATTATCTCAATCAGCATATCTCTATCCCTGATGGGTACAGCATAAACTTGGTTTTTTAGATAATCACAGAAATAAAAATCTAAAGAATTCAGGTCTGGTGAGCTGGGTGGCCAGGCGATAGGTTCACCTCGTCCTATCCATCGATTGGTCACATTCAGATTATCTCAAACTGCTAAACTAAAATGTGGTGGGCACCATCGTGCATAAACCACATATTCCGTCGACTGGCCAGTGGAATATCCTCCAAAAGTTCTGGCTAGTTATTTGAAAGAAAGTTTGAATAACTTGCGCCTTCTGAACGAGGTTGCAACTCAAATGGCCCAACAAAATGCTGACCATCATATCCGGCCCAAATATTGATTTGGAACTGTTGTTGGTGTCGGTTTGGAACAATGGCATGAGGGTTTTCATCGTCCTAAAAAGTAAATTATGAAAATTTGTTATGCCATCTCGCCGAAAGCCTGCATCATCAGAATGAAGGCTTGAACCAACAAAAGCATTATTTTGTCCTTGTTGGTGTGAAAACCAATTGCAAAATTGCACTCTTGCGGGTAAGTCCTCTGGAGACAGCACTTGATGTTTTTGAAGATGGGAGTGAAGCTCCCCCCTCAAAATTCTGTGGACCGTACTTGTACATTAATTAAATTGGTTTGATAATTGTACCTAAATAAGATTTCATACAAAAATGTTAATAATATCTTGCAAATAATTACCCGTTGCCCTCAATCGGCGATCTACATTCACAAAAGTAAGCTGATTAGGTAGTCTTCTAGCACGCGAACCTTTTCTAAAATATTATTTCTTTTCGAAAATAATTCAAATTTCATTCTTTTTGGCCTGAATTATACACTTTTTTGGGAGTTATACACTCGGCTAACATGCTGTCTCATCACTGAAATAAAAGAGGCAATCATCTCAACAGCTTTTAGAAAATTTCCATTATCATGTTCGAAAAGCAATTGAGAAGAACCTTGAAATGCCAAGCATTGTGTAGATAAATACTTAACAATCGCAATAATTGTTTCCAACACGTCTCGCCAATATTTTTTTTCCGTTTCAAAAATCCGCAGATGATGAGCATTAACAGTCATAGATGTCTCTAACATATTTTTTAAATTTACCCAAGTGTTTATATAACTGTTGTGTAAAATTGACGTTTCGTGTCTCTTAATTAGCAAAGACAAGTGTTGCCAATCAGATACTCCATCTGTATCACAAAAAGCGTTAGAAGTTTCACATTTACAAAAGAACTTACAACAAAAACAAAATACAGAATCTTTAGAAATAGAATAAATAAGCCAAGCCCTTTCTACTTTTTCTCCATCTGCTAGATTTCTTTCAAAGTATTTGGACGAAAACTTTCTCTTATCTTTATTATTAGGAAAGCTAAATCTGATGTCTATTAAGGGCGGACCACGTTTAACCAATATTCTAGCCATCTCATTGGTGATTCTTTCGGGCCACAAACCGGGGTCAGGCGGAATTATATCGATACTAGCCTCATTACAACCTTCATCGAAAGTGTCACTTGCAGCAGGTATTTTGGTACCTGACATCACAGAACTTTTTACACAAGCTGAATTACCTGAAATGGATTGTTCAAGTGCTGTAGACGAGGATGGTGTCATCGCTTCTTCGGGCTCTGCATCAGTATAAGCTGTTTTGCTGCTACAACCGCTGCCACTTGTTGCAGGACCTGATGTTACTGTTGAAATTTCAGATGGTCCACTCACGGTTATTGATATTACGGATTTAGAATCTTGAGATTCGGACGATTCGGCACCAACATCGATAGTCTCCGTGGAATCTCGATTGTTTTGCAAGAAATTCTTTAAAATCCAACAATTTTTCCCCTTTCTTGTAGTCTCAGTTTCTTTTGCTCGCGAAACTTATCTCCTGAAGGTCTCTTTCTTTTATCCTGAAAAAACAAATAAATAATTAGTACTCATGGGAATTAGTAATTAACTTTTAAAGTAACCACAATAATAAGCACCTACCCTACCTACCCACAGGTAGGGTAGGAAATGTTCTTAAAAAGTTAACTAAGTAGCCAATAGTTCTCAACCCTTTATAGAGCAGATTATTATTAAGTAAGATATGGCCGATTAAAGTTTGCATATTTGAGTAAAAAGCAATTTGTTCGAGCCCTTTCAGCTTAAATCCTTTCAAAAATAAAGGCAGAAAAGATATTAAATAATTTGATCTTATAGCCCTTAAAAACCCTACAAAATGGTTTTTTAAAAGATCAATAGTATAAAAACTAAGTGAATTATGGATAAAACCAGTTACTTTTTTTAACTCGTATATGACATTTCAATTAATAAAAAGATATTTGGCTAAAAAAAATTAATTATAGCCAGTATCCTATAAAGGGTTAATGTTGATGGTATAAAGTAGGGAACACTTACCATTTAATAAAATCAAGCCGTTGAAATTGCAGTCAGCAGGTATTCGGCACTCAATTTAAAAAAAAAATAGTAAACAAAATATTACACAACACAACACCACACTTGACAAAATAAAAATAACTTTATATGTAAAAATTAATAGGATTACTTGTTTTCATTCACTTGTTACACGGTCTAGTGAACTAACTGATTGAAAAACTCCTGTGGCGATGCATCGCTTTTATAGCGCTCTAGGCGTTATTCATGACTGAACAGGAAAAATCAAGAAACTGCCGCCTGACATATTCTCGCAACATAGGAATCTGCACTAACTGGATGATATACTAATAAAATTTCGTGTGTATTTATATCTAATCCTATTTAATTTCTCAACTTTTATTTTAATATTTTTTTTGGACCCTGGGTTTTGGCGCCCCTAAAGGATGGCACCTGTGTTCATTGCACACAGTGTAGATATGGTTGCGGGGGCCCTGAATTAAATAAACAAAAATATTTTACCGAAAATATTGTTGACTCATTTTTTCGAGATTTAACAAGTGCAGCTTTTTTACATAAAAAACTGTGAAAAATCTTAAAATTTTATTATTAGTAAAACACTTATCCCCTAAAAATTAAGAGGGTACAGAGTGTTAGGTAGTTCACCCTGAGCATATGGGGCGAAATTGAAGAACCAAAAACAACATGTTATAAAATAGTATTTTTTCAGCAATGTCTTAAATTTCAAAAAATTCTGTTGCAAGGCAAAGATTTTAACGTAAAAAACAATTTATTTTGCTGAAATTCAGGGGTAAATATCTCAGCAGGGATGTATTTCAGGAAAAAATTTCATATGAAATTGTGGCATTATTTTCACAAGATTGTCAAATTCTGAGAGATTGATATCTTATTCTGTGACACGCTGTATTTTTTCTTCCAACAATTTGTATACACGTTTTCCATTTTATAATTGAGTAACTGGAAAATAAAACATATTTTTCCCAAATGATTTTTAACATGAACTCGCTTTTTAACCCGAGTAAACTGTATTGAAAAACTTCTGCAATGTTACCCTTGACAAAAGATCATTTTTTAATAATCACATGCCGCACAAATTTATTGACTATTCATATTAAATATTCGTGTTTTTCAGCTCGGTTTCTTCAAGAGGAACAGACCTTCCACTGCACCCGAACGACAACCATTGAACAGGAACGGGTACCACCATGGCGACGAAGCATTATAAAACTCGTGAATAGTAGCTACAGAATTACCCTTCCCCAACTAATCGAACAAACAAAAGACTTTTAACGATTGATATTAATTAATTTATTCGAGAGTGGATGTGTCTAGTGAATGTTTATATTTGCCATATAAATAAGATTAGAGAAAAACGGTAGATGAAGAGAATGGGCAAGAAAGTTACTTTTTATTCGTCAATAATCTTTTAAACTGAAATTTCGAAAAATAAAAAATACCTACGTACCTCTTCAAGTTTGAACACAAAAACAAATCACACAATACAATATGTAATGAAAAAGTACCTTTTTTGCCCATTTTGCAAATATTTATCTTGGTGAAAAAATATTAGAAATATCTTATATGAAATTCTGATGGATTCATAAAATTTATTATATTTTATTGATAATGAACATAATTCGGTTCAAAGAAATATCAAAGGATCCTAACGATTCAATGAAGTTAGTTCAAGCTGTTCAAGAATATATCATCTCTATGTGGGAAACCCTATAGTTTGAACATTGCCTGATTTATATTTTCTTATTTTTCATTGAAGAATGGAAGAGTCAATATGCAATAAGTGGGTTTCAAATTAATTTTTTTGATAAATTCAAGAAGCAAAACTATAACATATTTAAAGACTATATACGTTGAACACAATCAATGATATAAAGGCATGGGTATTAAGGAATCACTCCAATTTTTTTCACCAAGTATAAATGCTTTTCATTCACTGTAGATTATCCTGTATAAAATGCACTGCCAGCAGTAGTACTAGGATAATTTATATTATATATTTAATGCTTTCATATCGCTAGCTGTCCGAGATTCTTGAACAATAAAACTTAATATTTGCGTCCTTTATTAATATAAATGGCTAGCTAAACATATAAAAGTTTTGAATATATAATTTATATATATCTTCATCAGGCCGAATATGTGAAGTGATATTTTTAACAGACTAATTTGAAATTAATTCAAACTGATAGATGTTTAGTGCCTTAACTAATAGTGCCAGGATTTGTAAAATTAAAATAAGTAAAATCACGAATATCATTAGCGTCCAAATATATTCAAACAACTTAGAATGCAGAATATGTTAGTTAAATGGTAAAGGAGTCCGCTCATAATTCGTCCCCAGTTTTTCTTCTTCACTACATGCAACAGTATACATTGCTGAAGAGAATGAACACTTTCAAACTTTTCTTGTTTTGTCTTTATCCTGCAACTGTAATCGATGAGAAAATCCAAATACACCAATACAAAGAGAAAAATCATTCAAAAATTGAGCAGTGTTCTTCAGAAGTTGCATCGTAATTGCGTGAGTACATTTTTGTAACATTGTTACTTTCTATATACTTGAATGCAATCTTTTGAAGCATTCATTTCGCTCACTATAAGGAACTATCTTCAATTAATCCTCCTGAGAGAGTTTATCTATAGCATACTCGAAATAATTTATCATTTTGATTTCAAATCGAATTTTTCTATATTCTCATTTGTCTTGAGTAAATTGGAAGTATCAAGTTTTCATTTACTTGTTTCACTAATGTAAAGAATCCAATCGAAGAACACTCCCACGACTTATATTTCTGCTTTTAAAAAGGTCCTATCGAAAATTACTGATATTGTTATCATTAACAGCAATGATCTAATCTTTATAAGGTTACAATTCATGAGAGTAGGATTTGTTTGTTCCGACAGTTTCATTTTTTCAAATGTGAATGAAAATTGAAATTATAGGAGCTTAAAGTCTCAAGTGATGATTGAATTGGTCCATTTCTCTTCTCAGCTAATGTATACTTAAATATTGAAAATTACATTTATAGGAGCAGTAATATAAATTAAGTAAACGAGCTGGGTCTCGTACCTTAGCCATTGCTTAGATATTAGTAAAATCAATACAATGAACATACGGTTATTTTTTTCTGAATGAGAGAACCTGAATAAAATGGATTCATCACTGAAATTTGTTTTGTTCACTTAATTTTATATATTTAGTTTATTCTCCTATTTTAGAGAATTATGCACTGGCTGCTTTATCAAGCTATTAATTGTTGATAATTGAGAGATTTTTTGAATTTTAATTTATTTTTAGAAACTAAATTTTATTAGATGTACTTAGTATTAAAAATCTTGTTGATTTGAAAGAACGACTAATATTTTAATAATTCCGACAAAATGATGAAAAATTGTATATTGTAATTATGACTTGACTGTAAATAAAATTATTACGTTGAATTTTTCTTTTCTGAACAAACCTCTGTTGCAGCTTTTTGTGTCATTAGAATAATGGTACACTCATTTAAGTCAAAGAAAGAAGTCAACCTCGGAATGAGAGGTAATAGGCTGAAAACTTATACAATTTTGGCACTCCAGATGTTGTGTTAGAAGTCACATATAATCACTTACGCGCGTCTTAAGATATTAAAGGTCCAATGTCAAAAATTAGTTATTTGCGAATATCTCGCTTTCTATGCGTTAAATGGAGTTTGCTTCAATTATAAAAGTTTTAGAGAATACAATTCTCTCCATTTTGTGAACTGTTCAAATGTTTCTCATCACGTCTGAAGAGTTCCCACATGTCTAATCCATACTTCTTCCAAATTGTAATTATGTCGTACAGTGTGACAAAAAAGTATTTATTTATACGATATACGAACGAATAGTTTTTGGAACTCTTCCAACATCATGTATAGTCGCTTCACATTCTGTATTTGAGTAACTGGAAAATAGGACATGTTTGATGAAACCGTTGGTGTAAGAGCATTTTTCAATAATCACATACCACACACATTCATTGACATTCATATTAAATATTATTAAATATTCGTGTGTTACAGTTAGGTTTCTTCAGGAGAAATAAACCGTCTACTGCGCCCGAACGACAACCATTGAACAGGCAGGGGTACCAACATGGCGACAAAGCATTATAAAACTCGTGAATAGTAGCTACAGAATGACCCTTCCTCAACTAATCCAACATACGAAAGACTTTTAACGATTGATATCAATTAATATATTCGAGAGTGGATGTGTCTGGTGAATGTTTATATTTGCCATAAAAATAAGATTAGAGAAGTACGGTAGATGAAGAGAATGGGCATGAAAGTTACACTTTTATTCGTTAATAATTTTTAAAACTGGAATTTCGAAGAATAATGAATACCTACGTACACACTATACAATATATAATGAAAAGTACCTTTTACCCATTTTGCAATTATTTATCTAGGTAAAAAGCATATTGGAAATATCTTAGGAACACTCAAGTTTTATACAGATACATGTTATTTGTAATTTGTGTTCCTAGTAAATTGCTGCTCCGCTTAGTTCATCGACCTTTTTTTCATAATTTATTGCTAATGGTTTCCCAATAGAAAAAAGTATTTGAGAAAAAGGTAAACTTCCTTTTATAACTTTGGGTACAGCCTTTAACAATTATGTTTTCAATAACACAACATTCAAATATTAACTGTAGAGCAATAATTTTATTACATAAACCAAGGATTTCAAATAACCATTCAAGAAGTCAAATCACAATTTTTGATGGCCAGTTCTAAGTGCCTTCAGATCAACGAATCATCTAAATTTTCTTCCAATAATTCTATTTATTTGCTAATTGCATGAAGTGTGGCACAGTCGCTATATTTTCTTGATAAATTGGTGGACGTTCATTGATGTAAATCCATTTCAAATGATGAATGAAGGAAAATTGAATTTACACTCAATAACTTTATTCGTAACACATTTCGACGACGCTGCACTTTCACCACACTGATACAAATTGAAAACTAAACTAAGGTACATTTTATATTTGATCTCCACAATCGGAGTTAGAGTAAAGGCAACTTCAGGAAAACATTACCTGAATCATTTAGCAGTAAAAATAACAAGTAAAGGGGAATTATTGATTGACCAAATCTACCTTTTCGTTCAATAATACGTTCGAAAGTTTATATCTATTGAATTCAAGGAAGTCCCAAAATTAACATCAAGTTTTATTAGATGAATGTAAAATTTTGATCAAAATTATAATTTTCTCAAATTAATTCGCGTAATTGTAATTGATTATTTTATTGTTGAAACTAGGACAATGTTCATTGATTTAAGTATTAAAATTTCTGTTCTACCAATATACATCTTACTACAACTACCGCAGCTAAGTTTGTATATGCAAGACATCTTACGTTTATCTACTTTATTATTTTTGATATATTTGGATTCATTATCATTGGTTCGGAGTAAGATGTTTAATTGGAACTTTGCATTAGGTTTTTAAATTTTGGCTAACATTCCGAATGTATGTGAGGCTACTATAAATTTTTTCATTTCAAATTAGAAGCATAAACCACTAAGGGTTATTAGCGGAGAATATAGTAGAAACACTATACAAGACATAATAATAAGGGTAAAATGCAGTTGTTTTACAATTTTTGTTAGAAGTTTATTTTTTGAAGAAATTTAGTGTTTGGTTTATGTTGATCGATAGTGAAGTTTCGAGATAAGTAATTTCCCATATACTGCTATACTAAATAATGATATATTCAGGGAACCCGCACAGATATGTGCTATAGTTATTTCAACACCACGAGTTTCTCAAATATTAGATGATCAATGCTTCGAGCAATTTACTTTCATTTGGTCTCTTCTATTACTGTTGGTCGATTGATAAACTTTGGAAGACAAAGTAAGTATTACAGACTTGAGCTGGGTGTTTGTTTCTTTCCAGATCAATTGCCACCTGTCCTGTATATGCTTTTTGAATAGTCGTCTGTTGTGCGTTTGAGGTAATTTTATCGCTATTAGTGAATTAGTGGAGTTGACGATGAAGTCACCGCAAGCCAATCGGCCTTCTCATTACATAATATTCCCATATTGGAAGTGACCCATAGAAATTCTACGTTTTTGTTCAGATCCTGGAGATTAAAGAGTTCCGTTTAATAGGCTGGATGATAAGGTGCGATATGTATAATTGCTTGAAACCTTTCAATGCACTATATCTTTGTATATCTTTAGATTTTTATGCTTATTTTATTGCATTGTGTTATCGCTTTTTCTTGAGTAATTCAGGTATCTAGATTGTCACCAATCTTATATAAATTGCTGTACATCAGTTTAGTTTCCATTTTGTATCAGACTGATGAAGGCGCAGAGTCGTCGAAACACGTTACAGATATAGTTAATAGTTTAGAGGTGCAAATCGTAGTTTTCTTTTTATTTATCATTTTCTCGAACAATTTCTTCAAACTGTAGCCGTAAAAAATCTAATAACAATTATAGATAACGCAAACATTATCGCTTTTCTTTCATGATTTGGATAAAATAAGGACCGTTGATGCCATCAGACCGTAATCCGCACCATTACTCCATATAGATGCAAAGGCTTCTATTGTATCTTGTGTGGATTGCTTTCACACAAAAAATCACAATTTTAATATCAGCCGAACCGTTTGCCAAAAATGTTTGAGAGATGGCTTTTTCGAGAAATTAACGATCAACTTCAAGCTACTCTACAGCCGAACATACAAATACACGCAGCTTATGATAATCAAGCGGCTTCATTCACACAATCTTACATGGATATATCTACAAATCATCTCACAAAGCAAGTCATGTTGTCATCTTTGAAAGGACGAGTTCTTAAGATTTTTCTGCAATATTGCCAATTACAGCATGAACGTACTAGCCGTTTTTTTAGTTGGTGCTTTTACATTGTATAAAGTGAAATATTCCAAATTTTTCATTAGTTTGACAGAAGGTCAATTATGTGGACCATCATTTTCGAGAAGCTCGCGTTGAATTATGTAACGTGCTAAAATCACGTCACAGCTATTTGAATTCAAAACACCTAATTCCAATCAACCCCTTCATCTATGCCCAACCGTTACGCCACTGGCTAACAGATATCACGCGCAATCAGTAGTAGGTAATCAAAACATAAGTATGACGTCATGCACTGTGATTAGCGTTTCAGTCAAAAAGGCCGATTGCAGTATTTTACTCTTTTATTTTATTGAAAATCTTATTAATCTCAATTTTTTAGAATAAAACTAAATCAGTTTTTTAAATCCTTTGAATGTGTATTTTCCCCTAAAGTCATTAAATCTTTGATTGTCATTATGTCGCCTATTCTGTATTGTCTGCTTTGTGTCCAAGTTTGGCGTAGTCCTCTATGAGAAATGTATAGTAAGTATGCTCTTGTTACATGTCTCTGCAGTATCTGCAGAGAAGTTTTTCATCTTTTCATCGTTTTGCTCAATTGTTGGTGCATAGACTTGTATTATTTTTACATTGTATCCCGCATTTATTTTCAGGATTAGATATATGATCCTTGGGCTTATGCTTAACTCTTTTACATAGTGTTTGAATCTTGTATGTACAATGTGGCCCACTACCCCAATTAAAGTGTCTTCTCCTCAATAGTTCAAGAGATGACCAGATTTCAATGGTTTGTCATATTCAGTCATAATTTCACCTAGTCCGAAAAAGTCCCACTTGATGCAATTGAGTTCTTCTTTTAACTCTCTCATTTTTCTCCTGGGATAAGTGTTCCTACATTATCCTCTATACAAAAATGCATAAATACTTTGATGAAGAATAAGTGTGGATGAAAGTACTACGTGACATAAACATGCTCAACAACTGACTAAAATTCTCGGAAGGATATATCTAGCAAAACTCGTATGTGCACAAAACCAAATTTATATGGAATCACCCGATATTTTGAATATTACCTCAGGGATTTTGGAAATTTCGAAGGATTGTTAGAATTGATCCTTTTTGAGATATCTCAATTGAAAAAATAAATTAAGGATTATTTTACGAAAGAAACGAATAAAAGAAAATAGGGGACTCGTTCCGCATGTAGTGAAAAAATTGAAAATTGTTTTCTCACGGAGTAGGTGTTTTTTCTCGACCTCAGTAGCTTGTATTATCTCCTCTTGCCCTCATACAAGCCTGAATCTGTCTAGGCATTCCTTGGATTAGGTTTTCGACCTTCTCTGGGGTGGTATTCTACCACTCTTCTGTGGCGGCTTGGATGAGCTGTTGTGGGGTTCTTGGATTATCCTAGCGCGATCTAATTTTCTTTTGAGATTATCCCATAAATGATCGATAGGATTTAGGTCTGGACAGCAAGCTGGCCAGTCCAAAATAGGGATTCCTTCTGTTTCAAGATAATGTCGCGCGAGGTTGCTGGTATGCGGAGGAGCATTATCTTGCATTAAAGTGAAATTCCCACCGTGGGCACCTCACCAGAGTCTTACTATGGGCTCCAGCACTAGGTCTACGTAATTTCTAGCCGTTACACCCGCAGGAAACGAAATCAAATCTATTTTGCCTCCCAGCATAATGCCACCCCAAAATATCACACTGCCCCCTTGGTATTTCGGAATTTGTCTTGCTTCTCGGAGTCTAACTTGTTTTCCACGACCCCTTAAAACCCGAATCCGGCGGTCATATGATCGAACACCAATTCTGGTCTCACCCGAAAAAAGAATATTTCGCCAATTCTCAATTTTCCAATTTTGGTGCTAGATACATCAATCGAGTCAGTTAATTTTTTGTTGTCTGGTAACCTCTGGAACTCTTAAGGGCCTTCTGCTGTATAAACCCCTGAACGAAGTCTGACGTATCGTTTCGACTGATACACTGATGTCTGTTGCTTCCAGAAATTGCCTTTGGAGTATGGGGTGCGACGCACTAGGGTCTCTTCTTGCAATTTAGCACAAAAAGCGGTCTTGTTCTTCTGAAATGATCTTCCTACGATTTCTTCTAGCCTTATTTTGCAGAGATTGTAGCTCGTGGCCGCTATATCCCTTTGTCACCCCTTTTTCAACGAGAGCAATTATTCGACCCCTCTGCACATCGGATAATCCAACGTAAGGCATTTTCAGTTATGATTATAGGCTTTTTTAAATGTTGAAATTCACAGCTCCAAATCTCAGTGACGACTGATTGTTTTTACAACAAAAAACTTCATTCTTCACAAGTAGTCAAAGATCCATGGTTAAAAACAATCAATAATGTGAAATACCGAGTGATTCAATATAAATTTGGTTGTGTGTATTTTGGCGGGGATCACTTCTATTTAATTACATAATACAAATGAATTCCTCATTTCATTTGTACAACTCAGTTGTATCTTCAAGTTTTCAGGTGGTCTGTATATCAAGTTTTGTTTCAGAAAAAAATTTCTAAATCTGATTAGTTTTTTTAAACGTATAAAGCATTCATCATTGTACAAAATGAAATCACAACTAAGATGTAACTTTTTATTAGGATTCGCGTGAATTCCATAAATCTTTAAATTTTTAAATAGTTATAATCAATCAATAATTTTGTGAATTCAATTCTATTGAAAAATATTTAATAAATAAAAATCTATGTTAAAATATCTTACAAAATAAGGATTAAAAAATTTGTACATATTAAACCATTTTAGTTGAACCTATGAATTTTGAAACACCATGAGTTGATGAAGATTATACTCGTATCATAAGTAAATTATCTGGAAAAAGCTGAATTGAAATTTTGTTTGAATGAACCAATGAAATTTCAGTTTTCTTGGATTATCGAAGTTCAATCATATTGAGAAATACATTTAACTGTACACTAAGCTTTCTTTCATTCAATTTTTTGAATTTGGTGGTTGAACAAAACAAAAATAAAATTAATACTTGCATACACAGACTAATTTTCCGAGTATCCATATCCATAATTCGAGATAAACTGAGCAAACTTTTTGAATTAAACTCTTCAATATATGAGTAGTCCCAAAACCTCTACTATTGAATAATATAAATGTCATTTTTCAGCTAGTGTTATTTGTTCTTTAAACCTTGAAATTTCAACAAAATACAAATTTGAGCAGAAGAAAAATTCTTCAGCCACCTAGTATCTCGAACACGAGTTTCCCATAGTGTTCTGTAGATACCTTAAAAATATTTTTAAAATCTTCAGAAATGTTCAACAATTTCTTTAAATATTTCAAATTAAATCAACAACTAAAATGTCTATTTCTTCAATTATTTCCCGACCTCTTCCTTCATGCTCTGAACCCCAACATTATCCGCCAATTTGATTTCTGACTTGTAATTATCCAATTCCCTCGCACATTCTTGCATCATCATCATATGATCTAACTTATCGACTGCTGTCTGCAGTTCAGATTCCCAAACTCCATCTGTACTTCTTCCTTCCCCGCCATTTGTGGGTCTTACTGATAATTGTTTTACCCTATCCTTCAAATCATCTAAATTGATCTCAAAATTATCAATATCTTCAATATCATCTGACACGCCACTAAGAGAACTTGAACTCCTTATCTCACATCGATCTAATTCTAAATTGAAGTCGAGAGAATTGCATTTCGATATTGTAGAAACTACAGATTTATCCTCTTCTTCTGTTAATTCCGCACCTACTCCTGGCTCCCGTGGTCTCTTCAACAAATCATTCTCACTCTTCAAGTTATTTCTCTTGATATGGATCTCATTTGATATTTGCTCCAGTTCTTTTAGTGTCTGAGAATAGGAATTCTTTGCTCGTGTTATATCCTTTTTAATAGTCTCTATTCTTTCCTTTTGAGTATTCAGTTGTTCTTGGCAGAGAGCTTTTTCGTCGAAATATGGACGGGCTTTTATGACATGGCGTTGGAGTTTATCTTCAAGAAATTTCAATCGCTCTTCGGCAGCTTTGAAGATCGTCGCTCTTCTTTGATGTTCCCTTCCACTCTCAGCTTTTTGATTTTCGGCTTCCATAACCTGAAAACAATAAAGAGAATTTTTATATTTGCGTATGACAAAAATATTCGTCAACTGTCTATTGAATGCATCAAGAATCTTTTATTCCAGTGACTAAAAATCAGAAATACAAGAAAATATAGATCTCTAATACCTATTGGAAACATACTGAAGGAATTAATAAATTTTTGGTGTCAATCTCCAAATTATTAGATGGAATTCGATATCTCAAATGCACTGCACATCTGACATCAAATATTTGCTGACATTCGTACAAACTGTTAAAGTGTTTTTTTTTTTGAATTTGGGAGGCTTTTACTTGGTAAAATTCCATTATCAATAATAAAAACAAGTAATGTGTTTTAAGGAATTTTACTTAATAATTGCGATTCGTAACGCGTTTCACTACACCGTAGCTTCTTCAGACGAATGAATATACAGAAAAATATAAATGAGAATATAACTATAAATGTTCCTGAGTAATTAAAAGCTTATTGGGTTGCTTATTCTTAAGTGGTTATTTATGACAGGTATATCGAATAAAATTAAGGAATAGATTGCTCCCCGAAAAGATTCAATAGAGGTGAAGGGCTTAAATCTACTTGTTCATTGATGAGTCTACCTGAGTGTTTGTATTTATTGATTTCTAAAGTTTCCCAAAGATCTACCTTCCAATATTTATTATCTGTATGCAAAATTTCAAACTGTGGGTCGAAAGAATGATTATTTTCTAAGAGATGATTCGCGTAATTTGAATCTGATTTTTTATTTGAAAAACTGCGTTTGTGTTCCGATATTCTAATATCAAAATTTCTATGTGTTCTACCAATGTAGAAATTATCACAGTCATTGCAATTCAATCGATAAACACCTGATTTATTGTTTTTACCTGGCTTGGTTTCATTATTTTTTATATATTTGCCTAAATTATTATTAGTTTGGAAAGCTATGTTGAAATTATTGCTACTTAAGAATGATTTCCGTTTCTCACTTGTAATGCCAACGTAGGTTAAGGTGTTGAATTTTTGTTTCAATTTATCGACAGGGTTAAAAGCATAATTTCGACAGCAAAATCATTAATCACAGACCACGAAAAATATAAATTCATTAACTCCAATCCACAACCCCCGAATTATGTTCGTTGATAAAACTTCATAAACCTAATTACCCTATTAGACCTGTTGTTTCTTATGTAACGGCACCTTCGTTCAAACTTTCAAAATTCCTCAACGACTCGCTAATAAAACATTGCAATTTTAAATCTATATTTTCGGTCAAAAATTCATACGAACTTATTGCCAATATCAAAGATACCACTATACCTCCTAATTCCAAACTCATTTCTTTTGATGTTAAGAATCTATTTCCCAACATTCCTCCGAAAGATACGTATTACTTAGTTGAAGAATTATTAGAAAAGAATCATGTCAATACTATCATTAAATCAGATATTCTTTCATTATTACAAATTTGTTTAGATCAAAATTATTTCCATTTCAATAACAATTATTATTGAAGACGGCTTGATTATGGGCAATCCGTTAAGTCCTCTGTTAGCAGAAATATTCATGAATAACTTAGAGAAATTAATTCATAATCATCCACTCAGTAAATATTGTTTATACTGGTATCGCTATGTAGACGATATCATTATTTGCTTCACAGGAAATAGAAAGCAATAATTCAATAAATTTCTTAGACGTAACAATTTCGAATGAAAATGGAAAACATGTTTTCGCAATTTACCATAAGCCGTCACATACAGATATTATAATACATAACTCGTCGTGTCATCCATATCAACATAAAATGTCAGCATTCAATAGTTTTATTCATAGATTGATTAACATCCCGTTATCACCAGAAAATTTCAACAAAGAACTAAATTTGATTAAACAAATAGCCAAAAATAATGGTTACAATCCCAAACTAATAAATAATATTTTAAATAAAAACAAAGTAGAATCGCATTGAATGAAGTTTAATTTAGGCAAATTATAAAAAATAATCAAACCTTAACCAGGTAAAAACAATAAATCAGGTGTTTACCGATTGAATTGTAATGACAATAATTTCTACATTGGTAGAACACATAGAAATTTTGATATTAGAATATCGGAACACAAACGCAGGTTTTCAAATAAAAATCAGATTCAAATTACGCGAATCATCTCTTAGAAAATAATCATTCTTTCGACCCACAGTTTGAAATTTTGCATACAGATAATAAATATTGGAAGGTAGATCTTTGGGAAACTTTAGAAATCAATAAATACAAACACTCAGGTAGACTCATCAATGAACAAGTAGATTTAAGCCCTTCACCTCTATTGAATCTTTTCGGGGAGCAATCTATTCCTTAATTTCATTGGATATACCTGTCATAAATAACCACTTAAGAATAAGCAACCCAATAAGCTTTTAATTACTCAGGAACATTTATAGTTATATTCTCATTTATATTTTTCTGTATATTCATTCGTCTGAAGAAGCTACGGTGTAGTGAAACGCGTTACGAATCGCAATTATTAAGTAAAATTCCTTAAAACACATTACTTGTTTTTTATTATTCTGTTAAAGTGTTTCAACTCGCAATTTATAGCATAGCTTTCGATTATTGAACGTATAATTTGCTACTGTGGTTAGCTTTAAAATATTTTTTCTTGCAGAATTTCATGATTTGAAGATAATAATGTATGATTAATCAATTTGAACTCTATACGCCTACACGATTTTGAGATAATACATATAAGTTCATTAACGTATTTTTTTTGTGATGCAAGTACATTTTCATGATTCTAAAAATACGACAAATACTATCTAACCTAACCTAACCTCCTGCGATAGCTAAAATATGCAGTAGAATGCGAATAACAGTCAATATATGCGTTGGCTTGAGAAGTATAATTTTATCAAAGATCGAAGGGATTGCAAAACTGTATATCTCGTAACTAGTTCCCTACCTCTGAGCGTTGCTAAGAAAAAGGTGAAATCGTTCACTACAATAAATTTTGTTTTCACGATGTAACTACCAATTTACAGTTTTTGCATTTTTCACTGTATCCGTGCAACAAGACACTACTCTTCTCTTTTTTGTATTTTTCTGTCAACGTACCCTAGTGAGTGTTAAGTGAGCAGTAGAATGCGACAGAAAAGACCGTATTTTCCAATGGCTTTGACTGAAAAATTTAATTTTCTCACAAATTGAAGGAATGCCGACCTAAGTATATGCCATCAAATTATATATATATATATATATATATATATATATATATATATATATATATATATATATATATATATATATATATATATATATATATATATATATATATATATATATATATATATATATATATATATATATATTATATTGATGAAATCGCATCAAATAGATAGTTAGTTTCTGGAGAATTGTTCGCTGAAACAGAAGGCTTGGCAATTGCGATCCAGGAGCAGGTTGTTTTCACGAGGAATCATAGAAAACACATCATCAAGCAAAATATAGATGATTCTTGCCGTAGAAGTTTTTGTTCTTCGGAAACAGTTTTTCATATATTATCATCTTGCTCAGTCCTTGCTTTCACAGATTATTTAGAAAGCATGATGCCGTCGCTTATATTATTCATTTTAATCCAGGAATTGAACATGACCTCATTCAAAAAAAAAATATGTTACAAATATCAACCTGAGATTATTTGTGAAAACGAGAAATATAAACTTTATTTCGATAAAACAACTCTATGCAACAAAGGCCAGATATCATTCTTACTGATAAACAGAATCGAATAACATATATAATTGATATTGCTATACCCGACACACATAATATACAGAATAAATACAATGAAAAAATTTCCAAATATATGATGCTTGGCGAGGAGATTACAAAATGTGAAAAATGAAAAAAAATTATTCTACCGATTATTATTTCTACAATAGGTGTTATTCCTAGGAATCTTCACAAAAATATTGAGATTTTAGGTCTGAAGAAAAATTTATTTGAACAGTTACAAAAGATAACAGTTTATACTGCTCAGAATCTCATTTCATATTTTATTTATTTGTATATAAACATGTAATGTAATAGCTGATAATTTTATCATATTTATATTCAAAGCAGTATTCTATTCGATCGTTCATCACTTCAAACAAAGAAAACTATGAATGAGTAACATTCAGTGTTACTTGACTAAGATCCGTAAACTGGAATTTTCCGGGGAGAAAGCCTCTGACACTACTCGTTGGTACATTGATGTCATTGTCTGATGATGCTATAGGTTGTATATATTCTGCTATATTCTCAAAACCCTAATATATATCCTAATATATAATGATTCCAGGATATGTTTTGATTATAATCATTGCCTGGCAATGGTATTAATTACCGGGTGGTGGATTCTTATTTTTTCATGAAATCAGTTTGATTGCATTTGATTTAAACAGAATGTGTAAGATGACCTAGATTAGAATTATGCAAAAATAGGTCAAAGGCTTATGGTGTCCCATTCAACTGTTTCCAAAATGATCCGCTATGTGTAGGAAGACTGGTAGTCACGAAAGGAGACCTGTTCAAGAAAGACGTCGAGCATCAATGATCAATGACCGTTATTCAAGAATTTCCTCGTTGGAACAACGGTTACTGCTGCTAAGCACCTTGAAATGCAGCTTCGACATAACAGTAGAGTGCAAACTAACACTGAAATGACACAAGGTCTCAAGGGATTTGGAATGACGCATCGTGTCGCTCGAGGCACAGCTTTAACCGCAGCAAATCGAAGAGCCCGATTGAATTTTGCTAGGGAACACGTCGAATGGTTAGAAACTCACTGGGAGAGAGTTTCGTTTACAGATGAGTCGATTGCGATCGATATTCTCTAGTGTGTACACGTCGAAATGAGAGATATGCCCAGTGCGTAACGTTTGCTGGAGGTTCAATAATGGTGTGCGGAGGAATTTTTTTGAATGCCCGGATGAAATTTTTTTGTTTATGCATGATAAAATCAAACCTCAGCAAGCTGATATCGTTAGGAACTACCTTCAAGATCACGCAATCACAATCCCATCGAATATGTCTGGAATATTCTCAGTAGAAGATTAAGAAGCCAATAAAATCATAGTGGTGAATGAGGTTCGGAACAGACTGATCGAATTTTTGAACGATATGGATCAGAACGAATCGCAGATATCCAATTTCCTAGGAAAATGGAGACCATATATTTCACTCTGTTGCTGAACATTGAGCTCCACCCTTTATAAGGATAAAGCAGCTGCTCAAGCTTTCAGTCCCTGGAGTAGTTGACCACACCTGACGCCCGGGGAGGACAGCCAAAACACAGTTGTAATTAACCTAGAGTAGAACTCTTTTCCCAACATATTGCTGAATAGGGGAAATTCCCAATTATGGTGAACGTATCTTCATTATGGTAGGACGTAAGGGACCTACACCCCCCTCACGGTTTTTCTTGACAAATGTACAACCTGCTAGACCATCTTTGATTAAGAGGATCAGAGTTGCCTCCCCCTTTTATATAAAGGAGTACGCTTTTGGGTTCTAAAAATCCAAATCTGATCGTAAAGAAACATACCCCAAAATACTAAATTGTGTTTTTTCAATTTCATTCAACTAATTTAATATTTTTTTATAGCTGCAAGTAAATTCTTTTGACTTCGACTAAATCTAACTCATTTTTTCCATGTATTGAAACGACTCAATGAAAAGCCTATCGTGGACATAAATACCTCTAATTTTCATTGGAAATTTATGACCTTGAACTCTACAGAAATTCTCCATCTTCCCACCCATGATACTTTTATGAGTAATGAACGCAAATCAATATTCGCCTACGTAGATATATCCAATTTTGAGTCATAACCGACAAGGTAATAATGATAAGATATTTATTTCGTTTAGCTGTTCAATCGAATTATCCTTGGAGGCGCCTTGAAATATTTCAAATCATTTTTGTGAGAAACGAGTTTTTCCTTTACCTGGCCAAGTTATAACTAGTTATATTTATGAAAATTTCATACACTATAATTCGTCTATGAAATAACATTGTTTAACTACTTAAAACTAACCGGAAAATTAATCAGCATCATTGGAATTCTTATAAAGATATAATTTATATGAACTATTGTTTGTATAACAGAGATTATTTTGGAACACTAATTAGGCGTGAATTCCAAACATTTCAATAATTTCACTTCAACACTCGAGTAAAATTCATTCTGCAGTAATATGCAAGGAAATATATGACAATTTCAATAACTATATGAAGTTGTTCCTTTTGCTCGGACATTCAAAGAAATTTGAATATTGAACATTTTCTTACTCGGTTTTTATAGTGTCATAAAATAATTTATTTTCTCTAAATACTTCATTTATTATTCATTATAGGTATTTATAAATAAAGGCTATTTCAGACATTTTGAAAAATCTTGATTGGGAACTTTTCGTCATGAAATGGCTTAAGGAATCACCTCGAGCAATCTTCCGCACTTGATAATTTACACCCTGTATAATGACCACATCTCATTGATATTTTTTCGAGACGTATCAATATGAATACGAAGTTATATCTGTTTGTACTACATACTATACTTCACCATTCACAGATTGACATGAAACTTTGTGAAGTTGAGTACGTCATTCGCGGATATGTATATCAGAATTGCTTGAAAATGAGTTTGACATGATACATATACAGGGTGTCCACGCGAGATGGGACATTTAAAGTATATGGAGAAAGAAATGACCGATTGGAGATTTTTTTTTTGTTTTCTTGAATGTTATTCGAACTAAGATTTTGTGTTCACGTTAATAGCCGTTCACAGTAACGAAAGTTCACGTTAAAATGAATCTACTGTACCTCAAAACTAAAATAGGAAGTAATTGTCAAACTCTAAGATCATAAATAATTGCTATGGTCTGCATGTAATCAAATTTTTATTCGCGATTTTATCCCAAAAATTACATTTTTTCGCACGAGGACCCTGAAATTCGCAGATTATATGAGCGGAAATCTTTCAAATAATGCGTTTCGATCTCTCCATACGAGACCCATCTCAAAAGTAATTCTGACTTCTCTCGTTTTTCTTCTTTTCTAGTAGGTATTCTCGATTACATCAGTTACTTGTCAAGAAAGTCATCTTCGCCGACTAAATTTCTGCAATAGGTATCTAGAAAATATCCAAAAACTCCCAGACTTTTTTAGATAAGTCATATGAACAGATGAAGTCTGCATCACTAGCGATGGGATATTTAATCGCTTCAATGAACATTTGTGGTCCGATGTAAATCCTCAACGCCATATTGATGTGCAGGATCAAGGAAGATATGGTTTCAATGTGTGGTGTGCACTGAAAGGTAGTCGCCTTTTGGCGTTTGAAATTTTTGATGAAAATTTGAATGGAGCACGTTATGAAGAATTCATCAACAATATCATTGAAGTTTTTCTCGATCAACTTCCGTTAGGACAAAGATCAAATGTTTTTTGTCAACACGATGGTGCCCCTTCCCACCAAACAAGATCCATCACTGATTTGTTGAATTTGAATTTTGAACATAATTGGAACTTGACGCCATAGATTTTTTTCTTTGGGGTCATGTTGAGGAGTCACTCTACAAGAGGAACAGTAACAATTTAGAAGAGTTAAAACAGAATTTCAGGGCATGCCTTGCTTATGTTAGCAATATTCTTATTTACAATGTCTGCCGTAGTGTTTCTCGGCGATGTAATTTATGCATTGAAAACAATGGCAACACTTTTGAATATTTGCGATAAAGTAGTTTCCCCCATTTGTATCGTTAGGACTTTTCGTTTCTGTTAAAGATTTTCGCTTGAGAAAAGTTTAATGTCATAGGTCTTGTTTTTCATAATAATATGTTTTTTACTCACATAACTTTCTGATCATTCTATACGTAGGATGCCTTATAAATTTTGCGCCTCTAAACGCTTCCATCCGACAACTGTGTCGTGTATTTTGACATTTTAAACCCTTAACAGACATGGTGCCAATATTTTGCGTTAACTACGTTATAGGTCCCTGGGATCCTAAATTGTTCAAATGCTAAAATTTTTGTCTTTGTTTAGTTTTGTGAGATTCTTTTTATTGCGATTAAAAGAAAACATGACAAGGTAGAAATTTATTCAATAGTTGCATCCACTGTAACAAATCAACAACGAATAAGTAAAAATAAATTATTCGAAGCGAGAAAATATCTCCCAAAATTGTGTGAATATTAAAAATAATAAAGAGAAAAATTAACGAAAAAATGACATAAATTGAAATTCTAAACTAGAACGTATTCTATGGAATGAATTTTCAATGTGCACTTACTTTCACAAAATTGTCTGCAATACCTAAACATGAAATATATTCAGTAGGTAATTCTAGCTTTTTTATGCAAGTTACACATACTTTTGCACTACACCGTAAGCAAATGGCTCTCTTGCATATTTTGCACTGGTAACTTGTCTTTCTTTTCAGTTTCGGATCCATACATAACACACTTTCCTTGCATTTCTAGGCAGCATATCGGAATCATTTGGAATTTCTGGGACTTTAGTACCTAATACTCTATGAACGCTCTGTCTAAGTTCTCTTGGGAGGCGAATGTTATTTGCCCTTTCTTTCAGAAAAGGTTCATAGAGTTGCTTCGCCAAAACTTTCAGAAATTGCAATCTTGTGTACTGCGTTTTCGAAACGCTTTGGTGGATTAAATAAGCGTTCAGGCCACTCATGTCGATAATACGGAAAAATATTTCGAGCATTTTTCGTCAACTGAGTCCACACCTTCCTTTGTTCCATTGTAATATGAATTGATTTCCAGCAACCCATTTTCAACATCATCTTCTTTGCTATGGTGCATTGATGAAATTAGAACAACAGCCTTATTTCTTTTTTGGGAACCCGAGATATTAGGGCTTTATCATTTGTAAATCCATACAATGTCGATCCAACAGCTCTAGATTTTGAAAGCAAAAACTCCCGAGGGATTTCTCTCTTATTTTTCTTCATAGATCCTACATAATGTTAGTTTATTCTTCAGTAAAATGTCTACGAGTTCAATAGATGAATACCAGTTATCACCAGTAATATTTCTGTTGCTTCCAAATATTGGCTTGCATAAGCGAAGAACTGCTTTTTTCCTCAGGTGTTACATCTTCCAGAGCATCCGTTCCCTTTCCACAGTAAATATACGTATTGTTAACGTAGTACGTTCTTGCATCTGCCAGACATTGAACTTTTATGCCGTATTTTTCTGGTTTTGAAGGAATATACATCTTGAACTTACATAGACTCATGAAACCCACAAGCATTTCATCGAATGTGCAATTTGTTCCAAGTGAAAACGAGTTTTTTCAGAATGTGACACTACTACAGCTGGATTGTCTTGAAGTAATTCCTGTCTTCCTTCCCGAGTATCAAATCGTAGAAACATCAAAAGTACGGAAAACGGCGCGCGGAAGAATACTTCCCTGCCAGTACCATCTGTGGTAGGATTGTCTTGAACTAATTCCAACGTAATAGTGGTCTAACCACCATCACATATAGCCCATGGAGTTGCTTTGGGGCAAGACCCCACTTTTTTCCACAGGTCGTTTGACATGCCCATAGGAAATGTCTAGCCTTGTGTATTGTGTTTTCCAGGTGCGAATTCCACGTGAGTTTGCTATCTAAGGTAATACCCAGATATTTTGCTTCTTCCAAGCAGACGATAGTGACAGCAACAGCGAGTCTTCTGTAAACCCATCGAGGTATCACAGATGTACTAGGTACTTAGGGAAAACATAGTTACTAATCCTTTGCCTCAAACCCTTTTGAATATCAACTTTCAATTACTCTATTTCATCCTATATTAGAATTATGAGGAGAAAACAATAGTACTTAATATAAAAGTTCAGTTAAAAAAACCCTTGCCTCGAAAATTTCCTGCAGTCTAACTGGTGATGAGTCTGTGACTCACTTCTTTGTAATAGAAATTAAAAGGATCGAGTACCTTGAAATGCCATATTTGGGATAATTTTCTCAAAAAGCCCTTACTCCGACCGTGGTAGCTATTTGATATTACATTGCAGAACGTATTAATCATCTTACTTCCACCGCTTGTTATCTCTTTTGTTTTTTGCGCATCTTATAACAATCCAAATTGCACAGATATTCTTGTCGACTGGTACAGTATATTCATTCACTATTCCTCATCTTATTATATCGTCAATACAGTCCATTATCAGTACAACGTTTTATGTATCGTCAAATGTATATATGTGTAAACAAACAGTGTTAAACAAGTGATCAGTCAACAAAAATTACTTACAGTCAGGTAATACTCACTGTAAGACAAATGCTTCAAATCCTCCACTACCACAACTACCACCAGGTTCTTTAAAATGCGCGTAAAGACGCTTTGCCTTCAGGTTCTTTAAAATGCGCGTAAAGACAACGTTGCCTTCAGGATAATTGAAGACTCTCTTGGTTGCTGTCTTCGATTCAAATACGCAGCAGTATTACTTTTACTTTTATTAGTCCATTTGACAACGCGTTTACAAAGTATACCGAATCCAATTTATTAATATATATGTATATACTCGATATAAATCAGATCCGCGAATAAAAAATCTTTAGCCGCGAATACAGAAATTAGGACGCATTTTTCAACCGCGAATACTTTTGAATGAATAATGCGCCAGTAGAATTCACTTTTTTCACATTTTATTAATTTGACAATGCGTTTACAATGTATACCGAATCAAATTTATTTTATACATGTATATACAATTTATAATTGATCAGATCCGCGAAATAAAAATCTTTTGCCGTACAGCCATTTTTCAACCGCGAATACTTTTGAATGAAGTAATGCGCCAGAATAAATATCATCCCATTTTCACATTAGTATTCAATCCATATTCGCATATTGTTTTCGAGTCGATTGATTACAGCCTTTCAAATTTTATGAGAATGAATTTGTTAAAAAATAAGCAACAATGAGAGAAATCCACCGCAGTTTTCATAAGGACATATTGATACAATTACAAAATTTCAGATTTTTGAATTATTGAATTTTCCATCCGCATTTCCAAACTTGAGAAATTCACTATATTTATTATATTTAGTATATTTACAAAATATGTTTTGTATAACATAATCACACATATTTATTAAAATAATTTCGATTAGAGATTTCTAAATATCTGCAATGCAAGCAAATTACAAAATAGAACAGATAATTTCAATTACACATTATTTTATTTTATGTATTTTGTAAATATGTACTGAATATAATAAATGTAATGAATTTCAAGTTTGGAAATGCTGATGGAACACCCTCTTCAATACTGATATCAATCTGTACTTCTGTTAATTCGAAATATATATCAGGTTCAGAGGGTTGTTCAAATATTATATGATAATACCTTTCTGCAAGTGGATCATCCTGTATCGAAGATTTAACTCAAAAGAATAATCGAAGTCAATGAAGTAACCAAATATAGGGTGTCCGATTTAAACATTTATAACTTTGATATGTAGCTTCATTATCGAACACCTTAATCTAGTCGATATTTTCAAATTGTTGTCTTAAAAACAATACAAACTAAGACTTGAAAAATTCTTAAAATCTAAGGGCTACCTTGTATAGTGCTTCAATTTTTTTGAAAACTTATTGGATTATTCTGTTATTGCATTTTATGAAGCCAAAGTCTGATAAAACTCGTTTTCATTTGAGATTTTTATATGGACACTAATACTTATGGTTTGTTTCGATTGAAAATGTATATAAATTTCTATCAAGCAACGACCTGATCAACCAAATCTATATTATGTATCGACGACCTGATCAACCAAATCTATATTATGTATCGTTTTCATGTCCTTATGTGCTCGTCCTGCGGTTCATTTCTCTCCCATATCTTTGTTTATATTTAATTTGCTTTCTCAACATTTTAAATATTTACTGTAGACTACTTACGTGTTTCTTTTTAAATGTGAAAACGTACTACTTCAAGATAATATCACTTATAAGTTTTCTGCAAACTGGGATTTTCTCCATACAATTTCAGCAAAATGATATTAGCATGTCATCCTATATTTATCCAAGGTAAATGACATTAAAACTCGAAAACAATTCTACAGTGCGAATATCAATAAACGAATACTAACTTTAATTGTAATGGGATGATATTTCTATAATTGAACTAGAAGTTTTGGCTCAATCATTAAATTTATATACAGCGTACCTTTTGATCTCTTAGTTAAGAAATATTTATGTCAAATTTATAAAACATAGGACAATCATTTTGTTGAATGTAATCTATCTTTTACAAATAGTTATCGTTTCTCCACTTGGATGGTATTTCGCCGCCTCCTGTAGGAACACACACCCAAATACCATCCAGGATCCTTCGTGGTATACAAGGTGGGCAAATTTCGATGTTTTGGTACTTCAGCTATGTGAAATATTGCGAATAGAGGAAAATGACTCCATCCTTTCCCCGTGTTCTTTTTCGGTAAGAAATTCATTGTTGCAAACAGATTCAAGCTAGCCTTTTTCGTTTTCTAGTTATTTGGAAATTCTTAAAATTCTTGTAATCAATCGAGTGACAATATTTTACTGGAGCATTTTTTATCCAAAAGTATTCGCGGTTGAAAAAATGCGTCCCGATTTCTGTATTCGCGGCTAAAGATTTCTTTATTCGCGGATCTGATCGGTACATCGGTATATACATATGTATTAATAAATTGGATTCGGTATCCCTTGTAAACGCGTTGTCAAATGGACTAATAAAAAAGTAAAGACCTTATTACTGCTACGTATGTTTTTAAACGATATCGCCGCTGCATTGGTTTGGCTTTTGCTTTGACATAAGCCGCCTTCGCCGCGATCGGTGTTTTCGAGAATTTAAACAAACGAAATGTTTGAACAGAGGGACGTTATTACTCAATGCATAAAGTTTATTGTTGAATGCCATTTATTAGACGTTCCGTCCTCTAGTAAAAGCACCTTTGCTCTTTTTATTGTTTAATTTATTCATTCGTTACAAAAGTTGTGATCGATTAATACGTCTTCACCGTTGTCTTTCTAATTTATGATGTGGCGTTGTCATTATGGATTGAAGACAGCAACCAAGAGAGTGCCCATGAGTGGTCCAATTATCATGTTGAAGGCAAAGCGTCTTTACGCGCATTTTATGATGATTTATGAAAATCTATTTCATGAAATACTTCCATA
Source organism: Cryptolaemus montrouzieri (assembly GCA_013387265.2). NCBI lineage: Eukaryota > Metazoa > Arthropoda > Insecta > Coleoptera > Coccinellidae > Cryptolaemus > Cryptolaemus montrouzieri. Next base: position 47,769,210 of record JABFTP020000021.1, read on the forward strand.
TTTACACCCCCACATGTATCAAAGAATTCTTTAACAATTTAATCACTAACATAATCCAAACATTCAATCGATAAGAGTATCATATCACACCTCATTGGAAATTTCTCTTGATGCTCTGAACAAATTTGGTCAACACTTATTGTAAGAGGTCTACACAGGCTGTTCAAGCCTAGGAATTCATTCCGTTAGCTTGCTGGATACAAAGGGTCCATTAATTTAAATTCAAATATTGTATTCTATGCAATTATTCTAATTAAAAAAATGACTAGTAGGCTCGTTTTCACTTGGAACAAATTGCACAGTCGATGAAATGCTTGTGGGTTTCAAGAGTCTATGTAAGTTCAAGATGTATATTCCTTCCAAACCCACCCTAGCAGTTCTTCGCTTATGCAAGCCAATATTTGGAAGCAGCAGAAATATTACTAGTGATAACTGGTATTCATCTATTGAACTTGTAGACATTTTGCTAAAGAATGAACTAACATTATGTAGGATCTATGAAGAAAAATAAAAGAGAAATCCCTCGGGAGTTTCGCTTTCTGAATCTAGAGCTGTTGGATCGACATTGTATGGATTTACAAATGATAATACCCTGATATCTCGGGTGCCAAAAAAAAGGCTGTTGTTTTGATTTCATCAATGCACCACAGCAAAGAAGATGATGTTGAGAATGGGTTGCCGGAAATCAATTCCTATTACAATAGAACAAAGGGAGGTATGCACTCAGTTGACGAAAAATGCTCGAAATATTCTTGTAGCAGGAGAACAAGACGTTGGCCGATGGCCTTATTTTCCCGTATTATAGACATGAGTGGCCTGAACGCTTATATAATCCATCAAAGCGTTTCAAAACGCAGTACACAATATTGCAATTTCTGAAACTTTTGGCGAAGCAACTCTATGAACCTTTTCTGAAATAAAGGGCAAATAACATTCGCCTCCCAATAGAACTTACACAGAGCGTTCATAGAGTACTTAAGTCCCAGAAATTCCAAATGATTCCGATGCGCTGCCTAGAAATGCAAGGATCTATGTGATCCGAAACTGAAAAGAAAGACAAGTTACCTGTGCAGAATATGCAAAAGAGCCAGAATGACCTACTGAATATATTTAATGTTTAGGTATTGCAGAAATTTTTGTGAAAGTACCTGCATATTGAAAATTTATTCCATAGAATACGTTCTAGTTTAGAATTTCAATTTTTCGTTAATTTTTCTCTTCATTATTTTCAATATTCACACAATTTTGGGAGATATTTTTCTCATTGCGAATATTTCATTTTTATTTTTTTGTTGTTGATTTGTTACAGTGGTTGCAACTATTGAATGAATTTCTACTACCTTGTCATGTTTTCTTTGAATCGCAATAAAAAGAATCTCACAAAACTAAACAAAGACAAAAATTTCAGCATTTGAAAAGTTGAGGTCCCAGTGACCTAAAACGTAGTTAACGCAAAATATTGGCACCACGTCGGTTAAGGGTTAAAAAATGTCAAAATACACGACGCAGTTGTCGGATGGGATCTGTCAACAGTAGAAGTTTTAAAGGCGCAAAATTTAAAAGTCAACCTACGTAGAGAATCGATCCAGCAGTTCTAGAGTTATAAATGGCATAACTAACCCGACTTAATTTCTTGTGGGAAGTTAGACATGCATTTGTTGACCCCCGTTTAACTGAAATTAGAATAATACTTTCCTTGAACTATCGATTGTATAAACTTCTTCACCTTGGATATTCGTCTCAAACAACGAGACAGATTGTTCACAATGTTATTGCGGCAACTTCTAATTCGCTCATCGTTTGACACAATGAGCGCGTTTCATGATGATCGCATTTCTAAACTAGGTAATGTGTAGATGGGACATCATTAAGAGAGAAATCAAAGCATGAAATAATCTTTTTTAATAAAATGCCACATAAATTTGAGCGATATTTCAATGAAGAGAATCAAAGTGTCCCAGTTTTCCAGACAAATAACCGTTCAACTCATGTAAATATTTTCTGACCAAACAGAATATATTCGCAATGTTTGTCAACAATGATTAACGTAAAAGTCATGCGAATATTTCCATTATTCATTCCGTTATTGTTCTAATATGAGACTTGCGTAATTTCATTGGGTAAATGGCGAACGTAATCGACTATGAATAGAATTGCAATGTGTAGGACGATGAAGTTTTTACTTTCTTCCGATTAAATTTCAACGCTTTCTCCCAAAATTCAACACTAACAAAATCAATTATTTAGAAATTGACGAACAGCCGTTCTTTTCATATTCTAGTTATTCTTACTCCTTAACAAACGGTCAATTTCTAATACAGTAAACGATATTGTGAACTGAAAACTTGGGGACCGTTCCTACCTACATGTTCACTCCAACGAATGTTTGAATCAACACATTCGCATATTCTTCAATTTGCTTTAGGGATTTACACACATTCAGTGAAAAAATTTCCGGGAATTGGTCAATGAAACACAAAATATTTTTTTCATCCAAATTTGTTGTATCGCCTTCAAAGTAGGCCTCTTCCGAAATAATACATTCAGGCCAACGAATAATTCAATCATCAAAACATTTTTCAAAAGCTTTTTCCGAAATCACTTCAGTTCTCGCCGGGAATTCTGTTTTATGTCTTCTATTTCAAAAAGGAAACCACGAAGACGAAGTTCAATTCCTGAAGAGAATTAATGTATTTTGAAACTAGTCGAGTGGCAACTCGTTTTATGCCCAAACAACCGTTTAAAATGGTACGACTTGATTCGTGAGACTCAGAAAATTCATTGTCTATCTCTCTAAATTTCAAATGACAATTTACTATTTTACATTTACTATTTCCCTCACTTTATCGCGCTATTTTCGCGAAAAGTCCAAACAACTTCAATGTTCTATATAAGGCGCAGATTCGACCTGCTTTGGATCTGCGCCCAAACATTATTTGCGGATGTTGGATAGTGTACGAAAACGAGCTGTGCGCCTCATCGGCCACCCGGAGATCACCCGCGATCTCCAACCGCTGCTTCTCAGAAGACAAGTTGCTGACCTTTCTCTGTTTTACAGATGCTTCCACGGAAGATGCTCCAAGGAGCTGAAAGACCTTGTTCCGGGAAAACTCATGTTTTGCCGCAACACTATGCTGGCAAGGGGTTCTCATCATATGGCGGTACATTTAACGACCCCTCGAACCCCTCTCAATAAGAATTCCTTCGTTTACAGGGCCAGTGAGCTGTGGAACTCGCTTCCGTCCAACATCTTCCCAACATCCTACAATTTGGCCCTCTTCAAGAAGCGAGTAAACAGACACCTCAATTCTTCCCAGGCGCCCATTCATGTGGTGTAACAGGTTCGCCTATTCCTGGGAAGCGCGCATAAAAAAATTAAAATGTCGTACTTCAGTTGAAGATGTTGATGGCCGACCAGAGCGAGGCAAATATATCACCACATCTCAGCCGCTGTTGAATGAATTGTACCACTAATATGCACGTGTTTCTGATGAAGTCGATACACCGTAAACATTTTGTATTATTTTCAACGACACACGAAATTCCAATTGCAATACACAATTTTCGACAATTTTTGTTCGGTATTTTTATCCATTGTAAAAATCGCAACACAACTTGTGAGAACTGACAAAATCGAGCACTGTAAACAAACTAAATGACAGATCTGGTTCAAACTCCTGTTTAAATTAAACAAGATCCAAGAATAAATAATATATGGGAGATGTCAACCCAAATTATTGGGTCCATAATGATTCTAAAACATCTATAGATCATAATCGGCATCACTTGGAAGACTGAACCTGGCCATCGGGGCTATCTCGGTCAAACAGAGAGGGAATTGTTTTGTTGACTTTGAATATTGAAAGGTTTTTTGCGATTATATTTCAAAATTGGCAACCAAGAACAAGGAAGTGATTATGTTTCAGGAGACTCACACTGCCACGGAAGAACATCTCCGCGAAAGAGGAAATATCGCAGGTTATGTACTTTTGATTATCTCCTTAGCCCTTTTTATGGCCTTGCTTGCTATGTAAAATCGTTTCTTAGATTTGTTTAGACATATAAGAGGTATGATTGTTGAAATATTTTTCTGCTGGTTTTCTTTTTCCATTGTTACAGATTCCTGTCCCAAACCTTCCTTTCACACTTATCTTCGTCTGGAAATCATGGGGTGCAAGAGAGATGAATGAAGCGGCTAAGCAGAAAAATCTTTGGTACTCTTTATGTACATACGACACTAATACAACAAATAGACAAGATATTGCTAGTGCAATAGCGACAGGGGAACGAGTTTTTTCCTCGGGTTTTTCCACTCGTTTATTGAATCATATGCAAGATAGTATGGTTTAAGAAAGAGCAGTCACAATTCATTTTTCAAATAACTACATATATATGTATATATATATGCATGGCGGGCAGATTTGGAAACTAGCTCTTGTCAGGAGGGATTATTCATTGATCTACGGATTTTTGAATAATTCGTCTTGTCTCAGATTATATATATATATATATATATATATATATATATATATATATATATATATATATATATATATATATATATATATATATATATATATATATATACATATGTAGTTATTTGAAAAATGAATTGTGACTGCTCTTTCTTAAACACGTTATAAAGTCATCATGCCACTTCCTTCAACATTTTGATGGTTCTTCAATTTTTATAGCTGCAATAGCTTCGGAGTGGGAAATTTTTTGTTGTGATATAATCAAGTCTTCACAGTCACTATCTTCATAAATATCACTCTCCTTGTCTGCTTGCAGATCAGTCTCGTTATTTAAAATGCCTTCATTCAATTTTTCAGCATCTTGCATTGTGCACTCAGAAGGTTAAGCCGACCCAGAACCGGGGTCCATTTTTTTTGTTCATTTGCTAGAACTACCCATATATATCTCGAATTAAATCTGATTGAATTTAATTACAAATTGTGAATACTGTATTGTGTAGATCTAACAGCATAACATTTCAAATAGTTCATCTGAATTCAAAATTACAGTGAAAGGACGGTAATTTGCCAGAATAATTCAATAATTTAATTTTAAATTTTCAATGTAGTGAAATATTACGTATTTTTAAGTAGGTCAAAATCACCCAAAAACGTAAATCCAGTGTAGACGATATTCGACGTTATCACCGGTAGTTATTAAATAACCTTTCGTATTCAAGATCGCAGACATCATCTGGTATTTTCTCAAACAGCAATTCCCACGCCGCGACGAAGGAACGCGTTCTAAATAATTCTGTAACAGGTACTTGAGTACCAAGGGCAGAGGTAGTACGGGGGTAAGCAAGTTACGTTGACCCAACTTATCTAAGATATGCATGAAACGTGCCTCATTAGATAACATGTATCATATCACATACATTTCGCAGAATTAGTCGAGTAAGATAAATCTAACATTATGCACATTTTGTAGATGGAAAATCATTATTGTTTTGGATGTCAAGACTTTCACATTGTCTACTCCTTCAATAGTCAAATAAAGTTTTTTAAAAGACTAAGGTCTTTAGTAAAACTTAAGTGGCGCAGTCGGTAGGATATTCAGCACTATCAATCGACAAAAATCGCGAAAAATAGTGTTCGTTTCAACGATTAACTGAATATCAGAAAATTCGCTAACTTTGGCTTCCAAAAATCGACCAAAGTGAAACCAGTGGCCATCATCGACAGTGAGTCAGAAATCCTCATAGTTAAGAAGATAGTACAGAAGATCATCAGCTTTTGGGAAGAGAAATTATAAGTTAGTACGGAGATTCTGCTGACGAATCTGCTACTTATAATCGCTAAATCTCCCATTGCAGAAAAGAGAAAAACGAAGACATCTATAATGCAAGTTATATTGTAAGTTTTCACATCCTTTATGTTCCAATCCTCATTTTCTCTTAATAGTTATAATAATTCAAGTCTTTTGATATTCATCGATATATAAACATAGCAATAATTGATTTAATATTTTGAACTTAATTTCTATGAGTCAGAATAATTTTAGAGATAGGAGTCCGATTAGAAGGGTTGTAAATATAACACAAGAAATGGCGGTTCCACAACTTCAAAATATCATATTGATTCAATTCCAGAATTTGACGGAAATCCCGCGATTCTTGGTATTTTCATTCAGTCTAGTGAGTACTTGATCAATAATTTTCAGACAGAAATAATCAAGCTAATCCACAAAATGAATTTTTGTTGAGGGCTATAATTAGTAAACTCACAGGTAGAGCACTAAATATTGTAGGAAGTAGGGGTAATTTAGGAAATTGGATAGGTATTAAAATCTGCTTTTACAATTCTTCTCAGATCAGAGAGATGAGAATTGTTTAGTAGGGATATGTTACACATAAGACAAGAAAATAATGAAAGTGCAGTAATATTTGGAAATAGGTGCCAAGATTTACTTAGCTTACTTTTAACGAAAATAAATCTAACAGAAAATAATGCGGAAACTCGTAGGATTAAGAGGGAAATCTATGAGAGTCAAGCTTTGAATGCTTTCCTTAGAGGACTACAGTCAAATTTGCCAATTCGTTTAAGAAACCCTCAAAATTTAGAACAAGCAATTAGTTTCGTAATAGAAGAGGAGAACTTTTCATACGCGAGAAATAATTTAGCTCGACAAGGAAGTCATTCATCAAAATTAGTTTATAAACCAACAAATAACCGACCATTAGTGAATCATTTTAATACTCCGCGAATACCAATCCCCGTTCAATATCCGGTAATAAGTAACCAAAATGCTACACCTGTAAACCCAAATCCACCCCCGCGAACTTTTAATGTAGTCAATCCGACACCTGTGTGGAGACCATTCAATTCATTTTCTAATAATTCACAACGTTTTGCACATAATAGATCTAACCATTTTAGACAACATAGAGCAGAGCCTATGGACACGTCTTCAGGTAACACCAGACGTTCTGTTAGACCACAAGCTCAGGCGCAAAATCCGAACCAACCAAAATTTATTTCAGAAGAACTGTTTCAACAAGAAGTTGATAATAATTTAGATCATGCACCTAATCCCGTTTGTTCTTGTGAACAAAATTATTATTTTGATGAACCATCGGAATATTTAACACAAGAAACAGGTGAAGTAAATAGTTTCGAAGAAACTGAATATTTTGAAGAATATCCAGAAAATTTTCAGCTTGTATCGGAACCAGAGAACCCCTTGATAAATTTAACCAATCTAACTAAGTCCTGTTTGCCATACATAAAAATTCCCGAGTTGAATTGAAATTTATGATAGATACAGGTAGTTCTAAAACATTAATAAGCCCAAAAACAGTTGATAAATTTTATACAAATTTTGTTCAGTATATGCCTTTCACTATTAAAACAGCACATCAGACAAGCTATCACAAATACGTAGCTCGTATTCCTTTGCCCAAAATTTTAAAACGAATGAATATTTTGATTTCCATATATTTGAGTTTAATTCGAATATGACGGATTAATTGGTATGGATTTATTAAAACATTTAGGCGCAAATATTGACTTGAAGAAAATGTATTATATACAAAGCATGGACCAATTCCTATATATTTTGAAAATAAAAATCGTATACTCAATCTTCCAGCCAGAAAACAAAGCGTGGTACGAATTCCAATAAAATCTCAAAATTTACATCAAGGTATCATCGAATACACTAAGTTAGCTGACGGTATCGAAATTCCGCAATGTGTAGTAAAAATTCAAAATCAAGAAGCTTTGCTCACCATTACAAACAGTAACGAAAAAAATACTCAAGTAAGCATCGGACCTCTTGATGTTATCGAAATTTATCCAGCGGATATCGACAACGTAATAGAATCACCAAATGTTTCCAGTATACCAAAAAATTCTACTGTTGATAATTTGTTAAAAGAAAATCTTAAAAATCTTCGTTTAGAACATCTCAACAAAGAAGAATACAACTCAATACGAAAATTATGTTACGAGTACAGGGACGTATTCCATTGCTCCAAAATACCTTTAAGTTTCACGAATATAGTTAAGCACGAAATTAGGATGACAGACGAAACACCCATATTTAGGAAGGCCTACAGAATGCCTGAAGCCCAACAAAGAGAAGTAGAGAATCAAGTAAGTGAACTTTTAAAAAACGATATAATTCAACCATCAAATAGTCCATGGAGCAGTCCAGTCATAGTAGTTCCTAAGAAAATGGATGCTTCTGGAGAAAGGAAATATCGTCTCTGCGTCGACTACAGACAGGTTAACCAAAAGAGTATTGATGATCAATACCCATTACCTAATATCACAGACATATTGGATAAATTGGGGAAATGCAAATATTTCACTACATTAGATTTGGCATCGGGATACCACCAAATAGAGATGCACCCGAGGATGTTCCTAAAACTGCTTTCTCCACACCAAGGGACATTATGAATATAAAAGACTCCCTTTCGGACTTAAAAATGCACCTCGAACGTTTGAAAGAGTAATGGATAACGTATTGAGAGGCATAATGAACGAAGCTTGTGCAGTGTACTTGGACGACATAGTAATTTTTTCTACGTCACTACAAGAGCATATAGAGAAACTAACAAAAGTCTTCGATCGGCTGAGAAAATCAAATTTAAAAATCCAGATGGATAAATGTGAGTTTCTTAAGAAAGAAGTACAATTCTTAGGACACGTCATAACACCTGAGGGACTCAAACCTAATCCAATGAAAATTGATGCCGTGATAAATTACCCAGTTCCAAAGACAGTAACTGAACTGAAAGGATTTCTAGGATTAACGGGATATTATCGAAAATTTATCAAAGATTATGCAGCAATAACAAAACCACTAACAACATGTTTGAAGAAAGGACGAAAATCGAACATTCTAAAGAATATCTTACTGCAGTGAATAGGTGTAAGGAAATACTCACAAACCCACCGATTTTACAATATCCAGACTTCAACCAACCATTTGTGGTGACTACAGATGCTTCTAATATTGCTATTGGAGCAATACTGTCCCAAGGACCAATTGGATCTGACAAACCAATATGCTTCGCTTCAAGAACATTGAATCAATCAGAAGAAAGATATAGCACTATCGAAAAGAACTTTTGGCCATAATATGGGCTGTAAAATATTTCAGACCATACCTATATGGTAGGAAGTTTTTCATTTATACAGATCATCGACCTTTGGTCTGGTTGTCGAAATTAAAAGAGCCAAATTCAAAGTTACAAAGATGGAAAATACGCTTAGAGGAATATGATTACGAATTGGTATACAAGAAGGGTTCAATCAATAAAAATGCGGATGCATTGTCAAGAATCAAACTAAATGCTCTAGAAACGGAATCATTAGCAAACAACGTAGATGATGAAGAAATCGCAAAACTATTAGAGGATGCTACAGAAGCGGAAATGTCGGAATCGGACATGGAAGACTTATTAAAAACACTGGACCCCGAAAATCAAAATGAAAAAAAACGAATAGAAAAACGACGGATGTGCCAACTGTCGGATCAGATACGGGAAAAGACCCACTATATCAGGATAAAGGAATCTCAGAAATGGATGTAGATGAACAAACTATACATTCGTCTAACTCAACAACTGAAGACTCATCCCTATAAAGATATCGAGTGATGTAATTGATTCAAAACCAAATCAATATTTCATTCACGAAGTTTACAACAATCCAAAACCTGTAAAGAAAGAAACAATAGGGAAAATTCAAAGATTCCACGCAAGTTAGTAGAGATAACAATGCGAATGAAATCAAGAAGTTTCTGAAAGAATACACCGCGGATAAGAAGAGATATTATTTCCATTTTACATCGGAGAATTTGTTTAAAACATTCAGTACAGTAGTAAATAACATATTTAACAGGGACGGACCTGAAATTATTTATTGTACTGAACGAAGAGAATTCTCGAAGATGGAGATCTCATAAAAGAAGCTATACAAAATCAACATGAAGGAAAGACGAATCACCGAGGGTAACGGAAACACTTCGACAACTTCAAAGAAAATATTATTTTCCACTTATGCAAGAACACGTTGCAAATTACATCGCAAATTGTGAAATATGTAAACGGAGCAAATACGAACGTAATCCACCAAGAATAGAGATGATGTTAACGGACACGCCTTATAAACCTTTTGAAAAAATTCATTTAGATATTTTTACCCTAGAAAATACGAAATTTTAACAGTTGTAGATGCTTTCACTAAATTAGGTCAGGCAATAGAAGTAAAATCTAAAAATGCTGTTGATATATTCCAGGGCTTACTACAATACTTCTGTTTTATGGAACCCCGGTTTTCATTAGTTCAGACCAGGGAATGGAGTTTTTGGGCATGTAGTCAAAGAGTTATTAGAGACACATAAAATAAAAGTACATTTCACTACACCTAACCACCCAGACTCAAACGGAATTATCGAAAGATTTCACTCAACGATCTCAGAACATTGTCGAATTCTTAGAATCAAATTCAAAGATCCAATAAGTACAATAATGAAATATGCAATCATAGCTACAATAATACTATTCATTCCGCTACAAAACTCACTCCATTCGAATTGACTTTCGGTCATACAAAATTAAGGATCCTCTTGACATTTTGTATGAGAAACAAATGTATAGCGATTACTTACAAAAACACAAAGAACAATTAGCACTTCTTTATGATAAAATAAACGAAAATTTAACATCAATTAAAGCCAGTGTAGTTGATAAAGTGAATCGCAGCGCCAATAATCCTTTTATTGAAGGGCAGACAGTATACGAGAAAAGTTACAAATATGCCTGTAACAAGACCGGTGAAAAATTCAACGGACCATTCACTATAACCAAGTTATTACCTGGAAATAAAGCACTCATTCAAAAACTAGGTGGTAACAAATCAAAACAAAATATAGGCCGAACAGTACATTTAAAAATTTAAGACAACCCATTGTTCCAGGCCCATCACCTCGAATCCTCGCCGCAGCCGGTCTGCTCACCAAATGTTCCGAAATAAACCTCACGGAAATAAAAGACAATCCAGGAATGTTGCCATTAAAATTGGGAACAAACAAAAATGTTATTAAGTATTGGACACTAATCCAAATATTTGATTTAACTAATTTAAGTATTGAATTCAATAAGTTAGCTTCTAGTTATCATAAAATAAACACTTCTTTCCATAATTCAACTTACGGACTAAGTTATATAAGGAAAATTCATAATTATAAATACGTATTGGAATACAAAATTGAAGACACTATTCAAAATTTGATCAAATAATCATAAAAACCGAATCAAGGACGAAGAGAGGTTTGATCAACGGTTTGGGTACCATTTGGAAGTCAATCACTGGCAACCTTGACCAAAATGATGCGGACAAATACGAAGCAGCTATAGAACAGCTCAAGAACAATCAACAAAAGTTCATTGGTGTAGGTAACTCCCAAATTAGCCTCACAGAGAAAGCAATAAATGCATTTAACAACTCTATGAGTAAACTTCAACATAACCAAGTACTCCTAGAAAACAGAATTAACCAGATAAATTCGTGGGCAAAAACATCTGAAATGGATTCATGGGACGATTTCAAATTTATTATTCTAAATGCCGTTTTCACTCACTTGACAACAGCTGTTGATATCATAAATCAAATACTAAGCAACATCGAAATTGCTATTTCTTTTGCACATTTGAAAGTTTTGCACCCCTCTATAATTTCTCACACGGAATTAAAGAATGAACTAAATAAAATTCGAACGCAATTAGTTAACTGTCGCTTGCCGTTTCCGCTCAGTAATAAAGGAATCATACAATATTATGCTAACACAAAAGTCAGGGATATATTATCAAAAATCAAGTAAAATTTATCTTAGAAATTCCAATTGTAGACTTGAACGACTATAATTATTTTGAACTATATCCTCTTCCCATTTCCACCGAGAATTCCTTCAAAGTAATCATTCCTAAAGCAAGATTCCTGTCCCTAAGTGAAAACCAATATACCCTTACGGATGAGCCGTGCAGAGATGTATCCCAAATGAATTTTCTATGTGAAGAAACAATGCTTCCAATCACACAAGATAATCCATGTGAAGTTGATCTGGTTAGTTTCAACAACAACTACAAGAACTGCAAACCACTAATCACCAAATTAAAGCAGCTCAAGATTCAAAAATTAACAAGCAACTATTGGATGGTGATAGCAACTAACGCAACAACTGCAGCCGTTAAATGTGACAAAAATGATGAAAAATCGTATTACACGGAACGTATGTTATATCTCTGCCAGCAACATGTGATCTGAAAGTGAACAATTACGTGTTGAAAAATGTGCGCGACAGTGTACCGCTCATTAAATCTATCAGTTTACCAAACATTAAAATTTCAAATCAATTTGACAAAGGTCAAACCTCAAGCAAGGCTATAGTCCCACTGCATTTGGACACTATAAATTTAAATAATTTGAAAACTGTGAAATTACAACTCGATCACACAAAAATGAAATTGAATCAATTCAAAACCCAAAATTTCATTATAATAATATTAGTTTGTATACTATATTGATTTATATTATAATTTTTACTTTCTTATTTTATATAATTTTAAACAAATGTTTCTGCCTAAGAGCAAAAAAGGTGGCAATATACAAAATCCTTTAACTGAAATTCAATTAAAAATTAAGGTATAGAAACCCTAATTTTTCTCCTAGGAAGGGAAGAGTTACGTTGACCCAACTTATCTAAGATATGCATGAAACGTGCCTCATTAGATAACATGTATCATATCACATACATTTCGCAGAATTAGTCGAGTAAGATAAATCTAACATTATGCACATTTTGTAGATGGAAAATCATTATTGTTTTGGATGTCAAGACTTTCACATTGTCTTCTCCTTCAATAGTCAAATAAAGTTTTTTAAAAGACTAAGGTCTTTTAGTAAAACTTAAGTAGCACTTCTGAGCAATGCTGATATAAGGGCCGCGATCGCGACGTTAGGGGCAGTTATTTTTCTTTATATATGGAGTTATTCAGTTATTAATTTTTAAATACCTGTGAATGCACTCTTTCGCGTGAATCAGAATTAAAAATAAAGTTATTTAATCATACGTAACGTGAGTCCAGAAAGATGGAAGACGCAGACTGTTCCTCCACGAGAAGCCAGACAAGGGACGAAGAATTACAATTCCCATTGTCCCACGGGGGACAGGTGATTTTTCTTCAATATTTCTGTTCATTTCTGTTCACTATTCAATTTTCACTAATATTTTTGAAATATATGCTACGTAATTTCTTAAAACTTTGAGGGCGAGTTGAAATTATCACTTCTCAAATTCCAAATTACTTTCACATTTTTTTTTCTTCTCAAATGATCTATTTGAACTGCACTGACATTATCTGATATTTATTTTGGGGAATTATTTTCATAACGTGGCAAAATTTCGGAATGTACTGAAATTATTTTATATTGACTTTCATAGTAGTTTTTCTAACTTTTATAACTTGACAAATTATTTGAAGTGTACTCAAATTCTTTAATATTGATTTCAACATTTGTTTACCTAACTTGCAACATTATTGAAGCAATGTTGAGATTGTATACTGATTCCAATAACTTGGTAACTATTTGAATTTGAAATGTTATGAAGTTTAATATTGATTCAAAACTTTACTTTTATAACTCAGAAAATTGATTTGATTGAAATGTTACTAAACTATTTATATTAATCCAAATCTTTTGTTTCATAACTTGATGAATGATTCATTGGAATGTGAGGAACATTTAATAGTGATTCTTATCTTTGCTTCTATGAATGGTCAATTATCTTTTAAAATATCATAATCCGTTCATTCAATATTTATATTTATCTGATTTTATAGCTTAGCTGAACGTTTACTTGAACTGTAAAGAAAATATTAATATTATTCATTGTAATCGAGTCCAACTATAGGGAAGGTTCTTACTCTAAAATATTGATTTGATGTCCCATACTCTTAAGATCAATAAGAGAACTTTCCCTGTAATAATCGCTTTCGACGAATTATAATCTGTCTCATTAGTATAAAGAAATGGCTTTAGGGACGATGCGCATGTATGAACCCACAGACATTGAGGCTTGTATGCTCAATTTGTATGAAAGTTCCGGAGAATGTCTGAGTTGGTGGAATGTATGTGACGTTTGTGGCACATACAGGTGTCAGTCAGTGACATAATATGGTCCGTTGGCGCTCAGTTGAGCAAAAAGGGCACCTACGGCTTACGGGCCTACATCTAGTTCCATATATAAGTAGTAATACTATACGAATTATTGAATTCGATTGGGGATATGATGCTCGTCTCCTACGCAGAGTTACCTGGGTTCAATCCCCACAGAGTCGGTGCGATTTTTCGGATTCTGGAAATCGCTTGAGTGTCCATCTTTCGGAGCAGATGTAAAGCTGTCGGTCCTGTCTAACAGAGATGTGTTGGACATTAAAGATCCCTTCCCTCGACACGAGAGGGGTTCGGCAAAATTCCCGGGTTAGTGAGGTGACAGAATTCTCTGGTGTGTCATTAGCCGAAAGGCAGAAATAGAACACGTTAAAGGAAAAACAAACAAACAACACTTGCAAGATGTCAGCTGTGGACGTGTTCCTTAGAATTTTAAAATTAAATCTCAGAGTTCGGAGTATCAGGGCAATGACCTTTTCATAAAGCATATCATTTTACTAAAACCCTGAGAGAGGGTCAGTTACCACTAATAATGTGGGTGAGGGCCGATTAGGCCTGTCTATAATAATCTTATATCCAAATTCCACTCAAAATATGGGTGAGGGCCGAAAGCCTGTTTACAATAATTAAATATTCCAACTTCCACTCGTAATATGCTATGAGGGCCGATTAGGTCTGTCTATAATATCCCCATTTCCACACAAAACATTGGTGAGGGCAAATTAGGCCTGTATCTAAATGACCTGATATTTCATTAAATTTATTCAAAGACGCCAAAGAATGCAAGGATAAGAATTCAATACTAATGTTGCAAATATTAAATAGACATTGTCACCGAATCTGGTTTTTGTGTTTCAAATTTCCTTACCTATGGTTTAAGCGACGAAGAATTGGTCGTATCACATCGAACCTCACATAAAAGAATTTGTATAGGTTACTACAAATACAAAACACAACAAAAAGAAAGGGGTCCTATTTTATAAAAAGAACTTCAAGGCAAGTTCAAGTACTAGACGATCACATGGCTTTTCATTTGACCGATCTCATTCGGTCTCAGGTGAAATTAATGTGGGGAAGATAATAAGATAATTCAGGTATTGCAATTTACACAAGAGCGATGTATTTTGCATCGTCTTTTATAGACCGGGGTTGGGGTTGTTTCGATGTGCAAGGGCATGTAATAAGTCAAAAGTATAATGACTATGACGAATTGAACTATGTATTATACTATTACAAGAGATTCATTGAAAATCAGGATTGCAATTTCGGTCTCTCGACATCTTCAGCTGACAACAAGTACTGAACTAAAGTGGAAAATACATACATCCATAAACAGGTAATAAACTAATTATGATAAAAACAGAATTATTTTAAGATATCAAATATGGAAGAATAAGCAGGGCCACACTAGTCGTTCAGAAGATCCTATTATATGAAATCAAATTTAATGAAAATAATCAATGTAGGTATTCAAATGTATTTTCATTATTTTTTATTCATAATTCGCAACGGTTGAGGATACTCAGATAAGCATTGGAAATTTGTATATTGATAACCAAAGCAATACAAGATAACTGAAATTTTGTTTCAAATCTTCTATGTAACCGCTCCTTGATTCTCTCCTCAAATGAAAAAGTTCAGCGACGACAAATCTGGGGAACAGGCAGACCATTGTACTGGGCTCCTAGTTCCAACCCAATTATTGCCAAATCGTCAAGTCGAGTTGAATTAGCAACGGCCTTAAATTAGTAAGAAAAGACTCCATCATGTTGAAATAGATATTTCTTCTTTCAGCCAGCGACAGTTCATCAAAATATACATCGATAATGTTGTTATTTACAATTCTTATTATATAATTTACCACGAAGGTTTTCATCAAAAATCACATACGCTAATACGCGATTATCTTTCAATGCACACCATACATTGAACTCATATAGGCCTTGACGTCGAATATTAATATGGCGATATGGGTTTATATCCGACCGCCAATATTCATTTTGCAATTGAATATTCCATCACTACTGATGTGAACTTCATCAATTTATATTATTCGTCGGAGGAACTGCGGATTTCCTTTACATTTCTGTTGATGTTGGAAATCTCCTGTCTGCAAACGCTGGGATATTCTCATTCTATAAGGTTTATATCTATTTTTCTAAATGCTCGACTCTCAGATATCCCTGTTTCAATTTCAACTGCCAACTCGAAATCGATGATTTAGTTATTATACTGCTTATTGCATCAATTGCATCAATTGTTAATTAAATATTCTCCATCAACTACTTCATATGTTTTCTTTGGCACTTATCATTGAATATACTTTAATGAAGTTGTCGCCTCGCTGGAAAAAGATCCAAATAAGCAGCATCTGCAGCAATCGCATCATCATTATTTGCATATAACATTGAATCAAAATTTTCGTACGATTTTCGTCGCTTCGTTATTACAAACGAAACTATATTCACAATAACTGTAACTTGTTGAAAAAGCATTGAATAATTTATCAGAATTGTCATTGCAAGAATTAATTTTCGAACTTCAAATGAGAGCAGAGGACATACTCAAGCTATTTCAATAATTCCGAGTGAATTCTGTGAATGGAGTTATTACATGAAATTTAGGGGAAAAGTTATACAATTTTCGGTTTTTCTTGAAAACACGTCCTGGATGAAGAAATGGGGTGCACGTGTGATATATTCTTGAAAAAAAACTCTACTCATCAAAATCAAAGTTACCTATGGCTCATATTTAAAAAACAAGCAAGTTTGCATTTTACTTAAAAACCGTTGAACAAGGAAGAATTTCTACACTTAGTTCGGTTCTAAATAAAAAGGTACCTGCAGAATGTCAAAACCATTTTAACATTTTATGACATTTGTCATAGTTTTCGAACGACTGTCGAAATTTTTTTGCAAATTTTTCTTTATATTAAACAAGTTCCACGAAGAAATAATAAATGGGCGATGTCAACCCAGATTATTGGGTCCATAATGTTTCTAAAACATCTATAGATCATAATCGGCATCACTTGGAAAACTGAACCTGGCCATCGGGGCCCTCTCGGTCAAACAGAGAAGAAATTTGTGAAGATATCGAAGGTTATGTACTTTTTCTTATCTCCTTAGTCCCTTTCATGACCTTGCTTGTTATGTGAAATCTTTTCTTAGATTTGTTTAGGCATATAAGAAGTTTGATTGTTGAAATATTTTTCTGCCGTTTTTCTTTTTCCATTGTTACAGATTGACACACCAGAGAATTCTGTCACCTCACTAACCCAGGAATTTTGCCGAACCCCTCTCGTTTCGAAGGAAGGTATCTTCAATGTTCAACACATCTGTTAGATAGGACCGACGGCTTTACATCTCCTCCGAAAGATGGACGCCCAAGCGATTCCCAGAATCCGAAAAATCGCACCGACTTTGTGGGGATTGAACCCAGATAATTCTGCGCAGAGAACGAGCGACCTAACCTCCACGCCACCGAGCCGGTTTATAATCAAATATTACTCATCAAAATTACTGATTTGATATTCCCCAATATTAGAGATTTTTAAGTAGTTCTCAATTATGCAGTAGTACCCAATATTAATTTCTAATATGTACTTTACCTGTTCTGCATTCACCATTGAGAGAAAATCATATGTTATTCAGAATGTGAGGATTACTGTTAATATTTTCACTTCAAATTTCATAAATCTGCTATTGGGATCGTCTTCGTTTATTTCATGAACTAGTTTCACTTTATAAGGGTGAACTTGGTGATTTTTCACGATCCTGTAAACTGTTGAAAATGATATACTGGACAAACATGATAATTTTCTGATGGACGTACTGATTTCTATTTGCAAGTGGCCCAGAACTGCCAATTCAGTTGTTTCATTCCGTATAGGCCAATGTTGATCTTCCTGTTTTTCGTTAACCACCAAAACTGTAGTCAAGAAATCATTCATCAAGTATAAATCTACCTGTTTTCCTGGACGGTTTACACAGAAAATCCTTGTCGTTTCTCTAGCACAATTATTATTTCGATAACAAATAGAAACAATTGCGAGAAGAAAAGAAAAAGGGGAAACGATTTATCATAATCAGATGGTTGTGATGAAAACAATTATCCGTTTCCTACAAAATACTGATGATTATCAATATCTCAAATTATTACATTTTCATGTGAATTAAATACATGGAAGTGATGAGCCCTAAAATCGTTACTTGAGAGTGATAGCGAAAAATACCTTTTTTCCTACTAATGAATTTTGATATTTTCTTGAGAATTACAAGCCTAGAATAGAATCGTGAATCGAGAATTACAATTTGTAGGAGATCGATTTAACATGCTCCGAAGTTGGTTTTTCGGTTTTCTTCTTGACGCATATGGGTTTCAAATTTTCGTTGGAATATAAATTTTTGTAGTGTTTGCACTTTATGTGTAATGATCATAATGAGAGTATTTTCGAAAAATTGAGGAAAATACCTTTCCAAAGATATGTCACTTGACCCTCTTCCACTATAATGAAATTTGACTTGAGTGGTACTGATAGCAGGAGTTGATCCTACATGCTCAGAACCAAATCAGAAATTGATCATTCACGAATCAAACTTTGTCATATGAAATCAGCACGTTCGATAGCAAAAAAAGAATTTGAAACATTCGGCCTTATCGTGCTTTTTGCATTTATTGCGCCACATGACATAGTAACTAGCAACTAAAACCAACTTTTGTAATGGCTCCAACTAAGGTGAAAACTTGACAGACCAAAAAATACGTCGACTATTCATGACATCGACTGCAGTGTCGTAGAAGATTTGAAGAGATAATCGTGAACATTTTATGCGGTCAGAGTTTGATGTGTAATACTTGCAAAAATGACTCTAGAATTCCACTTGAAATAATAATTACGTATAATATTCGAACACTTGTTTCATGAAAATACGGTGGGTTCTAGTGAAAAGAATTTCAATAATCCTTGTTATTTTTATGCACATATACAATATAAAATTGAATGAACTTTTCCATCTTGAACAGTGATATTTTTTACTTAGTAATATGTCAATTACTTATCACTTAGTAACGTCCGAATCTATTTCATTCTTTATTTTCAAATGTGATGAAAACTCGAATCATACTGCATGTCTTTATGTTTTCTTGATAATACCACAACAATTTAGGAAGTTTAAAAGAGTGAAGGAAAATTTAAGAAGTTACAGAACGTGAATTCAATGGAAATTAAGCATTGGATGTGCGTTTACAATAAACTACAAAAACGTCAGTTAGAGTAATATGAAATTATCAGTATAGACCTCACAAAATGTCGAGCAACCATAAGTTCAAAACTATGATTGCATAGAAAGTTCTGGCTCTAGAAAACGTTGATCTCATTCGCAGACTTCAATTTTGTGATTTTTATTTAAACGCACTACAACAAAATCACAATTTTTGAAGAAAAATTATATGGACTGATAAATGTTCATTTACCAATAATGACATTTTCAACCACAATAACCATCAAAACTGGAAACAAAAAAACTCGGGATATGTAGTAGAAAACAAATTTTAGGTTCATATATCACAGATGGAAGAGTTAAGGACAATAATGTATTAACTCAATACATTGGCCACCTACTCGCTAGTGGAATTGATGAGAGTATAATTCCAACAAAATGATGCCCCCCACACATAATACGAATTTGAATACTAATTGGTAAAAGGCTACATTTAGATAAAGATGGATAGGAAAAGACACTCATTTTATTTTTGATACAATAGATGGAATATCGGTGTATTCCACAAACAGGAGACAATTTTGAACAATATTTATACCCAATTATTGAAACAGTCATTAGTTGTTCTGTTTTTATTTTTTTTTCGTAAAGAATCGAAAAATTTAGTAGTTTTATTGAATCTTCAGATATACTCTTCATGCAAAATGAACATAAAGTTCTAATTCGAATTTCTCAGAGTTTATTTATTATTCTGCAAAAGGCAACTAAATTGACTTTATTTTTTTTAACTGTATTCACAATACAGAAACTATTTTGAAAATTGTTTTCAAATTAACACTATGCTACTGAAGTGTAACAGAAGATAAACACTAAATATATGTGAAGATGTCAAGATATCAACTGCATTTTGAGAAGAAATCAACACATGACCAACTACAATTTGATATTTCTCTCAAGAACATAATTCCTCCCAAATAAATTTCAAGTAAATTTGCCTTTACAAATAGCTTAATGTAAAATAGTTAAAAAGTAATCTTTCTCATTTCAAATATTAAAGCATCTACCTTCATAATATGGAAATTTACATTTTTGAAAATAAAGTCAAGGAAACAAAAGTTCTTTTGCAATTTCATCATAGCTAGACAATAACACAATATATTCAAAGACCAAAGTACAGACCGAAATATCAGAAAAAACAGAGAAAAGAAGGAATGAAATACCTAATATAAGAATAAAACCAACAAGACAATGAGAATACATAACATATAATGGGAAGGACCATAACAATTTTCAGAATCAATGAACACATCCAACTGAAAAAACAGACCACATCGAAATTAAATCATTTTAGCAGAAATAAGTTCAATTATGATTTCATTATTTTGTTTCATGTCACTTCTGAAACATATTTAACACTCAGCACAGCTAAAAGATCTATGTTGAGAATTTGTAACCTTTGGTATTCAATAATTAATAGAACTTATGGCGCATCAAAATTAATTTTAATTTTTGACACAGCTTAGTTTCACTAAGACAATGTATATGTCATCATGATATCCCTAACATAGTAAACAAAACATGTATCTGGATTTGTGAAATGAAGTTTTGCTAATCATAACTTTTGTTAACATTAAACAATTTCAGTTCAATTGCTTACATTTGAGTATACGAAAAATAACCACAAAACTTGAGGTTTTATTGAACCCACCGAGCTAACAAAATTTTAACAATTGATATATTATCCAATTTCAATAATTAATTTCTTACCTTCATAGTAGCATGATTGAGCATTTCTTGCCAGGCATTATCAAACTGCCACTCATGTTGATTACTCATAAAACGTTGTTCTGCTAAGGCAACGGTTTCTTTAGCTGCTGCATGAATTTCTGAAGAAAACAACCAGAAATAAACACTAGAATATATATAATAATTGCAATTCATTTACCATTTGCTTTTCTAAAAGCAACAGCAGCTTTTTGACATTCTACTTGAGCACGTTTAGCAACTTCAGCAGCTTCATAATAAGGTCGAGCTCTTTCTATACAACTACCAAGCTTCTTTAAAAGTAATTTCAATCTTCTTGTTGATTCATTGAGCAGCATTCGAAAAGTTGTATTCGCCTCCTGGAATTAAAAGAATATTAAAGTTAATTTCCCAAAAACAAGAAAGTTATAAGTAATTCAGACCTCTTAAATACTATATTCTTTACTCACGTCATATTCAATCTCCAATTTATTGATCTCATCAGTTGTTGTATTTAATTTTTCCAAAGCAACTTGTATTCGAGGATCAAGGGTATCTTCCCCATCGCAATTTTCCCTATCTTCCATATTCTAATCCATGGAGCTCGAACTATTTAGACACTCTATTCGGCATTCGATTTCAACTGTTACAAGTAGAATTATAGACTATTCACCTGTGACATCTAGTTTATTTTTAATTTTTGTTCAGTTGACAAATCCACAAATCACAGAAAATTCAAACCCGGAACGGGTTCGAAGCTTTCTTACATTTTCTGGTAATTTTTAGAAACGTATTATTCAATATTAGAGAATATCTGCGATAAATCAAAACACTAATTATACAATAAACAAAACTATCTCGTTCATGCGTCAGGCACGGTTCCACAACACTACAACATAGAATTATATATGAAATTCGACCATTGACCATTGACTGTTCGTAATGTCAAGTTTATAACAATGTTGCCAGATGGATACTGGTCTGGTACCCGAACCTCACCTGGTATGATAGCCTGGTTGCCATGGTTTTAACCATGTACGAGGACTATCCAGCGAGTCTTTCATACAGTAAAGAAAGAAGACAGATCCCAAATGAATCATGCAAACTGAATTTCAGCCTGATGTAAGAACAATGGAAACAATTTTATTATTATACCATTTCTTTTTAAACTCAACTCTATCCATCTTAATATAAATTCGATTCTAAAGGTTTACAGCACGTTTACGTTTTGAGTTGACTTCGTACAATGTTAAAATGTATTCAGTTTCCCATCCACTAATATCAACAGGCGCTAGGAGCACCTGCCCAGATGGGTCATATAATACAACAATACTGAGATAGCGGTACCACGGTTCTGACTGGTACTGTGATAAATAATGAAAGAATATCTCCTTTCTAACAGGTTCCACTCTCGATTTTAAAAAATTGAATGAAGCTGTGCAGCTTATCTATACTACAGTTGCCGTTATAATAAGAAAGAAGCTTGTCGATAGTTAATTTTAAATGCCTTTAATCCATTAGAAGAACTAATTCAAAAGATTATTAAAATGTAAATATTTTCGTACTAAGTAGAGTTAGAAATGGTATTATTTCAATTCATATATTGCACAATATACTCCTTTCATAATTATATCATATATGTCCTTTATTTTAATGATTTTGCGCATATTTTACATCAATAAAAAGTTTTAGCCTCAATATAGATTAATGCCAACATTTACGTATAGTTAAGGAAAAAAGAACTATGCAGGTCAAATTGAATTATCACATACAATATCACAATATTTAATTAATGATATCTGGTATAATTTATAGATATGGTCAGAGATACCTACTATGAAAACTTTCCTCTTTCTTTACAACTCTTTAATTTCATCCATAACTTGAATTCGAAAATGGAAAATATTATAGTATATTTATCAGGTATATTAGGCATGAATACGTTCGTAGACACTAAAAGAAAATGAATGTGTTAATTTTTTTGATAGTGAACAGTGTCCCAACTTTGATGGTTTTGTGGGTCAGCTATGATACATTGTAATCTCAATTTTCGAGAAAACCTCATTGGCGTGTTTCCGGAATTTACGAAATTTTGGTGAATGACCATATTTTAGGTACTCATAAAGTTACATGAAAAACATTTTCACATTCTTAAGGCACCTTTTTGAATAGAATCAAGGGATGCATTTGAAGAATTCTTTTGCCTAACGGTTTTCGAGCTACAAGGTAAACTTGTGTTTTTAATACAAACCATACGCGAAATTGGTCGCATTGAGTAAAGTATTTTTTTTATATCATATATAATATGATAATAATATTATTTTGATGAATTTTTCAAAAAATGAAAAGTCATTTCTAACCGAAACATGTTATAAGATGGGAATCTTGCCATTCGCAAAATAATTCTCTATGGTAATATTAGTATATCTATGAACATGGAGAGATCACAGAATAATTCCGAAGAACTATCGATGCGGAATAGGTGAAGATGAAAATCACAAAAAACGTTTTCGATTTGTTAGCAAGATTTCGTGATATCAAGAAAGAATTCCGTAGTATTAAAATAACAAAAAATATAATATAATTTCTTGTTATATTGAAAGTGGAAACAATGATGTCTTCACGTTTCTTGCGAGAACCATGAAATAATGAAAACCAGTTTCGAGAACGTTCACTGAAAAACAAAAATCTGACGCATTCTTGGAATTTCGTTTTCGAAAATGTTTCAAAATGTTGAAAACTACAAACTTCGAGATAAATTTTTAATCCGGAAACTTCCGAGATAAAACAAAAGTGCAACTTCCTCATTCCATCTGTTAACCACTAGAAATTTTATCATTTGAAAAATTCAGTTCAAGAATATATGGCTTTTCTGTGTTGAATTGTTGAATTCAAAATGAAGATTAATGAATATCCCAGTTTCAAAGAAAATTCTCGGATTTTCCTCCCAAATTCACTATACATAATCTGCATCCTCTTCTGACCGAATTTACAGGATTTAGTAGTTGCATTCCTTGAATTTCGTCAATGGCATCCAGGAATCTGTTAACCAAATCATCCCTACTAAATTTCTTGACTAAACCACATATGAAAAACTCTAATCTAATATGAAAAACACCTCGTGCCTATCCAGTGATCTCCAAAAATGTTGTTCAATGTTTCTACCTTCCTGTAGAAACCATTATGTTTCGAGATCTGCAATCGAAACATTTTCCAAATATGACAAAACATTCAAATACGTGTTACGTTTACGGATTTCTCAAAAGTACACTGCCCAACAATTGCCTACCACGCATTAAAGTCAAAGCGAACTTGGCGATTTCTCTCATGGAAAAAATGGTGATTTTCATCTGACCAATGACGTAGATTATTTCTGTTAAAGAGACTATCACTGGTTATCCTAACCTCATAGCTCAAAATAACGTTTCTTGAAAAATCTGCATTTTCAAGGCATTTTCCTTCGAACCATCCATGTTAATTAATTCGCCACTCGGAATCGCAAGAAAAGTGTTGGTGATTCAATCTCATCCTATATGGTTCAAACTTGTTTTCTTTATTATACCCTGATTGTAGCTTTTCGAAACACCAGTTACATCGGCCATTTCTCTCGTCGATGTTTCAGGATTTTAAACTACTGTTGCAATTACGTTCGTTTCAGTTTCTTCATTATTTTCTTTAACATATTATTTGACCCTATGCATTTTGAAAGATCCGAAGGTTCGCAAAATATTTTCCAACCTTTTCAAAATACGTTTTTCAGGCTGGGGTCGCTCCGGGAACCGCTTCTGATGAAGATAACCAGCAGCTTCACTAATATTTCTGCTTTCAATTAAACAAGAAATTCAATTCAATTCATTTATTGTTCATTCATTTACAAAATACTCAGTGAGAAGTGATAACAATAAATTTGACCCATCAAAAATACATGGGGAGTCATAAAATGAAAATATAATATAAAAGGAACTAAAGTGTAAAAAAAAAACATTTATATCACACAAATTTCGCTGAAAACAATCTTATAAATTATCGTTAAAATGTTCCGTGAGGGAGTAATAGGCTTTTATCATAAGGATATTCTTTACCTCTTTCTTGAGTGTGTTCTTTTTCATATGTTTGTATTTGTTAGGAAGCTTATTAAATATTTTGAGGGCAGTATAATTTACGCTTAGTTGAGATGCGTTCACTCTGTAGGGAATTTGGTATTACTCTGCATTTCTAGTGAGCTAGGTATGATTTGCATTATTTCTCTGTAATGTCGCTTCAGAATCTTTGATGAAAAGTATGCTGGCAAGTATAAATAAGGATGGCAGAGTGAGTATGTCTTCTCTCTTGAATAGCTCTCCACAGCTATCAGTTTTTCTGGCACCATTGAGAATGCTCTCTGCATATTTCTGCTTGATAAAAATTCTGTCACTTCCATGATGGTTTCCCCAAAATATAATGCCATATGTTATGAAGCTGTCGAAACATGCGAAGTAGGTTGTTTTTGCTGAAGATGGTCCAGCAATCTGTTTTATTCTTCTTATTGCGAAAATAGCCCCTGACAGCGTACATGCTAGGTCCTCTATGCGGCGTCCAAAACATAAGTCTGGTTCCACCAATATTCCTAAGAATTTAAGATGTTCATTACTTTGCGGTTTTCTTTGAAATATGAGTTCCTGTGTCTTCTCAGCATTCGTCTTCAGCTTGTTTGTGTCAAACCATAACTTTGCTTGTCTCAGCGTCTTTTGAGATTGTGTGAATGTGATGTCATTGGCGTAGAGGATTGGGCCATCGGCCTTTACATTTACCGGAAGGTCGTTTACGTATAGGATGAATAAAAAGGGTCCCTGTGGCACTCCACTGTCAACTCTTCGCCATTGAGAAGTTGCACCCTAGAAACAGATCTGCTGAAACCTATAACTTATGTAGCTCTTCAGAAGCTGTAACGACACTCTCCTGACACCAAGAAACTCAGATTTTATAAGCATAGCGTGGTGAATGATGCTGTCGAAAGCTTTACTGAGATCACAGGCGGATAATTTACACTTTAGGTTATTGTCGAAGGCCTCAGCTAGTCGTTATAGGATCTCAGTTAGTGCAGACGAAGTGCATCTTCGCTCTAAGAAGCCGTGCTGCTCCCTTTCAAAACACATTGTTATGCAGCAAGAAGAACGTCATTCTATTTTTCATAGCCGTCTCAAAGATCTTTGATACTGCAGGAAGTACTGATACTAGCCGACAATTAGCTTGTTCATTCGCATCTCCTCCTTTATGTATGGGTAATACTCTAGTCCTTTTCAGTTGTTCAGGAAAATAACCTTCAGAAAAGCATCTTGTTATAAGGATGCTGATTGGGAGAGCGATTTGTGCAATGATCTTTTTCAACAGACTTGTGGGCATTCCATATGTGTCTTTTGTGTCCTTAGGTTTCAAATTTCTTGTAATTCGGATAACCTCTTCCTCGGTCACTATTCTCAAGAATATTGAGTTCTCTATTCTTTATTTGGATCTTTTTAGGAGGTTTAATGGGGTCTCCCCTGTGTCTGGGCACCAGTTAGCAGAGCTCGCTCCTATCCCCACAAAGTATTTATTCAGAGTATCTGGTTCTAAGTCTGATATCGGTACTAATTTATTTGTTTTGGTTTCACCCTTCATGATCTTCCACATTTCCTTTGTTTTATTATCAGCTTCCCTCTTTTTTTGCGTGGATTTCCTTTTTGTTATCCGTTAATATAGTTCTATGAATGTCCTTGAGACAACTGTAAGCATCTTGACTAGCTGCATCTTTTTTCACTTCGTTTATTGTTGCTAAGGCATCAAGTTGATTTTTGAAGTTGATAATTTCCTTTGTTTTAGGTGGCCATGTGAAAGATCTCCATTAATTTTTCCAAAAAATGTTGAATGCCTCCTGAGCTGAAGTGGCAGAGCGGCATGAGGACCATGTTTGTTTGTTCAGCTCTTTATTCATATTCGATACATTGGCATCATTCACGTCTCTGCACAGCGTACCTTCTGGTTTAAATGGTTCATTTTTTGTAAGTGAAAAGCTCTGCAAAAGCTGACTTTTGTGGTCAGAGAGGTGGGGCTCAAAAGTTAGTGTCTCTGCATTTCCTTCAAAAGAAAATATATTGTCGATCAATGTGTCCTATGATTCACCGACTCTTGAGGGTTCTATGAAAAGGGGCTTTAAGCCGAAGTCTTCAAATAGTTCTAGCAAATCCCTAGTCATTTTACTGTTCTTTGAAAAATCGACATTGAAATCTCCAACTACATAAATATTATCTTGTTTTAATTCATTCACTTCTTCCAAGCATGTCCTCATTGTGGTTAAAAAGATGTCAAAAGATTCTTGGGGTGGCCTGTAGATTGCCAAAATGATTTTATTCAACTTTTGTTCAACTATTCCTGTTATTTCAATCACGCCCTCTACTGAATGATTCTGCACTTGTGGCAAATTTTTGGTGCTGTGATCTTTGTGTAAAAGTATTAAAGCACCTCCTTATCCCAGTTTCCTAGAGAAATGTGCTCCAATGTAAAAGTTCTGGAGATTTACTTGCTCAGGTAATGGGTCAGCCAGCCAGTGCTCAGTGATTACTGCTATATTGATGTCTTTTTCATTTAGTTCACCTTCCAAATGGTCTAGTTTATTACTTATAGATCTTATATTTTGGTTTAGAAGATTAAAAGTTATCTTCGTAGGATTCTGTTTATTTTTGGTCGAAATTGATCTCTTTGGTCTTACTGAGCCGTTATCGATATCTTTTCACATCACCCCAACCGGTTTCACATATAGATTATTGAAACGATCCTTCATCAACTGCTTCTTTCCGAACATACCGGTATCTTCTAACAATCACTCTATCTGGACAGAAACTGCTGTCCATGAAGTCCTCTACTCTGGACAATTCCGTACCAACCCTGAATGATTCATGGTAGTCACTCTTTGAATTGAGGTCTTTGACATCAATCTCGCAGTTTCCTGCCTTTCCTTTTCTTAATAAAGAGCCATGCCATACGTTTTCTCCCAACAAAGTCGCCTACCAAAGTAGGCGAAGCCGTTCCCATCACTGTTGGTAGCTTATTTTGAGGTTTCTGCTTTTTTTTTCAACTAGTTTCCATTCTGTGCTGTTCTGATTGTTGTCTCTTTTGCTTATCGTAGATTGTTGTGCTTCTTGTCTCATAGTTACATTTTCCATTTGAAATATTTTTCCTACCCCTCTTGAGGCATAGTTCGAATTTTTTATCGCATGGATATCTGGTGTTTTGGTAGTAGCTCTCACAACACCCGATGCCACACAGGGTTCACCAGTAGGACGAATCTTATCTACTTCAATATTTATTAAATTATACATTTGGCTCTTCTTACTCGCAGTCTCCTTTCTATTGGCCAAAGTGGCAGGGCTCTTCCTGGAAAGGGTTTTTGCTAAAAATATGAGCAATATGAGTTTTCGCCAAGGTAGTATTCTGCATATTCTTCATTTTCTGTCCTATATCTTCGGATAATTTTCTGTAAAGTCTATCATATATTCTCCCCTCAACCTCTGCCAACATCGTCTCGCTATGTAACGACTTGTGTGCCAAAAGTCTTGCTTGATCTTCAGCTCCTTATTTTTGCTTTTCAATCATCTCTTGGAGAGTTTCAATTCGTTCTTCTCTTTCAAGCAATTCTTTTTCGAATAGAACTTCCTTATTAGACCTTGAGGTGACGTTGACAGATTGAGTTTTTGTATCGGATCGAGCATCCTCTCTCCCAGATTCCCCTTTTCATCAGTCACACTCTTGGTTGGATTTTCATATTTCTATATTCCATTTCGATAAACCTTCCAAAATACCACAAACTCTCTCTAACAATACAAAATTTCTAAAAATGGGGAGATAATAATTAATTATTCTGACAATAATGAGGCATTCTTTGTGGTTTCACCGAACACACACTTTTTCAATATCAAAAGTTTTTCTCTGTGATCTTGCCATGTACACAGATTAACTTTACTGATATTGTCATAGAGAATTATTTGGCGAAATTGGTTTTCACCAATAAGGTTTTCTCGAAAATCGAGACCGAGAAAAATATACAGGGTGATTCTGCAGGAAAGGGAAATAATTCCACTGGTGGCAGAAGTTCTCCGTGGGGCGTCGAAACGGTATCTTTCTTTTTGTAATCTGCTTCTTTTTTGAGTATCCAGGCAGTTCTGTGTGATTGTGGCAGATTTTTCGGACGTCATAACTCTGAAATGGATGAGTCAATTTGAATGAAAATTTCAAAATTTGTATTTAGTACTTTCAAACTTATCTATTCATAATTTTCTCTTGTACAGGACTGAACACCAAAAATATCATTTTAATATCAAATATCAAAATAACACCCTGTACATCACCTGAAAGATAATCTAAGTTCATATCCGTGAACTACAACTGTTCAAGTTTTCACACCTACCGTTTTTTATGAAAATTAATCCGAATTTGTCGAAGCGCTATTTTGGCAAAAAGTCCAAACGATTAGAATGAAAATGTCGAAGTTCGATGATAATAGTACAGGGCCTCACATCAAACATTCCATTCTACTATGAAATTTCAGAACAACACCCTGTAAGTCAACTGAAAGAAAATATGAGTTCAAATCTGTGAACTACATAGACAACTGTTCAAGTTTAAATAAATCCCATTTTTACCACATCTAAGGTTTTTCAAAAAAATTAATTCGAATTTGTTAAAGCGCTGTTTTCGCGTCCAAACAAAACAATTTCAAAAAAAAATGTCGAACTTCAGTTGAAGATGTTGATGGCCGACCAGAGCGAGGCAAATGTTCTACCACATCTCAGCCGCTGTTGAATAAATTGTACCACTCATATGCACGTGTTTTTGGTAAAGTCGATTCGCCATACACCTTCTGTAACATTTTCAGCGATTCGGCACACGAAATTCCATTTGTAATATAAAATTTGAGACAAATTCTGTTCGATATTTTTATCCATTGTAAAAATCGCAAAACACACTTGTGGGAACTGACAAAATCGAGCACTTTAATCAAACTAAATGACAGATCGCGTTCAAACTCCGCGTCAGTAGAAAACAGATGTGCCTACTAAGCACATATACATATTTTTTGAATAATCAATTTCTGGTACTTTTTGACATAATCTTTCTTCTATGGACATTTTGAATGAAGAGAACCATAAAATAATCAGAGGAATTGTCTCTGCTGGTTAAGTGAATCTCTACGGAAAAGATGAAAACCACAGATAATGTTTCATTTCAAAATAATTATTCTATACGTATTTCTCAAGTTCTTGTATGGTTTCCAAGTTTTCATAAAAGATTTTAATGGAGCATGGGAACGACAAGGTATATCAAAAGATTCTTGTTTTATTGACATTGGACGTAATAGTGAAGATGCTGGTAATCTTTATCCAGGATGATACTCAGAATAAAAACACTAGGATATGCACTTTTCTGAAGATTTGCTCAGGCGTTTTTCCAAAAATCATAATCTTCACAAGATTGACCTTCCTTTATAAGATTCACAAAATCATAGTATTAATTGATATTCGCTGATTCTGTGCCGTGATTCAATTGTAAATTTTAGTTGGATATGTCCAATTTACGTTGAGATCAAATTAAGAAAAACGCTTTCATTGTTCTGTGAATTCAATTTGTTATTGTCTCTATTCTGTGACTAAAAATATTACTTGGAAATTGTATGGTTTGATTTTGATTGGCTTGTAGTACTGTACTTGTATCTGTATTGTAAATCTTGGAAGCTTAATGGATTTAAAATATAAATGAGAACTATTACAATTAGAATTGCATTGTAGTTTTGAACTATCTGATTTATTGAAACCACTAAATACTATAGTATTTTCAATTTATCGAATATTCGAATACAATGTGTTATCAATTAACAAAAATATGAACATGTCCCCTTATTCGAATTCTTACGGTCAAGAATATGACTTCGACGATGATAAATATGATGACGATGAAGATCAGGAGAATAATGAGCCACCAGAAGAATCTGATGAAGGTATTCATTCATTTTACCATACTTATACAAAATACTTTCGAAATCTATCAGTGCATGTTTCTGTGATAACATGATACGTTAAAATAATCTAAATTGCATTAAAATCTTAATTCTATCATTACAAATTTATTACCATTCAGTGGGTTATCTAAAACTGTTTGTAGATACCGAAGATGCTAGTGAAACAGACACCAATCACAATGATGAACCTTTGGAGATCAAAGAACAAATGTACCAAGACAAACTTGCTAGTCTCAAAAAGAAATTACAACAACTCAAAGATGGTACTCACCATGACTACAATAAGAAAGTGAAGAAGTTAGAACAACAATATAAAGAAAGATTACGAATTAACTTATTATACCGAGATTACGTATTAGAATGTATTGAAAAGGAATACATTCAAGAGAAAAAAGCAGCTGTGAAAGAATTCGAAGAAAAGAAGATTGACCTCAAGGAGAATTTAATATCAGATTTAGAAGACAAAAAGAAAACCATTGAAGCTGAAAGATTTTCTATGGAACTTACAGGGGATTCTATGGAAGTCAAACCAGTGATGACTAGAAAATTGAGGAGGAGGCCTAATGATCCTATCCCAGTTCCAGAAAAGAGAAGGAAACCTCCAGCAGCACAAATTGTCTATTTATTAGATGAGAAAGAGATTGAACATGATTTGAAACTTATTAATAGAGAAAAGATTATGACACCAGTCAGAAAACGAAGTAAGTTTATACAAATTTGAATTCTGATAATCAGTTTTACAAGTATGCATTCAATTCAAATTGGAAATGTTTTTGAGCATCAATAAGTTATCTTTTTGGGCTGTAAATGGGGTGTTTATATGGTTGTTTCCAAATACAGACTTGGAAGTTTCAATAATAATAAGATTTATTTTCTGATGCCAAAGTTGGCAGTGTTGCCATAATTATCTCACACTGGAGATTTGATTGCTTTGAGAACCGGCAATTGGGACCATTATCCTTCTACTCTAACGTCATACAACAAAGAAATGAGGAGGGCAAAACGGGAGTCCTGGCGCAGGTTCTGCGGGGAGGTGGAAAGTACCCTCGTCAGTGCAAGGCTGCATAGGGTTCTCGCCAGAGGCCCAGCACTCCCCATCGGATCTGTGGAGGGTACAGATGGGCGATACACGGGCTCTGGAAAGGAGACGTTAGAGATTCTTGCGAGAATACACTTCCCAAATTGTCGCTTTCTTGATATCAGTGAAAGCTGTGAAACCGTCGCCCCGAAGGGCCTTGTAAAAAGGCCAAAAAAAGGATGATTGGAAGAACGCAAGAACGATCATCAAGCCCGTAGCAATCAGGTGGGCGATTCGCTCATTTAAGCCATTCAAAGCTCCTGGAGAGGATGGCATCATACCTGCCTTATTACAACAGGGGGTGGATGTCCTTCCATACCACATTAGGCTCTTCCGGTCGAGTCTTGCCTGGAATGTTGTCCCGGCCAGCTGGCGAAGAGTCAGGGTTGTTTACATCCCTAAGGTGGGTAAATCGAACTCACAACCGAAGTCGTTGAGACCGATTAGTCTTACGTCTTTTGTTTTGAAAACCCTGAAGAAGGCGTTAGATGGATACATCAGGACCGAGGTGTTATCGCTGAGGCCTCTGAGTGAACATCAATACGCCTATTCAAAAGGTAAATCAACCGATCTGGCACTTAACTTAGTCGGGAGGATCACACAGTCTCTGGACCGCAAAGAGACTGCAGCTGCAGCCTTCATGGATAATGAAGGTGCGTTTAATGCGGCCCCCACTGACTCACTGTGTGGAGCTGTGAGAGCCAGAGGAGTGCCAAATATTGTGGAATGGATTAGTAACATGCTAAATGCCAAAGTGATCAACACTTCACTGAAAGGAGAAGTAGTCACTTTTGTGGCTGGCAGGGGCTGCCCACAGGGAGGGGTACTATCCCCTCTGCTGTGGTCTCTGCTAGGTGATGACCTTCTGGCAATAATTGGCGCACTGAATGTTTATGTACAAGCATACGCTGATGATATAGTCATTCTGGCTGTCGGAGATGATAGCGATGTTTATGACAGACTATAGGAGGCTATGTGTGCAATTCAGGGGTGGTGTGAAGGAGAGAAACTTAGCATAAACCCCTACAAAACCCTAATGGTACCGTTTACCAGGAAGAGGAGGATATTTGTTTCCCCCCGACCCTGGGCGGGGTGTTTATTCCAGTTGTGGAAGAAGCGAAATATCTAGGGATGACCCTGGATAGCAAACTCACGTGGAATTCGCACCGGGAAAACACAATACACAAGGCTAGACATTCCCTATGGGCATGTCAAAGGACCTGTGGAAAAAAGTGGGGCCTTGCCCCAAAGCAACTCCAGTGGCTATATGTGATGGTGGTTAGACCACGTATTACATACGGCTGCATTGCTTGGTGGGAGGGCAGTCTTAAGAAGCAATGCCAACTCAAGCTCTCTAAATTACAGAGAACAGCCTGCATAATGATTACAGCAGCCTTTCGCTCTACACCCACTGCGGCCATGGAACTGATATTAGGCCTTGGGCCTCTTCATCTTGTGATAAAAGGAGTGGCTAGAATGGCTTTCTACAGATTCCATCATCTTTCCCGTAATGAAGCGGGTAACTTCGGCTTTGTGCCTGGCGCCCTACAGTCTGAAATTGAGGACAATGAAGTGCTGAGTATGAGGTCCGACATAGCAACACCTAAAACCAACGTGGAGAGTTCCAGATCATCATTCCCGATAGACAGGAATGGATCAGCTCCAAGAACCGTCTACTTGAGGGTCCCTGTTGGTATACGGATGGCTCAAAGACTGCAAAAGGTGTTGGAGCTGGTGTATACGGTCGAGATGCCGCCAAGGAACAGTCGATCTGTTTTGGTGGACATGCGACTGTCTTTTCAAGCAGAAATATTCGCCATTGACCACTGTGCTAACCTCTTGCTTGCGGGAGGATTAACAAATAGGTCAATTAAAATCCTCACGGATAGCCAAGCTTCACTGAAATCATTGGCATCCGATACCTGTACTTCACTTATGGTGCAGGAATGTCGCTCTACCCTTGCCAAACTAGGAGAGCGGAGCAGGCTCCGTGTAATATGGGTTTCTGGCCACTCGGGCATTGAGGGGAATGAGAAGGCGGACTCATTGGCCGCTTGAGGAACTAACCTGGAGTTCATAGGACCGGAGCCTAAGCTCGGAATTCCCCTGGAAACTGCAAGGATGGAAAACAACCGATGGCTGGACTTGAGGGTACGTGAGTATTGGATAAGCCTCCCAGGACTCAGACACGCTCGACGTACCATCAATGGACCTTCCACTACAAAAGCCAAGGCCTGGCTTAAACTCTCTAGGTTGGAACTGAGAGTTTTAACTGCCATATTAACAGGGCTCTGTCGCCTCAGGAAACACCTAAATAAATTAGGATTGGTTGAGGATCCTTTATGTAGGCTACGTGAAGAAGATACAGAATCAATGGAACATGTTATGTGCGAGTGCCCAGCAGGGGACAGGGTCAGGATGGAAGAACTTGGATTTTGCACACTGAAGCTGGTTGAGCTTAATAAGCTCTCACCCACGAAACTCGTATCCTTTACGAGAAGCATGGAGCTTGTGGATGAAATTTAGGACAGAGTGTGCCACAATAGACCACTGGGTCGGAGTGGCCGGGCTGCTAGGCGGCCCTCATTCAAGGGAAATGAGTGACTACTATTTTTTCGCAAGTGGACTCAGAAACCCGCGCTTGATTATCTAAATAAACATATACATATTTTGAGTTCTTTTAGACTGGGTAGTGCAGTATAGCAAAAGATGTTTTCAAAATCTAAAGAGTTTCCAAACTAATCATATTATATTCGAATCTGACCTCTCATTCAGTAATTCAATGAATTCAACATGATGGATGAATACCTGTTTGGTATAAATTTTCTGACAATCTGAGTGCAGAATATGAATTGCTCCAGAATTTTTTGTGAGCTAGAATCTTTACTATTTAGCTCATACTACAGGGTAATAAATTGAGAATTGTACACTGTACAATATATTTTCATTCATTTGGAGGGTGCCACTAATAACATCTCAGTTATATTAATTCATTAGTATTCATAGATCTGATGAGATTCTTCTAACTTCTGATGTGGTTTTTGAGTTATTCACAAATTTTGATAACTTCCTGATTTCAACCATACTCGATATCTTGGTTATGAAATTTACGTCAGAAATGTTTTCACATTATTCAGACTTTTTTTTGTAAATTGCCGAAATTCCTTTTTCCCCCCTTAGTTTGACAGATAAAGACATAGATTTGTTTATTTTTAAACACTCACTCATTTAAGAAATATCTAACATATTCATATTATTCTCATCATATATTTTTCATGAAAAAAAACTCAATATTTTTCACATTTCCCCCCGCAAAATTAAATTTCGACTTTCGAACCATAGAACTTCGAGAGTTCTTCAATGAATAGCGATCGTTGTAATACAATTTGCGATATTACATGGACTGAGTTGTTTTCCACAATCCAATAGAAATTAAAGCATTTATTCAAGTATGTTGCTCATTGCGATTACATGATTCTCAATTTTCTATGGTTCTGAAAGGCAAAACTCCTTTTTACCCGACTTCAACAAAAATCGAAATAAGGAGGAGATCTCTCTACGTGGATAAGTTAGTTTAGGTACTCACTCCCACGCCGAGGGCCCGGGTTCGAATCCCAGGTAAGATATGGTTATAGTATGAATGTTGGTGTGTTTGTCCCACGTATATATTCAGGGATATCCACCGGGACCGTCCGTTAAAAACTTTTTGAGTTCCAATTACAATATCAAGCTGAAATTTTATACGCGACCATAACTAGCGATTTCCAATTGGAGTGAAATATTTTCGAAGTGATAACATTTCCGGTTATACCGGAAGTGGGTCATCACTTTGTTATTTCAAATGGCAATCTACCTTTTTATTATACACCTAGAACTGACATTTGAGCAAGACATAAAATACCCAAGTTGTTGGCACTTATCTGTCAAAACTTTTGACAGATTCAATTATTTTTGTTATAAACTCGATTTTTGAGGAACATTTAAAAAAATTGTACCTTGTAGATCTTTTGCATTACAGACACAATTTTTGCTTGGGTGGATAGAAGAAGGATCAAGAAATTTTTTAAGCAATCTACACATGTCAAATGTTTATTGCGTTGTTTTGTATGATTTTTTCAATTTGGCCTTTTTCAAACAGCAATAACTCAATTTTTTCAAATGGCACGTGCCAATTTTTATATCACCATCAGATGAAGCGTCAAATTTCAGATGGAATTGTATCAACATCTACTATACCCATGTCTTATAGTTCCGAAATAATTTGGGAATTTATTGAATTTTGATGATTTTGCAAGAACTAACAGAGAATGCTTTGAAATATTTGAATCAAGTAGCTGAACTGGCTACGCTCATCTGACAGGTGCCTAAAATTAATGTACGTGTCACTTCGTTCATTCAAATTTGATATTTCAACAAGAATTGTCGTTATTTCAGATTGAAAATATCCAAAAAATACAACACATTTGGAATAAAACCACTGGTTATTCAAACGAAAATATATTTAATCTTTTTTCAATTCATTTTAGAATGTCAAAAAGTAGTGGGTAGAAATTACAGGCAATTCAATAACCAATTTCCAAATTTACCGTCTAAGAGTAAAATAAAATTGCGAAGCATTAGAAGCAATTTTCTACAATTCGGATGAATAAAAATTGTAGGAACTAAGCGAAAACCAATCATCGAAGATAATTACATTAATACGAAGTGATAGCAAACATCATAGGACATCATAAGAGAAATCTAATTCACGATCTGAATAAATGTTCAATATGGGCCCCATTTTGCTCGATATACTTGACAGCTCGTATACGAACATGCACTCCTAGTTTCCTCAGGATCAATATTACGAATTGCATTATGAATGCGCTCTAGTAACTCTTCTTTACTTCTTACAGGAATAAGATACACTTCACTCTTGATTTTGCCGCATAAATAAAAATCAAGGGGCGTCAGGTCCGGAGAACGCGGAGGCCATAAATTTGGTCCTTGATTACCCCACCATCTATCCTGGAATATTTCTGTTAGCTGCCGATCTACAGCTCGTGTTTTATGTGCTAGTGCACCATCCATTTGGTAATAGCAATCCCTCAGAATGTTAAGGGGTAATCCATCTAAAATTTGCTAATGTTCCTCTCAAAATTTCCAGGTATCTTTGTCCATTCAGATTTTCCTCATAAATGTGATGAGCCAACAAATCATTCATTAAAATTGCAAAAACGTTCACGCTGAATTTATTTTGGAAATCTATAACCTCAATGAAATGTGAATTTTCTGTGGCCCAAAAATGTCGATTTCTCCTATTGGTTATTCCACTTTCATTGAACTTGGCTTCATTAGACCATATAATTTTTTGCAGAATTGTCTCATCTTCGTAAAGAATACGGGTGCATGTTATGTTTCTTAAGGATCCTTTGAATGGAAGTATAACTCAATCCAATATCCATTGATGCTGACTTAATAGACGCATGTGGATTGGCACGAAAATACGCTAGTGTATTAATTTGATTGTCGTCGTCCTCGAGAATTGGTTTTCTTCTAGTTTCTATGTATTTTGTTCCTCGAAATTGCAGAAAATTGCTTCTAATCCTTCGAAATTTTGTTTTACTCATAGGCGCCTTATTTGGAAATTGGTAATTGAATTGCCAGCAAGTTGTATTCACCACTTTTTGATATTCGCCATGAATTAAAAAGAGATTAGACATATCCTCGTTTGAATAATCAGCCATTTTATTATCAATCTGTTGTTTTTCAAAAATTTTCACTTTAAATTACCAACAATTCTTGTTGAAATATCAAATTCGAATGATCGAAGTGACAAGTACATTACTTTTAGGCACCTGTCAGGTGAGCGTAGCCAGTTCAGCTACTTGGTTCGAATATTTCAAAGCATTCTCTGTTAGTTCTTTCAAAATCATCAAAATTCAATATATTCAAATTATTTCGGAACTAAAGAGATGGGTATAGTAGATGTTGATACAATTCCATCTGAAATCCTCCGATGTGGCAGTTATCATTCCACAGTCTAGGTGAGTGGTTCGGAGTCCACTATAAACTGTAGGTCCATAGAACAAGCAAACAAACAAAAAGGAAGAGTTATCAATTCGTGAGAAGTTTTTTTTTGCATAAGAAGATGGGGTAAACATTGACAATCAATACCTCTGTCAGTATTGAAATAAAAATAGTAGAATTCTAGATAAAATTCTCTGCATCGTCTCGGAAGATGCCTACCGCAGCTAGAGGTTAAACGTCAAGTGGAAATCTTTCGAGATTACCGCGAACAAGCCCGAAACCAGAAATTCAACGACAAAAGATGAAACTACACTTTTATGTCTATGTCAAGCCAATTAGAAAAAAAAATTTGGCTCATCCACTGCTATCTATTCAAAAAAGTGGCTGAACAACGCATACTTTTTACTTAACTTCAATAATAACCGATATATTGAATAACTTAAAAATCACGACCGAGATCAAACATTTATTCTCTTATTTGAACGTGAAATTGAAATGAACACCAGGAATGGGATCTGTCAACACTGGCTGAAATTTAAATCGTTCGGAAACATTTTCCGTCGACTCGGTACACGATACGCGAAGTGGTCAGCGTAAACAGCAGGATTACCCCAAAGTTGTATTATAATGAGTAATTTCTATGTGTAAATAAACACGAGCTATATTTTTGGGGATCAGCCTTAGTCAAATCTACAAAGATGCACAATGCTGGTATATTCTTATCTATCGTATCACTAATCAATAACACTAGAGTTGATAAAGCGTCGTTTCGTGACCTGTTGACTGAAAGCCATATTGTTTCGAGAGTAATTTTCTGAGCTAATTTTTCACCAATTTCTCGTAATATTTATTGAAGTCCTATTCCATCTCTTATTTATCAGTTCAGTTTGTTGCTTAATATTCACAATTTCCTTTTTCTTTCCTAGGGAACCCTTCACAACTTACCATAGACCCCTCGAATTATTTTAATTTTTTTCGATAATACTACGATAGTATTTTCATTTAGCAAATTTGATAAATGATTGCGGTTATTGTCTGCAGCTTTTTGACAAACGCTTCCTAGGTCGGATTGTCTCTGATAAAAGAAAATGTCAGTTTTCTTTCTTCAACTCCAGTTCAAATTTTCATAATTAATATATTTTCTTATAACTTTAGCATTGTTGCCGTTTTTACTACACAAAGCATTTTAAATATACTCCGCGAGTATTATATGATGATCAGTCACATTTGTACGCAGAATGATAGAATTAAACATACTTTTATCTAATTCACTTCGCGGGAATATGTGATCTATGCATGTTTTTGTAATTGGTGCGTCTCTTGTGAAATTATTTATTAAGGATTCGAAATTATTTTCTCTAGGTATTTCCAAATATTCTTCAGAGTCTTTCATCTCACCTATAATATCTATATTAATATCCCCTCCAAAAAGGTCATATTGGGTTTCCTTGTATTATCACAATTATGCGAAAAAGTTTTAATTTCCTGTTGAAATATACCCGAGACAAAGTAGGCAGACGGTAGACTACAACAATTCTTATAGTCTTACCACATTCAGGAACATTTAAAACTATAGCCCTAGTTTCCCTGATAGCGTCAATACTACATTATGTATTTCAAATTAATTAATTCATTCTACTATCGTTGTTAATGTTTTGTTAACCCTTCATGGCGTATGAAATAATATCTAAAATATCCCGTTTCTGATAAAGTAATACAGTCAAAATAACCTTTCAATCCAGATAGCTTGGTACTGAACTCATCAAAGTTCTTTGACATGTTCCTTATATTGCTGTAGACTAGCTTGAAGCCATCATACTTGCCTACCCTCTGGTTTATAAAGTCCTCTATAGTCATGGATTCATTTGTAGTTATGTAGGTTGCCTTTTAAATTTCGCGCACGACAAAGAAACAAGTGACTTAAGGAAAAAAAGATTTATTGTTCTTTAAAGTAATCTCCATAAAGATCGATATACTTTTGC
This sequence comes from Cryptolaemus montrouzieri, assembly GCA_013387265.2. NCBI lineage: Eukaryota > Metazoa > Arthropoda > Insecta > Coleoptera > Coccinellidae > Cryptolaemus > Cryptolaemus montrouzieri. The sequence goes on from JABFTP020000021.1 coordinate 47,809,472, forward strand.
ATGCGCCTAAACCAATTTTCGAAACACTTGCCACTCCGAATGAGATACCTCCAAAACATGGTTTTGGAACGCTTCTTCTGCCGTCGAAAATCGTTCCCTACGCAGTATTTTCTTAATGAGCACAAACAAAAAAAAAGTTGTTAGGTGCCAAATCGGGTTGATGGTCCATTAATTCAATGCTGTGGGTGTTCAAATATTCCATCGTATGCGGTGATATGTGTGACCTTGCATTGTCCAATTGAATTGACTATTCTACTCTGCTCTAATGCTATTGTGTCAATATATCCGGTTTTCCTGAAAAAACAGGCGACCATTTTCTTCAGAGTGATTCGTGCCCGAACAACTTTAGTTGGGTTTGGTTCCTCTTGAAAGACCCATACTGTAGATTGTTGTTTAGTTTCGGGCTCGTTCGCATATATCCAAGATTCCTCACCTGTAACGATTTTGTAAACGTCTTTTGAAGCTCCGGCGGTCTAATTTTTTCAACATTTATTTGCACCAAACGACGCGAACCTTCTTTTGAGCAATTGTTAAGTGGTGTAGGACTCAGGCACATGGAACAAAGGTGCTACACTATGTGAGAATAAAAATTATTTTCTATTTCTAACATACGGACGGGAAGAATAAACCTATAAAACGATAAAAAGTGTAGAATAAAAATTAAGTACAGTTTTGAATGAAATGTTCGGAGATTTTGTACTATTGTTGCGATAATTTTTATCCCTGAAAAATTGAAACATTAAATAATATAATTTATCAATTCGTTCATGATTTTTGTGTTTTAGGAAACACTCTCTCAGATCTTGAAATTGTATGTTTATTAGTTTTAATAGATATTCAGTATATTGTTCAATACTTACAGAATCTACCTATTCTTTCTTCAACTGTGAAAATCAATAAGTTGATATATAGGTCACTATGAAAAGAAATACACAATTGAGTCTTTGAAAATTCTTAAAATCCACAAAAACCACAATAATATTTAGAAATATACTAACGAGAACAAAATTTAATTAATAAACACTTCTAAGTTATCGGCCGACAGCATTTTTGTGGCGTATCTGATGATGTATTATTATACTCTACCGTGGGTATTTCTACCCAAGAAACTACTTTGGAGTAAATCTTTAAATGATCTTGATAGTTGGCTAGGAATATTTCTTGAAGAAGTAAGGGGGTAAGATCTTCGTTTTCAGGATCTTCATTGAAAGCGATAGCTTTCAGTCACTTACATCAGCTTTCGGCTCTTTTTTGATTTACACTAGCACCATCACTTGCACTTTGTACAAAACTCCGATATAATAAATCATTTGTCTCAATGAGTTGTTTTCTAAGATAGGCCCTCAATCTTTTCTATTGCTGTTTTCAAGCCATTGTGGAAGTATTTGCAGTTTTTCAAAGAATGTCATAAAGAATTTTAACACACGATTTTCCCATTCAGTAATGTAACTTTTTTTTCAGATGATAGTAGTTCTAGTTCAACACATCTTCATAGTCCTTCTTTGCAAATGTCATCAAGTACTTTAAATGATGTACCACTGATAGAGACCCGAATAGAAGATGGAAAACTGCTCTATGAAAAAAGATGGTTTCATAGAGGTCAATCAATTTTTGTAGAGGGTAGAGATACTTCCAAATTTCCTGCCAATATTTCTGCGATAGGAAACGATGCAGTAAGTTTATTATAATTGTAAAAAATATAGAAACATATATTTAATTTTGCTCATGTCAACATTCTCTTATTTACAGATCTGGGTGAAAAAATCAGATGGGTCTAAAGTCAGGATATATCTGTCAAATCTTGCACGAGGTAAAATATCACTGAAAAGAAGAGCATCCTGACTCCTTCAATTCTAATAACAAAGTTATTCAATTGCTTTAAGATATATTGACATATTCTGTTTTATTTTTCAAATAAATTAGTAAGTACACATGTATTTTGTTTCCAGTTAATTAGTAAGAGTAAGTAGGTTATTTCATGGACAAACGAAATCAACGTAATTTATTATGTACTCCTATTTACGGGTTTACTTCCAATTAATTTGAAAATGTTGGCAAACGTTAATCAATTTGAGAAATATTTAATTTTACTTAAATAAATACTTTGGGGGTGCGTTACTGGTCTTGGGTGTCCCGTATCGTTTTGTTGCTTGTTGCGGAACGAGGTCCCATACGGACTATCACCAAAACATCGATGCAAAAAAATTTAAACAGTATGGTATAAATTTGTTTTGGTGAGATCTACAGAAGAGGACACAAAAAACATACTGTGCGCGCAGGACGGTGCTCCTGTGACTCGAACCGCGTCCGCATATATTTTACATTTTATATAGTAGTAAAACATTGCTACTTTTATTATTTTATTAATGAAAATAAAATATTATATTTCTGTCAATATAAATAAAGACAAAACGTATATAAAAATACAAAATAAAATCATGGTGCTTGTTGAGCTATAGTTGCATGGCTATTATTAAAACACTTAAGACAGTAACCAGATTTTCCCTCACAAAATGTATCTCCTTTTTCAACTTTATTATCTGTTACCCTACTATCATTGTCTGTCTAAGAATATTGTAGCAAACCTTACATTTTCGTCTTCTTCTAGCATCTGGACCTTCTTCTGTTTAGGTTTGAACATGTAATCCCAATGCACAAAAAAGGTGACAAATGATCCAAACAGTTACAGATCTGTATCGATTTTACCAATAATATCTAAGACCTTTGAGGAAATACTAAAACGCTGACTTGTGGGATTCCTGGAAAATAACTTATATTGGATAATAGTCGGCACGGATTTAGAGCAGGCAGGTCTACAGTTACCGCATTGGTTGAACTGATGGAGTCAGTCACCTATGCCATCGACCAGTGTCAGAGGGTAGAACTTCTAGCCTGTGACCTAACAAGAGCATTTGAGTGTGTTATAAGGGAGTTACTGCTTCAGAAGCTAAAATATTATAGGGTCCGTGGTAGGGCGCTAGACATGTATGAATCCTTTCTGGGTGACAGAGAAAGCAGGCTGTCCCATGGGTGGGGCACATCTCACAAGTAAAAGTGATACGAATGGGTGTTCCCCAAGGATCGATCTTGAGTCCGGTCCTATTTACATTATATATAAATGATTTACCATCCAATATACCCAGCCCAATGACTTATCTGTATGCTGATGATACAAAGATACAGAAGTATTCTTGCTGTGGACCCCACTGCTGACGGCGTTCTGCAGAAAGTTGGCCATTCACTTGAGAGTGCTCAGCAATGGTTCTCATCAAATGGACTGAAATTAAATCATGATAAATCACAAAAAAACTAGATTTGGAACAGAGACTGGTAATGATGAACCAAAAAACCTACTTGGAGTCCTAATTGCTGGTGATCTCACCTGGCACGACCATATAACGGTTCTCACAAGAAAACTGTCCACTGCCATTTTCACAATCGGAAGAATGAGGACAATTGGATCATCAGAGATTGCTAAAATGACTTATTTTGTTAATTTCCATTCTGTTATGGTAGTTATGGAATACTTGTATGGGGACAGAGTACAGAGCTAAAAAGGATACTCTTGAAACAGTTAGGATTATATGTGCTTGTGAAAATGCGACGAACTGTTGGGAGCTGTTTGTAACCCTGAATATACTTACCATTACCTCATTATATATACTCAAATGCCTCAAACATTTGCACAATAACAAAAATAGATTCTCCATCAATGCAGATTTCCATGGATATGATACTAGGCAGAGAAACATGTTCACTATAAATCTTCATCGCTTAAAGAAAACTCAAGCTGGCACCAACTATTGGTGTATTAAATTCTACAACTCCATACCGGACAACCTGAGGAAACTACCAAGCACCACTTTAAATTTTGATGTTGGTTGGTGTTTAGTGTTTAGTTGATCTCAACGAAAGCTTTGCAAATACTACCTTGAAAGTCTAGTATAGATAGCTGATGGTGTTAAAATTTTATATAATAAAGAATCCAAGCATTAGTTAAAACTGCTGCAAAAAAAAATTCTATTGCCACTTTTCTATATCAATTTGTCCCTTTGCGCAAAACATTTTGGTTGAATGCCATTTGCTTGCTGAAACTAATTTATACATATAAACAGTCTTAAGATATCATAGTTTTAGTTTTTACTTGTAGTCAACACTTTTTCTTGCTTGATTTTACTCAAAGACGCATTTTGGTTTTTTTACGGCTTCACCATTCCTTATTTCATCGGTGTTTCCTAATGATTTTCGCAGGTAGTTATCACTGAAACAGTCCTTTTATCTGTCCATTTAATTACTTTTATAACACCTGCTTGGATACAAAAAACGGTATCTCTTGAAACTTTTTTTAAAAAATATTCTTCGGAAACCCTCGACGATTTTTTCTCACAGTTCTACAAGATGAATGCTTGTATAAAAATTGTCAACAAAGAGTGTTCGCTCTTTTCCAGCCATCCCTGTCATTAGTTCTTTCACTGCATCTTCATGACCTTTTCTTAATACAGTATCCCCTTTTGCTGTATACGTTTTAAAATTTACAATATGTCCATCGATGATGTACAATATGAAAACATTTATGACTGATTCTTAATATATTGTCGAAATTGCAATCTAATTCTCCAGGCAGTGTTAGTGTGGACTAATCTAGACGAGGGGGAAACCGTATTTTATACCTAAGAACATTATCATAACCTTCAAGTGAAATTTTTGTAAATAAAAAATCAAACCTTTTGGGTTCATGGTTGTTCACATTAATATTTAATATATCTTTTGGTTTTATACGATATATTTATTTTTCAAGTTTGACTAATAATTTGTTAAACTTGAAAAAAACATATCTCTTTATTGAAGAGCAGTACCAATGTCATTGCATCGTTTCAAGAGATCATAATTTGTCAAGGATTCTATATTATTTACTTCGTACGAAAATCAAAAATTGATATAGTATTGAGCGAGTGCAGTAAATCTCGTGTCATTGTCCTGTATTACGGCCTCAACCATTGGATAGGCTCACCTACTGCATCATAACTAAACAATCACTTTTTTTTCTACGAATCCCTTTCTTCAAAAGTCATTCAATATTTCAAACCAGACGTGTAGCATTCCGTAACAATTGTTTCGCAATCACCAAAAGTATCCGCATCTTCAGAAAGATTTCTGATACTATTCATGCAATGAATATTATCATCATACTCAAATAATATAGCTTTTACTGTCGCGATTCGTATTTCTCATCTTGTATCGGACAACGATTTTATGTTCATTTTCAATTTATTCTTTACTAATTTCGATCTCTTACTGGATTTTGAAGTTTAGCAGTTACTGAAGTATTGACGGCGTCAACTAAAAGTAGATTTCAACTGTGGCACCCAGAAGGAGTGAAGAATGCCCTTGGATTAATAGTCAATATACTTGATTCAACTTCTTTGTTGATGTTGACCATATTGGCGCCATTATCGTAGCCTTACCCTCTACAAATTTGGATATTTAGTTGATGTTTTTCTCTCTCTCCGAGTATTGCCTCAGTCAAAAACTCTCCAGTTGTTTCTGGTACTGCTAAAAATCCAGAAAATGACAAATGACATTTGTTCGACTCGACTTACGTTTTTCATGCAATCCAGCATTAAAGCATAGTATTCAGTTTTTTTAATTTTTCGTATTATCTCATTAACAACCGCTTGTGACGTTAACGAAATAAGTTCGAGGGCTTGAATAATATTGATTTATCAGTTTCTTATTGATACGATTCAAATGGTCACGAAGAGTCAAATCTCGAAATTTGTTAGCATAGGGCGGGACATATTCGAAAAAACATGTGTTTATAATTTGAATTATTAAAATTGTGCGTTAATTTCTTGGTGCAGTGTATACTTCCAGAATCAGCCAAAACCATCAGCAGAATGTATCTATGTTTACTATTTGAATAGTGTGTAAAAAGCTGAAAAGAATTATACAGAAAATACCATAGATTTTATTTCAAACCAAAATATCAAGCAACAGTTCAACATGAACGAACATAACCAAGATTTGAAATTGAATAAAATAACAAATTATTAAGATGAGTAATATTGATGCTTTATTTATTTTAGGAAAATTCATTATAAACGAAGATGAAATAAAATATATTTGATACTTTTCACAATGAATGCCCTCCGTTACCCAGATAAATATTTACCAAAAATAAGGCACTGCGACCCGTTGCTCATGAGTTTTGTAATCTTTTCAAAACCTGCCTATCTTAAAATTATTTTCAATTTCAAGTAAAAAATTTTACCAACAAACGTCAGGATTTCCCATAAGATCACCTCTTAGCCCCCTTTTAACCGATATATTCATGGACAACATAGAAACAACAGTAGTATTAAATAGCCACTTAGCAAAGAAACATATATTGTTTTGGTACCGATATGTGTAGATGATATTTTGGTAGGTTTCCATGGTTCAAACAGGCAAATTGATAAATTTCTACAATTTCTGAATAAAATTGATAACATTAAGCTTACAGCAGAAATAGAATTTGATAACTCAATAAATTTTTTAGACCTAACAATAACAACATCGACTAGCAACTTCATATATAACATCTACCGAAAAGAATCATTCACAGACTCAACTATTCCCATGGACTTTTTCAATCATTTAAATCACAAATTAGCAGCTTATTATTCAATGATTCATAGGGCTTCTTCCTCTCCACTTTCGCAGACGAACTTAAAAATGAAGTAAATACTATCAGAAACATTGCCTTGAATAACAAAATTCATCTGGTTCTTATAGGCAAAATTATCCAACGCAAAGAAAAACATCAAATAAAACAATTATTATATTCCATGAAAGATACTTGCTTGAAAAAATACGCTAATTTCAACTACGCTGGTCCACTCTTCAATCACTTGAGCAACTATTTTCCCAAATTTAAAATAACCACCGCTTTCTTAAGTGGTCTGAACTTTAGCAAATTATTATTCAATGCTAAACAAAAAAGAGACAAATTCAAAAAATCAGGAGTTTACAAAATTGTTTGCAATTAGTGTACGGTAGCTTATGTCGGGCAGACTGGTAGGAATTTCGAAACCAGATTTAAAGAACACTTCTGCTCTGATAATAATTCTCCAATATGTGAACATATAAAAACCACAAAGCATTCAATATCATTAGATAATATCAAAGTCCTTCATAATTGCGACAAAGGACAGAAAATGAATCTGTTGGAATGTTTGGATAACAATAAGCTTTGTAATAACACAAGTGAAATCACTCTTAATAGTCAGCTGGACATTAATACCTCTCCACTATTAAATTTGTCAATAGGCTAGTATCTATATGAGTAGATTCGTTTCCTGTAGTTTGTTTATTGCTATTTCTTTAACGTGCTCTATTGTCGCTTTTCGGTCAATGACTCGTGAATCCGAAAAATCGCACCGACTTTGTGGGGATTGAATCCAGGTAACTTTATGCAGGGGACGAGCATCATATCCTCTGCGCCACCGAGCCGGCGTTTTCTGTAGTTGCCCACTTGAAAATGACTTGACAGTCGAAACCGGACGTGTTTGTGATAATTAAATTGTAGAAAGTATAAAATATATTTTATTTCATCTTTGTTGAAATTATTCAGACACTGCAAAAGTATTTATAAGGAGCATTCTTATCATCTTTCCAAACCCAATCTATAAATTATTATGTTGTGTAGACGATGTAAATTCAAATACTTAACATGAATACAAGCTTGCCCTCTTTTTCGGTACCCAGGTAATTTTGAATGCACCAATCCATAATAGAAGAAACACCTCTCAATATCTGCAGTTGATAAAACTGCTGTGAGCAGCTGACTACATCTTCTAATAAACATTTCTCTGATAGTCAAATTTCAATTAGGGATTGTACTTGATACCCATTGCCACCATGTTTCTGTATTAGGCCAAGTCTGATTGGTATGCTGGTTCATAGTATTAGGTCCAGTGCTGTAGCCACTATTCGGATCATATCATGGCTGAACTGAGAGTAGGATGATGATGGATAGATAAACTGCGAGTGGGAAGGGTGGGTGGTATATAAATTTTTGCCAGACAACAATTATTTGTATTTCTTCAAAACTGGCAGTATTCTGTCTTAACGTCTTATTTGTAAAAGTCTAAAATATTCTTAAAATCGCCATGTAATACTGTAAGGAACAATTTATCATCATCTGGTTCATTGTTTGAAATATTTTCTTTGTATTTCCTGTCTATATAGGCTACCAATAGTTTTGTTAAACTATTTTCTTTAGTCGCTCTGCTTCTCTTGCAGTCGCGTTAAAATATTGACTATTTGGAGTGTTTGCCTTATCATTCGATTATAGTAGTAAGAATGACATCTGTTGAGAATACACATATTGGTGTAATTTGTTTGCTGCTGAATACTTCGTTTTTTTCACTTACATACCGATTAAAACTTTTAATTCTTTCTGAAGAGCGACGCGACGACGATGGAAGAATAATTGCAAATGACAAAATATCCGAACGCGGACATGCTGTGCGATTGAAGAACGTCGAGCAAACGAACTAACTGCTCGAACAGTCCTTGTATGAAGACTTAATCTTTTATTGAAACTGCAGATCGTCCAATAGTGACTGCTCGAAGTAGCCGATAAGTTTCAATGAGTATTCGATAGTATCCTTCTCGGATACTGAATTTATTGAACTGAAAGCCGTCACACTAGGGGTCTCGTTCTGGTACAGTAATCTGAACTCGTTAGTCGATAAGATCGATGAATGGAGGACTACAGTAGTGACTAGTCCGTCGGTAGTCCTTCTCACAGAGACATGGTTGCATGACCAAATCTCCGATGACCAGGTCCAGGTTCCTGGCTATACAGTTCTTCGTCATGGCAGACAAAGCAGGGGTGGGGATGTTTGCGTCTTGGTAAAGAATTAAATTCCAGGGAAACAGGGTGTATGTCATGAAGAGTCAGACATATGCCACGTTAAGTGCACATGAATCCCCGTGGATAGAGATAGTCATCGAAAAGTGTCGGATTCTGGTGGCCAGTATATATCGGAAACACAAATTCTCAGTTGAGCAAAACCTCAAACTAATATATGTTCTTCAAAGGGAACTAGACTCAAGCACATACATTTTCGGAGACTTCAATTACTCAAAAATCCAATGGAGGAACCTAACAGTACAACCAATGCTATAGGGGCTTTATAACTATCAAGTAATGAATGCCCATCAGATGATCATATTCCCTACAAGAATTACAAGAATAGTCGACCTTTTGTGAGTGAATGAGAAGAAACTGGTCTTTGACATCAGGGATCATCCTCCAGTTGGGTTGAGCGATCACATTGTCATTTCCGCCAAGACGCAACTGCAACTTACACCTAAACCTACGTACACAGTCTATAAAAGATCCTTCTGGTCAACGAGTTATGACCAAATAAATGAATTTCTGAAGAAAAACCTCAAAGACAACTCTAACCGCAACCAATCTAACCAATTTTTGGATTTTATGAACGAAATAGTGAAATTATGAATCTCAGTTGCTTTGTCATGTCAAGTCGTCTGCTTATCTTTATGTTAAAGTCGCTTTTGTACTGCATTAGGGAAGAAATAAGTGAAAATCTGAAGTTTTCTCCACAGAAAATGCCAAAATTCAAAGAGAGAAAAACAACTACAGGAAGTTGGGATGAAAATACTATGAAAAGAGCGATCCGGATTGTTCAGGAGAGAAATCTATCTATAAGAAGAGCTACTCAACGGTAGTAAATGGTATTCCAAGAAGTACGCTTCAGGATAAAATAAAAGCTATAGGTAATGGAGAAGCCGAAATTGGGGAGGTTGGAGCACACTTTTTGCAACGATCAAGCTCTGCAATTTCATGAACATGTTATCGATCTAGATAATCGGCTGATGTCACTTGCCAAAGCGGAATTTTTGAAACTGGCTTACCAATTCGCAGAGCAACTAAAAATTCCTCATAGATTCAACAAGGGAAAAAAATGACCGGAAAAGATGTTTACTACAGCTTTTCGAAAAGATTCCCAGATATTGCTCTCAGAACTCCAGAGTCAACCAGTATCGCGAGAGACGTTGGGTTCAATAAACCTCAAGTAGATCGTTTTTATGATCAGTTGTTCCAGCTTCAGGAAAAATATAGTTTTCCAGCTTCGAAAATTTACAATGCTGATAAAACGGGAGTCTAGACGGTGCACAAAAATGAGAAAGTTATTTCTACTTAGGGAAAAAAGCAAGTAGGCAAGTTGACATCTGGTGAGAGGGTACGAAACATCACCTTGATGTTTGCTATGAGTGTGACTGGTCACTTTGTACCTCCTCTTTTCATCTTCTCGAGAAAACGGATGGATAAAGATGATCGATTGATGATTGGAGCTCCACCGGAAAGCATAACCATTCCACATGAAAGTGGATGGATGAATGGTGATATATTCCTGCAGTGGCTCCAGCACTTCAAACAGCAAGCTTAGCCTTCGAGGGAACACCCTGTTCTTCTGATTCTCGATGGACATGGGAGCCATAAAGAATTGGCAGTGATAGAGTTTGCTCGTGCTAATCACATTCATATGCTCAGCACACCACCACACACAACTCACAAAGTGCAACCGTTAGACCGGATATTTTTCAAGCCGTTCAAGTCTGCATTCAGTTCAGCAAGTGCCATGTGGATGAAACAAAACCCAGGAGCGAGAATTTCAGACTTTGACATCGCTTTCCTTGTCAATTCGGCTTTCACTAAGGCAGCTAGGCTTGAAATAGCTCAAAATGGGTTCAAATGCACCGGAATTTATCCATTCAATAGGAAGATTTTTACTGATTTGGATTTTTTGAAACCATCAATGACCAATATCGAAGAAGAACCAGTTTTGGATGAGACTTCTGAGCAGCCATCAACCAGCATAAGATCAAAATTATCCAGAAGTTTCAATCCGAAGCCATCCACTAGCGGCATCCAACAGCCATCAACTATTTCTACCCGGCAACCATCCACCTGTTGCGCCCAGCAGTCGACCAATACTCAGGCATCACAACCATCAACAAGTGGCAGCAGGCAGCCACCTACTGCAAAAAATAGTGCAGAGCCAGTTGCATATGCTAGTTTGAATGCATTGCTTCAAAAATTGTCCCCTCTCCCTTACGCCCAGAATATCCAGAGTTTAACTAGAGAAGAAATAAATCATGATACAGAATGCATTATTTGTGGGGAAACCTTCGATGAAGACTGAATTCAGTGTCACAAGTACAAAAAATGGGCCCATGAAGAATATGTGGACATTGATCCATCGTCATCTTTCTACCATTGTGATGTTTGCAAATCGACATAGTCCGGCTACCCCCAGAAATGATTGTGACAAACATTTGACAGTGCCTTCTAAACTTCATTACAGTTATAAATGAGAATTTTTATTTCTTATTTCATTAGTATTGAGAGGAATATGTTTTGTTCATTATATAGATTGAAAATAAATCTTTTTTCTTAGGGTTTTTTTTTGTAATCTTGTTCATTATATAGATTGAAAATAAATCTCTTTTTCTTAGGGTTTTTTTTGTAATCCTGAGTTTTACTTATATGGCCGAGGCTACCGACTCCCTCTACCCGTGGAATATATCCAATTGTTGTTTTCCAAAATTCAAGTTATCAATTTGAAGCACCCGTTTTGAATCGATAGAAGACATAAAAGAGAATTCGCGGCGAGAACTGGTCGATTTCGGGAAAACAAGCGTTTGAAAATATTTTGATGATTGGATCATTCGTTGGCGTAAATATATTATTTCGGAAAGGGCATACTTTGAAGGCGATACAATGAATTTTGATGAAAAGAAAATATTTTGTGTTGCATTGGGAAATTCTCGGTACATTTTTGACAGAATGTATAAGTAATTTAATAATATCTGTCAGAGGAACTTTGCTTCAATAAAGCTAGTGGAATGGTGATGGTTTTTTCACAACTTATTTTAATAAAAATAAATATAATTAATATGAATATAATAAAAGTGAATACTAATTGTATAGAGTTAAATTTTTTCTAAATAAAGCAAATATATTTCCTCTAATTCCTTAAAAAATAAAAATAAAAATATTTTAAATATTTCTATTCACTTATTAGGTATGATTTTGTGAGATCTATTTCAATTGTTCATAGAAATAAGTTGAAAGAATGTCAAATTCTCGTTAAATTATTTCAATGTCTTAAGTGAAACAATAACAGAAATGAGCAGTTCCTTTCAGAATAGAAACCAACTGAATGATCAAGGCTCTGTAATTTCAGTATTATGCCGAATTTGTTATGGCGCCGACAGCAACGAAGAATTAATAACACCATGTCGTTGTAAGGTTATTCTTTCAACTGATTACCATACTTCATTCCTAACTTCTAACCCAATTTACAGGGAACAGTGGCATACGTACACAGAAGTTGTCTGGAAACATGGCTAGCTGAAGCCAACGCTACTAATTGCGAACTTTGTCATCAGGTATTTCATACCGAAAGAACCCCCAAATATACTACATGTCAATCTCTCTGGAAATGGTTTAGATATCAACCAACAGCTAATGAAGTTGGAAGAGGAATTATAGGAGATTTATTAGCATGCGCAGCAATAACCCCAATGGCGATCATTATAACTTACGTATGTTTGTTTTCATCTGATTATTACAATCAGAAAAAATTTCAGGCAATGGCAGCAGCTAAATGGACGTCAGTGTCTCTTTTAGTTATGATTGGAATAATGTTAGTTGGTTATTACATGTGGGTATTTTCAATAATCAAATTACATATGAATGTATGGTATAACTGGTGGCAAAGAGAATGTATTGTGAGATATATACCTCCCCCACAACCTAGAACACTTTATTCATCAAGATTAAATAAAAGAGGAAGCACAACTATTTCTACTGAATCTTCAGAAGCAAACGTGAATCCAGAAGCAGTGGAAATTATTGATATTGAAACAGTTGATTCAAGAAGTAGATTACTCTCGCCAATCAGACCTGTACCTCAACCGCACAAAGCTATCCCTGGAGTTGCTTTGGACAAAAAACAAATCTTATCAAAAATTGAAGAAAGAAAAAGTGAAACTGTTATTAATATAGTACAAAGTTTAACTCGAAATATGGAGGTATATGTGACAGGCAGCAGAAGAGTTCTTGCGGACAATCAGGAAGAGGAAGAAATGGAGGAAGGAGTGAAAAAAACCGATAAAACTGATTCAAATGAAAACAATCATTAAAGTGAATGATGTGCTTTATTCAAATGTAATAATTGAAGTTTTGTGAAAATGTCTGACATTTCAATGCTAATTTACTTATATAAGTGTGTTTTATTTGAACTTGAGTTACTAATTCCAACATTACATAAACTGTCATTCTTACAAATATTTTGATATTCATAGTTTATTTTTGTTAATATACTAGCAATGGATTTGTCTATAGGCCGTAGGCGGCATAGCTGTGGCGGATTTTAAAGGGTTTCTGCTCGTTTTCGGAAGTCATCAGATCCTTATGGGATTATAAACGTAACAATTTTCGTTATCATGGTTTCCCGGTGGCAATGGTTAGTGGCTTCTGTCTCGGTTCGTTGGAGGGCGCCATTTATATGTTTTGTTGCGCTCTAACGAATTGAGATGAAAAGGTGGCAGTCTGGCCTGATGCTGTGAAAGGGTATGCAATACTGACGAGGTCAAATGAGACCGAAACTGCATTCTATTGCTCCTCTTCATGACATCCGACCGAGCAGTACTGGTGCTGTGTGGCCCTGGTTGACGGTGATTATGAAGGGTGGATCGGATAACCAGCTCCTTCAGGGAAGGATATTTAACATTCTACGGAAGGTTGAATATTGCTCCTTGAATAAAAATTCTTCAACGTGTAACAATACTCAAGCCAGTCACTTGTGGATTGAGAAATTTTAGACGTAAAATTTCATTTGGATAAATTAAATCCCACCAAAAACATTCTGTAAGAAACTAGCCAAGTCTCGATGGAGCTGCTTGTTTATCTCTAAGCACTAATGAAATCTAGACAAAGTCGTGCCAAATCTAAAGTTCCTTACTGCGATTTCATTATTATTATAGTTAATGTTGTGTGACTTGGCCTATGAACATTCTTCATACGTTAGTGGGTTAGTACAAGTCAATTTTGTTTACACGTAATATTATATCTGTTGTAACTACCTATGTTTGTTAACCGAGATAATAGCCCATACTGGTATTGGTAATTAGACGCAAGTGTCTTATTTTAGGATGTTGTTGATTGTGCAACACATGCACTTATTCGCGCTCTTTATTCAAACTGAATTCCCGCGCTTCGCGATGTCTCTTCTTATATACAAGCACGAATGTTCGAGAACATTCGCGTAATTTCGGCTTTGTTCCAGATCTTCGTTCCAGAGCCTTCTTTAAACACTAACATTGGCTTCTCAGTAATTCGGCGCGCTGGAACTTTCAGATCTTTCTCGAATTCTCTCGAAAGTGCATCGCAATTCGTCATTCCGACGGGCAGTGACAGGGTCGCCTTCAGGGACGATTGGATATCGTTACAATACGAACTCAACAAAACATGATTGAACTTGGAAGAATGAAACTAAGTTTCAATGTTTTATTTCCATAATAGGCTAAGCTCTAGGTGAATTCAAAATTCAAAATAGTTTTTATCCCATAACTTCGAAGACAGATGAATGTCAGTAACAAAATCAAGGCTTGATAGTAAATAATTTGAATTGGGATAGCTTTGGTATTTCCTTTTGATAATTGACAACTGAATCTCCTAATTTTCTCTACAGAAGTTTCAAAGGACGAAAATATCATGATATGCTTTGAGAAAAGGCCCGTCTGTCGCAATTGCATGTCATTTGTTTTTTTTTGATTGATTATTGGGCATTATATTTTTGTTGAAGTTTTAAGTAAATCTCAGTATGAGGCACTTTGCACGGATAATTGCTCATATTAATTTGAGGGTGGTTTCGGCTTAGACCTACTTTAGAGAAGATTTTGATAGGGGGGAATTGTTACTTCTCTGCCGGATAGTAAAGGTTAAGAATTCATAGATAAAATCGGTCCCGAAAGTTGAAGGGCCCTGCGATATAAAGACAAGAACTCATTTATCAAATGAAATGCACAATTTGAAATATTAACATAGATTTATTGATAATGCTAGATATAAAAATTGGCGATCAAATAAAGTTGTACAATATTAAAATGACAACTTATATTGTAATTATTGACACTTCTGTTATGGTTAATGAACACTTTGAATCTTAATATAAGTATCTATTTGCAATTCTTTCAGTTTTTCAAGAAGAACACAAATATAAGGATGCGACTATAAAATGATGAAATCTCGAAGAAATGATTCTAGAGTATATGTCGTAAGGGTGAGTTTTGCTGAACTGGTGTCCGCGCTGAGAAAAAGTCAAAAACGATACACCCTAATACAGGTGTCCCCATTAGAAATATCTGGGGAAAGGGTTTATCGATCAATTTCTAATTTTGGCATGAGAGTAAGTGGATACTGATCTACAATTTGCAATTGTTTTCTGAGCGGAACCACTTCCGGTTATACTGAATATCGACTACAACTTTGCTGATGAAAATGATATGTTGTATTTTTTAATTTTTGTTCATTAAAGATCATGGTAAGATTTGTCCTATCAAAAATTAAGCACCATTGAGCTATGGTTTTTCAACAAAATTTTCGGACTTATAATAGTGTCATCTTCTGTGCCCAAAAATTTGACTCAGATTTGAGTAAGATTATAACTTAAAAATCACTCATTAGAACTAAATTGTCAGAAAAATTTTTTTTCACAAATATGAGTACCTATTCTCTACCTTATTAAAACCGTATTTTAAATACAGTTAGGGTAATCTACGCCGAGCGTATTAAGATAAATATTTAATATAGGATTCAGTATTACCACTCGCAAATTTCAATTGTAACTTGAAGCATCAGCAATGCCCCCTGATGCTTGATCAAAAAATCTATGTAAATATTTCAAATTGTGCATTTCATTTAACAACGGAGTTCTTGTCCTTATATCGCTGGAACCTTAAACTTTCGGGACCAATTTTATCTATGAATTCTCAACCTATACTATCCGGCAGAGAATTAACATGTCCCCCATATCAAAATCTTCTCTAAAGCAGGTCTCCGATTGAAGTACAGATCTAAGCCAAAACAAATCTTAAATTTATATGAGCAATTATCCGTGTAAAGTACCTCATACTGAGATTTACTGTAAAACTTCAACAAAAATATGCTCGATAATCAATCAAAAAAACATTTGGCATGCAATTGCGACAGACGGGCCTTTTCTCAAAGCATATAATGATATTTCTCGTCCTTTGAAACTTCTGTAGAAAAAATTAGGAGATTCAGATGGCAGTTGTCAAAAGGAAATACCAAAGCTATCCCAAATTATTTACTATCAAACCTTGATTTTGACTAAACCTTGATTTTGACTGACATTCACATGTCTTCGAAGTTGTAGGATAAAAATTATCTTGAATTTTGAATTCACTTTGAGCACGGTCGATCGCCAGTGCTTTTTAAGTGGATCTCGAGAAGAAAAAAGTTTTAATAAGTAGGTAACTAAACTACAAAAATGTATTACGTAATAACATAACAAAAAGCAAAAGGCGGCTCTATCAAGGGAACGCGCGGTACTGTCAAAGAAAAGTCCAGTTTTTTATTATTTCTTTTTCTTCTTCTAGACATTTCAGGCGCCGCGTTTGACGGGAACATTCGAGACTTTCGTTCACGCCGATACAAATGTTTCGCCTGCAGGAATTGGAGTCATTCTGAATTGTAACTTGAAGGCAATACTACGTCGATACAAAGTTTATTATTGAATAGTACAAAATGAGTGCAGCGAAGAAATCTAAAACGTATCATTTCAATAACGATTAGGAGAAAGAATTTTTCTTTTGAATGCTGAAGGATAAGTGCATTTGTCTTATTTGTCGTGCGTCAGTTGCAATACCTAAGCGTGGTAACTTAGAGAGGCATCATAAAACGATTCATAAAAACTATGAAAAGAATTTTCCGCCACTGAGTGAATTAAGGGAACGAAAAGTACGTGATTTGATTTTTTATTTGAATAAAAGAACAAACCATGTTCACAAGACCAGCCAAACAATCAAAAGCTGCAACGATCATGTCATCAAAATATCTCATATATTAGCAGTTGTGAAGGAAGCATTTATTGAAGCGGGTGAGACTTTATTTGGAGATTTTAAAAATAAAACAGAAATCATGTCCGCTATTAGAGAACTTCAGTTATCTCGTCCGTTCTCACAAGGCATATTGAAGTCACGAGTCAGGACATGGCAGATAAACTAAAACATGATATCATGAAAAGTACATACTTTTCTTTACAGTTCGACGAATCTACCGATATGATAGACACTGCCCAGCTGTGTATTTTATTCGGATGGTATTCAATGACATGTTGGCTAAGGAAGAACTTTTGAAGGGAAGACCCGTGGCGAATATATATATATATATATATATATATATATATATATATATATATATATATATATATATATATATATATATATATATATATATATATATATATATATATATATATATATATATATATATATATATATATATATATATATATATATAGACGTTTTCTTCAATTTTGTAAAAACTACAAGCTACCAATATATAAATTAGTGTGCATTACAACCGAAGGAGCACCAACAATGACTGGAAACAAAAACGGTTTTGTGGCATTGTGTCGAGCCTATTTCCCTTCATTTTTTCATTCCATTGCATTATACATCAACAAATTTTGTGTTCGAAAGTTTTAATCACGGAGGAAATTATGGGCATTGCAAGACAGCTGAACACACTGATTTAGTTCTTCACACGGACGTCAGGTGGTTGAGTCGCGGAAAATTCCTAGAAAAGTTTCAAGAATTATTGCCTGAAATAATAGCTTTTCTAGACGAAAGAGGTGATGACACTCAGATGTTAAAAAACGAAATATGGCTGACTGATTTGGCATTTTTGACTGTCATCACAATGCACTTAAACACCATTAACTTTGAGCTTCAAGGTGAAGGTAAAACTATTATTGAGACGATTAGCTCAGTAAACGCATTCAAAAGTAAATTGCAACTTATGATTGTCAAAATATCGCATTCGACTAACTGACGATCATATGTCATCATGCTTGCGATTAGAACTCAGTGGTTGCGTACCATCTTATGAAAAGTATGCTGTGGATGTGCAGTGTCACGCTTCAACATCCAAAGTCCTTAGGTAAGTTTAACACCATATGTAACTCTTTTGTTTTGTAACAACCAATAAACTCGCAATTTTGAATAACTATGAGTTTTTTCATTGATATTATAGAGAAGAACCTAACTAAACCTAACCCAAACCTTGACTGAAATAGTGTATATTGTGCGGAAAGCTAATATCTATATATGCTACGGTATACCTTACCTAGGTAGGTAGAGTGTATCGTGTATGTACGACAACCCTGCATCACACATACTTGCAGCCTCTCATAGTCGATCGTAAGTATTCTAAAAATATTGAGGTAGATCGCCAGCAGTTCAAGTTTGAGCACTCCTGACTGAGAGCTTAGCCTATTATGAAAATAAAACATTGAAACTTAGTTTCATTCTTCTAAGTTCAATCATGTTTTGCTAAGTTCGTATTGTAACGTTATCCAATCATCTATGAAGCCGACCCTGTCACTGCCCGGTGGAATGACGAATTGCGATGCAGTAGTATTTTATTGAATTAATAATACTTATGATGATTATTGTTTACTTTCAAATAAAGCAGGTACTTGTTTAGCACTGATACGATTGGAACGACGAACATTAGACAATATTAGAGTGCTGGTGAAAATGGAATAACAGCAGAGAATCTAAACTACGGGGAGAATACAATAATAAATGAAATACCTCACAAAAGTGTCTCATTTCGTTTTACTTTGAAATACATAGCATGTTAAAAACAGTGTACTGGGTTAAAATATGTGTGTCTCAGAATTGGAATATATCAGTCATAGTGCCGATTTATAAGGGCGATGTAACAGTTATGTTAATTGTAAGGTAGTAGCTACGCTGATGAAAAACAGACTAGAAGTTTATGCAGAAAAGGTGTTGGGACTGTACCATTATGGATTTAGAGAGGTTGAAACAGATATGTATAGGATACCTTGCGTATGGAGTGCCAGTGTATATTTTGTTCATGATAAGGTTTGAAGAAATATGATAATTGGTATGTTAAAATAACGCAAAGTGTCTGATGTTAATAGCACTCATGATCAGGTAGTAACGATAAGAGGGAAATCGACAGATGAATTTGAAGTGAAGTCAGGATTGAGGCTGTAACCACGGTAATGGAAAACATTATACGTGATAGTGAATTTAATAGAGAAGGCTCAATTTTTAATAGAGTGCACCAGTGACTCGCTTTTGCAGATGACAAGAAATAAAAAGTATTGCTGAAAAATAATGCAGTGCATATGTGATGAAGACAAAGAAATAAATTTGAGATGGAAGAGCTTCTATCGCGAAGGCCGATAGAAGTGCAGGTGCTCTAAACAGTTTGATAAGTTTCAAGGACATATTATAGTGAATGAAAATAAATATTTGTAAGAGTATTTTAAGGCCAACAGTTACTGACGCGGCAGAGACCTGGGTAATAAGTAAGAAAACCCAGCTGAAAATAGAAATATGTCAAAGAAATATTTTTAGAATTTTTGGAGGACAGAGAGTAGACAGGATATGGGAAAGAAGTACAAATGAAAATATATATGAATTATTTAATGAATGTATTATGGTATTAGATGATCGAGACATTCGCAATGGTTCGGACATATGATGAGAATGGGAAGGAACAGGTCAGTGAGAGCAATTTGGCAGAAGACACCGGTAGCAAAGGGAAAAGAGGACGGCCAAGAAGGAAATGGAGACGGGGAGTTCGGAGGAGGATTCGGGGGAAATAGGCATAAAGAACTGGGGGCAATTGCGAATAATCGTGAGGAGTGGAAGGAGACTATAGAGCAGTAGGCCTGAATAGGCTGTAAACGTTTAACATATATATGAAAATTCTAGCATAAGATACAAAATAATGTTCAACTGCGAATCTACTGAAAATAGGTATAGGGACAGCTAATACAATTCAATAGTTATTAGAATTATTTTAAGCTATTGCATAGCTTTTATCGCGGGTTTTGAGCGCGGCAATCGAATCAATAAATTCCATAACGAAAATAAAACCTAACACCCTCCACTCCGCCTACCATGTAGCTCGGCAGAGCGTTCTCTTAACGTGTATGTATATGGTACGACTGTACGAAGCTCGCACGGATCGAGACGAGCTGCTCCGAAATCGGACGAATAGGTAAGCAGCTGTTTCTGAGAAAGTATATAGGTATCTATCATATCTTTATAATGCCACACTCACTGTAAGTATACATGTATACATAAGTGTACCTATGTACAACAGTGAATAGCAGTTTGGCTGGAATTTTGTGGTTTGAATAAAGTAGGTAGAAAAAAGGCAAAAAGCAGCCGCTCAATCTCGCTATTCCCATTGTTTTACGAACAGCAAATATTTACTATACATCGGATAGAAAATGTACAGCCAAACGCAAACATTTTCCATTAATTTCGGCTCTTGCTATAACTATACATAAGTCGCAAGGTGGAGCTTTTGACGAAATAGTATACGAGTATAGTAAGGCGCATTCTCAGGAATTCGTTTATATTGCGCTCTCTCGGTGACTAATATTGAAAAATTGTAAATCACGACAAAAAACGATAATCCTACATTCAAGTTTTATCATAATCGAAGGCAAGCTGCATCTTTGTTGCAAGAATTCAAAATAGTGTATTTAAATACTGTTCAGACTACAGCTCAAAATGTTTTAGATTTCATTAGTAGCAGAAATAGCATTTCAATAATGACCTTCAATTGCCAAAGTCTAAATAATCACAAATGCGATTTACAAGATTCAGTTACGAGACAAACAAATGTGTTACTTCTTATCGAAACTTGCATGGCGCATGATAATCCGATTGAAATACCTAATTTCAATTCAAACGAGATACTGTTCCAAAAGGTGGGGTAGCTATTTACCAAAATAATAACAATGTTACTAATATTATGTTATATATTTGTGCGTGCTTATGCTAACTTAGAATTGGCCTACACATAACATGGTAGCAATTTACATTTCTTCGAATCCAAAATTGGACGAAGTAGAGCATTTTATTCATCGTACTTTACTGGAGTACACTGAAGAAGGGTCGAAAATACTTGGTACCATTGTTATAAATTTCCACTTATCTTGGCTGGCGATTTCAACATCAACTTCGCTGATGAATAATCAGAGCGGTTGACAACTTTTCTTTCAAATTAAAATTGAGAATGAATAATGATCCACCAGAATCCACAACAAAATATGGGACCACCATTGACGCGGTATTTTCCAGATATTTAGAGGATATCAAATCTCAAACTTGTTTCTTATTTCAGTTACTATAAACCTATAGTTTAAATGATAAAAATTCTTGAATAACCTACATATATTTAAGATAATAAAAATATTTGAAACGATATTAACTTCTCATTTATTCAATAAGAAAAAATTGTTTCCTTATCAGTTACCACACTCAAAAATAAAACTTGAATTATTATCAAACAAAAACTTTAATTAATATCAGAAAAGAAATTGCATAAATGAAAAATATATAATTATAATTACATATTTTTTCAATGAAATAAAACTATGGTATTTAGATTTTCACTATATTAACACAACTATGACCGGTTTCCTATCGTTTTCTGCCATTTTGCACTAGAAAGTACAATTACATTAGGAATTGAAAAGATTGAGTAATGGAGAAGGATTTAGATCTAATTGAGTATTAAGTAACCTACCTGAATTATTTTCCTTGTTAATCTCTAAAATTTTCCATAGATTGAGTTTTTGTCTATCATTTTCATTGTGTAAAATTTTGAAATTATCATTAAAGTTATGGTTTTCTTTGAGTAAGTGATTAGAATAATGGGAATCTGATTTATGATAATTAAAACTACGTTTGTGTTCGGATAATCTAGCTTTGAAAGTTCTACCAATATAAATTTTATTACAATCCCCGTAAGACAGTTTATAAACACCGGATTCATTACCTTTATCAATTTTAGATTTGCGGTTTTTGATATGTCGGCTTAAAGAATTATCGGAATGCTAAATTGAAATTATAATGCGAGAGGAATGATTTTAATTTCAGACTAGGATTACCAATATAAGTTGAGCTGTTGTATTTTGTGTTAGAACTTTTTATACTTGGAAATAGTTCCTGGATTGCTTCTTGAATTTTTTTGCGTGAAATCATATTCTCAATCATACTAGGAATGTAACCGTTATTGACTGCTATTTGTTCAATTATATTTTGCTCTTTTATAAAATTATTTTGTGACATTGAGATATTAACGAGTCTATGTATGTTTATGAGTCTATGTTTGGAAGTGAAGATGAGCTGTGAATAGTAATATCTGTATGCGATGGCTTATGAAAATAAATAGAAAAATCATGTTAGCCGTTAATTTTAGTAATAGTTAAATCCAGAAAGTTAATGGAGTTTTCTGTTTCTATGTCCAACGTGAATTTAATATTATTGTGAATTTTGTTAATGAATGTTTTGAATTACTCTAATTGTCTGTTTGTATCAGTGAAACAACAAATGATATCGTCGATATATCTAAACCAATAAATGAAGTATTGGAATAATGGATGTTCTTGGATAGTTTTTTCAATATTATCCATGAAAATTTCAGCGAGTAGAGGGCTCAGAGGATCACCCATGATTGAACTCATGAGTATATAAATCATCTTTGTATCTATCTGATGAAGCCACAGTGTGGTGAAACCGGTCATAGTTGTGTTAATATGATAGTGAAAATCTAAATACCATAGTATTATTTCATTGAAAACATGTATATCGATTTTCATCAAGTAACCACCTCCTCAATCAAAATAAATACATAAAAAAAATGCTATACAGGCAGTCCCCGAGTGCCACACGTTTTCATTTCATTTTCAGACAAAATAATGAGTTTTCATGCTAAACGAAAACTGTCATAAACAACAGAATATCCTGTACAACTATACCGATTACGGTTCATGAATATTTACCTTTATGAGAATAATACGGTATTAAAATTGAGATTCTAAGACGATTCTAGTAGATACAGATGTACAAAAAATCATATTTTGACGCAATATCGATTAATTCGAGTTCAGTTAAAGCGTATACTGCTATGAATAAATTGACCCTATTTCGAGTCGATGCGTTCAAAAATGATATGATATGAATCTCTGCAATGGAATACCCTGTATATTTTAAAATAATTTAAGGACATGTAGCAAATTAGCATCTGACATTTTTCTGTCTTCACTTCATCAATGTATTAAACAAAAACAAAGTAATGAACCGATTACACACTAAGTGGACACCCGGTATACGTAAGGTCAAAAGAGAGATATTGCGATTGATCTTGAAAACGGAAAGCGATAAAATATGCGGAAAATATTTTCAACATTTACTATATTAATAGTTTTGTTCATTTAGGTATCTTTTTATTTTACAAAAAATACTCGTCCGAACGGAACGAGCTAGGTTTTAGAGAAGCAAATCATTCCCCTTCAAAATAAGGTGTCACTCGGCTTGCATCCCTATTAAAATTATAAGAAAGAAAACCACCCCATTGGTAACTACAGGTCAATTAATCTATATGGAAAGTTTTCTACTCTATTCCTCCCAATCTCACACAACAAATCTGAGCCCTGGCACAGCTACGAGGTTCTCCGTGGGTGCAATACGATCGGGGATCGTTCCCCGGCGTGTGCTATGTGCTCCTCGCAACACCACGCAGGCTTGTATTTTCTAAGAGTTTATATTCGAATAGACTAAAAGCCGTCGTTCATCGACAAGACAATGAATGTATTCCTACTATTGAAGAGGTTGGACGGATAGAACATAGATTTTTCGATGTTTTAATGATTGAAAAAATCTTAGTACAAAATTATAATAATTCATAGACTTATTTACATTATGTACAAGTCTTTTGAATAATATATAATGATTCTGAACACAATTACTTGTCAAAAAGATTTGTGAATTTATGACACATAGTACAAAAAGTTATCACATTTAATCTAAAACAAATAGTTTGATAACATGGTTATCTTCTCTAAAAGCAATAACTTGGAAAATAACAAGGATAATGAATATATAAATATTTGAAAACTTATCCCGTACTAGGATTACAGGATGAATAACAACTTGAAAAATGCAATAAAACAAAAACAATCATAAATAAATATAACTAGATTCAGACCTCAATTAAGGAAGTCTTTAGTTGTTATTGGATAATTATATACTTTGTCGGACTGAAAACAAAGTACTTCCATTTTTTCATTCAACAGTGTACACGTATCTGTATCTGAATAGTTTTAATTTAATTTAAATAAAACTGTACTTTTGTGGTATCGAATATAATAAATATGTACTCCCAAATTACTGTTCATCTAGTTTTTTGCAGTAATTGAATCATCTAGACATCTATTATGACACCCTGAATTAATTACTATTAACTAATTTTAACATAAATTGGTTCAGGTACTCTTATATTTTCTCATCTTTATTCCTTTATGAATATTCCAAAGATAAAATTTATTCGAATTCATTAAATAAAACTGCTTTTGAGCCCAATATGGAGACTTGGAAATATCGTGCTATCATTCATTCAAGGAAATATAACAAATTTTGGTTTTAACTTTTATAGAATGAAAAGATTTTGTTAGAATTGGAACCATTTCAATTTTGTCTTCTTTCTAGGAAACAATTCAAGTTGAAATAGTTGAAATGAATGAAATCTGTGATGTATATGGATAGTATGTTCAAAGAATAGTTCAATTATTGCATTTTGGAATGAATTTTGAGTAAGAATAAAATACGATTGTTGAAAAATGCTAAAAAAACAAAGATTGATGTGTATGTTTCAAATTTTCAACTTTTGAACTTATTTTTGGACACAAATGTCGAACGATATTCTCAGTTTGAAAGACAACTGTAAGTAAACGATTGCACAAAACGACCAAAATTTTTTAATACAAGGAATTAAAAAGAAATATAGTCAGAAAATGCATCTGAAAGAAAGTTTAAAACATTAATTGTTGAAAGACCTATATTTGAAGGTAATCGCATAACTAGGAGATCAATTTCTGTAGAAAAACTGGATGTAACAAGAAAGCTATACTTACTTAATTCCATGAAAAAAATAACTTATGCCATATTCTCGACAGCTGTAGTTGTAAGATTTTCAAAATGACATTTGAGAACAATCAAATTCAACATGCAAACATTGATGCGTTGTCGTGTTTTCAAATAGTTGACTTGTTCAATATTATTTCTCTTTATCAACAAACAAAAATAGCAAACAATTTTTAAGACGTCATCTCACATAATCAGGAACATTTTATAAGTGAAAAATTCTCAAACAATCTTAAAGCACAGTACTATTTCAGCATTTCAGTCTTCAAATTTATTTTGTTTTGATTAGAGATAGCTACAAATATTAATGATCCACCCTCGTTTATATCTTATCATCTATATCTTCAGTCTTCTACAACTATATTGTCGGTATGCAATGTATAAAGGTATTCTGTGTATAATCTTTTGGCATAGTTTATTTGTTGTGCAACTGTTCGTGCCAATTCTACATTGCGGCATCTCACTCTTGGCTTCTTCACTGGATCAGGATTGACTAATATTGCACTGGTCGTACCAGCTACATGCTGAACAATTTCAATATAATACCTTGCTTCAGAGTGATCTTTTTCTTCAAACACCTTGCAACTGATTAAGTTTCTGTAAAAAGTAAAATATACATAAGGAAAAGTGATATACAAAACCATTGATTAATCGTTAAAATACATAAAGTGTAAAAAAAGTATGGATTCTTCAAGTTTTGGAAAACCCTAGAAGAGGACGATTTCGTTCCTCATTTTCTCACCTGATAAAATTTGTTCTATTCTGAAAGACCTGACGAAAACATGAGGATTCGACTTTCTTTTGAGACAATAAATGACGTGTAATGCATTCCTCTTACATGTGATCTCAATAAAGACATTACTCTTTCTTGTTTTATCGAAAAACATGGATATGGTTCTAATATTTAGAGCGGATGATGAGAAGAACAATAAAGTTTACAACAAAGAACAATCAATAACAAATACAAGAATGATGTGTTGACAATAGAACAGATGTATATCAAGATTTCATCTTATTTCATCTTAGTAAATGTTGAAAGTGACGACCATTTACAATTTGACAATGGCCAAGCTTAGAATTCTGATGGAATATTTTGTATTTTTCTTTCTATGCGGCACTTCAGAATTTCAACTATGATTTCAAATAATTCAACAAAAAGAAATCTAGAGGTGTCATATCTTGTATGAGGGACTACATTCTGTTGAAACCAAATTTCTGAACCAGGCATATCAGGATTATTATGATCAGAATAAAGAGACACTAAAGTTGGTAAACGTGCCAACTGCTTCCACCCATGAGATTTTCTTCAAAGAAAAATGGTATGATCATTGTTTTTCAATATCCCAGCTCATGCATCAAACTTTTGAAATGATTAATTGTGAGTTTCTTGAATCTAACGCGTCTTAATTTTGGATCAGTATCGGCAGTTTTGCCTTGTTACTGTACCGCTGAGGTAAAAATTTGCTTCATTTGAAACAACATTTCCAAGCGTAGCTTTCATCTATATCACAATTTGGTTAATTGCAATTTTCGCTGAAATAATCCTCATTTTATTCTAGAGGCCGATTTTGTGAGGTAAGTCTCTCATAATTACATCTCTAGAAATCTCCGTAACCGACCATCACAGAATTTCAATACGGTGTCTTTCACATCGAATCTGTTGAAACTGATCTGAATTTTTATTTGCTATAGGATTTTGTAGCTTATTATCATGTTTATCTTAATATAGTTTTTATTTTCAGTTTAGTGTATGTTATTAAACAGGAAGATTTCTTCTTTTGGCCTATGTTTCTGCTTCTGCATTAAACATTCTAATCATTAGTTGAGAGAACCGAACTTCTCATTAGCTATAGGATTTTTAATCCAAGATCTGGTTATAATAAGGATTGAAACTTTTCTTGTTTTCTTCTTTCATTTTATTTCTAGATAGAAAAACCTTATTCATGTTTTCTTCTTTGGCAGATCAAGAACCAGTATATTCTTGATAAGGTTCACATTTAGGGGAAACTTCAAAATGGCGACCGTTCAAGTGATTTTAGAAAAGGAATTACTAATTCTTTTTCGGTCAATCTTTTGTAGAGTAAAGCAAGAGCTTTACAATGGTGTATTAGAAGCCATTATTGCGATTGAACAAATGTCAATTATGATCAAATTTTGAAAGGTTTCACCAACTAAGAATGTCTCCCTCTATCAAAAATCAACTAGTTTCAGGTATTTCACAGAAGAATCAAACCAGCCGAGTTATTCAGGGTGGTGCGTTTTCATTGGAACACAATTGTATAGGAGCAATGGTAATCCTGCTGTTTACGCTGACCACTTTCGCGCATCCAGTACCGAGTCGACGGGAAATGTTTCCCGAAACGATTTAAATTTCAACCAGTGTTGCCAGATCCCTTTTCAAGGTGAACTTTTCAACTTCAGTGATTTTTGAGTTATTCAATATCTCGGTTATTATTGAAGTTACGTAAAAAGTATTCTCACATTGTTCAGCCACTTTTTTTAATAGATTGCAATGGATGAGCCGAATTTTTTTTCTATTTGGTTTGACATTGACATAAAAGTGTAATTTCAATTTTTGCCATTGAATTTCTGGTTTTGGGCTTGTTCACGGTGATCTCAAAAGATTTTCACTTGATATTTAACCTTTAGCTGAGGTAGGCATCTTCCGAGCCGATGCAGAGAATTATATCGAGAATTCTACTACTCTTTTTATTTCAATACTGACCGAGGTGTTGATGCTCAATTTTTATCCCATCTTGTTATGCAGAAAAAAACTTCCCCACGAATTAATAGCCTCTTCCTTTTTGTTTGTTTTTTCTATGGGCCTACAGTTTATAGTGGACTCCGAACCACAGCAGACTGTGCAATGCCCCTATTAGGATTACAAGTTATCTGACCTTTGGAGGTTATGGACTCAACCTAACGGTTATGTATCCAGACTCTCTAATGTTATATATATATATATATATATATATATATATATATATATATATATATATATATATATATATATATATATATATATATATATATATATATAGACAAACACACCAACATTCATACTACATCCATATCTCACTTGGGATTCGAACCCGGGCCCTCGGCGTGGGAACCTCTACTGACTTACCCTCGAAGGGAGATCTCCTTTGTTGAAGCCGGTTAATAAGAAGAAGTAGCTCTCAGAACCAGAGAACATTGAGAATCATGTAATAGTATGTGCAAAATAATTCAATAAATGCTTTAATTTCTAAAGGATTGTGGAAAACAACTCAGTTCATGCCATCTCGCAAATTGTATATTACTGATCGCTATCCATTGAAGAACTTATTTTTTAAATGAGGGTGTTGTGTCAAACTAAGGAGGAATAGGAATTTCGCCAGTTTACAAAAAAAGTCTGAATAATGTGAAAACATTTTTGACATAAATTTCATAACCGAGATATCGAATATAAGTGAAATCAGGAAGTTACCAAAATTCGAGATTAACTCGAAAACCACATCAGAAATATCTTATTAGATCTATAAATACTAATGATTTAATATATTTGAGATGTATTATTAGTGGCACCCTCCAAATGAATGAAAAGAATATATTTTACAGTGTACAATTCTAAATTCATTACCCTCTAGTAGCAGCTAAATAGCATAGGTTCTGGCTTACAAAAAACTCTGAAGCCATTCATATCCTGCACTCAGATTGTCAGAAAATTCATACCAAACAAGAGGAAATATTTTCCCTCGACCTCATCAATTATGTTGTACTTATTGAATTACTGAATGAGAGGTCAGAGTCTAATATCATATAAATATTTTGGAAACTCTTCAGATTTTGAAAACATCTTGTGCTATACCGCACTACCCTATCTGAAAGGAATCGAAATATGTATCTGTTTATTTAGATAATCAAGCGTGGGTTCCTGGGCCCACTCGCGAAAAAATACAAGTCACACATGTCCATTCCGTTTCCGAGAAGTTACGCCCCTGATTAGGAGTTTTTTTTCTATCGGTTTCACTTCAATAGTATATCTTATTCTTCGCTATTTCATTCTCAACGATAGGTAATCAAATCTCCGATGTGAGATAAATTGTGGCAACACTGACTACAATTCGAATACTTTCGGGAAACATCTGTTCGACTCGGTACTGGATGCGTGATAGTGGTCAGCGTAAACAGCAGGATTACCGAAGCAATAAATACTTACATGAGATGACAATCTATTATTGGAGTTAAATCAGGATTATTAGCAACAATCCTTATTCGTTCATTCGAAACGATACACTGGAGATCTTCAGATGCACTGCCTAATACTTCGAAAGCTATGAGTTGTTCATTGTAATTCCTGAAAGGTAAATTCGTTATTCGTTACTCAGAATGACTATATGATCGATTCAGAAATATTTCAAGTTTGCTTTAAACATTTAACCAAAAATTAACAATTTGTTGAGTAATAATGAAAATATATACTTGGTGAAATTAATATTAATAGTAGTTTTACCATGACTAGATACTAGATCAAAGACCCAAAATAAATTCTTTTCAAGACCAATTCATCAAATTATCTCAATATAGCATGTGATGGAATTTTTCGTATGTATAGATTGTACAGGATGGACAGGTTTCAAGGTTTTAGTACTGCAATTCTGTGAAATATTATGCATAGAGGAAAATGATCCTCTTCCCCGTGTTTTTTTGCATGAGAAATTCATTGCCGTAAACAAATTCAAGCTAGCTTGTTCCGTTTTAGAATAGAATTACGCGCGGAATTTTTTTTCTGTTCAAAGGATTTTGAGTTATAATATAAACTTGCGTTTTTGGGAATGTGAAACACAGACAACTTCGATTTCAATGAGTAGATTTTTTTTGCATTTCAAAAATATATCACATGTGTACACAATTCATTCGTTCCTGACGTGCTTTCATGAAGGACCGAAAATTGTACAACTTTTCCCTAATTTCATCTAGTAACGTTATTTATATTCACAGAGTTTACACGGAAGTAGCTTAAGTATGTCCTGCACACTCATTATGAAAAATTCGAAAATTAATTCTTGCAATTACAATACAGATAAACTATTTAATGTTTTTTCATAAAGTTACAACTATTGGGTGAATATAGTATCGTTCGTAATAACGAAGCGACCATGCTGAACGAAAATTTTGAAAAGTTCAATATGATTCATCGTTATATTCGAAATAATTTTGATGAAGATGATGTAGAAACTGCTTATTTATATTTATATCGTTTTCTTGAGAGGTAACAATCTGATGAAAGTATATTTGATGAATTGAGAAAAAACCTCATGAACCATTGTACATACAACGTCACAAGAAAAAAAGAATATCAAGTAGTTGGTGGAGAAGATGCAACAATTGATGTAATAGGTAGTGTAACTACTAACCAATGGATCTCGAGCAGGCAGACTGAAATGGAAACAGGTGTAGCTAAAGATCGAACACTCAGTTTTCTGAACAAAAACAAAATAGATAAAATGAAAATATCCCAGTTTTTGCAGCCAGGAGTTCCTTAATGTCGACTCGATTTGTCGAACTGTTTCCTTCGGAATATTAAAAAATTCGCAGCTTTACCGAGAAATGATTTGGACTGATGAAGTTCACATCAGTAGTGCCAAGCCCGATATAGATTCAATGTATGGTGTGGATTGAAAGAAAATCGCGTATTAGCGTATGTGATTTTTGATTAACACCTTCATTGTGAATTATATTATGATATTGTGAATAACAATATTATCCACGGATAATTAGATGAACTGTCTCTTTCTGAATGATATTTATTTTCAATATCATCCTCTTCAAACTATGACCGCTGCCGACTAACTTTTGGCAATAATTGTATTGGAACCAGGGGTGCAGTAAGATGGCCGGCATGCCATTAGTGGATTTGTCGCCGCTGGACTTTTTACTTTGGGGATATATAAAGGATCTGTTATATAGAAGAGCTAGTCGAAATATTGAAGAGTTGAAGCAAAATTTCAGACCTTGTCTTGCTAAACATTCAAATTTCCAACAGGAGTCGGATGTGAATACCTACATTGTACATTGATTATTTCCATTAAATTTCATTCCATATAATAGAATATGTCGTTAACTATCTGTTTTGAAATAACGATTACATGTTTCTCTTCAAAATTTTTATACTGCATGGACGCTTCGTTATAACAAACGATTATATTCACACAAACGTTGTAATTTACTTCATTCAACGAGATAAAAGTTACCTATGGTTCGTTTTTAAAAAACACAAGTTTGCATTTAAACACAAAAACCGTTGAACAAAAAAATTCGCACGAAGTCCGGTTCTACATAAAAAACTGCCTGACATTTACATAACTCCAAAAATAACTGAGAATTGGCACTTGACTGTTTCGAAAAGCTAGCTTGAATCTATTTGCGTTCTTTAATTCCTCAAGGAAGGTGAAGGATCATTCTCCTCTATGCACAATATTTAACATAGCTGCATCACTAAAACCTCAAAATCTGAATTCAACGCACATACAATGTGCCCAGGAAATGATTTCCTCTTCAAATAGGAATAGCTTCGTGACAATGCAACGGCTAGTGTTGTTCGACAGTGGATCGATGTGCACAGAAAATTGAGATATATTAATCCATTAATGTAGATTACTAAGTCAAAATTCGGTACATAGATGACAACAGAAAAAATGTCACATTTTGGATATATTTGTGTTTTAATTGAAGTTTTTTAATTATTACTTACTTATCATTAACCATGTAGAGATACTGCTGTCCCTGGCTCTGTTTCAAACTATATCGTGGTAAGAGTCCACCATAACCATGAACGCACCTAGGAAGTCTATGCCGTTCAAAAACAACTTTGCTGAAATCAAACAAAAATGCATAATGAGTACATTTTCGAGGAAGTATGCTGCTTGATAAGTTGAAATAGCCATATAATCTACCTTCTACTAGAATCTCTAACAGCCCTCGCCGTCTCTGAAGCCAGATCCAATACTCCTACCACAGGTTTTGTGAATGCTCCCACTAATCCTTTCCCCATTCCAGAAAAAGCTCCCTGTATGCCATCATTAGCGACGCCATCATAAACCTGTCTAAAAATACTAGTTGCTCCTCCTAGTAATCCGAATCCAAGTCCCTTGAAACCAGCTATCAAGTGATCCTTGCTGCGACCACTCTCCACTCTTTTATATCTCTGCCTTGTTTCTTCGTGACGATCATCCATGGCAACTTTTCCCAGGCCATCCGACAGAGACTCTGTGACTTTTGCTGCCGAGTTTGAAATACCATGTGTTACATTCTTGACCAACGCTGAAACGTTGCCTTCGAGCAAGAGACCGGCTACCCCTTCGGAAACATCGTTGACGAATCCCAGGGGATTACCCAGAAAATCGACGGATCCTAGTATAATACCAGCTTGCCACATGAGTTCCTGAAATTGAAATTACATTTTTTTGTGAAAATACATACATAATACAAATGTTGAATTCAAGTACAGCATATAACAAAAGTGACACGTTATGAGAACTTCTGTTATCCAAAAAGAGTTTATTATTCAATAACCAGTTTCACAAAATACCTCATGAACATCATTATTAAGCTTTTGGAGGGTGGGTTGCATCGATAGATTTTCAATAAAAACTGCAGCACTGGCCGCAAAACAATAGCAAAAATTTTAATTTTTTTGGAAATCATTTAAACTGAACTAGTAGTAGTGTAAGTAATTTAAGTGTGCTGTAATGATGTAAGGTAGCTGTAATAGAAACTCAAAGCAGCGTTTAATTAACGACATTCACTTTGATGGGGAAATCAAACATCCATGAACAAATGGGCCGTATATAACGGCATAACATTGTTAACATAACGACGACGTGACTGAAAACAGTTTCGTAATTTGAGGAATTACACACGACCAAATTTATGTGGAATCACCCGATATTTTGAATATTACCTCAGGGATTTTGGAAATTTCAAAGGATTGTTAAAATTAATCCTCTTTGAGATATTTCAATTAAAAAAGAAATAAATTAAGGTTTATTTAAAGGAAGAAAGAAATAAAAGAGAATAAGAGACTCTTTCCGCATGTAAAAAAATTAAAATTGGTTTCTCACGGTGTAGTTGGCTTTTTTTTCGACCTCAGTATCTTGTATTACCTATTATTGCCCCGATACAAGCCTGAATCCGTCTAGGCATGGTTTGGATTAGGTTTTCGACCTCCTCTGGGGTGATATTCTGCCACTCTTCTGTGGCGACTTGGATGAGCTGTTATGGGGTTCTTGGATTATCCTGGCGCGATCTAATTTTCCTTTTGAGATCATCCCATAAATGTTCAATAGGATTTAGCTCTGGAGAGCAAGCTGGCCAGTCCAAAATAGCGATTCCCTCTGTTTCAAGATAATATCGCGCGAGGTTGCTGGTATGCAGATGAGCATTATCTAGCATAAATGTGAAATTCTCACCGTGGGCACCTCACCAGAGTCTCACTATGGGCTCCAGCACTAGGTCTACGTAATTTCTAGCCGTTATACTCCCAGGAAACGAAATCAAATCTGTTTTGCCTCCCAGCATAATGCCACCCCAAATCATCACACTGCCCCCTTGGTATTTCGGAATTTGTCTTGCTGCTCGGAGTCTAGCTTGTCTTCCACGACCCCTTAAAACCCGAAATCGGAGGTCATCTGATCGAACACCAATTCTGGTCTCAGCCGAAAAAAGAACATTTCGTCAATTCTTAATATTCTGATTTTGGTGCTCGATAAACCAATTAAGTCAGTTAATTTTTTGTTGTCTGTTACCGCTGGAACTCTTAAGGGTCTTCTGCTGTATAAATCCCTTGAACGAAGTCTTTGACGTATCGATTCGACTGATACACTGATGCCTGTTGCTTCCAGAAATTGCCTTTAGAGTATGGCGTGCGACGCAATAGGGTCTCTTCTTGCAATTTGGCACAAAAAGCAGTCTTGTTCTTTAGAAGTGATCTTCCTACGACTTCTTCTAGGACTATTTTGCAGAGATTGTAGCTCCACGTATTGGACGTAAGTTTTTGAAATCACCCCCTGTGATACCCCCATTGTGGCAGCTATATCCCTCTGTGTCACCTTTTCTTCAACGAGAG
The DNA here is from genome assembly GCA_013387265.2 of Cryptolaemus montrouzieri. Classification (NCBI taxonomy): domain Eukaryota; kingdom Metazoa; phylum Arthropoda; class Insecta; order Coleoptera; family Coccinellidae; genus Cryptolaemus; species Cryptolaemus montrouzieri. The sequence continues at coordinate 47,843,892 of JABFTP020000021.1, forward strand.
CAATTATTCGACTCCTATGCACATCGGACAATCCAACGTAAGGCATTTTCAATTATGATTATAGGCTTTTTTTAAATTTTGAAATTCACAGTTTCAAATCTCAGTGACGTCTGAGTACAGTATCCTGAAAATGTGGTGATAACTCAACATTTCTTATCATACAACTAGTTTTTTTATAAACAAAAACTTCATTCTTCACAATAATGTGAAATACTGAGTGATTCCACATAAGTTTGGTTGTGTGTATAAATGCTATATTATATAGAATATTTGAGCTTGCACTTGGTAGGCACAATAAAACAAAGGACCCTTCCAACTTAGAAATATTTCAGGGACCAATAAATTATACAGATGAATTTAACAAACATCACATTGAAAGAACAATTAATTTCAAAACGACTTGCTAGCCTTCATGCATTATTTCAACCACAATAAATGATAGAGATTTTTTAAGTCAGAGGAAGCGTTTCTTCAAAAGTGAAAACGGTAATCGTATAAGAATGTCAAATTAGTTGAACATATTCAAGATTGTTTTATAGCTTCCAACAAACTGCAGGTACTATGAGCTTACCCATTTTAAATGAATGAAAGTTTAACACAAGGAGAAATGTAAGCAAAACTGAAGGAAAAGTATTCCTCGGCTGATTTTGACCACTAATATGTGCACAAGTTTAATTTAACCATGGCCCAGGAAACTTCACAAAAAACAGAAGTTCACTTTTTTGTATTTATCAGAAATGCTTTTTCCGACTCGCGTCGACGTGTTGCCTTTTTTGATAAACTTGCTGGGCGGAAAAATTAAATTCGGCTCCTTCAAAGTAGAATTACCATATAGTAAATGTAGTTTGTGAATATAAGACACAAATATTTTCCCTATATTCCCAAACTTATGACGCGTTTCACCACACTGTGGTTTCATCAGATAAGTAGTACAGTCGAAAGAATTATGTGCCTTATATATTACATTGGTAAAAGCAGGTACTTAGCTTGATAGGAGGAAAATCCAAACAGAGTTGTATCGTTAAGAACTGAAAAGAAGAAATGCTTCCCATAGGTTCAGTTTCAATATATCATTTTCCTTATGTAAAATGTCAAAATAAATGTTTCGCATAGTTGAAAGTTTTTTTAAAAGTTTTACCTGTATAAATTTTGTCACAACATCTACAAGAGAGTTTATAAACACCTGATTTGTTTCCTAAATGAATTTTAGATTTATAGTTTTCAATACATTTCAAGAAAGTTATCCGTTCTGAAAGCATATATCCACATTAACATAAAATATTTGCTTATAACAGTAGGATAAATAGACTCAGCAGAATAACTTTCTTTGAAGAGTTCAATAGTATAAAACAAATAGGAGTCAATAACGGTTATAATTATAATATGATTGACAATATACTTTCTCTTACACAATTTCAACATGCAACTCATGAGATTTTTCCTAGTATTAAAGAGTCCAATCAAAATATATATATATATATATATATATATATATATATATATATATATATATATATATATATATATATATATATATATATATATATATATATATATATATATATATATATATAATATAATAGTGTACCCAGTTTTTGAAATCATTCTTTTCATATCATAATTTGTATATAGCTTTCAGAACCAATAACTCTATAGGCAGATACAACCAAAAGCGAGTCAAGAACACTTATAATTCTAATATTATTGACAGTATGCTTTCTCCTAAACAATTTTAACATGCAATCCTTATATTATAATTTGAATATAGCATTCAGACCGGATAACTCACTAGCCAGATATATTAAGAACTGTAAATCTCAAATTTATAATGAAAACAAATCAATAATAAAAAACAAGACGAATGAATGAATTCATTCGTTTGAAGAAGCTACGGTGTAGTGAAACGCGTTACGAATCGCAATCATTAAGTAAAATTCCTTAAAACACAGTACTTGTTTTTATTATTGATAATGGAATTTTACCAAGTAAAAGCCTCCCAAATTCAAATGAAAACAAATCAGCTGTTCATAAACTCTCCTGTGGAAGTTGTGATAACATTTATTTTATATTTTCATACATCGGTAGAATTTTAGAAATTTCAATATTAGGATGTTAGAGCACAAAAGCTGTTTTGACAAAAAAAATTAGATTCTCACTGTACATATCATCTAATAGAAGTAAGTTATACTTTCAATTTTAATTTAGACATTTTATATAATGAAAATAATAGATTCAAACTGAACCAATGGGAATGGGAAGTTATACTATCAATTTTAATTTAGACATTTTGCATAATGAAAATAATAGATTCAAACTGAATCAATGGGAAGCATTGGAAATCAATAAACAGAGAAATTCCGGAAATGGGGTAGCCGATTAAGAAGGGTCTGGCGGCCCCCACCGATTTTCATATAATCGACCTGAAAATCTTGAAGAGGGCCAAAAAAAAATTGTTAAGATTTTTTTTACCCTACTACCCCGCATGGAAACCCCATAAACTTGAAAATTACGTTTTTTTATGATTTTAATTTTTTTTAATGATAAATTTTTATATTTTAGCAGGTCCAACGATAGTAAAAATTTGTTTAGGGTTCAGAAATACTACCAGAATATTTTCAGATTTTTTCATCGAAGTTATTTCACGAAAAAACGAGGTTAAATGTGAAAAAATTGAAAAAAATCGTTATTTTCCATTTTTAAGTCTATGAGATTTTGGGTTAGGTTGAAAAAAACATCTGAATAGCATTTAAAAGTACACTCTTTCTCTCTAAAATGCCGCCAAGTGGACATTATTTTGTTGTCTCTAGCGTCCGAAAATTAAATTTGAATAAAATAGATTTAAGCATTTTCAGTATACAGAAATAACAAAAAGTTTGAATTTTTAACATTTTGTCGTAAAAATGTGTTTATAAAAGTTTTTGAGGTCGCTGATTCCGAATTTAATGTCAAAAATCATTTTTGACACATTACAGCTGTCAAATACGATGTAAATAAAGAACGAAGTATCCTATTCACATACATTTTTAACCGAAAGCTGGTAAAAAATGTATGTTAGAGTTTCCGAAGTTGCTGATCACAAATTTTTTGTTAAAAATGAGTTCCGACAAATGGCAGCTGTGGAAAAAGTTGTCAGTAAACGAAAAATATTTTATTTTATTTTATATTATTCGACAATATTGATTATATATATGGTTATAATACGCATGAAACAAAATGCAAAAAAGATTCTGAATTGAAAATAAGAAAACAGATGGCCTGGCCCACGTAGCCCACGAGGCCCTAGCGACCCACGCCGTCAATCATGCTCTCTCTCTCTCTCTCTCTCTCTCTCTCTCTCTCTCTCTCTCTCTCTCTCTCTCTCTCTCTCTCTCTCTCTCTCTCTCTCTCTCTTAACCCACGCGTACCGTACGCATGTCGACGCTAGGATTCATCACTAAATTGTTGAATAATTCCTGTTTTTTTATCGGTTCAATAATAGTAGAAAATAAAACATTTTTTACTGACAACTTTTTTCACAGCTGCCATTTGTCGGAACTCATTTTTAACAAAAAAAATGTGATCAGCAACTTCGGAAATCCTAACATACATTTTTTTACCAGCTTTCGGTTGAAAATGTAAGTAAATAGGATAATTCGTTATTTATTGACAGTGTATTTGACAGCTGCAATGTGTCAAAACTAATTTTTGAAATTAAATTAGGAATCAGTGACCTCAAAAACCACGAACACATTTCTACGACATAATCTTGAAAATTTAAACTTTTTGTTATTTTGTATACTGAAATTGCTTAAATAAAAAAAAATCAATTTTATTCAAATTTAAATTTCGGACGCTAGAGACAGCAAAATAATGTCCACTTGGCGGCATTTTAAAAAGAAAGAGTGTATCTTTAAATGCTATTCAGATGTTTTTCTTTTTTAAACCTAACCTGAAATCTCATTGATTAAAAAATGGAAAATAACAATTTTTTCACATTTAACCTCGTTTTTCGTGAAATAACCTCGAAGAAAAAATTCTGGGTGTTTCTGAACCCTAAACAAATTTTTAGTATCATTGGACCAGCTGAAATATTAAAATTTATATATCATAAAAAACGCAATCTTCACGTTTATGAGGTTTCCATGGGGGTGGTAGGGTAAAAAAATCTTAAATTTTTTTTTGGCCCTCTTTAAGATGTGCAGGTCGATTGTATCAAAATCGGTGGGGGCCGCCAGACCCTTCTTAACCGGCTACCCCCTTTACTCAATAGTCAATTAGACCTAAATTCTTCGCCATTACTAAATCTTTTCAGTTCTTAAAAGAAGCAACTCTGTTAGGATTTTCCTTCTATTCAGCAAAGTAACTGCTTTTACTAATGTACTTTAATTATTAATACATAAGACAAAACATTCTTTCAAATGTACTACTTATCTGATGAAGCTAAAGTTTGGTGAAACACGTCATAAGTTTATGAATATAATGAAAATTTGAACATCTTTGTTTGATTTGCTTGAAAAATGTATATCGATTTTCATCATTACTCTGTTTCATGATCTCATGTAGTCATCTCTTCAAATCAGTAGCAAAAGCGTATAACATTATATTCGACATGAGTAGGTGTTTAAATGGAGGTGGCAACAACGATGAATGTTTTTAGTTTTGAAACAAAGAGGAGAATGCTTAAGGAAGAATAATAATGAGGATCTGCACTTGAAATGTGCCATTGACAATTATAAAAAACTGTACCCTGCCCTCTTTGAGGTCCCGAGCCGATACTACTGAGGGAAATTCAATATTAAAGTTTGGGACACACAGTAAGTGTTGCTGGGTTAGTGTTCATTGTATATATAAATCCCCTTTGAATGGTAAAGTAATGAATTATTCAATCCTGAAGATTCCATAACAAAACTTCTTGTACTTCACGCCATGCTCTATTGCATCACAATATTGTTGAAAATATCCGAGTCTTCAGCTCATCAGCTTTAATTGGAAATTTTAAAACATTCATAGCAAAACAGTTATCATCAATTGTAGTATTATAATATGTTGATGCCGAATAAATTTGAAATCAAAAGGTAGGGCAAGAAAATTTGTTGAGATCATGGAAATAATGTAGTACCAAAGTTGAGCCCATATTCTCAGTTTTTTATAGCTTGGGAACGAGATTAATTAATAACCTTAGCGTTGCCAATACCAGATATGTAAAAAAAACAGTTCTTATAAGTATAACTAATTAGTTTGAAAATTGTGTACTGTTGAAGTTAAAACTATAACTTACATCTCTAAAATGTTTCACTATTGAATCGAGCAGGAATTGCCAAGTTTCAAAAGGATGTTTCTTATCGAAGGCATGTAGGTCGATTGCAGCATCTTCAAATTTAATCAGTGTTAAACCCAGCTTCCGTTTGATTTTCTGTAGGTGACTGGTAAGTTTACTTGCAGTCTTTACGCTCAGTCTTATTTCATTAGGAACTAATTGCAGAACACCAAAATAATACCTGAAAAAAAATATTGCACTTGAAACATGGAATTTACTTCTATTGATTGAGAATGAAGTTAAGAAAATCGAATAAAGAGTCAGATTCATCCTTTAAATTGAATGAATGAGTTATTAACTTGTGAAGTTATACATCTTCGGTATATTATATACGAATTCTACAATGAACTCAAATCCACGGTGTATCGTGAGGTTACCTACTCGAGATAATGATATTTTGAATATCCAACATGTTTCCGAAGCAATCTGGAATTTTGTTTTGCGCGGTTCGTCATTCAATTTCAAAGCGAAAACTTTCTATAAGCATGTTTGATAAGTTTTATTGTTCATGAGATACATACTAATCGAGCACTGACTTGTAAGTGTAATTAATTTCGATCTCTTGGTGACACTATTGGTTCCCAAAACGAAGACCCTTGGAATGTTGACTGAATTGTTTGGTATTTTTGACTTTTAGGATTTTTGTATACCAAAAAGGAGAAAGGAACGCTGCAGATCCGTATAATATAATCAATAATTTGTTAACACAAAATATGACGAATCCACGAATTAAATACGACATTATGGCTTTAATGGATGTTTGCATACTTCAAAATTGTTTTTTATTTGAAGGCTCTTTCTATAAAAGTGATCAGGGACTTATAATGGAAACCCCTTAAGCCCTTTTTAAGCAGAAATCTTCATGGATAATACAGAAAAAACTATTCATAAACAGCCGTTTAGTAAACATTTCCTATATTGGTATCGATATGTCGATGACATTATTGTGTGTTTCACAGAAACAGACAGTTCACTGTATTCGAAAATTTCATCAACCACCTGCACCCAAATATAAAATTCACTTCTGAAATAGAACAGAACAACAATTTCCTAGACTAGTTTTCAGTTTATCATAAACCTTCTCATATAGATATCACAATTCATTATACATCGACACATCCTTACCAACATAAAGTTGCAGCATTAATAGCTATATACATAGACTTTTAAGCACACCGATGTGTAGTGAAAATTATCTCAATGAATTGAATTTGATAAAACTGATCGCAATAAATAATGGTTATGATGCAAATTTAGTCAACAGCATATTATATAAGAAAAACAAATATTTGCTTTACAACATATATGTCCAATCAGTGAACAACAAGACAAGAAATTCAATAGTTTAACATATATAGGCAATATTAGCAATAATGTGAAATCCTTCTCAAAAATTCAAATTTGAATATAGCGTTCAAAACATCAACAAATTTAGGTTCATTTATCAGAAATTAGGTTTCCAATTAATAAAAAAATAAATCAGGTGTTTATAGATTGAAATGTGCAGATTGCAATTGTTGTTATATATGATATTTCAATGTTACAATCTCAGAACATGAAAGCAGTTTCATCAATGAAAAACCGATTCGAAATAGTCAAATCATCTTGGAGAAAATATTCATTCTTTCAATTCAGAATTTAAAATCCTACTTTCTGAGAAAGAGGTATAAAACTCAACTTTCTGAAAGTACTTGAGATTAATTAAAATTACTTCTCCAGAAACACTATAAAAATTATCAATCGAAAGAACAAAATTCACAAGAAATGGAAAATTTATCAAAACTACGATGACTTCCCAAGTTTCAAACATTTGAGAAGGGAAAGTAAAGCCCAATGCACTATAACAAGGTAACCGCTAATGGAGCCACGGAAATCTGTGAATTGTTAACTAGTTTCTTTCGCTCGGTATTTGTGCCGCCAACAGTAGCAGCAACTCCTCGCGTTGATCCAGGTTCGGAACCGCCTGCTTATCTTTCATTCATTTCATTAACTCCAAAAGAGATTGAGAAATCAATAAGAGCTCTTGTTCAAAAAAAAAGGAGCTGGACCTGATGAAATACCTTCTCTTTTTGTAAAGTCTTGCCATGAATTATGTACACCTCTTTCTCTTTTATTTAATGCATCACTCAAAGACGGGGTTTTTCCGGATCATTGGTAATGCGCGAGTGTGAGAGCTATATTTAAAGGTGGAGACAAAAGCAATGTCGACAATTACAGGCCCATTAACAAGTTATGTATCTTCGCCAAACTGTTTGAATGATTGATCTACAAATATATTTTTTCTCTTGTCAAATTTCAAATTATGCCTGAACAGCATGGATTCTTCAAAAACAGGTCAATCGAAACTAATTTATTGACATTTGTCGAGCATATTTTGAGTGCTATGGATGAAAGCTTACAAGTGGATACCGTCTACACCGACTTTGGAAGGCCTTTGACAGAATTTGTCATAATATTCTTGGTTGTCGGGTCGAGGAGGTTGGTATGGGTGGTTCACTTTTGCGATGGGTCGACTCTTCTGTGTGAAATCGACGACAGTACGTTGCTATTGGTGGTGGGCATAGATCGGAGACATATTGCTGTACATCTGGGGTCCCCCAAGGATCACACCTTGGTCCCCTCCTGTTTCTCATATATGTAAATAATATAAGATATATTTAAAAAAAATGTAACTTTTTACTATACGCTGACGATCTCAAAATCTATTATACCATCAGGAGCTTGTCTAACTGTCTTGTTGTACAGGAAGAGCTCTCGCTTTTTTCAGAGTATTGCAAAACCAATAGCTTTTTCCTGAATTTGAAAAAATTTCAAACTATCACGTTCACTCGAAATTCGAAATCCTTCAATTTTTCATTAAGTACATAACAATATTTTAATGAAAGTGTCACAAAATCGAGATCTTGGAGTCATCCTGGATTCGAAGTTGGTTTTCGATCAACATATTGATTGCATAGTCAGCTCTTCAAGTAGAATGTTGGGGTACACTCTACGCCAGTGTCGTATATTCAAAAATTCTAGTCCTGTTCTCAGTGTTTACTATGCCTACGTATTCAGCAAACTCAACTTTGCCTCCGTTATATGGAATCCTCAGTATAAAGTTTACATCTCGCGAATTGAAAAAATTCAGAATAAACTTTTAAAATATCTAGCTTATTTGTGTAATTTCACGGTGGCGGAGGGAGTTGACTTCTATGCGGAAGCAAGAAAACAATTTCACTTGGTTTCACTTGAGGACAGAAGAAAGATGAATGACATCCTAACTCTTCAGAAGGTATTGGCTGGGGAGGTTAGTGCACTAACTATTCTGGAAAATATATTCTTCAACTCTACTAATTTTCACTTGAGGAAACATGAGCTGTTCTACATTCCTTTCAAAAGACCTAACTGTTCCAAGCACGCGCCCTTATCGAGAATGCTACGCATGGGCAATGAATTTAATCAGTCTGTTGATATTTTTCCAAATAACATCGTAAGATCTAAAAAAATTCTGAAAGACTTGTTCTTGATGTAGTTTCTTCTTTTGTACTTTTTTTTCAATTATTCATATTTTCTATTTCTATTTACTTAATACCTAATCTTTTTTTTAATTGTACTTAGTGAATACTGTTTTATGGGTTTGAACCTGTTTGTATTCTCGAAACAATAAACAATAAACAATTATTAGATTTAGGTATTCACCAGAAATTCTTAATGATCAGTTAGTCATAAATACCTTACCCTTATAGAACTTGTTTCCTTAACACTAGTTCAAATACAGATAACTCTGAGTGGATTGCCTCTATAGTATATATAAGTATATATTTGTACGATATTTTGTAGTATTCATTTGCTCTTGACAAAGATACTGTGTGTATCGAAACGCGTCGAGCATTTATTAATATATTTTAGTAGAAATCATCGTTTACTTGTATTAGAAAGGAACGCCTTTGGAATCACATTTTATCAAACTATCAATCTCCTAGAGCTGTGAGAGAACCAAAGTTCTAAGTCAACGTAATCGAAAAATAAGCAATTTATATTGCGTTTTGCGGCATATTTTTACACTCGCAAGGGAATCAGACCTAGAAAAATGAAATTTGTCAGAAAGCAATATCTTCACACACAGTTACAGTGCTAAAAATGTACATTACATTAACGTTACATTACGATTTTTTTATAATGAATTATTTGCATTTTTTTATTATGCTATCCCAGAAACTGGTAACAAGGAGATTATTTCAATTTGTTTACATAAAAAACGAACCGTGGTGTAAAATTTACTCTATAAACAAAAAAAGATGCATTTCCGAGAAAAAAGAACAAAATATTATTTTTTTCCTGGACGCCCTTGAGGTCTAGCAAGTTTAAACTAATTAGGGCTAAATTACTACTTTCAATATGTCTACAAAATTTCAACAAAATGAAAAAAGATCATGATATTAAAACAAACTGATTTGTCTGTGAAAGTTTGACAGATATATTGCATAATGAGATTAGAAAGGAAGTTGGATGACAGAATAACCTGTAAAATAATATTTAGAACAAAATGATTTTTCAATTCAATGATGAAATTTACATGACCAACAACTGCTTTATAATGGGTAATTATCTGAGTCCTTTCCTTGCCGAAATTTTCATCGATAACATTCAGAAAATAATTCATAATCATCCGTTGTCGGAACACACCATTTATTAGTTTAGATATGTGGAGGATATTGTTGATTCCATTAGTATCTTCATAAATTCAATTCACCCAAATATAAAACTTACTTCGGAAATGAAAACTGAGAATTCCATTAACTTTTTAGATTCAACTATAAACAAAATCAACCTCAGGCGAGATTTTTTATTTTCCCATAGATATATTAACATTCATAATTCTTCTGTACATCCACATCAACATAAAATAGCTGCTTATAACAGTGTGATACATAGATCCACCACGATACTAATTTGAGAAGATAATTTCTTGAAAGCGCCCAATATTATAAAACAAATGGCAGCCAATAATGGTTATAACTCTAGTGTGATTGATAGTATGCTTACTCATAAACAATTTCAACATGCAATCGATGAGGTTTTTCTTGGTAATAGAGAGAACAATCAAAAATATAATGTATTAACTTATATTGGTAAATTCAGTCTAAAGTTATAGTCATTCCTCTAATCTCATAATTTGAATATAGCTTTCAAAACGGATAACTCTCTAGGCGGACATATCGAAAACTGTAAATCTAAAATTAATTTCGGTAGAATTTTAGAAACTCCAATATTAACATAGAAGCCATTTTTACAAACAAAAATCAGATTCACATTATGCAAATCGCCTACTAGAAGAGAATCATACTTTCAATGATAATTTTGATTAATTTACATAATGAAAATAATACATTGAAACTGAACCTATGAGAAGCATTCGAAAACAAAAAACAGAACAGTCCAGAAATTTAATTAATAGTCGCCATTAATAAATCTTTTCAATTCCTGAAAGAAGCAACCCAATTTAGGTTTTCTTCCTATTGAGCTAAGTAGGTGGTTTTACCACTGTAATATATTAGGCTCATCGTCCTTTCAAATGTACTACATTCAAATTCATCAACTAAAAATGTATATGAATTTACATCAATTAACGACCTCTTCAATGAAATTAGCAAAGTCTCTTCCTTAATTCTATTACTTCAAGAATGTAAGCAACTGGTAGACAATTATTTTGACTGCAATAAAATATTTTCTCTGGTTTTAATCTTCACCACGGAGATTTACCTGTTACATTAGATTATTCTGAGATTTATTTATCTGGATAAACCCTCAAAAGTATTCTATTGATGTTGCCATGGGGAATTATTGCTATGATTTCATATGGAAGCATATTGGGCATAGTTGGACTTTGGGGAGGAAAACTTAAACTTCAAATAGGAAGCAATCAACAACACAGAAACATGTATTTTTGAAAAAACTGATTTTTTCCTACAGTTTTAAAATAAATTTCCCCTTGGCTCACATTTGTAACGAAAAAGTTGTATAGCATATCTTGAGAATTTTTTGAATAGAAATTTATTTATGAACCGAATTCTATTAATCTTGAAAAGTACTTATAGATACTTTTTACTGTTTTAAACATATTCAAAAACAAAGGAGGGATACTTATTTTAAAGTGAAACTTTTATTACATCGTCCCAAACTTTTTCATCTGTGTGTTGCATGTCGCGTTACGATCGGCCGCGGACTAGTAATAAAGTGAAAGGCGCTCGTCAGAGTAGCCAAGGTCAATATGGCGGCGCCTATTGTTCGCAGCAGCTGACCGTGTAGTGTATAGACTATTACTCATTTGTGCCAGTGCTCCACGCCATTTTATTTGTTTTTGTCGGTGCTTAATGTAAATGTTGTTTGTCAGTGTTTAATGTCGAATGTATTTGTTTTTGTTGGTGCTTAATGTAAATGATGTTTGTCAGTGTTTAATGTCGAATGTGAGTCACTGTTCACGTATTTCAGTTACCATAAAATATTGGTTTCATTTATAAACTATGAAACTCATGATGAAGATGAAATTGATAATAGAATGAATGAAGAAAATAATTGAAAAACGGATCAAAATGATTCAACGATAATAAAATATTGTTTTCAGTTTTTTGATATTTGTATATAATCTAAATAATTGTTAAGTATTATGTATGTCGTACCCTAAGAAACAGAGTTCAATAAAAATATCAGTTGGAGACTTAGTCTACTTTTATCATTACCCATTATCATTCAAATTTTCCAAGTATAAAATTAAGAATGATAAAGCGATTTTCATACCCTTAATGGAATATTATTCCAAAAATTTTTAGTTACACGTCTATAATGTGAAAAAAGTTTAACTTTTACCGTGGTTACATAAAACCACACAATCCTTCTTTTTTATAATACTTCAAATGTCAATTTCTACCGATATTCAAGAACGGTAAGATATCGGTGAGCGGTTTTCACTATTCCGCATTTCTTAAAAATCGAGCTCTAAAATCCTTAGACGGTTTTTCGCTATCTCCTCTGAAAGCGATATGAATTCATCAAATCAAGTAATTTCGGACACGATGCAAGTTGAGTCTGTAACAGAGACTAAACTAGTGAGTCACTGCGTGCTGGGATATTCATCAAGCTCTAACTGCTTTCGTTGACAGTCCTCACTAATATTCTCGAAACTAGCTCCACATTAAGGATACTAAAAATATTTTCGGATTCTTGATAGACATTCCTTGATGAAGTTTGTACCTGACGTTATGTCAAGTTCTATCCACATAGGTAATATATTCATTTATACAAATTTGCATTTGAAACAAATTCGATTAAATCTCAGAGGTTTGTGTATGGGGTTATATTTTTTGAAGAACTCACCTCTTGGAGTGTGAAGTTGAAACCTTTGTTAGTAATCTCTGAGTTTCAAAGTCGTTTTCATCTTTATTGAACAGTTCCTCTTCTTGAGAGTGAAGACCCACAAAGGAACAAAATTTCAACAGCAGTAATTCTTCTAGAATGATCGAGATGTTTTTCAAACGAAGAATGAAATACTGTAACGAAAAAATTTTTTCATATTCTTTCTTATTTGAAACAATCAATTTCAATATACCAGATGGGCTGAAAGATTCGTAGGCTGATATAGAGATGGCGTTACTAGGGTCCAATCCACATGAATTTTAGTTAGTACTAACCTTAACTCGATCTGAGTAAAAAGTTTTCAGCTGTCCAACCGTTTGTTAGCAAGATTTAGCATTGAAATCAACTTTTGTTACTATTGAAAAATGGGATAAAGGAAAATTCCGTGTGTTGATTGAATATTGCTTTTTGATGAAAAAAAATACAGTTGAAGCGAAAGAATGGTTTGATAAACATTATTCGGCCTATGCGACTGGAAAATGAACGATGGAAAAGTGGTTTGCAAAGTTCAAACGAGGTTATATGAGCATCCAAGACGATGAACGCAGTGAACGTCCCAAAAAGGCTGTCATAGATGAGACCATTAAAAAGATACACAAAATTGTTTTGAATAATCGAGAAAAGAAATTGATCGAGTTAGCTGAGACCATGAAGATATCCAAGGAACATGTTGGTTTCATTTTGAAAAAATGTTTGGACATGCGAAAGCTGTGTGCGAAATGGGTGCCGCGCTTATTGACTCTTGATCAAAAACGAGTTGATGATTTTGAGCACTGTTTGAAGCTGAATAATAAAACAGAGTTTTTTCGTCCATACATCACAATGTAGGAAACATGGATTCATTACTACACTTCAAAAAGCAATCGACAGTCAGCTGAACTGAACGAGTCGAACTGTCAGCAAGCAAGGTTATGGCATCTATTTTCTGGGATGCGCAGTATTATATTCATCGATTACCTCAAAAAGAACCAGACTATAAACAGCAACCACTACATTGAGTTATTGGATCAATTGAAGGACCAAATCACGAAGAAACGGCCCCATTTGAAAAAAAGTGCTGTTTCAACAAGTCAATGAACCTTGTCACAAATTAATCAAAATAATGGCAAAATTGCAAGAATATGGATTCGAATTACTTCCCCATCCACCTTATTCACCATATCTTGCATCTAGCGACTTTTTTCTGTTTTCAGAATTGAAGAGAATGCTGGGAAAAAATTCGTGACTAATGAACGGGAAATCGCAGAAAGTGAAACATACTTTGAAGTTAAAGAGAAATCTTATGAAAGTAGCATCGAAAAAATTATTTATCGCTACAATCGCTTTATTTCTCTTGAAGGTGACTATATTGAATAAAAAATTGAATTTTAACAAAAGAATGAGTTTCACCATGTAAGCCTATGAACTTTTCAGCCAACCTGGTATATTCTTACATACTTTGAATATTACAGCATTTTCATTGACTTTCTCCTGCATTTCTGCTTGGAACAATATGGCTGGAAGTTCCTGCTCTCCCTCATCATTGTTCCTAGTGCTCGGAGGCGTCACATAAAAAACAACAGGTGTTGTTGTTTCAAACAGCTGTGAAGAAAAAAGGTTTGTAAAGATTAATAATAAATAAAAAAAAAATTTAATATCAAACATATGGTTGAAAATTGTATTTTTATTGCTGATAGTTAGTAAACATAGGACAAGATATTTATTTTTCAACTGAATTAGGGGAAAAATTTTACCTGATTGTCAATCTGCACATTTCCAACACTAATGCAGAACGTTTTCGCCTGTGGTGTTAAAACAGTTTCTCCAACTATATTCGAGAAAAGTCCATACAAGAGTTCTTCTGGTGCTTTACAACAAACAACACTAACACCGAGACCTTTCAAATGTACAACCAGTTGGAACTCTCTCTTGTCAGTTTCTTCTTCCTCATGCGCAACATTCAAGTGTGGCCTCTGCTGCAAAGCTATACTGCCCCATTCTCTGTCATCGGATGTAGCGTACAGATTCTTTTCTTTCATATCTTTAATGACTAATACTCTTGTTGGTCCATCCATAGATACTTCAACAGAAAGAAAACCGGAACCTGGTCTTAATCTTTGTCTACCCACAGCTTGTTCGATCGGAATGCCTTTGTCTGTAAACTTTCTTGAATTTGATTGAGGAAGTCCTAATACTACCACATTCCCTGCAATTCAGATTCAGTCATGAGTGTTTGAATATAAATCCAAAAATCTAAAATAAAGTTTTTAATCAATAAATAGTTTAGTTAATCGTATAAATCAAATAAAAATTAGAAGTAGTTTGAGCCCCATTTAATTAATTCATTAGAAGTACCTCCTTAGGGACCTAGGTACTATACATGTAAGGTTCAAATATTATATGATCTTAAACCTGAAATTTTACAACAAATATAATATGGAATCCTTCATGAAGACACCGCTCCACTCCATAAAGATTTGTTCAAGCAGCCAAAATAGGAACGAATTGGATAAACAATTATGGAACCTAAACTGTCGAGATTATTGTCTTTCCTACTCCTTGAAAAGATGTGAAAGGTGTGGTAGGAAGAAAGCATTAAAAAACACTCCATATCGTGATAACAATGAATATAGAAAAAATGGTTTATATTTAACTTTTCTAGTAGTATTCCATCTCCGCGCACCCTGTATAATTCTATTACCTTTGAAAAGATATTAAATATTTATTCAAATATTTTATCATATTATTTACTCTTGCAATGTTTTTGGCATTGATTAAGAGGTTACACCAACCTAAAATTAAAAAAAATTATCTTTTGGTTAAATAAATTGTTTACACTTCTGGGAATATTTTGAGCGTTGAGACATTCTAAGATTTATATTAATACGGAGTTACAACAATCAGAATTGAGCGCATCAGGGAGCCTACCCAAAACTCAATTATCTGAGTTGAAATTTGCATCACATATTTTTATAATATTATCTAAAACGTCCGAAGGGTTTTCTTGATTCGGTCCAGTCAAAAATTGTTTTTTTTTCAAAATCAAAATTCTGTTGGAAATTAGAGATTTTTTTCAAATAGCTGTGATTCCCCCAAAAATAATATTTCAACTTTTTGCCTTTGACACAGCCTACCTATTACCCTCCTGAATACACAGTATTTTTCTCTTATTTTTCAAACAATGGTGGATGGACTAATAGTATAAACTATGAGCAGGGGATTGTGCCAATGAATGATCCATGTCTCCATGTAATTTTTCTCAACATTAGAAATGGTTTTCAAATCTATCGCATGTAGATGTAGTATGAAGGATAATTTATATTTTTACAGTTGAGTAAAAAAAGTATATTTTGATGCAAATTTTTTCGAGCGTCAGGGTGATGTAAGCCCTTAAGCAATATAGAGTTCAACATCTTCAATTTTAAGTAAAGAAATGCTAAACAGGAATGGAAAGAAATGGGTTTAGATAATCTAAATGGAAAAGGGTCTACACACTTAAAAGGATAGAAGAATATACATACACGGTTGCCAAACTCCAAGAGGATTGCTATTATTTCCTAAAAAATGCAAGTGCCTAAAATATTGAGTATACAATATATAAAATGTTTTACCTTTTCTTAACCCGTAAAATCCATCTTGTGCTTGCACGCACATATTGTAGTGAGCGCAACATAGTAAACCTTCATTGGTAAATTGCCACAGTTGCGTAGATATTCTTCTTGGATCCATCTTTCTCAGCATAAGTCTAGAGTATGAGTTTGGTTGTGGGGCATTTCCTGAGAATTGAAATAGAATTAATTTTATGAGACCACTAATACCAATCTAGAATGCTTCTAGTAAAGTGTCCCCTTTTTCTTCCACAATGCTTTCAGTGAACCACCACATAAATCTTTCTAGCCAGCGACTTCAGCAGAGAATCCGTGATCAAGGAAATAGTTCTGTTTAGACACATTTATGAAAAATATTGATGAAGTAGCGTGTAAATTTAGGAGAACCAATAGAATTTCTTTCTACTACAAGAAATACACAGACGTTTAGTAAGTATAAGTAATTGTTATTATCGTTTCTGTAATCTTCATAAAAATACTATCTTAATTTTATTATAACTCCCCCCTACTTAATATTTAAGGAAGAAGTAGATCTTCTTATCATCTTTGCAACTTAGTATTCAACACTTGAAAATGACCGAAGGGTTGAAACCGGTCATGTATCAACAAATAAACGTGAGAAACTGACAAAAGTGCTTTTCTGTTCTATATTTTGAAATGGATTTCCACAGAATAAATATGTCATCAATGTCATTTATAGATCTAACTGCCGTTACGCAATACGCTTTGACCAAATAACATTAACTCTATCCTTTATGGTAGTGTACTTTCTAGATACCTTCAATATCTAAAACCAATACATGATCACTCCTTGGTTGGTTTGGATGATATGGGGGGCTACTTCCTTCATGTTGTATGTGACCAGTTGACGTCATTTTCCAAAGCTGAGAGCGTTTTCCTTGACTTTTACGAGCTAATACTACCTGTGTTTCATTCACGACGTCCAAGACGAGTTCTTGGTTTTCCACGTTTAACGGTTCGAGTATATCGCTACGGAAGAAATATATATTAAAATTATTTTCTAGGGGAAAAAATATCACAACTCACTTTTTAAACGTCCCAACAAAAGCTATGTATATAAAATTCTCGTAAGTTAATCCAGCAGCAGGTCCTAGCTTGGTCATATCGTAAGTTTTATAAATTCCACCAGGTGCTATTACAGTCAAGAATGGAGGTTGTGTAGGTTGATCCCAAGCATACGGTATACTTGAATGGGCTCTTGCCGTACTGTGATGAATTTCTTTGCATGATGACTGGGCGAACGTCAAAGAAACTTCTGAAAAATTATCGACGCGAATCGGGGGAGGCATGGTATCCGCGTCAGTAAATACAATGAAGAAAGTGGCTCCTTGAAGAACCACTTCTAAACGAAGGAAATACACTCGTCCGTTGGCATCTCTGAAACGAATAACTTGGTATTACTTTTAAAATTAATTTCCTCTTCTCATCAACAAATATGTAGAAGCATAAATTAGTCGAATTAAACAATATCAATAAAGAAATTTGAAGAACTATTGCAGAATTTCATAGAGACTTACTTTTCTGATGGAAAAAGTTAAAACAAAACTTGGTTGTTCAAATAGTTCATAAAAAGAAATTAGAAGTAAAAGTGGCCATGCTATATTATTGTGAATGTCGTTGAAGAATTTTTCATGAATTAATTTCACACATTTTAGTATGTAGAGAACATCTGTAACTATGAACAGGTGCATATGATGCTAAGATAAACTGTTTGTAGGAATTGGTAGTAATAATCGGTATTTGTTTGTGTTTAAAAAAACATCAACATTTATTTTTATTTAGGGGAAGTGTTCAGGGTGAGCAAATTTTAATGTTTAAGCACGGTAGCTAAGTGAAATATTATAGTTAGAGAAAAAAAAAGAGAAAAAAATCTGCATCCAACAAAAGTGGAAGTGTTTACGGTTTGCATTGAAAAAATGTATGTTTGCATTATAACTCCGCCGAAATTTTCTTATTCTACACTACTGTATTTTACTCAGAGACAACTTGTAGAATGTCAAAAGTCTTTTTATGATAATAACCGAGATATTCGCGAGCTATGATTTTCCCAAAATTCGAAGAAGTTGAATAAAATGGAGAGAAATATCGTAAACATTTTTGAGGCATTTTACTGGTTCCTGAAAAAGAGATCGAGAGAGGGGGGTTCATTCTTCTCTAACTATAATATTTTATCTAACTGCCGTAATGCTACATCGAAATTTCCCACCATGTAGACGTGATATTCAGTTTTTGCATTTGCGAATTTTGATCCCCATTATTCCGCCGTTTCTGCCTTCACTTTTTAAAGTTTAATGTTGATTATTATTATTATAGAAGTCGAGAGAATACCTGATCAGATTTATAGTTATGCTTAAGGTTGGAAAGGAACAATCCAATGTGGCTTCAGAAATATATAGAATACAAAGTATTTTGCTAGCCTTCTAGTTCGTAATTGTGAAATCGGTAATATAGCAGTGGCGGCTCGTAAAAAATAGCCGCTGAGCTGATAACACATTACCGCTAATTGGAGAATATAACTAATCCCTACTATGCCATTATACCT
This sequence comes from Cryptolaemus montrouzieri, assembly GCA_013387265.2. Classification (NCBI taxonomy): domain Eukaryota; kingdom Metazoa; phylum Arthropoda; class Insecta; order Coleoptera; family Coccinellidae; genus Cryptolaemus; species Cryptolaemus montrouzieri. The sequence continues at coordinate 47,862,733 of JABFTP020000021.1, forward strand.
TACGTAAGAAACGGTAAACATAGTTTAACGGTTAGATTAAAAAAATTATGTATTCTGAAAATCTTGTGGGTTTTGATTTGATAAGCCTTACCACTTCTCAATCATTATAGTATAACAAGTAAGCTGGAAAATTCGTAGGCAAAGTAAACCTTTTTCTTTTTTGATAAAATTCGATGTTACTATTATTCCTTCGAGAGAAATACGACGAACCTCAGTTTCGTAAGTACTTTTTCATTGGTGCTTAATTTAATATATTGAGCATTGTTTCAAGGTCTGCAAACAGGAAAAAGTTACTGAAAAATACGCTGGACGGTGAAACAATTCGTTGTCTAATTCATGCAATTTTGCAATTGATTTAATTGATTTGTGAGACGGTGCGCATTATCTCTTTTGATTTCATTCTTCAAATGCTCGAATAACGATAACAAGTGGTTTTTGATCGATTGTGAGCTCTCGCGGCTCCCAATATGCAGGAAACTTTTGCATCTCCTAATAGTCATGTACAATATGTCCCAACTTCTCTTTCCATATCTCAGTTATCTCGATCAACTTCACTTTACGATTTATTTATTTCGTGAACTTTTTCACATTTTTACCGTAATAGCTTCTTTCGGACGTACACTGCGTGCATTGTCATCGGTGCTTATTTCATTATGTTTAAATTTGGCACTCCATTCTTAACGGCTGATTTTCTTGGTACAGAGTCCTATAATGTTTATCAAGCCAAGCTTTGGATCGAACAGCACTTTGTTCATAATAAACCAATGCTTTATTAACAGACAAAAATTACAATGATATATCTCACGAACCAATTATCTGACAGTTGTCAAATTTATACAGGTCTCGTTTGAAGATTAATATTACGATAAACCATATAGATTTCATTGATTCTAGTAACATCATATATGCGTTCGTATACGAACATTTCAAGTATATTGTGAGATAGGTTCGTAAGTTACCTGATATTAACATGTATTGAACTGTCTGCATCGATTTTCAGACCTCCTGACCAACAGCAATCAGGAATATCCTTTATAGAAACACATAAATACTGGTCTTGATCCAATCTGGGCCAATGAAAAGGCATATGAGAATTTGGCATTAAACTCAACAGAGTTTTCTGTTGACTTGGATTGCTCTACAATAAAAAAAAAGCTTGAAATAAATATTTTATGACAAGATAGCATATTTTACCAAAGTCAAAGTGAAAAAGCTCTGACAAAAAACCAACTGATAAGAGCTTCTATTGTGCACTTGATACCTTGGGGATATTGTAACAATGTTAGTTGATCTATATCTGCCCCTTCCAGGACGATTTTCTATACCAATCACAAATACAGTATCTGGCCTTCCATCTGTCATCGTGACCCGAAGCTTACGAACTTGAATACCTTTCTGAACATGAAAATTAGAACACCACTGAAAGTAAAAATAATATCTGTGTAACTACATGATTTCAAAAATTGACTTACTGACGAAGTTCAAAGAAGTTCTTGTAATTACCTGTGGAGTTCCATCTCTTATTACATAATTACCAACTCGAGCATTGATCGTCGGACTAGCATCGTGATCTGAAAAACTGAACAGTAACGGTAGCAGCAGTCTGGCAAATTCATGTTCTTCGAACTGACCGGCGGTTAAGCTACTAGTACCGGCCTGCCTGAAAACTAATGGTAAACCTGTTCTATTTATAATCCAATATGGCGCCGAAATAACAATCTGAAAGGACAATCATTCAATAAGGGTCATGTTCAGTTCAATTATGATGTTAACCTTAATTTTTGCCTCTTTGTTGCAAGAAATCACAGCCTGTAAATATAATTTCCTTTCTAATTCATCCTCTAATCTTATTCGACAGGTAAAGTCGGTCACACAGCCAGCGGGTATTATCACAGAAGTACTAGAGACAAAATTCTCCACTAAAACGTTAATTTCAATAACATCATCAGTGTTGACCTAGAAGAGTAATGAATAGTTATAAACTATTTTGAAATATCCATTAACAATGAATCACAGTTATTTTTCAAATAATGTACAAGGCGACCAAAACTCTATGACTCACCTATATTAGAAGAAAGGAACACAACATACAAAAACCGAAAACATTTTCAAAATGAGGTTCAGTATAGTACCTTTTAAATTTCATTTGCTATTTTCATATTTTTCCCTTTTTGGGACACTGAAGTAATGATGTTTTCGATTTTTCCCTAAGACATACCGTGCGTATGTTGGCATATTCAATAAGAAATAACTTTTTGTGCAGAAAAATCAGCAGTTTTCCAATATCTAGATCTGAATTAGTAGTAGTTATAAAATGAATAGCAAAGACGCATCTGTCAGTACTTAAATTAATATATGAAATTACAATTGAAGAATAAATACCATGCGATATTCATCGACCACTGTTTTACTACATGAAAATATATTTGAGGCCTTATAGTCAACAATCTACCAAACATAATTGCAATTCAGTGGCGGACCAAACTGTATATGTACCTATATCAATTTAAATAAAATTCTATTCATTGAATCAGTAATGATTGATATTTAGATTAACGTTAACCAAACTACGCTAGCTTAATTCGGCGGAATCACCTATTCAACAACTTGTCGAAAATATGCCTTTATATTGTTAGCAAAGATCTTCAAACATTGAATGTATCAGGCAAATCTCTCACCGACAAAAGATATCGATTAATGAGAAATATTAGGCTCGAAATTAAATGATGAAACTTTTGCAAACTAGTCAGAATTACAACTTATTAAAAGATTCTCATTTCTTCAGCTACCTTTCATTCAAATGAAAATAGATAAATGTTATGTAATAAAATTGATTGTTGAATATCAGTATTACATACAGACATGCCAAAAGGATGGACACTATTTATTGAAGTATCAAATCTAAATTTGTCAGTCAGTTTCACTTCATAACATTTCCATATTTGCCTGTAGCATATGACGCTTAGTTAATGAACCCACAATACATATTCCGAAACATATTCTGGAAAATACAGATATTTATTTATTTGTTCGAATGAGAGGAGAAAGTTTCAAAAAATATTGGGACTATTTTACTGATTATGCCATAATGTCAAATTTTGATGAGAGTCAACATCATGGGAGGAAAGCACAGTATGTCGAATGCATGAACAATCATAGAATAAAAAACCAAATATGTAGAACATAAATGGTGAATATGTGTTGATTTAGATGTAGCCACTCTAAATTCGGGATTGTACACTGGCTACACGAAATTATTGTTTCGTTTGTGAGTGGCATAGCTGAGCGTGTTTAGATTACCTCATAAAATAAAACTGACCTGAAAGAACCATCTTTCCGTTTGACTAAAAATGTAAAATATGAGTCATTAATATTATCTGAGATAATTATATTTTCATAACTGTATATTGAGTTTTGTTTAGCAAAGAATTTTGTAAAAGCGCTTCTCTCAACCTGCATCTTTATTTCTTAAAACAAAAAATTTTCTTCGCTATATGAGTTGGACATCAAAGAAACAATTTTTATAAAAGTTAATATATTATATGAATATTTTAATGATTCCGTCTTTTTATCAAGCCTTAGCTCAATGGAAAAAATTCCATTTGTTTTTGTTGGTGTGACAAAACAATTTCTCGGTAATTAAAAATCACTAGATTTCGATAAAAATAAAATTGATGTTGAATGCTTATCATAGACTAGAATGCAAATTGACGACGCACTCGAGTTTCTTGGTATAGGAATGCAGCGACAAAAAAAGTGTTCCAGCATCATTTAAATGAAAAATAATGACTATTTTCACGTTTGAATCTGACGTGAATGTAATTGTATTTATACACCACAATTTTTGAAGAATAGAATAATCATAATTACATAATTTACAGTAAGCGAGAAAAATATCTGATTTGTTGCATATTGGCATGTGCGAGTTTTCAATATGTTCAATAGTAATTAATTGTGCTTAATTATTATCTGATGCGTCTTTTGTTATTAGTTTTCGAACTACTACTCTACTAGCTACTTTTGGAAATTTATATTTTTGATTTTTATGTTTTGAAGGTATGTCAATTTTTTCTGAAAACTCAACTTCTGAAAGCCCAAATATGGCTACATTTGAGTTGAAGATTGATGACGATATTTCTTCAGTTTCTACAATAGATGTTTCATAATAAATAATAAGTCGTAATAAAAGAATTAGAATCCTTGCATATTATTGAAAGAAAAAAACATTACTATGTACACAGGTCGGCCAATGTTTCATTTCCGAGATTGAAGATAGATTTTTTGTGAATAATATAATTTTCACAATTTTCCGTCCAAATTTAAACAAGAGTCACCTACTAAATCTATATCATTAGACAAGCAAAATGTTTTCTACCTTCAAGTTTAATTTGGTGAGTTACTGACGTATACGTGAATAAAACCAGATTAACTTTGCAATTAGGAGTTTTTTATTTCTTGTATTTTTTTCGTTTCTGTTAGTATTTTCGAGATAATAATCATTGAAAATAATTGAATGGTATTCCACAAATTGAAAGCTTGAAGCTATTTTCTCAATTCTTGAAAATGTTGAAGAAGCAGATTAGCCCAGAGAAAATATTTCCTCTACGTATACTTTTACATATGTTTGATATGTCTAACGATGTGCATTCGTTAGGTGTTTCAAATTTGAGCTGAGCATCTCAATAATTGCAGGAGCTATGAAAAATACTTTCAAGCATTCTACGAGGCTCTCAATTTAAATATTATTCAATAATTTATGTTTATTATCGAAGAAATTTTGAGATACAAAAAGAAACCGTAATGAAAGAAGTACAAAACTCAGCAACGATTTCATAGAATAGAAATTTATTGGCAAGGTCAATTGATTACAACAAATACATGTCACAAGTAAGAAGGGAACAATTTATTTATTTATTTATTCGAGTGAAAAAGAGAGAAAGTAACAAAAATTGGAAAACTACATGGATTATGCCAAGATGTTAAATTTTAATGAAGGGCATAAGAGAGTCCTGGTACAAGATCTGCGAGAAAGTGGAAAGTAACCCCGTTAATGCAAGGCTACACAGGCTTTTCGCCAGAGGATCGGTAATGCTCATTGAATTGACAATATACGGACTCTGGTAGAGAGACACTGAAGATTCTTGCGAGAACACACTTCTCAGATTGTCGGTTACTCAATATCAATGACAGCTGTGACGCCTTTGCCCGGATGGGTTTTGCTGAAAGACCTAAAAAGGACGATTGGAAGAATGCAAGAACGATCAAAAAGCCCGGAGCAATTAGTTTGAGGGTTGCTGGGGAGGATGGCATTATGCCTGCCTTACTACAGCAGCAGGTGGACATCCCGGTTTAGGTTAGATTGTATGCACCCCTAAGGTGGGTGAATCGAACTCACAGCCTAAAAATGTAAGATGGATAAACTTTCAAACAACACCAAGCCTCCAACAATCGCCACACAAAAGTGTAAGATCAGGAGAACAATAAGACCGATATTATGTGAAATCCAATTGGATATAATATAATTCCTCGTCTAATCGTGACTTTTCTACACCACAACATATACTCATTTATGGAGCAGATTCTGCTAATCAAATCAAGGAGACTAATTATTCAGAGTCGACAAAAATGCCAGAACCTCTGTATAGAATCATGCTTCCATTGCGAGCTTATTAGCCAGGTCAATTATATAAACCACAAAAAGTAGCAGCCCAAAAATATGGATATTACCAGCTTTGTGTCCAATTTTTTTACTTATACTTTTTGAGTAAATTACTTACGCTTGTTAGTGCACTCGAAGATCCAGAAGTAACACGTCCATTATCACATTTTATTTTATAAATTAAATCTATGGGAAGCAAATTCACAATTTTAACAGTAGGCAACAAAGTAATTTTGTGTGCCGGTTGGTCATTTTTATAGTTACTCTCTATCACAAATCTTTCTTTGGCGATATCACAACAGAACCTGAAAAAAATGTTAACACTTGATTTCGTTTACTTGCAATAACAAAACGGAGAATTAATTTTCATATTTTTGTTTGAATATCATATAAAATTAGAAGCATACCTGTAATCTAATCCTTTCTGGGAACTACAAATCAGCATATCATACATCAGTTCAGAATTTGGTTGCTTCCATGTAATTGATGGTTTGCAAAAAGAAAACTTATTTGAATTACCAATTGGCCTTACGTCTATGTCAGAATGTGCATATTGTAACGGAATAGCTAAAGTTTTGCCAGAATCTATTGTGAGAGCCTTACTTGGTATCCAACCCGATCCTGAAAATAAGTAATAATTTCACTCTTAATGCTTAGTTGATTTTTTAATGGAGCCTTCCTAACATGTACTTCCATTTATATGTTCTGGACATCGATATAATTGCTATTTCAAATGTAGTTACCTAAATATTGACTTTCTAGTTTGATTTCAACAGTTTCTGGAAGTTTGTTTCTAATAAGTACAGCGGACCTCACTGTTATGAGTTTTCTAGCAGACCCTTCTAGAGAGATATCGAAAATTATTCGGGCAGGAGGTATATCAGCTTGAATCTGAAATTTCGTAATGTATGAATTTTCACACTACGTGAAATGATTAGTCTAACTTACATTTGATCGGGATTTTATTTCAACTAGAGCGTGTCTGAAATAAACTCCCACCTTATCAACTGAAACTGGGGGTAATGCTTGCTGCCATCCATCTACTGTTACTAACAACTGATGCATTTTTCTCTTATGTGAATCTTGATGTCTCATTTTATCTGAAAGAGAAAATATATCATAATATATACATAAATAGAACAAAGACAATATGTTATCATTTATCTACGAGAGATTTTACTTTCTCTATGCATCTGATCTATGCCTACTTGTATTAATGATAATGTTGATGGAGTAATTCATGAAAATTAATTTTCAAAGCTAACAATTATGAGAAAGTATGTGCTAACTATATTTATTTCAAATGTTGAGTAGTGGGTAGTTATTTGACTCTAGTTGACTTTTGACAGTAGTGAGTTTTGGGTTTTTACAAACTATCCAACAGATTAATTGCCATCGTTTTATTGTATTTGTGGAGAATTTTTGAATTATCTAATGAAATTATATGACTTGTTGATTAAATATATTCAAAACCTACGGATTTGTTACCTGAGGGAAGATGTTCATTGAATCTAGATTAAATAAAAATTTGTATTACTATAGTGTGCCTTGACAAAAACAAGTTCGAAGAAAAAATGCATCATCAAAACTTCGGACGTAACCGATATCTCAAGATAACTCACAAAACAGTTCATCAAAGAAATCGAATAACATTTGGAACTATCGAATTATCTAACACATTCAGAATGGGACGAGAAGAAACTTTCAGTGAACCCCCCAGCTCCAAAAATACACAGATGAATCAAAATATACATAGAGAAAAACCTCGCCAGGCTAGCTGTATCTTACATGAGCACACCTGCAGGTAAATTAGCAAGCTTCTCAAAATTAAAATTCATGGAACTCATCAAATTTCATCTGCAATGCACCATTTTAAATTCCATTCACCAGATAAACTTTCGACCCTCAATAATTTTAATTTTAAATTTGTCACATCTGATATGAAAATGTACACAAACATTCCTACTAATGAATGTCCGCCTCTAATAAAAGGAACCTTTAACCAAAATAATACTTCACCACATAACGAAAATAACATTTCACCACACATTATATGTGAATATTGTAGTCTTTTAGAAATCTGTATGCAACAAAATTATTTTTAATTTGAATCAAAAATTTTAAATAAAACTGAGGATTCCTCATAGGGTCCTCACTCAGCCTCTTATAAGCAGATATTCCTATGAACAATCTTGAAATATCTATAATGAATAAGTTAGTACAAAAACATAAATTTTTGGTACAGAAGCAGACCAATAAATAGACCTGTTTTTACATTTCCTAAATAAAATTGCATCATAAAAATAATAAAATATCTCACACTGCGGAAATTGAACGCAACAATTCAATTCAATAAATTTCCTAGACATAATAATCACTATAGAGCAGCTCTCTACATATTTTGTTAACAGCAATTTGTTCGTCGAGAACTAGTACATGGATTCATGAGATCTATATCCACAGTGGATGAGATCCTGTCATTGCTCAAGTTTGCTGTGGAGGACGTTGAAGCGGGGAGATACGTCAGAGGGGTTCTGTGTGACCTCTCTAAGGCTTTCGATTGCATTTACCACGAGTATCTTTTGGGAAAGCTGGGTTTTTATGGTTTCCAGGACCTTAGCATTAAATTGGTTGCATTCTATCTATCAGGCAGGACTCTTATTTATTCATAGTTTCCTTTGTGTGAAGTGATGAATGATCGAAGAGAATACTGCTTTGAATATATATGATAAAATTGTCAGCTAATTATATTACATTTATTTATTCAAATAAATTAAATATGAAATAAGATTTTGAGCAGTATAAACTAAAGAGAAAACCTATGACTTTACCTTATTATTTCTTTAGGAAAGAAACCTACGAAGAATATTACAAGATTTGATGACTGTTATGTTCGGTAACTGTTCAAATAAATTTTTCTTCATACCTAAAATCTTAATATTTTTGTGAAGATTCCTAGGAATAACACCTGTTGTAGAAATAATAATCGGTAGAATAAATAATTTTTCATTTTCCACATTTTTTATCTCGTTTTTCATTGTATTTATTTTGTATGTTATGTGTGTTGGATAAAGCAATATCAATTATATATGTTATTCGATTTTGTTTATCCGTAAGAATGATATATTATATTTGTCTTGGATGGCAATTGCCAAGCCCTCTGTTTCAGCGAACGATTCTCCAGATATTAACCATCTATTTGATGCAATTTCATCGATATAATCATTTTTTAATTCTATAGGGTGCTTTCCGTGTAATTCCTTCTGCAATCAACTTTCTTTTTTAGATTAATCATCCAATATATCAAAATCTATCTTTTGCATTGTCAAGTTCAGAGGTGTAAGATGTAATATAGACGTTCTCTGTTTATCATGAAAATGGGAAAGTAGAAGAGAAATCAGTCACTATGAGATTGTTCAAATCAGTCAGTCCCTGACCTCCAAGATGTCTAGGTAGTGTAACTCTTTGAATTGCTGACTTTGAGTACTGCTTATATTCACAAAGCATTTTCCTCGTTTTACATTGTAAATCATTCAGATCAATTTCGGACCATTTAATAATTCCAAAAGAAGATGTAACAATAGGAACTGCCTAGGAGTTGATAGCTCTGAAAAGGTTTTTACAAGTTAAATGACTTGACATTTTGAAGCGCATGTAGACGATGCCGCGAGGAGCTTGAGTAAGTCAATATTCCTCTTGGGAAACCTTTTCCTTTATTGCCATCGATGTATATCCTCTGCTGTCTGAGCTATGTTGAGAAAAATTTATATAAACACAACCTCTGCCGCGAGCAACACGAATATAACACCTGAAGAAAGAAAAATATAAATATTGAATTTAGGCGTTTGAAAAGATCTTGCATGGGAAGCAACAACTGGGGCCTAGGATTCTATAAGAGTTCCGGATCATGTTAGGGATCTGAGTGATAGGAATTTCGTAAAAATTATTGGAGAATATCTGTTGAGTAAGGCCTTTTTAGCATTAAAGAATTTTTAGAAGTAGGTTTTAATGATTTGTAAGTTCCTATATTTTTATGAGTTTTTGTTTATTTACCTTTATTTTTCACTGTTCTTTTTGTTTTTTTGGTTCATTCATTGGTAACTGTTGTAAACATGAATGAAATAAGCAAACAAACTCAATAATAATCTCATCTACAACGTATATAGAAAAGAATAGAAGGATTTTACAGACTCCACAAATATAATGGATTCCTTCAACCACATCACACATAATTTAGCCGCTTATAATTGAATGATTCATAGAATCTTTTTCATTCCCCTATCTATAACAGACTTCAATACGGTAATTAATATCATTAAGAAAAATTGCATCAAAAATAATATTCCACCCTACCACATAAACAGTATTATTAACTTCAAAGAACAAAAACAATTCCTCAATTCCATTATAGAAAAAACAGAAAATAAATACGCATGTCTAACCGACATTGGCCCTCTTCTACTACTAACTAATAAATTCAAATACTCTGGAAATACAGAATTGAATGCAACGACTGCCCAACAGCTTAGGTAGGACAAACAGGTCAAAATTTTGAATCTAGATTCAAAGAACACGTCTCCTTAGATAACAAATCCGCAGTTTTTGAACATATTAAATCAACAAATCACATATTTACGTTAGATAATTTGAAAATTCTCCACAAATATGAGGGATGACAATGAATTTGTTGGAGAGTTTGAAAATTAACAAACTTTGTAAAAACCCAAAATTCACCACTCTCAATAGTCAACTACAATTAAATCACCCCCCACTACTCAACATTTAAAATAAGCATAGTTAGCACATACTGTCTCAACTGCTAGATCTAGACACTTAAAATGACGTAACTCTCGAAACCGGTCATGAGTATAAAAAAATAAACATTGTGGAAATCAAACAAAAGTGTTTTATCTTATTTATATGCCACTTGTATTTATGTATTCGAACTTAACCCATCAACGCTGATAAGCGTCATCTAGCATTATAAAGTACAAACTACTGATGTATTTTTGTTTGCTCGTGTTAGTATTCTGGTTCCATAAATAGTAATCTGATAATGGCAATTGACCTTCGAGATTTTCATCGCATTCTATGAAAAATTGAAGTTCATTCTCTAGTATATACTTACCTCTTATGCTGAACGAAAATGGAACAGTTTCTCCAGGCGATGCAGTAAAAACGGAATCATCAGGTTGCCTAAATTGAGTTGCTTCCACATCATCCACCTCGGAAATGAGAGTAGAAAAATGAAGAACGGATCCGGTGTCATTTTTCAATGCGAATGGGACAAAAGGTGACCTCTGCCTATACGTTGGAGATTGACAAATCTGCTTGAGATCGTTCTCGTTATTTTCTGGATTTTTATCCTTGAAGTTGTAATAATCCTTAACCCAATTATCTTTAACTTGCTTATACAGATCTAGGAGGGTAGATGTTATGTTAACATCTAATATTTCTTTTGAATGGATTTCTACATTCAGCCGGTTTTTTAATAAGACTGCTGAGAGCGACTTGTGCCATTTAATACTACAGCTAGAATCAAAAATTAATATCAATTAAACGAATTATCCAGTTATGCAGTTTAAACACAAAATAATTTTTTGTCCCATGAGTTGAAGGCAGGAGCCCCTTTAATTTCATTGTCTATAATTGAAACATTTCTACAGATTGCATTAAAAAAAAAAACAAGTTATATCTATCCATCTATCTTCAACAGGTAAAGTTCTAGATGATCAATGTAGTCCGCCAATTTTTCGTTGCTCCTTTTTTCATTGGAATAAATAAATTAATAGGTGAACATTCGGAAAGGAGAGATAACTACAAGGAGTCCACTACTAATAGACTTTTCATTGACAATTTTACCAAATTTCGCTGACAACCTATATATATGAATAATTACCTAGTTTGTTTGAAGTGTTTTTCTGAAAATTAGTCCACAAAACGTATTTAGACATTATTTGTGTATTTAATAGCACTTCAAAGCACAATTAGAAATCAAATTCATTACTTGAGTATTTAATGTTTTTACCACTCACATATCGAAATAATCAAGTAGGCGTCATAAAACGTACGAATTAGGATTTTTCACTCGTTCATAAATGAACGTGACGAGGACTGCAGAAAGGACACTAAGCGCCGGAGCGTGAATTTGTTAAGAGACAAAGTGAAAGGATATTGACTCGATACAACTCATCCGATATTTCTTCCTTGTTTACCTCGCCCATGAGCAACTCATCCGATATTTCTTCCTTGTTTACCTCGCCCATGAGACGGTATCATGAATGTGTAGATAGATAATTATCGACGTTCAGCCAAAAGCCAAAGGTTCATATCATACAAAATATTAAATATAGAATTTCTCTCGACTTCACCAATTGGAAGACTGAGTTCAATCGATATAATTGGATTATAATCAGAATATGGATTTCTTTACGATAAGGGCCCTTTTTTCGGAGCACTTGACAAATGACTTTTCATTCAACCACCAATTAATAGTTTTCAGTCTTTTTCCTTCACTTGTTCTGTAAACATTACATTTTTCGCAATTTTTCCTTCAACTGTGCTGAAAGACATAACACACACGCTAAATTTCATATATCTGGGCCAACGAGAAGTATCCTATAGGTTTTGATGCCCTTACCACTATCAAAATAAAGATGAGGTACAAACGAAAGTATTTTTAGGTTTCGTTGACTGAAAAGTTTGATTTTATCCACAGCTGCAAACCTGGCGAGTATTCCTAATTAATCTCAACTCGATATTCCTTAGATAAGGCGAATGCATTCATTACCGCCAAAAATTCGTGATATATATGCAAATTTACAGTTTTCGGTTTTAGCTAGTACTGTAGAAGCACAAAGGTATATTTTACGTAAACCTAGAAATTAAAAAAATGAAAAAAGAATGTATGATTATTTATTAATCATTTTCTTTACTACTATAGCTTTTTAAGGTTTCCAATATTACATGAGTTCCTTCAGCTTTCATGTTTTCTATTTTTTCGTCCTTCTCTTTCAATTGCAACAGTATTTTTTTTGTCAAAATCGTCTCTACAAATTCTTTTTGAGCTTCATACTAAAGTGATCAAAAATTTTGTGATCGTAACATGCTTCAATAGTCTGTATTAAGGATCAGAATATGGAGAAACTTAATTATATCCCCAAGTCTAAAGTCGTTGAAAAATTTTGAGACGCAAACATTATAGAATTGGAATTTTTCTGACTTTTCAGTTGATTTCACGATTTCACTAAATTTTCGTGACCACTTAGTGCTTACTCGACTTTTCAATTATTCTTCTTAGATTCTATTTCACATGATGATACCACATCTATAGTTTAAATATTAGGTTCCTAAGATGAAGAAAGACCGAAATCATGGGTATTATATTAAAATCGTTCTTTACATGAGTATCATTGAAGTAGTTAAGACTAGTCAGTAATGATAAGTTTTAATTGGAAACACCATTTGGATGTTTATGACTAAGATGTAAAATTCATAGTACTTCAGAAAAAGATCCTTAGATCCACAAAAAGCAGCCTGAATAAACATCAGAACACTCCAATAACTCTAATTCGTATCAGTTAGTAAACCTAGCGAAAATTGAAACGTTTCTCTCAAATAATTGATTGAATATGCCAAAAAAAACGAATAAAGAGACACGACATATCGTGAAACAAAAGTTTGAAATCAAAACGAATCAGGTGCTTCTGTGAATTTATATAGATAGAACTTGAAGGGCTTGCGAAACTAGATTCCCAGAATCCTAGTTTTGAAAATCAGATGAAAACCTTTTATTACACTTATTCGAAATGTTAACATTAACATTAACTACCTGAAAGGTAGGAAGGAAGCACGTCTTATCAAAGTTAACAGTTAATAGTTTTTCGTTAAACATATCTATCAATGAATTTAAATCTTTTTCTACTTTTTTTTCAGGTCTTCCCACGAATCGTCCTCATAAACAATAACCGAAACTGGACACAACGCCTGCAGAACTTGAGGTTAGTATATCATTTATATATAGTATAAACAATATCGGTCCTAGAACCGTAACTTGCGGTACACCAAAATCTACAGAATTCTCTGTGCTGTATGTATTACCCAACCTGACATACTGAGTGCGATCACTCAAATAACTTCTGAAAAGCTCGCCTGTTCTACCCGTTATCCCGACATCCCACAACTGCTCGTGATGAACAGTGTCGAAAGCCTTTGCAAGGTCCAAAAACACTGCTAAAACCTCTTTTCCGCTTTCCAATTCCTCAAACAATTGAGCAACAAGAAAATTGATAGCATCTTGGGTAGACAAAGACCTCCGAAAACCAAATTGGTTCTTTGATATCAAATTATTTTCTCCAAATAATTCTCAAGTCAAGTCAAAACTTTTTGGGATATTACTTATGAAGGTTATGGGACATGATTTTCTTATCGCCTTCTTTATGTAGTGGTTTAATGATGCCTACTTTGAAAAGTGTGGGTACCGTGCCAGACTGCATTATCTTATTTACCAAATGCGATAGGGGTGATACTATTTGATTTACTACCTCTTTCAATGTTTCTGATGTAATATTATCCATTCCAGGAGATTTATTATTCTTCAGTGGTGACATTATTTCTTTCAATTCCAGGTTATTCGTGGGAGAAAGAAAAATGGAATCCTTGAAAGAGGTTCCATGAAGAGCCGACCTTCCTGGTCTAACGATCGCTCCTGCGAGGTTCCGCCCAACCGAAGAAAAGAAGTCATTAAATAAGTTTGCAGTGATTTGTACGTCTTGTATCAATTTCCTTTCACTAATTCATACACCATTTATATCCGACTTTTCTTTAAAGTTTTCATTCAACGAATTAACAGTGTTCCATAGCGATCTACTATCTGAACCACACCCATCTATCCTTTTGAAATGATCAACTTTAGCTTTTTGTATGAGAGTATGTAGATAATTTCTATACTGAACATACCTTTGTCTGAGTTCTATATTGTCAGGATCATGTTTGAGACTTTTGAATAAATGATCTCGATTTTCGATTGATTTCATGAGCCCTTGAGTAATCCAGGTTTTTCTTCTTTTTCTTGAGTGTTTAATTCTTACTACTTCTGTATATGTTTCAACTTCAGAATATTTACCAAAAACTCGGCACTGTCGTTGACATCCTTAATACTATAATAAAATTCCCAACTCATATTTTCTAAATCCTCTCTTAATTTGTGGTAGTTCAAATAACGTTTGAAATAAGGAACATTCAAGAGATTTTCACCACAATTATTAAGAGGTATATCAATAGCAGTAGCATAATGATCAGTTATGTTGACTCTAATGGTACAGGACCTACAGTTTGCATGACCATCTTATGTTTTCATAAATATGTGATCTATGCATGTGCCACTGGCTGGTCTTGTTATAGAATTTATCATCGATAACAATTTATTCTCACTAAGGATATCCAAATATTCAATCATAATGTCATTCTGAGCCTTGATATCTATGTTTATATCTTCAATTATTATCTGAAATGTTAACTTGTGGACTGAAACCCTCTCCAAATATGTTTCAAAGTAACTCAAAAAATTGCATCCTGTATTTCATGTGATTTATAAATTGCTGTTATAATTAAGGATATATTATTCTCCATAATAATACATATACTCACTTCCAAGGTTCAATGATTGGTTCCCATCCTGATAATACCCTATTATAATAATCACTCGCCAAAATGCAATAAATGAACCCTTTCCTGTATAAATTATCTCCCATTTCTTTCTCTACAAGATTTTGTTGTAAACAAAGGTCAGTTAGAGATACTTCCAATAATGGTACGTCCGAGTCGCCACAGTCATCAATGATGCATATTGAAATACAGTTGGCTTTAACCTAAAAAAAATTAAGTCTTTATTTGGGGAAAGGGTTCGAAGAAGTTATTTCTTTATTTAGAATATTTTTCAAAATTTGTAGCAGTAGTTGAATCACACCCATAACACCACATATAAGAAAGCAGTTCAGCGTATAAACTATTCAAAATAATCTGCAACCCATCCGTTTTGAGAAGTCATTGTTTCACAGGGTGTCAGTAAATCAAACAAGGTATTCTATCTTAAACGAGTCATCCTGTATATTTCTTATCCCGTAGTGACTGGAAAAAGGGATCGAGCGATACCAAATTTGAAAACTCTTCGAGGCCTCTTTACAACGGTGTATGTAAAAAGTAATTTTGACAAATCTTTTTATCACAAAAAAGCTACGTTGAATATGTTGGCTATTTTCAAGATTATTGTGAAAAGGGAAAACAAATCAATTTTTCTCTCGAAGAGAATCCTTGCGGGGTAGTTAGCGCATGCGTGCATTAACCAGAAATTAACTCACCTAGAGGTTCTAGACGATAAGGAAAATAGGTTTTACTGTAATATCTTCTGGAAGCCATTCTTACAAACTATAATAATATTGAAAAGATTTCATTATTTTATCTGTATTGCTATTTACGACCAATGTGCAGAAGACAATTTAGAAAATTTATGTAACCTTTTGAAAACTACAACAATCTTTAAAAGTTTTTATTGTTCAATTTGAATCGCAATTTCTCTTCATTTAATAAGAGAAATTCTCCCAGATTATGTATAATTAAAAAAATGAAAACATTTGTTTTTAGAAGCAAGATATTGACCAGATAATTCGTTTGTTACTACTTTGCCTGATGTAGTTAAAATTACAAAAATAATTATGGTGTACACATTGCAAGAAAGTGTTGAACTGGTAAGCCTTTATTACCAAAAACAAAATTGTGCCCGAGTGGCTGCAAAGATATTTAACCAAAATCTAACCTAACCAAAATCACCTTGAACGTAACGTTCGCCATAAGTACGTAATGCAATTAATATCGAATTCTTTTTGAGACGGGCTCAGTAATGGTTAAACAAAAGTGCCCATTGGAATTGTGAATAATGAAGCAGCAGCTGTATTGTGCAACGACAAATTTCTATAGCTTCCGTTGTTAGCCAATTTAACATTTTTAAAATTTTATATAAATACAAGTTCCATCCGTACAAAATTAAATGAATTCATGAATCGAGGCATAATGATTTGGATAGCAGATAAGAGTTTTGTGAAATTACGGCCAAGCTATCAACAATAACCCGTAATTCTTATACAACGTTTGCTTCTCTAACCAATGCACTTTTTCACGTCATAGAGAGGTTAACCAGCATGACTGTGAATTTTGGAGCGATTCAAATCCCCATGTATTTCGGGAGACCCAAACTCAATATCCAGGAAAGCTAAATGTTTAGAAAGGAATTTTGGGACACCCCCTAATTGGACCTCTGTTTATTTCAGATAATTTACACGTTGAAATTTATATCGATAAGCTGGAAAATACGACTGACATCAGAAAATCCAGAAAACGATCACCTGCTACTTGAAGAACAGTTGCATTTCCAACAAGACGGAGCTCCTTCTCAATACGCCGCACCAGTTTGCCAATACCTCAATTTGCAATATCCTGGTCGTTGCATTGGATGACTTGGTCATATGGAGTGATCTGTCCGATCTTCTGATCTGAACCCTCTGGAATTTTTCTTGTGGGGACATCATAAGAACAAAACTGTTAAGATTCAGTCTGAGAACTTGGGAGATCTACGTCAGCGATTTCGGCAAATAAATTCAAATATGCTGAACCATGTTAAAGACGATTTTCACCTAATGGTGTATCATTGTATGGAAGTAAATGGAGAACAATTTCAACATTTGATTTGAAAACATTAGTGCTGAACTTTTTTATATAAACATAATAAACAATGAAATCTTTCTAAGATTTTTGTAGTTTGTAAGAATGGCTTTCAGAAGACATTACAGTAAAATCTTCTTTCCTTATCGTCTGGAACCTAGGATTTGTTTTCCCTTTTTACAATAATCTTCAAAATAGGCAACATATTCAACGTAGCTTGTTTGTGATAAAAAGTTTCGAAAAATTACTTTTTACATACACCGTTGTAAAGAGATCTCAAAGAGTTTTCAAATATGCTATTACACGAGAACTCTATATCGAAATGAGTATTGAGTTATTTAACGGGTTACACCACCTTGACACTCGACAAAATAGGCATGACGGCTGTTCGAAAAAAATTTAATTATCATCCATAAAAAATTCAGTATATCAGTAGATCAATTTCAAAAATGGCATTCAGAGAAAAACGTTGAACATCTTAAAATGATTTAAATTTCAGAATATTTCAACAGTTAAAATATTCTAATAAGTATAAACAATTTATTAAGCCAAAAAAAATATTTCAACAGTTGAAATATTCTAATAAGTATAAACAATTTATTAAGCCAAAAAACTATTTATTTCAGAAAGGTGCAACCCTTTAATTCTTAATTCGACTCATATAAATTCCAAAACGCTAGATGAACGAATAAAATAATGTACTTTTGAATCAAAGAGATTTACCTCCACACAGTCTACTGCCATTGACGTTTCTTGATGTCCATTCAGTTCATCACACGGAATAGCATATTTTGTCAACCAAATAGCAGCTTCATCTAGTTTATTCTCACATTTTTCTAAGGCAATTATACAGTCTTCAACTTTAAATCCTAAAGCTAACAACTTGACTGCATGATCTGAAAAAAATTAAAACAAAATGAACTCTTCTGACGAGTTTTTGGGTTTAGTTATACCTTTAGAGTACGACTGCTTCTCGTGAGAAGTTTTACCTGACAACATCTGTTTAGGAAGAGAATTTAAGATTTGGAGAAACATCTTCATATCATGGTAAGAAAGTCGAACTGTTAAATACTGCAGTTGTGCCTCCAGCTTATTGCTTCCATTGATATCAATATTTAAGGTTACTGGATCAATGATCGATAAAGCTGTATCATCTTCCATGCCGAGAATACAAGAGAACATTTCACAATGGTTGAGACTACATGACAATGGCTTTTGTACATTCTTCGGTTTGTAGTTTATAACGGTTGTACTCTGAAAGTAAAAAATAATTAAATCCTCGATACATTCATATTCAAGGAATTCAATCCAACTTGAATAAAAAACCTGTTTAAAAGTCTTGACTTTCATGTTACAAGTTAAACATCGTCTAACAGAAAAATAATCAAATGGGCAATGTGTTTCACTACTGGCAAGATTGTCGCGTTGAATATATATCGACAGGTATATAGTATGCTGCTATTTCACGCTCAAATGGCAAGTTTTAGAAATTGTGCGGTTGTTACGAATTCGATTAAAAGGTTATTGAAAGGAAATATCTGTAATTGGCTAACTTGTGAATAACAAAATCTATTTTCCTGTTCCTTCGTTAGACAGCAGAATATTTATATTTCCAAATTATGATTCCCTGGGTAATATATTCAGTAAAAAAACCGCACCGTGAATTTAACTATCTAAGCGGTTATCCAATCGTTACGCGCGAAGTATTGATTTTCAACCGTCTAGACTGGGAGCGGGAATTGTTTACGAAATTTTGATAATCTCACCTATACCAATATAAATATTAGATGTTGAAGATACTTTTCGTAGTATAGTATTTTCGCTTTTCTGTACGATTTCAAAACAATATTTTCTATATAAATCTCGTCCTATTACAAAAACAACAAAAACAGAATTAGCCCAATAAGTGCAGCCGTTCTGAAGTTGTGCCCGTATACATTCGGCAATTTATTTTTATTCATAAGGATATATGTTGGTTTCACCCTTAAAAGTTCATCCACTTAAACCAACATAAGGTGAAAATACTCCACAAGTCGCCTAATCAACAATTCGACGACCCGTGAGGGGAAATATGGAATGAAATTCTTCAAGCTAGCGTCTGACGGATTTCCCGTGCAAACAGGCGGAACTCTATTACTTCATGCAATAATCAATATATAAGTTAACTTAAATTATACAATAAAGGATCACAAAATATCTATATTTCATTCAAGTCGTCACTCTGCCCAAATTATTACTGAATCTTAGTCTCTCATCGCAGATTAAGATTTTCTACAATTTTATCCATCTTAGTCTCCTACCGTAGACTAAGATAATTCACAACTATTCAACATTTGAGTATTAGGAAACAAACCCAATATTTACAAAATATAAATATAATAGTAGAAAAAGACCAGGAATTTCAAAGATTTGTAAATATGTCATATTTAGGCTCTTAAATTGCTAACGCGAATAAAATCTAATATATCTTCCAAAGGTTCACAAAAAGTCTATAATGGTATATGTGTATCCTGTAAGGATATTCCACAGTAACCATATTTATTCTTAACATGTTACTTAAAAATAATGAATTGTTTACGGTTGTTTAAACAAAACTGCAATGTGCATTTAATAGAGAGAAAGGATGTCTCTTACTGCATAACACTTGAATGAATACTTTAGGAGATATTACAGATCAAAAATTGTTACAGATTCCTAAACGACTCGCAGCGAAACGGGTAGAAGACCGACACGCTCCGTTGTGGTTGCAAAGCTGGCACCGGTTGCTAGTTGTAGAATGAAAAGTATGAGTAGTTAAGATTGTGCGAAGGTTTTGTTAACACTTCAGGAAAAAATTGTTTTCAGAAACTGTAAGGGTGCTTCAACGAAAACTAAACAGAGGCTATATCTGCCAAGATATTCATTTCTGATCAAAACGCAAAAACAGATCAATTTTTGTTTTAGGGGGACATCTTTTGGGGTACAAAACTTGCCTGAAATATCAACCCCCTAAGCGGGGGTTGCAATCCTTGAACATTTTGAATAGTGAAGATGGGTCGAGTGATGACTCAAGAGAAAGGTGGTATCTTTGTTTACATCGCCTTGAACGAATTTCCATTTTTAATTGAAATCTGTAAAAGATACAGGGTGAGTAACTGAAAGATAGGAAAGACTATTTCCCTGAGACTATTCAAGTTTCAGTGAGGTAAAATGGAACAGATCCATGCTGATCAATGGCAGTCATCATCAAGTACCATTCTCATCTCGAATTTCAACCCCTGGAGCAGGGGTGACAACCCTTGAAAATTTGGAAGAGGGTAGATGGGTCGAGTGATAACTCGAAAGAAAGGTATTATCTTTGTCTGCATTTCCGTGAAAGAATTTTCATTTTTGATTGAAAACTGTCGAAGGTACAGAGTGAGCCACTGAAAAATAGAGAAGACTATCTATCGCCCTGAGCTATTCAAGTACCCTGCTCTAGGGGTTGAAATTTGAGATGTGAATGGTGTTTTGGAAGATGGCAGCCTTTGATCTGGAATTAATCTGTTCCATTTTTTTGCACTAATACTTGAATAGCTCAGGGCGATATATAGTCTCCTCTATTTTTCAGTAGCTCACTCTGTATCTTCTAGTTTTCAATCAAAAATGAAAATTCGTTCACGGGGATGCAGACAAAGATAATACCTTTCTTTCGAAATATCCTTCGATCCATCTACCCTCTTAAAAATTTTCAAGGGTGGTCACCCCTGCTTTAGGGATTGAAATTCGAGATGAGGAAGGTACTTGATGATGACTGGCATTGATCAGCATGGATCTGTTCCATTTTACTTCATTGAAACTTGAATAGTCTCAGGGAAATAGTCTTCCCTATCTTTCAGTTGCTCACCCTGTATCTTTTAGTTTTCAATTAGAAATGGAAATTCGTTCAAGGCGATGTAGACAAAGATACCTCCTTTCTCTTGAGTCATCACTCGACCCATCTTCCCTATTCAAAATATTCAAGGATTGCAACCCCGGCTTAGGGGGTTGATATTTCAGGCAAGTTTTGTTCCCCAAAAGATGTCCCCCTTGAAACAAAAATTGACCTGTTTTTGCGTTTTGATCAGAAATGAATATATTGGTAGATATAGCCTCTGTTTAGTTTTCATTGAAGCACCCTGTATAGAATTCATGGCGGGTGGGGAATATTTGAATTATTTTTTTCAAGTATAGAACAACAAAACGAATTTTTTATATTGGTATTACTGGCAAGTTGATTCAATCAAAAATGCATCTTTACACGCGTAAACTTCTATTTGAGATGAGTGTTCGTAGTAAAGAAAATGTAGAATTGTTTCAAAAGTAATTGACTCATGATAGATACAGAGAAGTAACAATTTGATTTTTCATATGCATTACAAAATGAATGTGAGATAATTAATTATTATTAATAAACAATTAATATTTTTAAACTCAATATTTATTGATGTATCAATGATGAATTTTAGGAATAACAATGACCTAATAGTGGGAGCAGAACTTTTTGGTTCTCAATAAACTATTTCTCGAACACCAATGATAAAAAAACAGCTACCTCCTTACCTTCAATATCACTGCGTTTGTATCCCATTGAGCAGTATTTTCCACGACTACTATTTCAGAATCAGTTATATTCAACTTAACCTCAAAAGTCCCCTGACTGGATTTCCTATTATTATTCACCGGCAGTTGATGTTCAGGAGCGGAATCAACGTTCTCTACATTTTGAAAGATGAATTTCTGTAGAGTTTCCCACCAATCGAATACAGCCATCAGTCTCATATTGTTGAGCAGAACCGTAAATTTTGTATGATCAAGTCTTTTTCTGCTATGGATTTCAGCTTGAACAATTTCATCTTGATTCGAACTTTTGACGGGTTGTAGGATATTCGTGAAAACATTTGGCGGTTCCCCTCCAGGGGAATGATCAAATCTGGTGTCCATCACGAGTATCTCTTGCGAAACTAAGTCTATGTCTTGACTAAGATTACTGAACGTTTCGACTGTTAGACGAGACTTGATGAAATTAATACAAGTAAAAGGAGGGGATTGGATGTTTTCTCTCAAACGTAGTGTGACGTTCTGTAGATCCAACTTGATGGAGGACAGGGTCCAGGAATCTGTTGTAGAAATCTGAAAAAGATAACAGAATGTAGAAAAACCAACTATACATTGATTACTTATAGTTGTATATTTTTACAATCCACAAAAATATTGTAAAATAGCGTAATTTTAAGATTATTGAGTAGTATTAACTAAAACTCTTTGTTACTTTCAGGCAGAAATCTACGAAGAATATTACAAGATTTGATGACTGATATCTTCTGGAACTGTTCAAATAAATTTTTGTTCAGACATAACATCTCAATTTTTTCTTCTTCCCTCATCTTTCCTGAGACAAATATGGTTATCTTCGTGTCCGACGCTCTATAGGCTGAAATTGAGGACTGAGTATAAGGTCTGACAACAATACTTAAAATCAACATGGAGTTGGCATTCCAGATTATCATTCCTAGCAGTTAGGAATGGTCCAGCTCCAAGGACTGTCTACTTGAGGGTCCCTGATGGTTCACAGACGGTTCCAAAACTGCCGAATGTTTTGGAGTTGGTGTATATGATCGGGTGGTCGCCAAGGAACAGTTTATTTGTCTTAGCAGACATTGACATATAGGTCAATAAAAATCATTACGGATAGCTATGAAGGCATCCGACAACTGCACGTCGTATATAGTGCGGGAATGTCGTTCAACTATTGCCAAACAGTAAGGACGAAACAAGCATCGCCTGATATGGGTTCCTAGGTACTAAGATATTGGTGACAATGAGAAGGCTGACTCATTGGCCGCCAGAGGAGCTGCCTTGGAATTCACTGGACTGGAGCCTAGGCTCGGAATTCCCCTGGACATCAGAAGGATGGAAAATATCCAATGATAAGATGGGTCGTATGGAAGCTCTGGATAGCCTCAGAGGACTCAGACTCGTTCGGCTTGCCATCAGTGGACTTCCACTTTGAGAGTCAAGGCTTAGCTTAAAACTCTCCTGGCAAGACCTTGGAGTTCTTACTGCCATATTAACAGGCCAGTTTCAGAAGCTACTCAAATAAGTTATGATTGATCGAGAACCTTCATGCGATCTATACGAGGAGGGGAAAAAATAAATAGTACGCGTCATGTGCGAAAGTCCATCTAGAGACTGGACCTAGTTTGATGAACTAGGATCTCACAAACAGGAACTAACTGAACTCATTAAACTCTGAATTATTAAGCTTTTAACCTTTATAACAAAGATGCAGCTTGGAGGTGAAATTTTAGCTACAGTGTGCCACAATAGACCAATGGCTTGCAGTAATACTCATATTAATCTAATCCAATCTAATCTAATTTATTTATTATGATAACCATGCTGTAAGTCGAATTAATTTTTTACAAGCTAGTTATTACTCATATTTTCACAAGGCACTAATTGTACAAGTATATTTTGATGACAAAGAAATGTAACTTACAGAGCTGCTTGTAATAGAGTTTGTTACAGAAGGTAAAATTCTTTCTGTGTCCTCTCCCAAATTGAAAGCAAATAGTCCTTTCAAGAGCCGGTATTGGCTCAGATCCAGAGTAGCATCTAAAGTTGACAGTTGCCCGTACACGCTCATATCAGGAACTACAACCAAATTCGATTAAAGTCATCCTCTCTCATACTCTTTCATACTTACCAATTCTGAAAGTCGGAATAAAATTCAGTAAATTTCTTTCTACCCTGAATTTCAACTGAATTTTTTTTGTCACTAGTGACGGCCCGCTCCTAGATATACCAATAGTTCCTAATTGGGAAGTATCTGCTACAGGATGTCTTGCAGATCCCAAATCGGTATTTTTTCGGCCCATGTATAAATCCATATTCTGCAGTTCAACAGACATAACATCCAACAGTGTTTTATTATCTAAAATTAAAGCGACATTTAAAACACCTTAAACTGATGTTTTCAAAACATACCATTTTTCTTAGTTTCCGCACTGATAGTTTTCGGATCGCCAGACATTTTGAAACGATTCTTAACTAATAATTGTCCTAAACTGACGATGAGCAAATCAGGACTCTTGGAACTTACAGGTATCAATATAATTGGTGATCCCGCGTATATGCTCAGGGCTAATTTCAAAGGGTCATTTCGCACCTGAAAATATATTACTCATTCAGAAGTGAACAATGTTGCATTTAATTTCTGTAAATAAAAACTAAACGTTGCTTGTGTACAACTTCAATGAATTATTAATTCAATATTGTTTAAGATGTGAAGAGTACTCAAGGACAATAATTATCTGTTTATTATCTGTCAGTTCTCACAAAAGATGTTTCAAATTGAAATATCAAGGAAGAAAGCGTGATGTTTAATTTAATCTTAGAAATGGTTTTGCCTTCTTTTTGAAGAGAAAAACCTAAAATCATTTAAGACCTGAATCATCAGTCAATACAAAAATATCAAATACTAAATTTAGCACGTCCAATACCTTTTGACCACTTGTAGCTGCTCTAATACCTTCCATAACTTTTTGTAACTGTGTAAAGTGATTCATGAAAGCTTGTAGTTCAGCAACGAATCTTTTTGTGTGAACGTACATCACAGAAGACATTCGAATTTCTAAATGAGCATCGCAGTTTTTGGACTCCTCAGATAGATTCCTAAAAATAAAAGTTATTGATTCCAACAGAAGCTCTCATTAATACCATTTACCTGATATATTTGAAATTCAAAGCTTGGGAACCTGATGTGAGAAATCGTTCTTTATACAATTGACCATGTGGTGTGAGATCTAATAATGACATAGAGCCCAGATTACCCTCCACTTCTTTCTGTGCGCCACATGCTTTTACTGCGACTTCTACTTTGGATATATTAGCTTTCGCAATGTCCAGTCCAGATTTAACCAATACCATCGTGAGCGATCGAACTGTGATATTCGTTTCTATATTCTCAGACACAATATCTGAAAGTAAACAATTTCGAATGAATTAGTTAATTCGTTCTTATTCTGAATTATTGTAACAATAAATTCATGGAAGGTACATGTGTAAATAGCCCCTCCATTGGTTAAGTTTGAAAATTATTATCAAAGCTACAATATATCTTCGAATATTGGTTGAACTATTAAAAATTAACTGAAGACTTTTAATCAGGAGGTAATATTTCACCTTCCATAGAATCTTGAATATCCCTCACTGAAGAAGTTAGTTCTCTCATCTATTCACGATCCTTGTCAACCAGGGCCACAATAGTAGTGCTATAATCTAGCCCGACGCCAATAATAGGAGCAACAGACCGAAATTTCGATCTAGTTTGACTTCCTCAGTATTGCATACCTATTCACAACATCAAGCTAGAGCGCCACCTACTCGTATCAATTCGTTAGAAAGTATGTCATGCATATGTATACATATAGAATTGGCGCCCCCTAACGAACCGACACAGAAGACTATCAGAGCCACTAGGAAACGATAAAGACAGAATAGATCAAACAAAGAAAACTTCAAGAAGCCAGACTACTTTGACCATTCACTGCAACGCTACACATTGTGCCTGCTACTTGCAGTGGTCAAACTCAGCTAACGCTCCAGTATCTGATTGGCTGTTAAAACACATGCACATCATATTTCAATATCCGATAAACACGCGAATTTCATCACTATATATGTAAACACATTGAAGACTTTAATTCGGGGAGCAATATTAAACCTTCCGTAGGTTCTTTGAAGGGCGTGTATCTGTATTTTATACATATGCTTGATATGTTGCAGTCTGTTGCTCTTATCCATGACTTCCGACTAGATTGTACCACTACTATGTTTATGGACAAAAACCTGTAGTTCTGCGTTTTTTTTTTGTTTTGTGCATTTATTTGTTTCTCTGTTGTGATTTGTCCTAGATTCTCAATCGACTTTTGTACGAGGATGTTTGTTGATACTTTTTTCAGTTTGACCAGTTTGTTTGTTTTATTTGAGCACTTATATTTTGTATCGCTAATAACTATGACATGACATGTAAGTTTTGATGTCACAAATATATACTACTACTACTACTACTATGTGGCCTTGGTTGACGATGATTATGAAGAGAGTAGAAGGTACAGTGTGGATATGCAACACTGACGAGCCCGTATTCATGACAACCGCATGCACTTTTCTTCGATCATGTTTGGACTCACATGAAAATTTGACATCATGTATCCCTCCTACTTTTTCAGTCAATCAAATAAATAAATAAATCATTTCATTTGGTAGTCTTTTGTGTAGGTCCTTGGTGGGCGCTACGTACGCGTATATGTATATATGAGCATATATTTGATACCTTCCATCAAATTGATGTAGAAATTGAAGGAGTTTCTTCAGTGAGGGAAATTTATTATTCCCTGAAAGGTTAAAAATTGCTCCCTGCATGAAAAGCATCAATGTATTTACACATCTAGTGATTAATATCTCATATTGAGATGTGATAAAAATTGATTGTAATTGTATCAGTACGTTTTGAAAAGCCATTTCTTGGAAAGCACATTTTCGATCATTTCGTGAAAAGTTGGATGAATGATTTCTTTCAGTGAGTAAATTTTCCGTGAAACGGTAGACTATAAATGTAGTTTCCATTATAGACAATCATATTTAAATAATATCAATCACTTACTACTGGAAAAATTTGTACTTTTAATGAAACTGTTGTTATATCTGTAGGTGACAGAGGTCTTAAGCTAAACCTTCTTGAAAAATTATATACCTATTAATGATATTATAGTAAGTATAGGTTTTTCTCAAATTTTTAATAAAAGATTAGATCTGAACTTTTCGTCTTTTATAAAAATATTTAAATAATAAATGGAAGAACTCAAACATAAACCAGAATGGTTTTACCAATTACTTCAATTAATCATTTTAGGAAGATGAGAATCGTCCTCGTCTCTTGGTTTAGGAGATAATAAAGAATCAATATTGGTATTTGCTGTCGCATGCATTGTCTACCAATTTATATATGCTTTTCTGATGGGAAAGCAGATGCTGTGTTTTCAGGATGGACTCTGTTGAAAACTCTGATAGCAGAGTACCATAATGTGAAATATTAGTCAATTTATTTATATTCGTCACATTTGTAATAACTTCAACGAATAATTATATGTTAATTACAAGCACTCTTATTCATGTAAATATTAGTCTGTATATCAACTACCCAGCCATAAGTTCGTTGGTTGCGATAATTTTAAGGTTCACATATATAAGTTTTCATGTACCTTAAGTATTCACTACTTTTACTAAACCATCATTTGATGCCAGCAAGAACAAAATCATTATTTTGCGAAAAAGATTATATTCGCTTATATTTAACCGCTAGTTCCACTATATTGATAAAACATACGAAATTTGAAACAACTTTTAAGATGAAACAAGAGAAATTTGCTAAGTAAAATCCCATTCTTCAATCTCGAGTCCTGAGTAAGTTGCATTTGATATTAAGTAATTCAGGATTAAAAGAGACAGCCGATAAGCGTTAGCTACTCTATTTTCTATAGACAACCTAGTTTCACAAATTTTTTTTCATAGTTCACCCCATCACAAGCTTAAAAAGTTTTTATCCACTGAATATTATTGTGTATAATTAATTTCTGTAACATACAAATAAAGTTTCATTGTCACTCAACCTGGATCAGGATTGAAAAGATCCTGATCCAGGTAAATATATTTAAAAATGGTAGATTAGACATGGTATTGGTCATTAAGTCAAACCACTGTTACCAGAATTAGAATAACAAGTTTTTCAAAAGATAATCAACATTTGATATTGAGTAATTCAGGATTAAAAGAGACAGCCGATAAGCGTTAGCTACTCTATTTTCTATAAACAACCTAGTTTCACAATTTTTTTTTTCATAGTTCACCCCATCACAAGCTCAAAAAGTTTTTTATCCACTGAAAATTATTGTGTATAATTAATTTCTGTAACATACAAATAAAAATTTCATTGTCACTCAACCTGGATCAGGATTGAAAAGATCCTGATCCAGGTAAATATATTTAAAAATGGTAGATTACACATGGTATTGGTAATTATGTCAAACCACTGTTACCAAAATTAGAATAACAAGTTCTTCAAAAGGTAATCAACATATGGTACTTTCATTTATAACTAACCTGGAATAACATTTTCCGCTACCTGTGACACCTTGTCAGACATAGGGAGAGAACTAGTTGGGGATGCACTGAAAAAATCAATCAACACTACCCAATTTTCTACACTTATCACTAGGTCTAGGCAGTTGAAGTCAACAGAGGCAGACATGTTTAACTGAAATTGAAAAATTAACAAATGTAATTATCAGCAACACATTTTGTAACTTTAAATGTATAAGACTACTTCAGTTAGTGAACCTATAAATTAAGAAAATATTTTATTATTCATTACTGATGAAGGTTCTGGCCTGTCTGCAGCATTTTACTTTTATCCATGTTTCAATTTTAATTTTCTCTTCCAACAGTTGAAAGAAATCCCTCACCTGTATATAGAGGGATATAGTATGCTGGTTCAGTTATTAAAGAGTCGTTCTGCTCCGAGTCCGGTCTTCGCGAGTTCAGTATTGTTTGACGTTCCACTGTAAGTTGAACTCCACAGACATGTTTTGTAGAGTTTTTATGGTGACCCTGGCGTTAAAGCAAATGTGTACCGGTACTCCCATCACTCGCTTCATCGTCGAGCTGCGCATCGACCATGGTGCCCACCATATCCGCCTGTATTGCTATAGTGTAGTAGCTCAGGGTACCAATTGTTTCCATACCTCCTCTACCCTCATACACCTCAGCCCTCGAAAAGTTGTCTCTTCTAGATACATCACTAAAAATGTTTGCACCATCAGTAGGCAACTTTGATTTTCCACTTGACCAGTATTTCCTGTTTGAGTGATTTATTTTGTATTTCTTAAGAAACAGGCATTTGTAGAATGCCCCCTTCTGCAAGTTCCTTCAACTAGTCCTTTTTATTGAATGTATGCTATTGTATGTATTTCAACTGATAAAACGTCTTGGCCTTGATATTGTTCTTTAAGATTCCAATGCCAAAGAGAATCCCTAAAACAGCTGTCAGTGCCATTCTAGTCGCATCAATTGCGCCCCCCTAACACCAGTTCCCCTGTCTTTTCCAGCATAAGTTTATGTTTATCCCTTGCAACCAAACTACTGCCATGTATACCAACGTTAGTTTGAGAATTGTCTCGTATATCCATACTAGAATCAAGGTTCTCAGAGGTCACTTGCACCCATGGCTCATCTGAGACCACCTTGAGCTATTTGCACCATTTTTCTAATTGTGTTCTCCAGCTTCATGTCAAGTGTAATTCCTAAGTATTTTGTTTAAGTGCAGACATGCAGTCTTTACCAACATGGCGTCTAGCCGTATTCTTTATTCTACTCCTAATGCTTTGTAGATGCTATAATCTAATTTTTTTGTAGCCTTCTACCACTAGAAGGACTCTTTATGTGACTTCGATTAAGTGTTTGATTTCGAATTAGACATATCAAAAATGTCTGTAAAATTTATTGAAGGTTTAAACAGAGAAAGTTATGTTCACATCACCATTAGTAGGAGTAATTAAGGATTAGATGAAAAATTTCATGCAACGACACTATACTTACCGAATTATATTGCGAAGTAAAATTGGGAGCATCCTTATCTACTACAAGAATGGATATAAGAACCAAATTTTTCTCAACCCTTCCTGATTTTCCTCTAGCTAGTGTTGGGGATGGTGGCGGTGTGCTAGGATATAAGTTATCATTTTTATGAGGAATATGAAGTGGTTGTTTATAATTGGTCATTCCAAAAATTGTTGACGTTTCAAGATGATCAGGTAGAGATCCGTGCAGAGGATTAGGATAGAATTGATTGTAAGTAACATCTGGGCACGATCTGGACACGCAAGAAGCACCCGGCGGAGGTTCTCCTCCGGAAGATGAGATCATCATAGAACGTTGTTTCGAGCCTTCGGGTTGTAGAAGATCTTCCATGAATATGGATCGTAAAGAGACCTACAAGAGCGAATAAATAAATATAAAAAAATTCAACTTACGCGGAGACGCACCTGAATATTTGTTTCATATCGATGAGATTTTTCGTAACTGAAAACAAATTCTCTGAAGGAAACATCTATTAGACCTTGTTCAGTAGCGGGAATGTTTCCTCTTAGTTCAATAGTGAATACCGGCAATTCAAAAGATACTGAAACCAAAGATGTGCAAATGTTACTAATTAATATTCCCATTCAGCAAATTTTAAACAATAGAGTAAGAATTATATGATACTGGAGACATACCGTGAGCGGCGCAAATATGTCATATTTGGCAAATTTGAATGTATTTCATGAGGAAGGTTTTTTGAAATTTATTTTATATAAAAATTGGTAACAGAATTCTATTTATCGAGAAATATAAATTGTTTCAAGTGTACATTATCCGGATGAAGTTGTAATCGCAACGTTCGGGCAGAATAAAGCCTATAAAAATGGAAACCAGAATATATGGCAACTATAATATTATTAACAAATGATACTAATATATCAACGATGAGGAAGCTCAGCAGTAGTACATATTGTCTCTGGAGAAAACCTAGATAACCTTATACGTTTTTCAGAAGGAAATCTACAAAGACTATCACACGTTTTGATGAATACTATCTTCTTCAGAAATTCATATAAATCTCAAAATTCTGATATTTTTGTTATGAATTTTAGAAATAATAGTATGGGTAGAATACATAATGATCGTTAAAACAAATCTCTTGCATCGTCTCATATTTTTTATGAAACAAACTTCATTCCATTAAAAAGAAAGAGCCAGACAAGTGTCTTAAATTGTGAACATTCAACTAATTATTTTCTTTTTCTCTTTGAGTATTTGAATACTTTTTCTGAAGATGTTTTTGAAACTTGCCTATTTTCCTAAATATATCTATGAATTGATTTGTATTTTAATTTATAATGAATATAACCTTGTAAATAAACCAAATTTTGTACCTTTTAGGTTCGCCATTCGCGAACTGACATTCGACGATTTTGTTACATTTGTCATAGCCGGAAACAGCTTGGCCCTAACATGTGGATCCATATTCAATGTTGTCACGCCAGTGTCTTCTTCAGATATATCTCCCAGAGCAGACTGCAGCTTCAACGATCGTAAAACTGTTTGAGATTCTGTAATTTTTGGCGTTGAAGTCATCCATTGCAAGGTGTCTAAAAGTTGTTCATATTGCATTCTGGTAAGTGATACCTTTAGAGCTGTGATGACAGATCCAGATATCTGAAACATTTTGAACCAAGCAGGTAAGATCAAACCATAAGCAAAATAAAATCTTCAGAAAAAGCTAAGCCCAGAGGTCAACGAGATTGATTCGCTTATCAAGATTTACACAAAACTTCATCCTATTTCTTTTTTGACTTCGACCAAGCTTTTCTTACAAAACTAGAAAGTCTGTCATAATTATTTATCCTGTCAGATACATCAGTTCGCGAAAGAGTAAATCTTCGGCTTCGTTAAGCTGATTCGACGTCGGCATAAATAATTTTCGGTCGAAGGAAGCTATTTATGATCGGAAGTATCTTTCTCAATCTCTTCAGGGATACTGACACATATGTGTACATTTAAATGAATGCTTGAAAGTTGTACAAACTTTTGGTTATATTCGCGCAAATGTCATTGTTGTGGACGCTTGTTCCCCTTTTTATAACTTAGAGTATTTGGAAGCCATTTTCATTTGGCGTGTTTAGTCTATCACGTATTTTGTTGTTAAGACGTATGACATATACAGGGTGCTTCAACGAAAACTAAACAGAGGCTATATCTACCAAGATAAAACGCAAAAACAGGTCAATTTTTGTTTCAAGGGGGACATCTTTTGGGGTACAAAACTTGCCTGAAATATCAACCCCCTAAGAAGGGGTTGCAATCCTTGAACATTTTGAATAGGGAAGATGGATCGAGTGATGATTCAAAAGAAAGGTGGTATCTTTGTCTACATCGCCTTGAACGAATTTCCATTTTTTATTGAAAACTGTAAAAGATACAGGGTAAGCAACTGACAGATAGGGAAGACTATTTCCCTGAGACTATTCAAGTTTCAGTGAGGTGAAATGGAACAGAACCATGCTGATCAATGGCAGTCATCATCAAGTACCACCTCATTTCCTCGAATTTCAACCCCTGGAGCAGGGGTGACAACCCTTGAAAATTTGGAAGAGGGTAGATGGGTCGAGTGATAACTCGAAGGAAAGGTATTATCTTTGTCTGCATTTCCGTGAAAGAATTTTCATTTTTGATTGAAAACTGTCGAAGATACAGAGTGAGCCACTGAAAAATAGAGAAGACTATCGCCCCAAGACTATTGGAGTATTAGTGCGAAAAACTGCAATAGACTCATTGTAGATCAAAAGCTGTCATCTTCCGAAGTCACCCTCATCTCGAATATCAACCCCTAGAGCAGGGGTGATATTTCGATCCAGTGATACCTTTCAAGTAAAGGATTTTTCAGTAGCTCACGTTGTATCTTCTACAGTTTTCAGTCAAAAATTAAAATTCGTTCATGGGAATGCAGACAAAGATAATACCTTTCTTTCGAGGTATCACTCGACCCATCTACCCTCTTCCAAATTTTCAAGGGTGGTCACCCCTGATCTAAGGGTTGAAATTCGGGATGAGGATGGTACTTGATGATGACTGCCATTGATCAGCATGGATCTGTTCCGTTTTACTTCACTGAAACTTGAATAGTCTCAGGGAAATAGTCTTCCTTATCTTTCAGTTGCTCACCCTGTATCTTTTACAGTTTTCATTTAAAAATGGAAATTTGTTCAAGGCAATGTAGACAAAGATACCACCTTTCTTTTGAGTCATCACTCGACCCATCTTCCCTATTCAAAATGTTCAAGGGTTGCAACCTCCGCTTAGGGGGTTGATATTTCAAGCAAGTTTTGTACCCCAAAAGATGTCCCCCTTGAAACAAAAATTGACCTGTTTTTGCGTTTTGATCAGTAATGAATATCTTCGTAGATATAGCCTCTGTTTAGTTTTCTTCAACCTGTATTTATAAGTATATAAAACAAAATATTGTTACATATAAAATATTTACGTATTTTGTTTCCAACAACATAAAATTAGGTAAGTTTGTAGCAATATGTTCTTTCTCATCTTAATTAATGACAGTATAAGATTTATTAGTAACACTAAGCAAAATATGTAGATTAGCATGTGTACACATTTGTGTACGCAGTGCAACAATGCATGCGAAATACGTATATACTTATATTTTTTCCATTTTTTTATAGTATTTGCTTCTGATTTTCTCTGGAATATTTGGTTGCACTAAGATAAATAATGGCTGAAAACCTCCCTGCAATGCTTTGTTACAAGTTTTATTCAAGGACAAAAGAAAAAATCTATATTGTGGATTTCATAGGAAGTACAATTTCTGATTTCGATGATATATATATAAAAGATGAAGATGATGATTTTGAAGAATAATATTGTTGAACGTGATAGTGTCAATTCTAGTATTAATG
Organism: Cryptolaemus montrouzieri; assembly: GCA_013387265.2. Classification (NCBI taxonomy): domain Eukaryota; kingdom Metazoa; phylum Arthropoda; class Insecta; order Coleoptera; family Coccinellidae; genus Cryptolaemus; species Cryptolaemus montrouzieri. The sequence goes on from JABFTP020000021.1 coordinate 47,896,678, forward strand.
ACTATGATAACGACAACAATATTACACTTGGTGAGTTTGTTAAATAACTAACTCATGGACTCGGGTTGTGCCAGTTCAATTAGATGTAATAGGTTATTAATCCGTTAAAACTAATGTGCCAAACCCTCCAAGATGTCTTTTTAGAGATTGTGTTCGAAGAACAAACTACAAATGTGGAAAACGCTTTGGAAGCGTTAGTCCCGAGTGTATGGAATCATTTCATGAAAAGTGAACAGAGTCGCCAATCGTGCACAATCGTGGCCATATTGATTCTTCAATTTTAATAGCTTATAAATTGAAAAAAAATTTAAAGAATTATGATTTAGAATTAATTTTTGTTTGGAACAATTGCAATAAAAATATTTGCACTTATAATAAAAGAATTTTTCTTCTGTCCCTGAAGAGGTTAAAGCACTCTAACCAATTTTACATTTCAGAAAGATCATTGTTTTTCAAACTTCAAAGTTTTCCATCCACCTGTCACTATCAATAAAAAGTTTAGTATAACTAAGAAGAATTCTGATATGACTATTCTCCTAGAAATATGATTTCGAGAAAATCTTTCAAATAAAGTTAATTAAATAAAATTAAAAAAAAATATTTTCGATAAGTATCATACCTGTATATTACTTTTCACAGAGTCACCACTGATATCATCATCATCCATCAACAAATTAGATTCGCTACTATAAGCTGTTTGCCCACCTTTAACCAATTCTCTTTCAATATTCAACTGAAGCAATGTATCATGCAAAATTGGCTTTGCTAATGTATCACAGTTATATAGAATTTCTGGCTTGACTCTACAAATATATTTTTCAGTGTTTTTATGCTACATAACAAATTTACTACATTTTAAATTACTTGAATTAGTTGAGTATTAAATGGAGTAATTACATTTTTGAATACTCACACAGCGAGGCATCCTTTTGATTCCTTCATTCTTCTAGAGGAAGTATCCAAAGAGAATAAATTCATATCTCGTATCTCGATATTATAGAATTCTGTTCTTGATTCTGAGTAATTGTCATGGTAACCATTTACCATTCCATTGGTATCTTTATTGCTAACATTTATTCTGCCAAGATGAGCAATGAAAACTTCAGCACTATTACTTGCCCTAGGTAAGATCACAACTGGACTGTCCAAAATGATATCTAGTCTGAAAGAATTAAATTCAATTAGACAAATTTCAAGATTCGTGGCAGAATATTTCTCAATATATTATTGAAAGAAAAATTACTACATGTATTTTGATGGGCTAGTATGTTTCACTTGTGATTATACTTTATGGTGGAAATATTAATTAGTGATATATTATAACATTGATACCAGGGTAGTTATGTGAATGTTTGGAAATTTATTGAAAAATGAAATCAATTTTTCCACTCAAGACTTGTATTGATTAATTTAAAAAACTGCTTGAAAAATACAATTTTTATGCGAAAACCAATGAATATCTGTACAAATGAAATCTTTGTTCTATGTGCTGCATGAAAGTAAATATCAGTCAATGCTGTGAGTCCTCTAAGATGAGCCAAATAAAAATGATTACTAAGTACTTTGAAACAAATGATCGCTTGGTTATGAATCATGAGTTGGGACAATGGAATAATTTGAATGACACAATCATTTACTTTAGAATTAGCAAATGGTTATCAATTTTCCAAAATTTCAGAAATAAAGTTCTTTTTGTTTTCAAATATATTCCTTTAGAGCAAAGACAACTTACTTAATATCAATAAAAAAATCTTCATCATCATTCGGACTGTATGGTGTATGAGGAAGGGTATCTTTAGCTGACGAATAACCCGATGCTCCCATTGAATTACTTCTCCTCCTTTTCCTAGGCGACGAAGATTCAGATAACGAGAAAGCACTTCCATAAATTGAAGAAGATATCCTAGCATTCATGTAAAGTGATTGTGCTAACGCCTCGGCCCTAAAAAATAATAAAGCTGTGTTATTAATGAGTGCTGAGAATAAATCTTCTGCCACTTTGCTGAATTGTTCAGCGTTCGATGAGTAGATCTTGAAACCTTGCATGTAGAGCTGGAGGCTTATACCAGTGTTCGTACTTTTATCAATGACGTAGGTGTTCGGGGTTTCTCTTAGGAGTTTACTAAGGGGATTCAGGGCAAGACAAAATCAGAGGTGGTATCGCCCTAAAAAATCCCCCTCTTGATTACAATCTCCTCCATTTCTTGCTCACCACATGATGTTCTGACTTCAATGATTTTCTTCCAGCCCTGCATAAGATGTTTCAGTAATGCAGTTAATCTGACACTTAATAAATCTGGAATATCAAAGGCTTTTTTGAAGCCAATCCACCCAATGTAAATATTCTGGAGTTTCCTTTTTGCCTTTCTACTTTCTACTGACGAGATATGCTATGAAGAGAAGTTCTTTACATCCTCCAACATCGCGACGCCCCCCATTTTGTTCCCTGGCTAAGATGTGAAAATGTATGTGTTTGGAAATATAAAGCGTTAGGCACCCTGTTACGATTTTATAAATTGTTAGTAAACACGTTATCGGTCTATAAATTCTAGGATCCTTGGTATAACATCCTTTAGATATTATATAGGTTATGCTTCCAATCGATGCGTCGAATTATTTAGACCTTCTTGGAACAAATTCGTAAACTTGAGGTTTACGCTTGTGAAGTTCTTTCACCAGTACTTTACGTTTTCCTCTGTGATTATAATTCGTTCCATGCGGTATGGCGGCGCCGTCCGTTCAATATCTTTCACATATCAAACTTCTGGCTTAGGTGTAGGTTCTAGAGTCGTATAATCTTCGAAATTTCTAAGAAATTGTTTCTCGTTCTTCTGGCATAAGTATTCATCAATTCTGGAGCCGTGGAACTTTAATATTTTGAGAGCTGCTGCAAAATTAGATCAAGATGCTTCTAGTTTCACTTATAATAGCATTCATTTCTCCACAGACTCCAAATTCTTTTAGAATGTCATACGTATTATCTTGGACCTCTTTTCATTGTTCTGTCTGAAAAAGCATATTAAACTCCTCTTCAGACTGACCTCAGCTTGTTCACTGACTGCTATTCTAGAGGTTATTGCACTTCTTGATAGGACTGTTGAGGGGTATCAGTTTCTTTTATCTCCTGAGAAGTTGGCAAAATAAGTGGTTTCATGCTATTTCTGATTATATCCAAAACTGCATCAGAGAACTTTACCTTAGCTAAGATCCAGGTTACCATATTGGCTAACAGCTTTACAAGGCCTAGGTCGATTTGGTGCTATTTCTTCCCAGATTTGCAATTAAAGCTGTCGATAAATTCTGTCCAAGTTTTCAACCAAGTCTTTAGCTATATAATGAGCACGCATGCATGACTAACACATTGCCCCCTTGTGTGTTAATTCAACCTTACTGAGATAGTTATCCTCCAGGCTGACTTTGAGTCCGTTAAGGTAAAGCTTAATAATATACAAATATATATTCATAAATCAAAGAATAGTAACCTTCCATAAATCGTAATATTTAAAAAAATATAGATGTGTTGCCACCACCTTAAAATCCTTAAGTGTTAGAAAGTACATGAATTCATTTACCTTGCTTGAACAAGTCCCAAAGCCATATCTGTTGCAGCGCTTCTAATTGATCTTGCTAAATTCGACATATACTGTTTGAATTCTGTTGCACAGGATTGTAACTCGCAAACAAAATGAGGTGAATGTGTATACCACAATGATGCCATTCTTATAGTTATAACAGCCACATCTATAAAATAATAGATATAATAATACTAATAATAAAAAATGAGTTATTCATAAAGGTAGTACCTTTATCGTTCTGTGGTTGAAGATTTCTCAACACTTTAAAGCTGAAAGCTGAAGCTTCTTTATTATCTTGCATAGGTGTGACATACATGGGATGGATTTCTTCAGTAAGGAGTGGGTCTTTGCCAACACTTATGATTCTCTGATGCATATGTCCTTCAGGAGTTAAATCCAAAATTTGCAGGCCACCCAAAGAACCCTCAATTTCGACTTTATTACCTGAAAATTATGTGATGCAGTTGATTTCAACAAAACATTAATGACAATGGAGATGACACTATGAATTTGAGAGTTTAATGTACACTTACTGACAGTAGCTTGTATTTTCGCACCACTCATTGTAGCTGTACAAATTTTCTTTCCTTGTAAGATTCCGTCTTTGGCAACACCGCGTAATAAAAGAACATTTAACCTATGGAAATCGAAGGTTACTTCTGTTCTAGCAATTTTTGGTTCCAGCACACTTGATAAAGAATCAGTTGAGGCTCTGAAACTAGAGGGTGTTGTGGATTGTACTCTGAGAGTGGAGTTTTTTTGTGATTTTGGAAATACCCTCCTAGTAAAACCCATCAGTTCTACAATAGTTTCTTGGTTTGCTGAAGTATAAAGTAGTATTAATACTCTAATCAATTAAATAAGTTATTACACTCTAGAAAGCTTCATTACCTATTATATCTAAATTGTTGAACTGAACATTAGCAATTTGCATGGGATCTTGGCCAGTAATGATTATAACCTCAATTGTAATTAATGCTTCGGCATCCAAAATAGTTGTTGTTCTCAAAGTGGGATCGCAATGAGGTGATGCAGTTGTCAGAGAACTCAGAGCTTGTGTAAGAGCTACTGGTGAGGTTAGTATTGGTCTAGAAATATTCGGGTCAGGACTGGCAGGAGATATTGGAGATGTTGGTTCACTATCTCGGAGACTTCCAGACATGGAATCCATTCTGAAAAGAAAACCATGAACTTTAGTGAGTTTATACAATCAATCCTGGGAATTAACTCACCCAACATGTTTATGACTAGCTACCAGTAATTCAAAATCAGCACCGAAAGTCTGCAAAGCATCCACAAGTAACAAACTGTGCACAGTGAGAGTGACACTCATGTCGACCAATCTTTTCATAAGGGCAACTTTAACACCAGAAACTTGAAGTTCAGCCACGCTTCTTCCTCTACTTTGAACTTCTAATGACATGTGATCAACCAGGAACTGAAGCATGAGTAACTTTGACATTTCTAGACTCGTATCTACACTAATTGACTGTTCTTCTTCTTGACCAGTATCGAATACCGCATCGTCTTGTACTTCAGCATTTTTAAAAGGTGATGGTAAACCTGTAGTTGTAATGATATGTATCAAATTTCTTGCTGAATATATTTTGGATTCGTTTAAATGCGCTACCAACTTTGGGAGGTTAGCGTTGAACGTTAAGCTAGGATACAACGGATCTACCGTGTGTATAATTCTTCGTTCAATCTGTACTGATATGTTGAATCTGTCAAGTACATGCAACGTCGAACTGCCCTTGTTATGAGCATAGCGCCAATTGTCTTTAACTTTTCCGACAAGAATTTGTAAATCGGTCAGCTCCACTGAGTACCTATCGTAAATTTTTTGGTGTAATGATGCTTCGTTGAGGAAGTCAGCCGGCAAAGGCTCTAAAGTAGAAGATATATCTAGAGTTTGGTCTTCAGAATAGCTTGCTTCGCTTTGTGGTGGTGTCGAACATGGTGTCAAAAAAGTATCTGAGAAACAAAAAAAAATGATAACATTTTACACCTGTATCAATAAGTAGGCAGTAAACTATTATTATATAGTTTCATACAAACCTTCCTCTTCACTAGCTTTACTGATGGTATTATCATTATCAATTGAAGAATTTCCCAAGTTATTTTTCAATTGCATTCTTCCAAAATCTATAACAGCCATAGATGAATTCTGATCGCAGAAATTTTCTACAAAAATGATTTGTGGAGCAGATATATCAAACTGTAAATCCCACGTCGTTCTATTTATCTGAAATCAGATTCACTTTTACTGGCAAATTGATCAATAAAAACCTTCATTTGACAGACTGGGTCAACTTGAGATTCTCAAAAATGAAATCTTAAGAACTAAGATTCTTATAATATTACTAGTTTAAATCTTCAGTTCAACGAAACAGAAGTAGTTCTAGCTATTACCTAGGATCACTATACACATACATTCATAGGGTAATTTTTTGCATACAGGTGTATAGATTATACAGGGTGGGGCGTAATGGAAAGGCGTTTTTGAAATGAGAATAACTAAGTTATTTTTCAACGTAGAACATTTTTAATTACGTAAAATGAACGCTTAAATGTTACTATTTAGTGAAGAAAAAGTGAGAGGAATCATATTCTGAAAATTACGTCAGGCAGATGATGTCCGTATTCCACAATGCATTTCTGTAGTCGATCCTCAAGTTTCTTTCAACTCTTGCAGATTTCGTGGTTTATCGACGTAAATCTTGGCCTTTAGGTTTCTGTTCTGTTACTTTTTCTGTTCATTCTTCGTCGTCGCAATTCTGGGATAAAAAGTTCTCCAGCATGAAAGCATATCGCTCAGAGTTTACAGTTACGGCCCTTCTCTCATCCTCGAAAAAATACGGTCCAATCACATCAAAACGGCGCATAGCGCACCAAACGGTGACTTTCTCACTGTGAAGTGAGGATTGATGCAGTTCGCGGTGGTTCTCTGCTGCTCAATATCGGCAGTCCTGTTTATTAACCGAACCGCTCAAATGAAAATGAGCCTCATCATTATCACTGGTTCATTTTCATCAGCGATAATCATAATCATTAGCATTCTCTCGGCAAACTGCTGGCGTTGTGCAAAATCTACTTCATTCAGGTGCTGGACAACCATGAGCTTATAGGGGTGAAAGCGGAGGTCTTGGTGTAAAATTCTGCGAACAGTTCGACTCATTTGGAGTGCTGTAGCTCGTTTTCGGACGGATCGCCCTGGGCTTTGAATTACAGCTAGTCTCACTCTTTCCACGGAAGTTGGTATCCTTACACTTCGGGGACGACCTTGACGTTTCGGATTCATTGCTGATGCAGTCGTCCTGAAATTTTGTAGCCGTCGGATGATTGTGTCACGTTTCGGAACTGAAGCGTTACGACCTATGTTGAAGCGCTGGCACGGCAAAAACGCCCTTCCATTACGCCCTACTCTGTGCCTAACTAGTTCACTTCGCAGTACATCACTAGTTTTTCTGTCAATCTTGAACATTAATTATTCATTAATATTCCAAGGTGTCGTTTTGTCTATACTGTACATAGAAAAAATGTAGTTAGAATTAACCTCGAGTTCAAATCGAGATCCAAAAACAAGATAAGGCCATCCGTTTTCGATATACACGCTGTTTTATCCTAAACGCCATAAGCCTTGAACGAAATCGATTCATTCGAAATTTCGTATTCAGAATGACATAATTAAAGTTAATGAACTGGTAGTAGGTGGAGCAAGAATCGCTCTAAAAAATAAGCTGACTGCAAAAACTGTCACATTCTGTTTAACCTTTCTATTGGCGAATGACTATGAAGAGGATCTTTTTTAGGGGCGTATTCTATTAAAAGATATATTTGGTACGCGCAAGTCATCACTCTCAGGAAATTTTGCAAGGCTATGAAAATTTCATCATCGGATTCTTTTAATAGTTACTGCCACTGCTATTTTCGCAATTACAAGGCAGTATTCTGACCACCTTTATTTCCGGGATATAGCACCTCGATCGGGTGGAAGTGCTAGGGATGCATTTTTTCTTTTTTCCGAACACACACTCTATTGTGATCTAGGTTTATACTTCTAGCCATTCTTCATGCACTTAGGTTCGGGTTCTTTTCTACGATTTCCACTATATAGTTGAGCTATCTACCGTTCATTTGTACAGGTCTTTCTCTTTTTCTAGTTGATAGCAATTTTCCAGTTTTTCTTGAAGAGTTATTCACGCGTGCAATCGCATGGTGATTTGGGACATGTGGATATCGCCGATAATATTCTCTGACTGTTGTCCGAGAATTACAATAAAAAAATATACCAACATCATATCAGCATTATTGGCATTTGTTAAACTGGGCATACCTACAGACTGAAAATAATTAGAAATTCAATTGAAAATTCATGGACTGGTTTAGTTAATTATTGAGTTCAATTCTGTGTTCTACAGATCTGTCAAAATTAATTCAAGGCTCCCTCGTTTTGCTATGATTCACATAGCTTGTTTGAAACCAACCAGATGTTGAAAGAAAATCAGTTGGGCATCTAGCAGTTTGGTGAAGAGTTTGTATACGGAAGAGATGGTATTTTATTTATTATGAAATTTAATGTTTTCTATCGTCTAGTTTTTTATTGCTTGGGGGAAAAAGTGCGGTATAATAAGTTAAACGTGTGATTCTGCGTGTGTATCTGTGCTTGTCTGTAGCATCGTGATGACTGATCTGCCATACTGTGAATAATGAATAACGAAATATTTTCCATTCTACTCGCTAGGGATATGAAGAAAACACCCATAAATAGTCAGACGATAATATTGAGTGATAGGAATACGTATCTTTCAGATTTTTTGCAATAATAGAGAGGGGTTAATGAAATGTTTACATTTTTGATGAAATTCGCAAAGATTGCAAAAATATGAGTTCGGCATACCCAGTATTTCTTTCAATAAAACAAATTGATATATTTCCAAGAAACGCCCCTGTTTCATTCTGCATGAGGAAGCCGAAGTACTCATGAGATGAATAGAAAAAAATAAATATTAAATTCTGAATTGAAAATACAATAGGTATGTACCGTCGTGGTTTGCGGTCGCGAAGTTTTTCTGAAACTAGAAAAATGAGTCATCTTCATAATCATTCTTCAATAAAAAAGTTGAACAGAACGTAACAGTTTTCATTCACATCATTTATAGCGAATTTCAGAAGGTTATGTTGCTTCTTTCAATTAAAAACTAATTTTGTTCAGTTCGCCTCTGGAATTTGACTTCCAACTATCAATTCCTTCATTTTAATCATGTCATTCTTCGTATGGAATTTGGAGTGAATCGATCTATGGGTTTAGAATATTCTTCCCAAATACATAAAACCTGTATACAAAGAATAGATAGACTTACCTTATTATTTGAGTCTCGTTTCGGACTCCTCTAGGTGTACTCTAATTACACTTTTTCTATGTACATGAATCACACTGTATATGTGCGTTATTTGGCATAAATTTGAGAACAAGAAAGATAGCTATTGATGTGTTGAGCATTACAGAGACTCAATGTCACTTATGAAGGATCGAATATAAAATATTTGACAGGGTAGGGCATTCAGTAGTAGTATTTTACTCATAGACTACAAGCCTATGGCAAAAATTACCCTGTGAAATGACCCAACGTGAATAACGCTTAGAAGATTGTTACTGTATAAGAAAATAACTATCAGCACTATGCCGTCACTTTTGAGTGGTACAAGTGATTACGTGAGTAAATGGAATTTTTCAGGTACAAATGAGGAATTACGACTAATTATTTATGTACGGCTTTCTTATAATTTGATAGATGATTGAAAATAAATATCGAAAAACCTAGTGCCGTACAAAAGTGGTGGTACCGGAAGTCTGTGCAAATTTTTGATTCGCCGATAATTGCGTAGAAGCCATATAGGTTATTCATAACTGTACGACATTTGTGTAGTTCATATTGTATAGATATACAGATGCTTTACCCATGAACGCCGTACACATTTCAAGTGCAGGGGTCGAAAGCGAGGGGTCGCAACACTTATCTCTGATTAGCATAGGTGATGATGACAGATTCAGAATATTCGCCAGATTGTAGAAATTGTTTTCAAAAAGGCAGAAAGAATTTGTGAACAATGTGACATTGAAGACAATTTTCCTGAAAAGCGAGTAAAAATACACGATTTAAGTGAAAGTTCAAACGGCGTCTACTAGATTACTCAGCAATAAAGTTTCAAAATTCAGATAAATGAAGCACTAGATACAATTATTTCTGAATTAAAATGGCGATTCGAAAAACTACGCAACATACACCACTCTTTCGGGTTTTTGACAGTAAAACACATAACTACGTATTCGGTTGAAGAACTTAAAAAACATGCAGCTGATTTGAGTATAACATATTCTGCAAATATAAATGCCACAGAATTTTGGGCCGAAATAGAAACTTTGAAGAGTCAAGTTGAAGCAACTACATTATTTGATACATGTGAATGGCAGTCAAGTATGGGTCTTCTCAAAGCTATAGTGGAACTGGATTTGAAGGAAATGTTTCACAATGTAGTAGTCGCTATAAAGATATTTTTAACGATGCCAGTGACTGTAGCTTCCTGCGAGAGATCATTCAGTAAGCTCAAATTAATAAAGACGTACCTCCGCTCGACGAAGGGCCAAGAAAGAATGTCTGGCCTAGCGATTTTGTTGATTGAACGCGACATAGCACGGTTCCTCTCGTGACAATGTAATCAAGGACTTTGCAATGAGAAAAGCGCGGAAAGTAGATCTTTAAGTAGGTAGCAGTCCTTTTTTTGTGATTACGATTTTCCTTAGCATTGGGTCTTTACTATAGAGTATTGTCATTTCTGTATCTGAGCAAATATTTTTGAATGAACAATTTTTATCTTGAAAAAATCTACTAAGTACCTTTACCTTCGTAAACAAAAAATAAATAGATTTATTATTATACACATTTGTCCATTTTATTGTCAGAGCCTGGTTAGAGCATTTTCAAGGGCGCAGTTTCAAAAGCTCATACCGGGCTCATAAAAGGCTAGTTACGGCACTGTGTAGCTCATATGGTTTGACATAATTCCGACAACGAAAAGATCAAAATTGATAATGGCGATCAAAACATTGAGGAAATATTCTGTTAGACTACAAGCCTATGGCAAAAATTACCCTGTAAAATGAACCAACGTGAATAACGCTTGGAAGGTTGTTACTGTATAAGAAAATAACTATCAGCACTATGCCGTCACTTTTGAGTGGTACAGGTGAGTACGTGAGTAAATAGAAATTTTCAGGTACAAATGAGGAATTACGACTAATATTTATGTACGGCTTTCTTATAGTTTGATAGATGATTGAAAATAAATATCGAAAAACCTAGTGCCGTACAAAAGTGGTGGTACCGGAAGTCTGTGCAAGTTTTTAATTCGCCGATAATTGCGTAGAAGCAATATAGGTTATTTATAAATACACGGCATTTGTGTAGTTCATTTTGTATAGATATACAGATGCTTTACCCATGAACGCCGTACACATTTCAAGTGCAGGGGTCGCAACACTTCTCTGATTAGCATAGGTGATGATGATATAAAACAGCATGAAATTAAATGATCTTTAGAGTACTTCACGAATAGATAACATTTTTCAGCTAGCCGTACATTTTTAGTGGAACACATTGATGTATGGAGTAAATTAGGTACTTCCTCCGAAAAGAGTGATTTTCCGGTGACTTTTATCTGTACGGCAATAACATAGCTTGTTTATACTTTAGACAACCATCAACCATCAGAAAAATTATGTCAAATAAAAAAATTATGATTTTTCTTGCATAACTCCCCATAGTCAAAAAACAATCATAATATTATATGCGGGAGATGATTGATAAATATTTCAAAACATAGAAAATCAAAATCACTTTCACTTTTCACTTGCTAGGTTTATTATACGTAATGTGTGTTTAAAATGTATACATACGTACGGCATTATGATTTTTAATAATATTTGATATTACAAACGAAATTTTTCGAATACCGTACAGTAATAAAAGTTTTCATCTGCTGTAAAGAATAATCTGAAGTAAAATGTACGGCATCTGGTTTTTGTCTATTTATATTTGTTACATGTAAAATAACAATAATCTTTTGAAACTATACTCCTCATATTACTCCAAGAGCATTTGAAAAATCTCATAAACCTCGGAAATTTAATTTTTTTTCTAAACTTTTTAATTGTTACCATTAATAATGAATGGCTATAAGGTACAACTGTGATATTCAGTAACATTATACAGGGTGCTTCAACGAAATCTAAACAGAGGCTATATCTACCAAGATATTCATTTCTGATCAAAACGCAAAAACAGGTCAATTTTTGTTTCAAGGGAGACATCTTTTGGGGTACAATACTTGCCTTAAATATCAACCCCCTAAGCGGGGGTTGCAATCCTTGAACATTTTGAATAGGGAAGATGGTACGAGTGATGACTCAGAAGAAAGGTGGTATCTTTGTCTACATTGCCTTGAACGAATTTCCATTTTTAATTGAAAACTGTAAAAGATACAGGGTAAGCAACTGAAAGATAGGGAAGACTATTTCCTTGAGACTATTCAAGTTACAGTGAAGTAAAATGGAACAGATCCATGCTGATCAATGGCAGTCATCATCAAGTATCATCCTCATCTCGAATTTCAACCCCTAGAGCAGGGGTGACCAACCTTGAAAATTTGGAAGATTGTAGATGGTGTCGAGTGATACCTCGAAAGAAAGGTATTATTTTGTCTGCATCCCCGTGAACGAATTTTTCATTTTTGATTGAAAACTGTAGAAGATACAGAGTGAGCTACTGAAAAATAGAGACTATCTATCACCCTGAGCTGTTCAAGTATTAGTGCAAAAAAATGGGACAGATTCATTCCAGATCAAAGGCTGTCATCTTTGATCTAAATGAATTTATTCCAGTTTTTCGCACTAATACTCCAATAGTCTTGGGGCGATAGTCTTCTCTATTTTTCAGTGGCTCACTCTGTATCTTCTACAGTTTTCAATCAAAATTAAAACTCTTTCACGGGAATGCAGACAAAGATAATACCTTTATTTCGAGTTATCACTCGACCCATATACCCTCTTCCAAATTTTCAAGGGTTGTCACCAATGCTCCAGGGGTTGTTATACATTAACAACCTTCTAAGCGTTATTCACGGTGGGTCATTTCACAGGATAAATTTTGCCATAGGCTTGTAGTCTATTATGCATTGATAACTTAACATGATTTTCATCTAGATGCCCCAGATGTTTTTGTAGCTCTTTAATAACCAACTCACCATTCTTCCCCCAAGTATTTGGTCCCAATTTTTCATCAATTCTTTTTTCGTCCTATTCTTCATAGCTTCTATTCTAGACTGAGTAATATTCTTCTGATGTGGTAAGCACACAAATTCAACTAGCCACTTGATCGCGTTTGGCTGATACACAATATCCAAACATTTGGATTGAATGTTCAGTCTATAATCGCAGGGAGAGTTCTGCGGTTTTTTCTCGTAGGCCATATAGAAGAGATATTCATTACACGTATCCAACTGGTTGACTACACTTACTCTCGGACTCTGGGGTCCTCTGGAGCGGCCAATTTGGGTTCTTTCATTGCCAGGAGGGCCGACTAATACAGTGAACAGGGAGTTTTGAGTTATTCTATCCTTTAAATAAAGGGCACCAAGAGAAAGTTCGATCAAATGTGCCTGAGTACGAGGTTTGCTAACTATGTTCACTGAGAGGTTCTTGAACTCGAGTTCCAACATTGGTGAACTGTAACAAAAGGATCTAATGGAATTAAGGTCAATCTAATACTCAAAATCAATGCTCAGTAGTCGCGATTTGGGATTGCTTCAGATTAAAATATTCTCAGAAAATTAAAGTAAATTTCTTCTAAATAAGATCCATAGAATTTATGTGAAAAAAACTGTTATGAAACTGTTTATCATATCATTATAGTTATATAGTATTATAGGTGAATAATTCAACAGCTTCTTGTTTACAGCGTTGTTTGGTAATCTGGAGGAAATTAATGGAAAGGAAGGAACCTCAATTTCAGAGTATGTAGGATATGATATTAATTTTATCAAACACAAAAGGATCGCTTTTTCGCCTTTGTTTGAAAATGGTAAAAATTCAAAAATAATCAGCTATGCATTTTTTATGTTGAATCTTATGATTTTGTCTCACTATTTCTTTGAGTTTTTCAAGCAAATCCTCAAACTAAATAAATTACTTGCCTCTCAGGTAAATCGTCCATAGCTGTACACAAATTAATACAGCCTCTTTTAAGACAGAAATTAAATTTTCCAAATACAGCATCTCTCTTAAGTATAGTGTTATTTTCAACTGAATCAGCAAGAACCTGTAAAATTTCCCCTTCCAATTGTTTAGCCTCAGGAGACGAATCCTCACTAGTATTCTCTGCAGCAGTGGAGGAGTACCAACCCATCCAACCTGGAAACCAACTTTCCAACATGCTTCTACCAGCTGAGTTGCTCTGATTCGTTTTACGAGTGGGGAGAATAACTGTTTTCATGGCAATCTGAATACGGAAAAGTATATTGTTATACAAAACTACACTGGGATCAATGTACACGTGACGTAACTGAGGAAAATCAAATTTATAAGTGTCCGTTTAGTATGCGCTAGTATTGAAAATGAGATTATTCAAAAGAATTAGTTGGATAAGCTAAATTTATTTTGTGATATCCGGGATGATAAACTTTTCAGGAAATTGACAATTGAATTCATGAGTTCATCATTAAGAATAATTATTCTATAGCTATTTGAATCTCAGTGGATTGCTCATGACTGTATCGTTGACAATTCTTTTTAGGTTTTCTCGAACATCTACTTCAACAGATGAAATTATTTTTATGGCTCTGATTTTTGCGGAAATCCATTCTTTTCGTGAGATTCGACATGACATTAAATTAACTGAATCAGCGAATCGTTATGATAAAAGTATAAAAAGTCACCAAAATTATACTATTGAGCACAACAATCTTTGACTGAAATAGCTTAATATTTTCAAATATACGATTTAAATGATCTGACCATTTGAAAGAACTTCTCGAATGAACACAATTTACGTATATAAAGACACCCTGGTGGAAATGATGTATGAAATATAGTTTCGATTGGATAGATTCAGTGTATTTTAACAGCTTCACCTGTATGTTTATTTGCTGGTTTGTTTGTTTTTAACGGAGTCTTCAAACTTCATTTTCATGGATCTCAAAATGAGTGAGTATGCAATACATAAATACATGTAAGAGATAAAGAATGATTACATAGTATGTGGCCTTTGGATACAAAGGAATAATTCAATACAATATTTGTTTGGTGTGAAGAATTGATGGCGACCCCAACCACTTGCGATCCAGTGGTCTATTGTTACACACTTTACTTTAGTCTATATCCACTAGTAGCTCCATGTTTCTTATAATAGTTAGTTGCCTAGTGGATAAGAGCTTACTGAGTTCCTTCAGTTTAAATTTGAAATATCTAAGTTCCTCAAGCCTGTCTTTGGTTGGATATTCGCTCATGAATGTTCTATTGATTCGTTATATGCCAAGAACAATTTGCATAGGAAGCCTCGGTAAATCTTTAATTTATTTAGGTACCTTCTGAAGCAACATTGTCCAGTTATTATAGCAGATAAAATTCATAGGACTAGCCTTGAGAGTCTAAGCCAAGTTCTTGTTCTCGTACCTTTAGATCTATCTACCCATTATTGTCCAGCCTTGTGGTCTAGAGAGACTAAGCCTAGGCACCAGTCGAACGTCTCCCAAAGCAGTCTTTGGGGTAGTCAATAAATATGCCTTTCATTGCGCTCTATGTCAAAGTGAGGTGGCACTCACAAAACATTGAATCCTGTTGCCCTCTGCCAATCTGGCAAGGGCTGAAGCTTGGTTCTTCAAATTGATTTTTATTTACCTTAGCATACATCTTTCCGCAAATATTGGGTTAGCACCCAGTGTTTCATTGATATCAATTTCAGTTTATAGAGTACTAAGTACAAAGCAGATCATTCTTGTTCATTTTGGCGTACATGATGGAATCTATATGTAACCAATCTTAGCATTCCCCTAATCAGCAAGTGGAGAGGAGCAGAAAATGTTTGACCTCGAGCATTTATATTCTTCAAACGCGGTTTCCATATAAGCTCATTATCTAGGGTAACCCCAAGATAGTCTGTCTCTTCTGCAATTGGAGAAGAGTAACAAATATTTTCTTTTTCATGACGAATAATACCATAAAGGCTTTGTGAGAGTTAGCACAGTTTTTCATCTTTGTACTACCCCTAGATTGCTGATATAGCCTCCTGCATCTATCAGATATGACATTGTCATCAACTCCATCCTCCAGGATAACTATTATGATCAGCGTATACCTGGACGTATACATTGCCAATCGATCTTCGCCCTTCTTGCCCGCCATAACAGTTAACTACTTCCACATTGAAATGTTGATTACCCTGGTTGCATACCAAGGAACATGTATGCCACTTCTGAGTTAGTTAGCCATGATTATGATATTCACTAAAAAAGTTAATAATATTTCAAAAACATGATTATTACATCAAATTCAACTGAAAGGCAAAACAATTTAACGAGAAAATTTCTTTTAGAGAGATAGAATATTAGATTAATCAATAATTTGAAGCTTAAAATAAGCATGAAAGAAATATATTATAAAAAAAGGGTGAAATGTTGCATATCCACAGATATTTCATTAGTAACCATAACAAATGGATTAAACTGCAACGAAGTTTTGAATCACCAGCTATATCCCAGTTCCGAAATCCACTTTTTCTAAAGAGGGTAGAACAAATCAAAAGTCTACAGGACTGCAACACGACTTAAAGAAGCTTTCTGAAGTATGATCTCCTACATTATAAGGTCTTAGGTAACCACCTTGAAGTATGGATGGAGGACAGACATTTTTAGTATCTATTGTAAAATAAAAGAATTTATTTTTGATGAAAGCAAAAATTGAGTTTCATATTTGAAATATTAATTTGATATATGTATCCCACATATTAACAAAGGGAAAATCTTTCTATACTATAAAAAATTAATCAAGAAAACAATATAAACAAGTAGCATTTCATTTGAAACACCCTGTAAGTACTAGGTCATATGTTCAGTTGACTAACCTGGTCATTCATTATTTCAAAATTGAATAACGAAATACATAAAAATCGAGAGGAAACAGAGAAATTAATATAATTGGCCCTGTTCATACCTAAATTCTTAGGAAACTTTTATAGCTCGCACTGTAACGCCATATGAGCTAAACCATCAAGACTCAAATAGCTACCTATTATGTACCAGCAGTTCAATGTCCAATAGAGTTTTGATGGAAAATTAACAGCACCGGTCAACACGATTTTTGGGTCTGACTTCGATATGTTAAATTTTACTTACAATAAAAATAAAAGAAAAATTTTTTTCTAATTAAAGTTTGCTTTCGAAGTAACTGGAACAATTTTTCAAATTTTCGGTAAAAGTTACTGATTTTTATATTTTTTTCTACAATTTCTGTAAATTATAATTAGAAAACATTTTTAGATATAAAAGTCGTTTTTATTCAAGATTTGTGATAGACAATAACATATAGAAGTAAAATAACAAAATATTAATATCTAAAAGTGAATTTTTTTTGTATTTCTCTTATGCTCGTATGAGCTTTCTCGCATTTAACCCCAAATGTAATCTCCCATCATATTCTCGTTGTACTGCGATTGATATCGCTGTTCAAAGTCCATCACATCTTGGTGAAAACGTTCTCCTTGTTCCTGGGCGTAGACTACCATGTTGTCTTTAAATTCATCAAGATGAGAATGTAGCTATGAAGTTTATGCGACATTCTGCAGCCCATAATTTTAAAGCTTTGAAGCATTTTCTCAATCAATTCTGCATAGTGAATAGCTCTATGATTTCCAAGAAAACCACTGCTTTAAAACTTTCCCAGGCTCATTTTCCGCGAGCAATCAGAAGCTTCGTAAAGTTATTACTCTTCATTATTTGTTTTATTTGCGGTCCAACGAAAATACTTCCTTTAGCTTTAGCTTCAGATAATTTGGGGGAAAATCCCCTTAAATATTCGAACGCTTCAGAGTTTGGATCCAGAGCATTTATGAACTGTTTCAGCAACCCTAACTTTATATGAAGAGGGGGAATCAATATATTTTGGAGCTTCACGATTGGTTCCGTCTTTACATTGTTTTCCAATGTGAAATTCGACGCGATCAGGCCATTTACGCTGTTGATAACTTACTGAGTCAGCTCTGCTGCCTCATAAACAAAGGTGACAAGGGTATTTAGTATATCCACCTAGCATTCCCATTAGGAAACCTACCATTTAAAAATCACCGATCACTGGCCATTGGTATTGTGTGTATTTTATTTTTCTAGTATAATTTTTACACTATCATAGCTTTCTTTCAACAATGCAGAATATGCTAGAGGAAGACTAGGCAATAGGTTTCAGTTGTGGAGCAGAACTGCTCTCTTTGATCAGTTATTTCATCATCTTCAAGCAAGTTTCATTGCTTTAGTCATGAACCTAGAATTTCCGCTTTAGTCTTGGATAAGTTCAGGTCTCGCACTAAATCATTAAATTCATCCGAGCTAATAAAACGTGGCCCCAAACTTTGCGATTTTGTCATGAAATAACTACAATCAGTGTTGTACACTAGATTCTGTTGAACTTTGCGACACTTGATCTTCAAAGCTATCTAATCTTGAACAAATTTTCATCATGAGGTAGCAGAGACGATGTTGAAGCAAGATCAGGATAAAAAATCTTTTCTGCATTTTACCAGATCGACGCTTACTTGGATTAACCATACAAACATAAGTCATGGACGTGATCACTAGGTTCCCTCCAAACCCTTGGCATCGCAAACTTCATGTGTCGATTTCCTTCTCGATATCAAGCTAGAAATAATAAAATTCAAACCGGTGCAAAGTAATTCAACAATTTTAAAGATCTCAAATTTTGATATTTTACCTTCTAAAGTATTTTCACAATTAACGCAGGCGAAGTCAGGTACCCTATTTTCATTTTGATTACTGATTTTCAGGTTAAAATAGGCTTCATAGGCTACACAAACTTTCAAATTTGTTGATAAAGCGAAATTTTTACTTCTAACTTTAATAAATTTACCGCAAATAAAACAGAATGAATCAATATAATTTGTACACTCTTGATGCCATTTTTCAACCAAGTATTACACAAATATAATGGTTACAGCTGTAATAAACAAGTTACCATTGACTACTGTGTATCTTACAAACCATAGAATATTTTCCTCTCAGGTTAATCAAAGTGCTGCCATCTTTCGATTATGAAATAAATTAAAATATACTTATCGATTTAAAGCAAACCGAAGCAAACTTTAAGATATAAAAATGAATATTCAAGTGTTTTTCAATGTTTAGAATAAGAATTTGAGCATAAGAACACAACCCTTAAAGAAATCTTTTTTTGTTGACCAGTGCAGTTAATGCAATATTAGCATTGAGATTTTGTCAATCACACATCAAACTGAAATCATATATCAAGAGGCCAATTTTGCTTCATACCTCTCTTAAAACTTTCAATTCTTCATATTCCCTTTCAAGCTCGACTTCTTCTTTCAATTTCTTTTCTTCTGAACTCAAAGAGATAGTGGGAGTGATTAGAATTTTTGAATATATCTTAACATATTGAACATTCTGTCTTGCCATTGTAAGACATGTGTCCCAAGTCGGCTTAGGTTTGCATATAGCTGGAGGCTTTCCAGGATACAAACAATTGATAGCATAAATCCACCATGATGTAGGATCATCTCTGACTGCAAACGGAGGCCTATATATACGGTAGCTTCGATATCTTGATATGTCATCTAGACCTTGGATGCACTTGACAATTTGGTCATATTGCCACTAAAAAATTGTATGAATTTTCTTAGTTATAATGTTTTTAATCACACACAAATATACAAAGTTTAATTCTCTCAGGAGAATTCTTAAGAATTGATAATGACAAATTGCAGTTTTGTTTTTGTGATAAAATTCGTTTTATGTACTCTTACTGAAATCAATTTGTCTAGAAAACACTCCATTATTAAAAATATTCAGAAATAATCCAATTAGATTATTGTTATTGGGTTATTTCAAAGATAAAGTTTTCACCCATTCTTTAAATTTCTGTGCTAGTTATTATGTAAAAAATCTGAAGATTCATACAGTATGCTTTGGTAAATTCCGATAAAATAGGGAATGGTGAGCCCGAAAAAAAAACAAAATGCGCCTTGACTACAATCGAGTAAAAAAAGGATAGACTACAGTTATTGTTATTGGGTTATTTCAAAGATAAAGTTTTCACCCATTCTTTAAATTTCTGTGCTAGTTATTATGTAAAAAATCTGAAGATTCATACAGTATTGTACTCAGACCAATTTTCTTTGCTACATAGCTAAAAGAATAAGTTTGCTTTTAGCTTTGCTTTTTATCAATGTTGAATTCTTTATAAATACAGTTTTCATTCTCGTAGATTGATGGTCTATTTGTTCGCAGAACAGTTGCATACAAGATAAATAATTTTGTCGACTCTTAGATTATCGCTCTCATTATACATAAATTGACTAAGCTTGTTCAAAATTCGACAAACAATTTGAACTAAGGTTAGGTGTGATTGAATGATAAATCTGACTAGACTCTAACAGAAACGAAATTGCAATCTGTAATTTCATGCTGACTTATTCAATTATCATATCAAATGCGGTGCGGCATTTCAGATATCAATTTTTGAGGTTCTTCAATGTTCAACGAAAACGGTTGAAAAACTGTATAATTTCGATAATATCAATATCAGCAAAAAGAAATTCTATCTACTCACATCTACCAGTGTAATAGGTACATCATCTAATACAAGGTCACAAGCGAATCTTGGAATGTCTAATGACCTCAAGGGCTGCTCACTGTGATTATTCTTTATGTGAGCTTGTGCAGACACTGGAGGAATGATGAAATGTTTAATATTCTTTATGGTAGACTGTGGTGACATCAATATCTAAAAAAGAAAGTTTTTTTCTAATTTAAATTCCTCTAAAATCCTTATACATACCGCCAAATCTCCAAGTGAAAGTTTAGCCATCATATCTTCCGGTTTCAAATCTTCCCAATATATACCAAAGTCCTGCATTTCTAAAAGCTTAAAAGACTCTCCTCCTTTATCTAGATGACAAAATCCAGGACTCCAGTTTGCATCGCAACTTTGAGCCGATAATGCATCAATAGTTACTCCAAAAACCATAAGTTTATTTGCTATGCTGATATTATCTTCGTAACGAATGTGAACATCTTGAATTTTCAGCTGACAAACAAAAATTTAAAATTTCGTTAACACGTTCGCTGCAATCGGGGAATATATATCCTGTATTGTACTTTGTGTGTTTGAAATTAACAAAACTATAGTATGAAACGATAACTGTGATTTTTATAAATAACAACTTAAAATATTTCACGCAGCCCCCAAGAGCCTCAATAGTGCAACTAAGCACTTGGGGGCTGCGTGCATGGCGGGTAGATTTGGAAACTAGCTCTTGTCAGGAAGGATTATTCATTGATCTACGGATTTTTGAATAATTCTTTTTGTCTCAAATTTACATATGTAGTCTCCTCGCGAAGTGTATCGCGGAAGATATTTGTCTCATCAATAGATGGATATATTTATTGACGGTGATCTATATGATGCCGTAATACCATAAGTTACTTTGTTTATTTCAAATGTAATACGCAGAAGATTTATATTTGACAGATTGATGACACTCATCGACTTGGATTTTAATATTCCTCCTTTGGCTACCACACAATCAAATTTCAATAAATTGTTTATATGTGATGACGTGTTGGTTTCAATGATTGAAGAGACAAACAGGTATGCAGATAATTCGAAAGAAAATATTCCAGAAGATGAAGCATGAATCAAAGTATAACAACCTTTCACTGAAATTGACATGTATAATTTCTTGGCAATAATTATTTCCATGGACATTGTTGATTTGCCGAAAATTAATTTGTACTGGTATAAAAATCTCTTATACCATAACAACTTCATATCAGAATGCATGTTACGGGATAGATTTCTTCTTATACTTCATTGTAGGCATTTTGCTGATAACTCGTTAAATGATGGAAACGATAAACTTCACAAAATTCATCCGATGTTAAAGCCCATCGTCGATAAATTTCATGGATGTATTGAATCAGAACGACAAGTGGTGTTTGATGAATCAATGATTCCCTGGAGAGGTCGATTGCAATTTTGACAATATATGACATTTGGATATATTGTGAATTTTAAAATTTATACAGAAAAAGGGGATATTGCAATCAGGAAAAGGTATTGAAAGAACTACTGACTGGGATGATTAAAAAAGGGCAAGACTATTTGTTAACAATTTTTACACAAGCATTCTTCTTACAGAATAACTCCGTCAGAATAAAACATATATTTGTGGAACTATGGGAAAAAATTGTAGAGGGTTTCCAAAGAATACTTTTTTTAAAAAAGTTTCAACAGGTTGCGTTTTTGGTATCTAAGCAGGTGTTATAAAACTAATTGAAAGGACAAAGAAAAAACCTGTTTTGATGTTAACTACCCGTGAAGAACATTGGGATGCTTTGGTAAATTCCGATAAAATAGGGAATGGTGAACCCGAAAAAAAAACAAAATGCGCCTTAGACTACAATCGAGTAAAAAAAGGATAGACTACAGTTAAAATCTGAAATTGTAATATTTGTAATGTTTATATTATCATTAGTATCATTAACCAATGTTGTTTGTATGCTTTTGATTGTTATGCTCTCTGTTATGTACCGGAGGAAAACCGTCTTCGTCGCATCCCCTCGGCAGCGGGACCGATAAACACCGGAAGGAGTAAAAACACAGATGAAGGATGAAACACTGAGGCACCTGGCGGAAGTTCACTTTCCGGGTTTCCTCATCAACAACACAGCAATTCAGAAATCCAATGGACATGCTGCCAAAGCAAACTAGAGCACAGCTTCAATGGTAGTTACAGTGGAAAGGGTTTGATGGGCAGTAACTACCTTTCAACCATATAAAGCACCAGGCGCAGATGGCGTATACCCTGCACACTTAATAAAAGGTATGGACCAAATTGTTATGCATTAATTTGGTTTTAAGGATATCCCCTCACACTAGGTGTGCTTCTTATTTGCAGTTCACCTTTGAGGTGACTTCATTTATTCATTTTTTTACCTTTCCCATTAATTTCTTTTTCAATAGATAGATATCATTATTTTAAACTATTTCGCATTAAATTTGTATGTTGAGAACTCAGTATGTTACGATGTCTCAACAACATTTATTTATATATTAGTGTACAATTTTGAATAAATATTATTATTATTAATATTTAATCCACATCTTCAGATCCTGCCTAGCTTTGGGATACATTCCAGACCCATGGAAAAGGGTTCGGGTTGTCTTCATCCCCAAGCCGGGCAACATCGTACATAAAATCGCCAAAGATTTTAGACCAATCAGTCTCACCTCCTTCCTACTGAAGACTATGGAGAGACTAGTAGAGAGATATCTTAGGGAGGACACCCTAGTGGAGCACCCCCTAACTTCTCACTCAACATGCCTACGAGCAAGGTAGTTCAGTCGACTCAGCACTACACTCCGTAGTAGGGTATATCCAAAAAGAACTGGAAAGAGGCGAAGTCACTCTAGGAATACTGCAAGATATAGAGGGAGTTTTCGACAACACACTATACAAATCAATAGATAAAGCAATCGTAGATAGGAAAGTAAACAAAGCAAGGTGGGTGGGACGTCTGCTGTCGACCAGACGCATCGAGGCTCACCTCGGCGAGTCGACCGTCCGGGGTACCGCCAACAGGAAATGTCCACAGGGAGAGTACTATCTCCTCTTCTTTGGAACCTCGTGTTGGATGGGCTACTGGCGGCCCTTGCCGATGCTGGACACTTTACGGTGGGTTATGCCGACGATCTCTTCCTCCTTTTTCGTGGAAAAAACCTCAGCACCATATGTGAAGTTGCGCAGAACGCTCTGCAAATGATTGAACAATGGTGCAGAGAGAACGACCTGTTTGTGAATCCGAACAAAAAAAAAGACATGTTGTTCTATTCATTCGAAAAAGGAAACTACCGCCCTTCAAGGCACACATTCTTTTCAACGAGGAACTTACACTAGTAAAACAAGTGAAATACCTAGGTGTGATGCTTGACGCCAAACTAAATTGTGACAATCACATCGAAATACAAGCGCAAAGAGCGCAAAACACTCTGGGCGTGCCACAGACTATTCGTCGTTGGCTATTCACAACAGTGATAAGACTGACCTATGCGGCCATCGTATGGTGGCCTGCACTGGAAAAATAGATAAAACGGAATGAAATCAACAAAATCCAAAGGCAAGCATGTCTAGCAGTCACGGGAGCCTTGAGATCCACACCCACAGCCTTTATGGAGTGTCCTTTGGGCATCCCTCCACTACACATAGCGGTGGAGGAGGTGGCCATCAGGGACTCTTTGAGACTGTGGGAGGGAGGTATGTGGAGAGACAGAAATCCAATGTCTGGACACTCCACATCCCTGAACAAAATCAGAGAACTCTGACCTAACCTTCTCACAAGAGGAGATCAAATGAGAGCCACCTACTACTTCTACGAACCCTTCAGAGTCGTTATTCCATCAAAAGAAATTTGGAGCACACCCCACAGGGCCCCACCTGGTTTATGGACGGGTCCAAAACCGGGAGTAGAATTGAAAACTATATAACATCTGATCCACAAAGCTTTTGGCGTCACATTAGTGCAAAGTTGAAAAATTATGACCTTCCAAATTGTATGGATTTTAATGGTGTTGAGAGTTCTGATGGCAAGGTTATAGTTGATCTTTTTGTAGATTTCTTTTCTGAAGTATATAGTTCAGAAGTTATAGTTCCTCCTGAGTTTAAATACCACAACGTAGTAAACATAAATAATTGTCAATTTTCTTCTTCAGAGATTTATGACTGTATATCTAACGTCAAATCTAGTATATGCACTGGTGTGGATGGAATACCTACTTTTATTCTCAAACAGTGTGTTAGTACCCTGACCTTGCCGATCTGTTTGATATTCAACTTATCTTTGGCATCAGGCAGGTTTTCAAATTTGTTGGAAGCGCAGCTATATTGATCCAATTTTTAAATCTGGCCAAAAATCCTCTATCAAAAACTACCGAGGTATATCAATCCAATCAGCGATACCCAAAATGTTTGACAGTCTGATGTGTCATTTTTTATCTTGGCACTGTTACTCTCTTATAATCAAGAAGCAACATGGTTGCATAAGGGGTCGCTCCACTGTGTCGAATCTGGTACTTTATGTCAAGGATATTATCGAGTGCTTTGAGTCAGGCTTCCAGTTGGATGCTGTGTATACAGATTTTTCAAAAGCATTCGATAGGGTAAACCTTTACTTTACTGTTGGCAAAATTGGAGTCACTCGGTATATCTGACCCACTTCTGTCCAAGTTTCGGGATTTCTTGAGTGACCGAACTGAATTAGTCAGGTATAAATCGTTTCTTTCCAGAGAGATACTTGTCACTTCAGGAGTTCCACAGGGTTCATACTTGGGCCCAATTATTTTAAACCTGTTCATTAATGATGTGAAAGAAGTTATAAAGTGTGAATTTTTGTTGATCGCAGATGATATGAAATAGTTCAAGAAAATTCAAGATCTTAAGGATGTACATTTTCTGCAGAAGCAGATTGATGCACTGATAATCTGGTCAACTTCAAATTCTTTAAAACTGAATTTCAATAAATGTTGTGTGATCACATTTCATAAAATCAAGAGCCCAATTGAACATGGCTATGCAATGGGCGATTAACTGTTGGGCAGGGTTAATGATATAAAGGACCTCGGAGTGATCCTAGACAGTCATTTAAATTTCAAGGAACATATTTGCAAGACAACAGCTAGAGCATACCGGATACTGGATTTCATTATTCAGAATTCAAGGGATTTTGGTCCAAGTACAGTCAAAATTCTTTACTGAGCGTTGGTGAGATCAATTCTCGAGTATGGAACCTGCATCCGGTCTCCTCATTATAGATGAGACATTGACTGTCTGGAAAGAGTTCAACGAAAATTTCTACGTCATCTGGCATTCAAGATGAATCTCTATGATCAGGACATAGATTAAGTAAGGGCTAGGTTAGACATGGATTCTTTACAAAGGCGTAGAACTATATTCGATTTAAGTTTCTTTTTCAAACTGATTAATGGCCTGTTGGACTGCCCAACACTTTTGAGTTTAATTAATTTCAATCCTCTTTAAAGACTGACAAGATACACACCACTGTTCAGGGCTAAAAGTTGTATAACTAACTACAGTCAACATTTTTTTATTAATCCCTGTGTATCTCTGTTGGGAGAACTAGGGAGAAGTTTAGACTTGTTTGACGTATCATTGGCCAGGTTTAGGATGGAGAAAGGAGATTAATTTAGGTTGGCATGCTTGTATGTACACCATACTTATTATAGACCGTTTTTTCTTATTATTGGGGGTTTCCCATTTACTGTATCGCATAATTTAGAGCATGTAGCATCTTTATATGATAAATGAATAAATAGATATAGACAAGAGGACTTTCAAGGAAATTTTGTTTTTGTTTTTCTTAAATGTAGTCTTCTGGGGCAAAACAATTTCAGATATAGATGAATTACCGTCAATTTTTATAAGGATATATATACCTGAATATTTTCAATGATGTCTGAAATTATTCCTGTTCCAAAATTCAGCCATGATGAATAAGTAGATGAATAGTAAGTTTGGGACAAATTTTCTTTAGTATCAGTTTCTAGTCTCCACTGAGCTTCTATTTGATCAAGTGCAGCTATCTTCAACTCTTGCCTTGCTAATTCTTCAGAATCAGCATCCCACTAAAATGACAAGAATTCAAAGATGAAACCTGAATGCAGCCAATGATTCAGTTCAATTAAACTTACTTCATACACTGGCAAAGGGCTAGCAACTAAATAGAGTTGCTCAATAGCTATGACCCAAGGTGCTGTTCGAATTTGCCTGACAGGTATTTGCAATTTTACTTTCCCAATAAATCCTGCTTTAATTTCAATAGGCAAACCCAAATGACGTAATGCATCCTTTCTCAAAGGCAAGTTCTCCAATTCAACTTTTCCTGCAAATTTAATTCTTAGAACCACCAAGAAAGGTTTGTAACATAGTATTCAAGATAAAATAAACTAAACTGAACTAAATGTGTATTCATTAATTTTATGAGATCATTTGATTCAAGACTAGAATTTGGTGCTTACCTGAAAGTAAAGCTATACTAAGTTGGTCCGTGTTCAAATTTTCCACATATTTTCCAAGATAATTATTCAAAATCCAAGCAGCCAATCCCTCCAACATTTTCTTTTCTTATTTAGAGCACTTTTCGAAATATTTACAAGCTTGAAGCTATCAATGATTTAAGGACATCTCATATAGCGATAAGAACTATAACTGTTTTCCATATAACCTAAAAATAAACATGATTCAACACGAAGGAAATATGAGATGACAACTTAATTATTACGAAAAACTTGATTTTTATGCATCATAAATTAACATCTTAATCAAATTTATCGAAAATACTTTTATCTGAATAGTATTAACTCACGTGAATTCTATTGACTCTGACGCTGTTTAGTTGCATGACATCATTAAACAGTTGAATTTTTCATAAATCATATTATATCCACTATTATTGAAATCAATTGTGATTGCCCTTTGGATCTTATTGCTATTATTTCCACTTTGAATTATTTTCTCAATTTCCTCAGACAGAAATAAATGATGATTTTGACAACAATGACCTTGAGATTATGATCAGACAGAGGCGTAACGAAATAATGGTTTCATGTCACGTTTGCAGTATTTCGATTTTAAAGTTATATCATGTTTGAATAAGTTAAGTTGGATTAGTTAAACCTAATATGATGCGATATAAATGAACTGAAATAGATTGAATCTTCGAAGAATCATTTATTTTAAATAGAAGCACATACTCCTAAAAATGGATAAAAAGCAAATACTTTGATAGTAGGGTTCTATGGCAGAAATCAAGGTAATTATTTGGTTAGTGTCGATACTCAAAATTCACTGATAAAATGTTTACTTACTAACTTTGGGTACCAGAATCGAAATCTGAAATCATTTTGCCCCGCCCGGCTATTGTTTAGGAAAAATCAAAAACCAAAATTTCCTTGAAAGTCCTCTTGTTTATATCCTTCAAACTCCATAATTGCTTCATTAAAATGCCTTGTTATTATTATAATGGATAATATATACACACATAACATTAATCAGTAATTCTACGCCCAAATATACATTAATTTTTATTAAAATGCTTTTCCATTCGAATATTTATTTTATATATATATATATATATATATATATATATATATATATATATATATATATATATATATATATATATATATATATATATATATATATATATATATATATATATATATATATATAGGCAACAATTTCACACATTTACAGTCTAAGATCCTACGTGACATGAACACGTCAATAATGACGTACTTGCCAGCTCCCTTCATAACATAGAGGGATATTCAAACAGAAATTTCTCCAAATCAAACCTAACTAATCTAACCGAACCTCAAACCTAATTTAAATTTCTAATTTTGAATTGAATAGGTTAGGTTTTAGGTAAAATTATGTTAGTGAGGTTAGGTTCGGAAATATTCCCATTTGAATTTCGGTCTCAATTATAAACGAGAGAGATACATTCTATCTTCTTCTTGCATCGTTTTGAGCAGTACGTCGTATAACATATAACATGAAATAATTGTAAATATGTCGGGTTAACTGTCTAGAAAATAAATATTGCAATTAAAAAGCATTTTAATAAGTAATTAATGTATATTTGAGCGTAGAATTGCTGATTAATGGTACATGTGTGTATATTTTATCCATTGCAATTGTAACAAGTAACAACAATTTTAATGAAGCAATTATAGAGTTTGAAGGTTATAAATAAACAAAAGGACTTTCAAGGGAATTTTGGTTTTTGTTTTGTCCCAAACGATAGCCTGACGGGGCAAAATGATTTCAGATTTGGATTCTGGGACCCAAAATTATTAAGTAAACACTTTATCAGTGAATTTTGACTATCGACACTATATCGAATAATTACCGAAATCAATATGGCGAAAAGAGATAAATTCAGTTCTATTTTTAAATGAAATAATTTTCATTCATTTTCTGTTTTCGACCCTCTTCCGTACCACGCCACAGCTTTCGGCGAACACCGTCTAGTGCTGCCTCACTTTGAGCAACGGCCAGACATCAAAGTTCTATGTTTCGTAATTCATTTTGGACTCGCCCATATTAGTGCAGTTTGACGTTAGTGGTGTCACTTTGTTGTAAAATTAATTTCGCGAAGTGCCCTTTTTGTTGTGTGCAAATTCGGGAGGCAATGCTCTGAGTGGTGCTTTTGGAGATATTTGTGTAAGTTCGGAAAATCGAGGAGGAATAGAATTAATTTCATTCAAAAATGGGTAAGTTAAATTAACCGGTCTTTTTTTGTTGATTTAACTCGGTACTATTTTAAGTAACATTTGGATTTAGAGTGTAGATAATTCGTAAATAATTGTGTTTATAAGTAAATGAAGTCCAAATAATTCCTTTCCAGTTCTTCTAAGGGAACTTGTTTGCTTATCTTTCATTATCTTTTGTATATATTCGAGTTGTTCCGTTCTAAGATTTGATTCCACCAACCCTTCTGGACTTGCATCCAATTCCATACCCTTCCATGTTTTTGTATGCGAATCAGCTATTTTCGACTTTGTTTAATAGCGTTTCATTCATGAAATGAGCATATTTTTATGTCTTCGAGGAAAATTTGGATTTATTCTACAATGAATTTGGAGAAAAATCAATATAGTTGCAGGTGTTTGAATGGCAATTGGGGACTGGAATAGGGTGTCCACTAGGGACGAGTCATAAAGATGTTAATTCCATTTTGTTCATTAGATATACCAATTATACCAAACTACTGTGCACTACCAATGAAATTAGATGAACTTATCTAACTTCATTGGTTCACCTAAGATTTACTGTACGAGTAGGGCGATATGAACCGATAAGAAAATTCGCTCGAATGAGAATAAGATAAAATTTGGCTTTGATCTGAGGAATTGTTAGATTAAGTTGATATGTGTACATAAAAAAATATAGCTGTTCATAATCAAAGTGATTTCATGAAAAATTTGAATTCACCACCCGAAATCACAATATATTCATTCAGCAGTTACTTATATATGAGAAATCCATCAATATTAGGAAAAAATGTATAAACATATACACACAACCACATTTATATGGAATCACCCGATATTTTGAATATTACCTCAGGGATTTTGGAAATTTCTAAGGATTGTTAGAATTGATCCTTTCTGAGATATTTCAATTGAAAAACGAAATAAATTAAGGTTTATTTCATGAAAGAAATGAATAAAAGAAAATAAGAGACTCTTTCCGCATGTAGTAAAAAAATTGAAAATTGTTTTCTCACGGAGTATATGTTTTTCTCGACCTTAGTAGCTTGTATTACCCCCTCTTACCCTGATACAAGCCTGAAATCCGTCTAGGCATGCTTTGGATTAGGTTTTCGACGTCCTTTGGGGTGATATTCTGCCACTCTTATGTGGCGGCTTGGATTAGCTGTTGTGGGGTTCTTGGATTATCCTTGGCGAGATCTTATTTTCCTTTTGAGATTATCCCATAAATGTTCAATAGGGTTTAGGGCTGGAGAGCAAGCTGGCCTGTCCAAAATAGCGATTCCCTCTGATTCGAGATAAAGTCGCACGAGGTTGCTGGTATGCGGAAGAGCATTATCTTGCATAAAAGTAAAATTCTCACCGTGGGCACCTCGTCAGAGTTTCACTAATGACTCCAGCACTAGGTCCACGTAATTTCTAGCCGTTACACTCGCAGGAAACGGAATCAAATCTGTTCTGCCTCCCAGCATACTGCCACCCCACATCAGACTTCCCTCTTGGTATTTCGGAATTCGTCTTGCTGCTCGGAGTCTAGCTTGACTTTCACGACTCCTTAAAACCCGAATCCGGCGGTCATCTGATCGAACACCAATTCTGGTCTCATCCGAAAAAAAACATTTCGCCAATTCTCCATATTCCAATTTTGGTGCTCGATACACCAATTAAGTCTGTTAATTTTTTGTTGTCTGGTTAGCTCTGGAACTCTTAAGGGCCTTCTGCTGTATAAACCCCTTGAACGAAGTCTTTGACGTAACGTTTCGACTGATACACTGATGCCTGTTGCTTCCAGAAATTGCCTTTGGAGTACGGGTTGCGACGCACTACTAGGGTCTTTTCTTGCAATTTGGCACAAAAAGTCTTGTTCTTCAGAAGTGATCCTCCTACTAATTCACAGTTTCAAATATCAGTGACGACTGAGTGCAATATCCCGACAATGTGGTGATAATTCAACATTTCTTATCATTCTATCCAGTTTTTTTACAACAAAAAACTTCATTATTCACAAGTAGTCAAAGATCCATAGTTAAAAAGAATCAATAATGTGAAATACCTAGTATTTCCATATAAATTTGGTTGTGTGTATATTATCAAATTGATCGGCTCAAAATTTGGGCATCATAAAAACTGTTCAAAGATCGGATTCTCATACCTTTTTCCCCTCGAACAATCGCAATGGTTTTTTTTCTGTGGTAATAGGGCGATTTTATAATTATCTCCTTCTATCTCGGTTTTTATGTACAGGGGCATCAGATGAATCTATATTTTTCGTGCACAGAGTTTGGTTGATCTTGATCTTGTTCACAAAAACAAGTATCCTTCCGTTCTGGAATTCATTCAATGGAGCATTCACTCTAAAAAAGTTTCCTTCAATTCATCACAATACCTCATTTTTTTGTAGCTGTTATGATTTTTTTAATGATGACAATTCCAATACCATTTTTGATCTTAATTTTCTTTCGAAAATTGGATTGAATATTTTTTTCTTTTTGACAATTGGGTATATTCTTCTGTGGACGATTTAATCCCTTGTTGAGTATCTATCGTGTATAAAGTCGTGGATTTGTAAACAGTTGGTAAAAACTGTAATTATGCACAACAATGTTCTTCCGCTTACGGTGGATTCTTGGATGAAATAATTACACGAATTTTGGTGCATTCAAGAATTAATTCAAAATCTGTTTCACTTGCTTCCGAGGGGGATGGAATCAGATGTTGATATCATTGCAGGCAACACTAGGTATTCTTCTCTTATGAAGTCTTTCAATGTTTAAAAAAACATTTCTATTAAGTTGTCTATTTTATAAAAATTATCGCAAGCAAACAACGATTTGTTCTGAATGAAAATGGTTTTGCAATGAATTTAATTTCTAAACGAATTTCAGTTTTACCAATATTCGAATCATTTATGCGCATTAAAATTAGACAAGAGAAACGTTCAAAGTAATATGAGCGTTAATATAGAATCCAAACCGTATCACTTGAGTGAAGTTTGCCTAGTGGCGATTGAAATTTTGTAAATTGGCATACGTATCGTGAGTGTTTTCAAATATACTGGGTGTCCATTCAATGCGTAATTGGTCCACAACTCTTTTCTTGTTGAATATACTATCTATCAAATACCAACCGTGAATTGATTTTTTTTAAATCTGCTTAAAACGATTGTCAAAATTTTTGTTGTTGCTATAAACTGTTTTCTATACTGACGTGGAGTTTGAAACGCGATCTGCCATTTAGTTTGTTTACAGTGCTCAATTTTGTCAGCTCCCACAAGTGTGTTTTGCGATTTTTACAATGGATAAAGATATCGAACAAACAAGTTGTATCAAATTTTGTATTGCAAATGGAATTTCGTGTGCCGAATCTCTGAAAATGTCTTACGGTGAATCGATTATATGAAAAACACGTGCATATTGTGTGTGGTACAGTGGTACAGTGCAATCAACAACGGGCGAAATGTGGTGGAAGATTTGTCTCGCTCTAGTCGGCCATCAACATCTTCAACTGAAGTTAACATCGATAGAGCGAAGGCAATAGTGATTGAAAATCGTCATTTAAGTTTGGGAGAGATAGGGAATGAACTTTCTGTGCCTCACGAATCAAAGCGTACTATTTTAACGATTGTTTGGGCATGAAACGCGTTGCCGCTCCAAAGCATCTGAATTATCTCCAAAAACTGAATCGCGACATGCTGGAACGAGGCAATTTCGACCCTAAATTCATAAAACGCATTGTAACTGGTAATGAGACATGGGTTTATTAGTTTGACATGCAAACAAGTCAACAAGCTTCGAAATGATGCCTTCCAACTGAACCGAAACCAAAAAAAACCTCGTTGAAGGCGATCAAAAGTGAAGGTTATATTTACTGTTCTCTTTGATTATCGTGGTGTTGTGCAAGGTCAGAAGGTGAATAAAGAATATTACCTGAGCGTTATGCGGCGTTTGAGAGAGTAAATTCGTCGAAAAACGCTAGATTTGTGGAAAGAAAACTCATGGATCTTGCACCACGATAAGGCTATAACAAGGCTATAATTGTGAATGAATTTCTGTTCGAAAACTCAATAAATACCATCGAATAACCACTGATATAGCCGGCTGCGGCCGACCTCTTTTTCCTAAACTCAAATTACAACTTCAAGGTACACGTTTCGAATCAATAGAAGACATAGAAGAGAATACATGAAATGAAAACTCATGGATCTTGCACCACGATAAGGCTATAACAAGGCTATAATTGTGAATGAATTTCTGTTCGAAAACTCAATAAATACCATCGAATAACCACTGATATAGCCGGCTGCGGCCGACCTCTTTTTCCTAAACTCAAATTACAACTTCAAGGTACACGTTTCGAATCAATAGAAGACATAGAAGAGAATACATGGAAAGAAAACTCATGGATCTTGCACCACGATAAGGCTATAACAAGGCTATAATTGTGAATGAATTTCTGTTCGAAAACTCAATAAATACCATCGAATAACCACTGATATAGCCGGCTGCGGCCGACCTCTTTTTCCTAAACTCAAATTACAACTTCAAGGTACACGTTTCGAATCAATAGAAGACATAGAAGAGAATACATCCTTTACACGTTAGTGGGTAGGTACAAGTCAATTTTGTTTACACGTAATGTTATATCTGTTGTAACTACCTATGTTTGTTAAGCGAGGTAATAGTCCATACTGGTATTGGTAATTAGACGCAAGTACCTTATTTTAGGCGATTGTTGATTGTGAAACACATGCATTGAGCATTGACAATGCTGACTTCTGCTCTCTTCCTTTTGGAGCGTCAAATCGGCCACCGATCTAACATAAAATAGACGTACAGACAGACTTATATCAATGATTAGAAGTTCGTCTGTACTGGAAATATTTTTTTACTGTTTATTTCAGGCTCGCCTATACATATTATTGAAATACGCAGTTTTATCAAGCCTACAATTGACTGGTTATTCAATCAACGTTTTCCAAGTGGTAATTTTCCATCGTCAATAGGTAGCGGTTCTGGGGACAGATTGGTGCATGTGTGTCATGGAGCACCTGGTTTTGTACCCTTTCAACGGCCAAAACACACAACTATAATAATAAAGAAATCGCAGTAAGGAACCTTAGACTTGGCAGGACTCTGTCTAGATTTTATTACTTTTTAGAGATAAACGAGCAGCTCCATCGAGACTTGGCTAGTTTTTTACTGAATGTTTTTGGTGGGATTTCACTTCTTTCTGTAGAAACGTGGGCATATTGATTTATTTTATCAGATTTTCTTATTTGACATTTTTTTTTCTTTTTGGGAGTAGTTTTTTTATTATCACAAATCTTTTCTTTTTTTCCGGTTCTGATTCTTGTACATTAGCGACAGTTTTTCGTATTGCCCATTCGCTATTTCTTTTTGTAAACTTGTAAACATAAGTATAAAAGCCAGTCAAGTCTTATCCAGAGTTTTTCTTTGATTTTATTCATATGCGTATTAAAAGCAGAAGGTGGGGCATTCGCCCAGCAATGACTGTGGGACGCTATAGGTTAGATTAAATTAGATGTGTCCCACTACGCTGGATTTTTTCAATGACAGTCGATTTTCTTCAGCTGAGACCAGCTGAGGGTTTTTCATCAGATACTTCAGATCTTCGATTTTTGGCATCAAATGAAGCCGCCCACCAAGTTGAATATTTTTCGTAAAGGCGGTATGTCGATCTATAATAGTTTGGTTGGGCTCTTGTGTTTCTAATCAGGGTCACCAGGTATTCCAGATCTTCGATTATCCTAGTTTTTATAGTTTTTCTTTTATGTTGCCATTAAACCCTAACTCTGTACCAAATTCAGCTCTCTTAGTTCATGGGAAGTACTAGTTCTATTCTGATGATCATGAGTGAGTGTCCTAAATGCGAAACTTTGCTTTCGCTTAACTTCGGAAATAAATTACCTACAGACTTGAAATTTTTGATTTTAAGTATGTTATTATAGCTTACTGGATGACGAAAATTTCTGCGTTCTGGTCTTATCCAGAGGTTCCCAAATAGGGGCCTGAAAATGCGGCGAAATGCTTTCAGTAAAGAATGGTACGTCAGTGTTTGCTTCGCACTCTACTTCGTGCCCCCTAATTCGCGGCGAGAAATGAAGTCGATTCCGAAAAAGCGTTTGAAAAATGTTTTGATGATTGGATTAGTCGTTGGCGTAAATGTATTATTTCGGAAAGGGCCTACTTTGAAGGAGATACAATACATTCGGATGAAAAATAAATATTTTGTGTTTCATCGACCAATTCGGGGTACTTTTTTGATCTTTTGAACTTTAAACTCAACTCTTCATTCATTTCATAATCCAATTTTACTCTTTAAAAAATTTCTATAATGAAATGGCGGGTTTCACTCATTTCTCGTTACACTAAAAATAATGTTATAATATTACTCAAATCTCAATCATTTTTTGAGCGAACAAGATGATACTATAATTCCGAAAATTTGGATAAAAAATCATAACTCAATGGTGGTTAATTTTAAATAAGATAAACATAAACAGAAGATGCTTTGAAAGAAAAAATTCAAAAGTACACCTTGCATTTGAAATAGCAAAGTTGTGGTAAAAGTTGCAAACTGTAGATCTATATCAATTTATTCTAATGCCGAAATACTGCATGAAGTTAAAAAACGGACCATGAACTACGAAAATTGGGACAAATATGATATGATAATATACAGGGTGTTACATAATAGTATGTCACAACTTGAGGGAGTAAGTCTACGTGCAATTTCAAGAAAAAAGTTCATATAAACATGGGTCCGCAAAAGCTTCATTACGAAGCTATAGGGTGTTTTTTTCTTCAAAACTCCTGCAGTTTTTGAGATATTCAGCGCAAATTTGGAATGCAAGTTAATTTTTACAGCCTCCTATTACATGTTCTAAATTTTAACTAAATATAAATCTACAAGGTATTTTCTACTCCGGAGCCATGTCTTCTTCTGCCCTCTAAAACTTTTTTGCATTACGCCACTGATCAGCGTTCAATCAATTCTCGTCATCTTCGTTCGATTCAGAAACTTTTTTGACACTTGTAATTTTTTCGTATCTCCAACCGTTTTCGAGTGAAAAATTATTGAATTTGAATTATTTGAATTGTATGTTATTCCTAAATAAAAAAATAATAGAAATACTCGATATGTATGTCCAAAATTTGATTTTATTTTGATATCTCGTCTTGTGAGACTCAACTTTCTTAGTCAATATCAAACTAAAGAGAAGAACAATTAAAAACCAATGAATTGCTGGAAGTGTCCTCCACCTGCAAGAATACAGGCCTCTGTCCTTCGCATATTATCACGCACTCTTTGAAATATTCCTGGGGTATTTTTTATCGTGTTACAAGAGGTTATTATTTGATTTCCTAATTCTTCTACAGTGTTCACTGGAGTGGTATAAACTAAACTTTTGAGATATCCCCATAAGAAAAACTCGAAACTATTTAAGTCTGGGGACCTATGAGGCCATGGTTCTGGCCTACCCCGACCTATCCATCGGTTGTTGAATGTATCATTCAAGAATTTCCTAGCTTCTCCACTAATATGTGCTGGTGCCCCGTCATGTATAAACCACATTATGTTTCTCACCAAAAGTGGCACACCCTCGAGCAATGAAGGTAACTCCTTCCCAAGAAATTGCCGATAAGCGGGACCGTTCAGTCTGTTAGGCAAAAAAATGGCCCAATCAAATAATTTCCAATTATTCCGACCCGGACATTTAGTGAGAATTGTTCTTGATGATGAGATTCTTCAATCAAATAGGGGTTTTCCTCAGCCCAATAATGATTATTGTAAAAATTTGTGATAGCAGTTCTTGAAAAGTTAGCTTCGTCTGTGAACATTATTTCACTATCAAAATGAG
This sequence comes from Cryptolaemus montrouzieri, assembly GCA_013387265.2. Taxonomy (NCBI): domain Eukaryota; kingdom Metazoa; phylum Arthropoda; class Insecta; order Coleoptera; family Coccinellidae; genus Cryptolaemus; species Cryptolaemus montrouzieri. Next base: position 47,933,783 of record JABFTP020000021.1, read on the forward strand.
CATTTTCTCTAATTTTATCTACGAACCATCGGCAGAAATTCAGTCTTGAAGGAAAATCTCGAGGAAGTAGAGTTTGGTTGCGTTGAATATGAAACGGGTACAATAAAAAGTTGTGGAGAATCCTCCAAGTAAAACATGGGAAATATTCAACTGATTTCCAATTTTTCTGGTACCCACATGAGGATTCAAATCAATAAAATTCAAAACTACTTCCTCAATATCTGGAGTTCACATAGTTTGAGTTGCACCTTTTAAATGATTATTTGCATTAAAAGTACCAGTTTCCCTCAACTTTCTGTGGATATTTGAAACTGTTCGCCTGTTTGGTGTTACTCGATTTGGAAAGCGCACCTGATATAATCGTCTAGCTTCTGTTTGTTTCCGTCAGCCAGACCGTACATGTAATGGATAGTAACCTATTCGGCGTTTGTAAAATTAGCCATTTTTTCTTACAGCATTAACTTCAAAAGTCTTAAAACTAATCGTTAATTCAATAAACAATTCGAGAAGACACTGGTTCAACTTTAGCAACTGTCAAAATAAATAAATAAATGAAAATAAATCAGAGCCTACTAGTCATTTTTTTAATTAGAAGTGCTTTCAATTCAGCGAATGCATACAATCGTTTAATAATTTTTTGATCTAGAACGGACGAAAAAATTACAAGTGTCAAAAAAGTTTCTAAATTGAACGTAGATGACGAAAATTGATTGTACGCTGATCAGTGGCGTACTGCAAAAAAGTTTGAAAGGGCAAAAGAAGACATGGCTCCGGAAAAGGAAACACCTTGTAGATTCTAGTTAAAATTTAGGACGTGTAATGATGGAGGCTGTAAAAAATAGCTTGTATTCCAAATTTGGACTGAATATCTCAAAAACTGCAGGAGTTTTGAGGAAAAACCAATTTTTTCCTGAAATTTCAATACTTTGTAGCTCTGTAACGAAGCTTTCGCAGACGTATGTTTATGTGAACTATTTTTCTTAAAATTGCACGTAGATTTACCCCCTAAAGTTGTGACATACTATTATGTAATACCCTGTATAACAGTGTCGTAGAAGTATTTTAGCAAAAAAAAAATAAGTAGAAACGTCACTCTTTGCAGCAGTAAAAATATTTGTTCATAAATCTTCATTAATCAATTCGTAAGATACTATTTTCATTCTCAGTAATTCCGAAGAACTAAGTGCTCGCCTATGATGATCTTGTCACCGAGAGATTAATTACCCTTCCTTTTCCAAATAAATTATAGTTTTATTCATAACATATTTGGAGGGTATTCGAAATTGCTTTCAGAAATGGTTGTTACACCTCTGCTTCTTGTTCGACTTGGCAAGAGCACTATCATGAAATCAGATTTTCAATTCACTTCAATCCCATATAAAAGAGGTAACGAAATGGATGAACATATATTCTGGCAAAAAAAAGAAATTGGTTGTCTGTGAAGTCGGTTTACTGACGATAGTTGAACGTGACAACGTCATAACAAAATACTGATGGAATGGTTGCATTTTTCAAAAGAACATTTTAATTTTATTAGTTTGATAGATATTTTGTATGGATTTAGAGATGGGGGTTTGGGACAGGAATCTGTAGCAAAGGAAAAAGAAAAACAGCAGAAAAATATTTCAACAATCATACTTGTCTCTCATATGACTAAACTCACTTGAATCTAAGAAAAAAAATTTTTTTTTGAATGAACTCTACATCTTATATGCACGTGTTTTTGATAAAATCGATTCACCCTTAGTCTTTTGAAACATTTTCAGCGATTCGGCACATGAAATTCTATTTGCAATACAGAATTTGAGACAAATTATTTGTTCGCTTGTTGTTTTATCAATTGTAAAAATTGCAAAACACTTGTAAGAACTGGCAATATCGAGCACTGTAAACAAATTAAATGACAGATTGCGTCCAAACTCCGCATCAGTCCAAAAAAACAATGAAATTTATAATATTTAATAATCCCGGATCTTTTCTGACAGAATATATTTTAAAATCAATAGAGAGTTCCACCTTATGACTAATGAATTCCCGAGATTTATGCAGTATTCTCATCGTGAAGCTGTCCTACATTTGTTAACGTTATTGATTTGAGGATATTTTGTTCTCTTTGAACAACCATATATTATTTTTGCCTGCGCGTACCTAAGCGATAAGTTGATATCATTATTCATTCACAAGTATACCAATTGCATGATATTGTCTTTCGTAGGTCTTCTTTCAATTTTTAATATTATATGTATATCGATATTCGATCTAGGGAAAGGTACACATTCGGATACGAGTAACATTTCTTCCCTAGAATAGTTAGAATATCGAGGTGAACGACCAGATCTGCACCGAGAATCGAACCGGATGAATTAATTATTAATTCAACCGGCCGTAAAGAGTGGAACAATCAGAGCAAACTATTTTCCAATATAATGACCAATTATTACGCGAGACCTGTCGCCGGACGACATATATTGGATGTTACGCCATGTTACGATGTCGTAACTATAATCCCGATGTTACTATGTTTTCTCGTCTTCATGCGTGAGTACTGATTAAATGCAAACTCATTCCTATCTATGGACATGTCTCAGAATGAGATTAAAAATTGATTATTTCTGGAATCAATGATTTAAACATTGATAACAGCAGTCATTGTAATCTCTACAAAAATTATTTTACTGAGATTATGTTGTCGATGGATACTAATATGTGACCCGTACACCAGCAGGTACTGGCAGGATAGTCCACCGAAATCACCCACATACTTAGTAGTTAATCCAAAGATCATCGATGATAGGTCAAGTGGACTGATTGTGTGAGGTCATTTAGGAGGTGGCGCATGCAGGCGAAAAAATGGATGAATATTGTCATAAATTAAATATTATAAACTCCTCAAACCGTTATCTATTGTTTTCAACCACTTGACTGGTCAGCTATATTCGCTGGCTCAAACATGTTACTAGAGATCAAACGCGTAAGAGTCAGTTTAATGTTTGACTTTACTCAGTTAAAGGACGAATTTGAGGGATACATATTAGTGACTTTTGGTGAACCAATTTGTGTTTCTGATGGATGCACTTTCAAGAGGCAACGTATTTTGATTTCAATTTGATCATTATTCAAAATTCGAGCTAAGATCATTTATTTAGTTATTTTTACTTGGATCAGTGGATTTTGGTAGTAATATTGAAACTCATAAAGGAAAAATTTCATTTCCTATTATACTATGTCTTAAAACGATATTAACAGCATTCATCGATTATCGTTAGTTTATTCAAATTGACAAATAGATGCGACCAATTGCCACGCTTCAAGAAAATATGCATGTATAAAAGTAGTAGTGTTGAGTCTCGAATGATTGCTGATAGAATGGATCATTTGTGTGACAAAGTAAAAAATGCTTTGAGAATTCCTGCTCTACCAACTGATATAACAGTCTCCTGAGAAGGATGATATACATTTATAAGTAAAAGCTTGAAAAATTAGGCAGAAACTTTGAGCGTTGCGAAAATATAAATAACGATAAGTTTGCCACTTATATACTATTTCCTGTGACAAATACTGAGCGAAATTTGCTGATTAGGCTGAACGTACAAAACGTAAAAAAACATGGAAAAGGATTTGAATCCTGGTATGTTAGCGTTGGCTGCGCAAATGAAGTACTGTGCAACTGGAGAAGTGGGTAAATCAAAAAAATTAAAAGGTATCTCCATGGGTATAACTCCAAAAATTTCTGATTAACGTGGAATATACAGACCAGAAAAAGCCTCGTCATTTTTAGTTGCGAGTCATCTCACAAAGTTTCAGTACAATTCGCAATGTAAATTTGCATTGAAATCGAATTGTAATATATACACACAACCAAATTTGTATGGAATCACTCAATATTTCACATTACTGATTGTTTTTAACAAGAGATATTTAACTACTTGTGAAGAATGAAGTTTTTTGTTGTAAAAAAACTGGTTAGTATGATGAGAAATGTTAAATTATCACCACATGTTTGGGATATTGTACTCAGTCGTTACTGAGATTTGAAACTGTGAATTTCAAAATTTAAAAAGCCTACAATCATGATTGAAAATGCCTAACGTTGGATTATCCGATGTGCAGAGGGGTCGATTAATTACTCTCGTTGAAGAAGGGGTGACAGAGGAATATAGCAGCCACAATGGGGGCATCACAGGGGGTGATTTCAAAAACCTACGCCCGATACGCGGAGCTAAAATCTCTGCAAAATAGACCTAGAAGAAGCCGTGAGAAGATCACTTCTGAAGAACAAGACTGCTGTTTGTGCCAAATTGCAAGAAGAGATCCTAGTGCGTCGCAATCGATACTCCAAAGTCAATTTCTGGAAGCAACAGGCATCAGTATATCAGTCGAAAATATACGTCAAAGACTTCGTTCAAGGGGTTTATACAGCAGAAGGTCCTTAAGAGTTCCAGAGCTTACCAGACAACAAAAAAAATAAACAGACTTAATTGGTGTATCGAGCACCAAAATTGTTTGGTTTCGGATGAGACCAGAATTGGTGTTCGATCAGATGACCGCCGGATTCGGGTTTTAAGGAGTCGTGAAAGTCAAGCTAGACTCCGAGCAGCAAGACGTAATCCGAAATACCAAGAGGGAAGTCTGATGTGGGGTGGCAGTATGCTGGGAGGCAGAACAGATTTGATTCCGTTTCCTGCGAGTGTAACGGCTAGAAATTACGTGGACCTAGTGTTCTTTTTTCGGAATTGTGTGTGTGTGTGCGACATTGTATTGTCGTCAAGCTGTATAGCAAAAAACGGGGATTTTTTTTATTGCATCAACCACCTGGTTTTTAATGTCCTCGGCCATATCTTCAATTAGGCGTTTTTCGGTGTTGTCTGAAAGTGGTATTTGTGATAGCTTTTGCCTACTATCAGTTCCAAGGACAACATCGGCTGCTTTTAAAAGGCACGGTTTAATAAGCGTTTCACCAATAGTGTGACTTTTCTCTTCCTTAGTAATAAGAAGAGATAATTCATAGAAAGCTTCAAGCACTTTTAGAGACGACTGAGCAGCAGATCCAGTGCTATCTAACTTCATGCGCTTCAAATTCTGATATTTTGAAGTTGATCAACATTATCTTTAAGCAAGGAAATAAACTCATATTGAATATAATCGTCAATATACTTACTCGCGTTTCTTTGCCGTGTTCATCTTCTCTGGTTCAGCTTCACACATGACTCACACAACACAAAAACAATTACTCCAATTCAAACGGCGCAACAATCATAGAACACCCACAATACAGCAAATACGCTGACTGATATTTCACGGAAAGCACTGTGCCAGTTTCAGACAAAGCACAGCGTAGGTCACTTTCAAAATCAAGTTTGTTGCTTTACTTGGTTTTGACTTGAAAACGCTTTTTCGCCCAAGCTCGTTTTGTTTCTGCAGTGCCAAAAACGTGATCACTTCATCACGGAGCTCAAAAAGTCTTCCCAACATATTGCCTTTTAATAGCCATCGTACTTCTGTATGAAATAGCAGCGTTTTGTGGTCACTTCCTAAATCTTCACAAGGACTTTCAAACAGTCGAGTATTTAATGCACTGTTCTTTACGTAGTTGACTACTGTAATACATAGCTGCAGCATTGAGTTCGTTTTCAAGCGTTTTTGATGCCAAGGCTTGGCGGTGAATAAACCAATGAATCCCAACCACGTCAGCATTCTTCTGGTTGACCAACTACACAAAGCCTGAGCGAGAACCGAACATTGAAGGAGCACCATCTGTGCATACACCAATAAGTTTTTGACAAGCAAGTTTGAGATTCTCAAAAAAGTCTGATACTGCTTTCATCACATCTACAGCTTTAGTAGTGGTCACGCAAGCTCAAAAGAAAACATCAGTTCATCCTTCATTCTTTCATTTTCAATGTAACGAACATATACAATCAAATAAGAACATTGTACTGTCGTCAAGCTGGATAGCAAAAAACGGGGATTTTTTTATTGCATCAACCACCTGGTTTTTAATGTCCTCGTCTATATCTTCAATTAGGCGTTTTTCGGTGTTGTCTGAAAGTGATATTTGTGATAGCTTTTGCCTACTATCAGTTCCAAGGACAACATCGGCTGCTTTTAAAAGGCACGGTTTAACAAGCGTTTCACCAATAGTGTGACTTTTCTCTTCCTTAGTAATAAGAAGAGATAATTCATAGAAAGCTTCAAGCACTTTTAGAGATGACTGAGCAGCAGATCCAGTGCTATCTAACTTCATGCGCTTCAAATTCTGATATTTTGCAGTGAAAAACTCTTTAGGTTTGTCCTTTAAAGAGGCATGTTTGGTTGACAAATGTCTCAGAAGACGATTAGGCCTCATCGTATCATTGCTTAATACTTCATAGCAAATTACGCACTGAGGTTGATCAACATTATCTTTAAGCAAGGAAACAAACTCATATTGAATATAATCGTCAATATACTTACTCGCGTTTCTTTGCTGTGTTCATCTTCTCTGATTCAGCTTCACACATGACTCACACAACACAAAAACAATTACTCCAATTCAAACGGCGCAACAATTATAGAACATCCACAATACAGCAAATACGCTGACTGATATTTCATGGAAAGCACTGTGCCAGAACGGAATAGTTACAACTCATGCACTGAACAAACTGCAAGGTTATTGACATGGGACCGAAGATGCCATGGTGGTGGGGATGGAAGGGGTGCGGGGACACTCGCACTCACACCACGGCCAAACGGAGGTATCGGTACACACGGCCGTTGCCGTCGAGAGGGACGATTTTGAGAATCTCGAACTCTTGTGTGCTTTGTAGTTTCAAAAACTGTAGCCTTCTTTGATAAAGTTCACAACTTTATTAAAACTTTACAAAAACAATTATGAAAACTAAGAAAGACTTTATTTCAAAGATTCAAGGAAATTATTTCTGTAATCTTTTTATTTATTTCATTTGGGTCTCACGCCCCCACTGGACTTTCTACACGCCCCCCTCCCCATTTTGGGAACCCCTGGTCTAGACCGTCTCTCGTTCACAAGTTTTGTCAACACTTGTATAGAGCCTGGTTTCCTAGTTGACCGCAGATACGCAGATGTAAAAAAGCATTCCTCAGCGTATCTTCTATACAAATTAGAGAAATTGTATGGGATTCAAGATTTTCCTTAAAGATGAGCGTCCATAGATCCCCATCAGACGTATCACACTACGGATTTTTCTTACTCTATAGAAATCAATGTAACTGCGTCCACTTATCCACACCGTACGAATCGGACGAATCGGCTTATCGGCAATTCCGTACTGTTGTTCGAAGGTTGTTCGATTCGAAAGTGTGAGTCACTCATCTGTTCATACGAGAAATGGTGATAGGTGGCAGGTGCGCTTCGACATTCCGATTAGATTACTACGAATACAGTGGACTATTTACAAACGTATTCGTCCGATGCAAATCATCCAATGAGGATATATGAACGCTTATCTTTATCTTGCATACGTGACTACTTCACTTCTCGATCACATACAGATTGTATGCGATGGGTTCCATCCAGATCAATTTGATGTTTTGTCTGGAGTTATAGACGATCTGAAATAAGTTTTCCAGGATTGCATGTGTTTGGTTTGTTCTGATGATTACAAATATTCAGAAGTATTTGTTCGGTTGATGTCCAGAATACTCTGTGGAAGAACTTAAACTCTTTCAACAGATTGTGCAGAAATATTGGAACACACTCTGAACGACGTGCTTTAAGAATCTTTTAATTTTATAAAGGACTTAGGAGTTTACTTTAATTTCAAGTTATTCTTTACAGATCTCTTTGAATCCATAATGGCACATGCGAACAAGCTACTCGCTTTGTTTCGAGATCCACACAATCTTTTACAAATATTCGTTCCTTCGTTGTTCAATATGTATCCATTGTTCGTCCTGTCTGCTGCACATTGTGGATTTGTATTTTAAAAATGGTAGCCCATTATGCGAAGGAGTTTACAAATAATTAAACAATGATAGTTGAATCTTCTGGGTTGAAATATCAATAAATTAAAACTGTATCAGTTTATATTCTTGATCAGAAACAGGGTTTTTACAGATATATTTTGAGTTGGCCGACAACAACTGTCAATAGAGAAAATGTTGATGTGAAGGATTGCCATAGAGATCAGGATCAACATATTTTTATATCATTGTTTTTCAGCTTTTTACATACTTTCTAAATACTATATTAATATTGATTTTTGATTCATTTACTGCTTTTCGTTTATTGTTCTGATAATTTTATGAAAATATTTTTGTTTCAACAATTATAGATATAAGCATTTATTGTAAATACAATTATTCGAATTTTTGTAAATCCTTTCTTTTCAAAAATATATATATATATATATATATATATATATATATATATATATATATATATATATATATATATATATATATTTTTTTTGAAAAGAGAGATTTACAAAATTGAATAATTGTATTTACAATAAATGCTTATATCTATAATTTTGGAGTGTGTCAGAAAAATACAAGTGTGAGCTCAGGAAAATGGGGAACCATACTATCTTGCATATGATTCAATAAACGAGTGAAAAACCTGAGGAAATAACTCGTTTCCCTGTTGTACTAGTAATAGCTTGTCTGTTTATGTTGTGTTAGTGTCGTGTGTACATGAGGAGTACCAAAGATTTTTCTGCTTAGCAGCTTCAATTCTCATCTTGCACTCCATGATTTCCAGACGAAAGGCAAGGGTGAAAAGAAGGGGGTTTGGGACAGGAATCTGTAACAATTGAAAAAGAAAAACAGCAGAAAATATTTCAACAATCATACTTGACTCTTATAAGTCTAAACACACTTGAATTTAAGACAAGATTTTACATAGCAAGCAAGGCCATAAAAATGACTAAGGAGATAATCGAAAAGTGCGTAATCTGCAATATTTCCTCTTTCGCGGAGATGTTCTTCCGTCGCAGTGTGAGTCTCCTGAAACATAATTACTTCCTTGTTCTTGCTTGCCAATGTTGAAGTATAATCTCGCAAAATCCCTTAAATATTCAAACTCAACAAAACAATTCCCTCTCTGTTTGACCGAGAGAGCCCCGATGGCTAGGTTCGGTCTTCTAAGTGATGCCGATTATGATCTATAGATGTTCTAGAATAAAAACTAGCTTTGATAGATACGGAAATTGGGTTCTATACTATTGATTTAATAAAATTCTGGTTGGGGTCAGACCATTTGCTGTAACTCTGGATGTTTTTCTTTCATTTTAAGTTAAAAAAATAAGGTGTTGAAACTTAGTTTCTTGATCAAGCAGAAAGTTCAAGGTATTTTGCCGATCTGAAGCAAAACTCAGTAATCCTTTCTCAGTATTTTTAAGACCTATACAAACTTCTTATTCTGCCGGTGAAGAGTTCAGGGAACAAAAAAGTACTTTTGGTTGGAAATCTTCACCAAAAAACAGTTACTAACGACATTATTCAGCAATTTAAGAAGACGTTTCCAAACGGCGATGTTTTAGCCTCTGATCTAAAATCGAAATCGAAAAACAATTTTTCAAAGTAGAAAGTCTTAATATTAAATCTGATGAGATGCTGAATCCGATGGCTTGGCCTGAAAATATATCAGTGAAGCCTTTTCGTATCTTGCCAAAATCAAAAGAACCAAAATCAGTCGATCATCAATACCACGCCCAAATCGATGAACTGTACTATCTTTCACCAAAACGTTCGTGAATTACGCACCAAAGTCAATGATCTTTGCAAATCTATTCTATCTAATGATTTTCCGGTTATTATCCTTGTTGAAACATGGCTCAATGATAACATCTTCAGTTCCGACATAAACACCTCAAAAAAGTCTAGGAAACACTTACCAATATCTTTAAAATATGAATTTGATGATTCGAATTTATAGAAATCTTTTGGTTTTTGTTAGGATGTATTGTATATAATGTATTCTCAAGAAAACAAAATAATATTTGACTTCTCCAAAGCACCTGTTATAAAAAAAAATTGAAATTTGAAAATGACGAAATTTGGTAAAACACAAAAAGAAATCCTGAACTAATATTTTCGAAACGATATGGAAGCACTTTCATTTTTCAGTACCCAGAAGGTCCACCTCTGTTATTAATGACACTTTGGCACCGTCGCGGCATGCTCAATATTAAATTGTCTATTACATTTTGGCCTAAGTCATTCCAAGCCCCCTGAACTGCTAATCAAAGCTCCTGTTCATGATGGAAGACGTTTTGACGCAGGAGATTTCTTTTTAGGGTGTCCCACACATGCTCGATGGGATTCAGATCTGGGGAGCAGGATGGCCACGGTAGAAGATCGATATCATTCTCTTCAAGAACGTTCAAGACAACTCTTGCACGATGAGAAGGGGCATTATCTTGTTGGAAGAGTGGATTTTGACCCATTGTTTTGAGATACGGAACCACTACAGGTAAAACTATCTCATTTGCGTAAGAATTTCCCGTGAGGTTATTCTGTATGAAAACGAGGTCAGTTCTTCCACCAAGGCGTATACCTCCCCAAAACATCACTGATCCGCCTCCCTGTCTAACAACTTCTCGAGCATGCTGGAGACGGTTTTGCTTTCCAGGTTCCCTCCATATTCGAATTCTTCCCGAATCGGGATAATAACTAAATCTAGATTTATCATTGAAGAGAACTGTGGCCCACCTCTTTTGATCCTGAAACGACCTGTATGGCGTTCTTCTACGCTACCTGTTTCATTGAAACGCGACCATAAACGGTTTATGACACTTGGGCTACTTCCCAGAACCCTGGATACTTCCCGTTGTGAGCTCGCAGCTTGGAGCATGCCAACGGCTTGTAACATCTCTTCTCTAGTCAAATGTCGTCTTTCCATGGTCGAATCACAAAACTTGAATCTTTTATTTGTGCTTACAACAGAAACAAAGTGCCAACTAACTAATTTCAAACACTGAATACATGAAATGATTATAAAGCAGCGTCGCATCTGCTGCATTTTTAGTTTTTTATAAAAAAAAGCTGAAATCTGTTACGGCACTCTACATAATTTGGTGAGAAATTGATGCAGGTGTTCATTTCTTAAAAAAATCATTCATATTGATCGTTCTGGATACAATATACAGATATTTAGAAGTGTTCCCTAGACTTTTTTGAGGTGTTTATTGGACTCATGATACAATGTCTATCGCAGAGATAGAGACATTCTGTGTAGTTCTAAAAAGTGCGGGGAAGATGTACTAGTAGTAGTAGACAAGCCCCTCTATTCTATATTCTAGTCAAATATCCGCAAATCATCTTGAGACCTACAACAAGATCGTAGAACAACTATGAGTGAGAATAAGAACCAGTCATCTCGATGTGAGTTTGTCGAGTGTGAGCGTGAACATCTGTGTCACTTCGTTGTTTATTTCTCTCGTTATATCTTTAACATCACATGGGGGCGGGTAACACTGTTTGTTCGGTGTGCTCCTATAATTTTATCGTTAAAACCAAATTTATAAGTTGCAATTATTGCCAAAATAAATTTCATTTGCACTGTTCCAAAGTGAAAGATGGAATTCAAAAATCAGTTCAGGATTCGGGCTACTTATTTTGGTTCTGTGATGGTTGTCTTCACGTGGTGAAAAGTTGTCTGAAACGTTGTCATCTCCAGGGAGACTATCATCTAAGCGGAATAACGATCGTGAGAGCCCCGATGAAATAGTAACAGATACGATTCCAGAAAAGATCGTCAAAAGATTTGATGAAATTCAGTCGGTGAACATAACCTTTATGGATAAAATTGTCGATCAGAACAATGAAATAAAAAATGAAGTAACCATTTTGAAAGAATCTAATATTAACTCATTGTCTAATTTGTCAGGTAATAGATATGCCAGTATAACTGGTAGTAATAGTTCGGTTTCAGACAGACCCAAAGTTTTAAAGCCCTACACCGTTCATACAAGTACCATAACTTCATCGAAGGAAACCCACAATAAACCTCCAGGGAGAGGATCTGGCTTGCAGACCACAGGAAAATAGTTCACGAAAGAACCTGTAAACAAAACAATACAGCCAAAATTGCCATCTTACAAAGGAAAGACCTCCGCTCAGCCTTGTGGTGTACTGAAATCCGCTCCTTGGGTTGGCAGGAAATACAATGCCTGAGCACATGAAGATGCATATACAAAATATCCATCGAGATGTAGATATGTCTAAAGATTTACTTGTGTTCGATTTGAAATTAAAAAGTAGGAAAAAATCATTTAAAGTGGGAAGTAGCTGCTTAACGCAACAAAACTTAATATCAAGTGCTTGGCCTGAGCTCAGTCCTTTCGATTCAGGTCCGTGCAATCCAGTATTTGGAATGATAACCCAAATTCTAAGCAAAACATTATTCGAGATGGATAATAATTTTCATGTGTATTGCCAGAATATCAGAGGTCTACGAACAAAAATGGTTGACTTTTCTATAGCTGCAAATATTGCAAAATATGATATCTTAATCTTGACTGAAACCTGGTTAACAGAAGGATACACCAATGCAGAGCTTGGATTAAATGAATATTCAGTTTATCGTTGTGATAGAACCAATTAAGCAATAAAACAATGGGGGAAAGGTTCTAATCGCTGTTAACAAGAATCTTGCCTCATATGAAATCAAAAATCCAAGTGCGAACCTTGAGCAGGTATTTGTTGTGATCACTATCAATAAAAATAAACTCCTAATTACTAACGTCTACATTCCGCCCAAATGTCAACATGAAATCTACGAAAATCATTGTAAAGAAGTTGAACAATCAATGGACGAATATCCGGACGTGGAGTTACTTAGCTGTGGAGATCACAATTTTCCAATTATAGAATGGCAGAAAAACGATGATGATGTGATTACTGTGACTTTCTTAGCGCAAAGATTGGTATGTGAATGCTTTTCTACAATGATGGATGCACAACAAGTCAACACTATAAAAAATGCTAAAAATGGTTTGTTAGATTAAATTTTTTCTACTCTAAAAAATCTCAAAATATATGCAGCTGAAGAAATTTTGGTGGAACCGTATGCTCATCACCCGGCATTGTGCTTCTGCCTTGATTTTGAAGGTTCTCCTCAGTCTCGTGATGCCTCTATGGGTTTTCGAATTTAGGAATGCAGACTACTGCGCTATAAATATATCAATAGTTTTGTTGATGGCTTTTATAATTTCATCTCTGAGGTTGTAGAACGGTTTGTACCAAAATTATCAACAAGAGTTTTCAAATTCCCAAAATGGTATTCAGGTGAATTGAAACAGTTGATTTTAGAAAAAAAATTTTGCACAAAAAATATGAAATATCTTCAGATGTTAATGATTATTTAAGATTTAGCAGTAAAAGAGAATAAGGCAAAAAGTTGGCTCACGCTTGCTATCTGGATTATATTAAAAGTGTAGAGGATAACATTAAATTAAACCCTCGATATTTCTTCAAATATATCAATGATGAAAAAGAAGATGAAGGTTTACCTAGATGTATGCGATTTGATGGAGAGTACTCGGATAGCCCTGAAAGTTTCAGTGAGGTAAAATGGAACAGATCCATGCTGATCAATGGCAGTCATCATCAAGTACCATCTTCATCTCGAATTTCAACCCCTAGAGCAGGGGTGACCACCCTTGAAAATTTGGAAGGCGGTAGATGGGTCGAGTGATACCTCGAAAAAAAAAGGTTTTATCTTTGTCTTCATCCCCGTGAACGAATTTTCATTTTTGATTGAAAACTGTAGAAGATACAGAGTGAGCTACTGAAAAAAGGGGGGACTATCTATCGCCCTGAGCTATTCAAGTATCACTGAATCGAAATATTACCCCTGCTCTAGGGGTTGAAATTCGAGATGAGGGTGATTTCGGAAAATGACAGCTTTTGATCTGAAACGAATCTATTCCAGTTTTTCGCACTAATACTCCAATAGTCTTGGGGCGATAGTCTTCTCTATTTTTCAATGGCTCACTCTGTATCTTCTACAGTTTTCAATCAAAAATGAAAATTCTCTCACGGGAATGCAGACAAAGATAATACATTTCTTTCGAGTTATTACTCGACCCATCTACCCTCTTCCAAATTTTCAAGGGTGTCACACCTGCTCCGGGGGTTGAAATTCGAGATGAGGATGGTACTTGATGATGACTGCCATTGATCAGCATGGATCTGTTCCATTTTACCTCACAGAAGCTTGAATAGTCTCAGGAAATAGTCCTCCTATCTTTCAGTTGCTCACCCTATATATATATATATATATATATATATATATATATATATATATATATATATATATATATATATATATATATCATTTTAATGATAAACGAAATCAAATAACATATATAATTGATATTGCTATACCCGACACACATAATATACAAAATAAATACAATGAAAGAATTTCTAAATATATGATGCTTGGCGACGAGATTAAAAAAATGTGGAAAATGAAGAAAATATTTATTCTACCGATTATTATTTCCACAACAGGTGTTATTCCTAGAAATCTTCACAAAAGTATTGAGATTTTGAGTCTGAAGAAAAATTTGTTTGAACAGTTACAAAAGATAACAGTCATCAAATCTTGTAATATTCTTCGTAGGTTTCTTTCCGAAAATAATAATGAGGTAGAGTCATAGGTTTTCTCTTTAGTTTATACTGCTCAGAATCTCATTTCATATTTTATTTATTTGTTTATATAAATGTAATATAATTAACTGACACTTTTGTCATATTTATATTCAGAGCAGTATTCTATTCGATCGTTCACCACTTCACACAAAGGAAACTATTAACAAAGTAAACAAAGTAACACTTTCTGTGATACAATTAATTATCTCGGTTTGAATCAATAGCAATAATGTTGTTTTAGATTTAGTTTTATGTCATCTGAGAGATGTAGATGCAACGAAATCGGTTTCATTTGTTAATGTAGATACTCATCACCCACCTTTGGCAATAACAATAAATAGTATGAAATATTCCAAAATCAACGCCTTCACCTCGATACTTCTATTCATTTAATAGAGCTACGGGTCGACAAGAACATCTGTGCGGATGAAAAAGCCCCTCCCTTTGTTGCGCGTTAACTTTGCTGGTCACGTGGCCAAGAGCTCAGTTCTCAATGAACCTTTGAAGCTTTAAGAAGAGCCAAGCGAACAGGACCGAATCTTGCAAATTTCATTTCAATATTTCTAAGTTTTGGTGAGGATGGAGTTCGTTTTCAATTCGAAAGGGAAAAAATTGAGTGGGCAATCCAGGGAAATAAATGCGAATGTCATTCATCTCATGGAACGAGAAGGGATGGAGAATGAACCTGTAATATATTTGAAAAAGGTTCGAGAACGTGTAGCTGTCGCAACAGGAGTAGGTTTGCGAACTGTGCAAAAAATTTCGAACGAAATGAAGAAGATTAAATATGGCGAAAATAACAGTTTTTCAACTTCCGTTAAAAAGAGAAGAAAAAAGATCTCGATGACTTCGATAGAGCTCTGCTTCGTAGCTTCGTCGTTAATTCTTACGTTGTCGATAAAATCGTACCCACATTAAAGTGAATCCATCAAAAGTTCGTCGATGAGAATGAATATGCATGATCACGAGACAGCATTTGATAAGTTTTGAGAGGAATGTTGTACCGTTAGATTAACGAAAACGAATAGAAACTTTTGGAAAAACCTGAAATACAGCAACTAAGTTTCAATTATTTAAGAACCATCAAACGATACCGTCATGAAAAGAGAACAATAATTTACATGGAAGAAACATATTTTCATTTCTCCAATACACACAAGAAGGCTTGGAGTGACTAGACAAACTTCGGCCTACGTCAGCCTGTTTCGAAAGGACCAAGACTGATAATTTTGAACGCCGGTAGTGAATGTGGATTAGTAAGAAACGCATATCTGGCCTTTAAGTCCAATTGTAAAACCGGTGATTATCACGATGATATGAATTTCGCAAACTACGAAAAATGGTTGAGAGAAAAGCTTATTCCAAATTTACCAGCAAAAAGTGTGTAACTTATCGATAACGCCCCATATCACAATGTACAAACAGAAAAACACCCGAACATGGCTTCCCGAAAAGAAGAAATGAAAGAGAGGCTGCAACGTGGAAGTATTGCCTCTGCTAAAAGCAGAACTTTATAATGTATCTGCATAATAAATATGCTCCATGACTTTCCTACTTCTGAAAATATTCAGACGAAATTCGAAAATCAAATTCTTTCGGTTCAATGGAATGTCACATGGGTAGAAACCATATTTCCGTCTTTGGTAAGCATCCATCCCTGTACACTTTCTGTACATCCGGTTTCGAACTGAAGTTCTGGCGGAAGTCACGGTTAATGATGGATGAATAATTTCCTTATTATTATTTCATCGAATGGAAGGGTAGAAGAATAAATGTTTGCTACGAAGATAAGTCGATATCTACTGGGGAATCATTATGAATTTCCGTATATACAGAGTGCGTACTTTGAATTGTATGCATTCAGTACACGCTAGACAGAAATACTTATTTTTAGTCAGTTGTTTCACATGTAATTTCGTTTTTCCTGATTATGTATGTACAATTTTAATCATAAATAAAAATTAACTCATCAAATTTCCAAACTTTTGTATCTGTATTAGTGGAAAATAAACATTTTATCGACTGCTAAAATGTAAATCTTTTTGTTAGGTACAGGTAAATTATTGGATAGAATGGTATCGTTTATATCTCTTCGTGAATTTTTAATAACTGCGTTTATAATAATACTATAATAATAAATGTTTTATCCTTGGTATAATCCCGTATAGCTGATTTACTAAACCGAGTAACCCAACTTGACCTTTACCCAACAAATATATTCAAAACCATAATAAGGATAGAAAATCATAAACGAAACCATATTTCTAGCATAAATTTAATACTACTTTCAATTGGGGAAAAAAAGAAAATCAAATTGTGTAGCTATAAAACTATTTAGTCAATAAATAACCTTTCAGTGCTACCTTAATTCTCGCAGTTGCCATCGATTTCATATTTTTACGAAGGAAATTGTACATGTTTGCTACATTGTACGAAAAAAATCTTTTCAATGTTGGAAATATATCCGGGTATTTGTTCCTTCGAAGCCTTATGGACTAAAGCTGTTAGATAAAACCTTCTTCTGTCGCTCATGTTCAGCCATCTCAAATCTCTTTTGTTGGACACATGATCCCTTATCCTTAATCCAGTTATGAACCTGATGCATGAATTTTGAATTTACTTGCTATATCCACATCTAAGTTTGGCCAATATGCCACATCTGCATAATTGAGGAGACAAATTACCAATTATTCATTGTTGTATTTAGGCGTATGTCCATCAAGTGATATAATTCTTAATGGTCCATGACATTTACCAACCAAAAAATTCACATGTTACTTATATCAAAAAATTTTTGATGTTGATAAGTTGGCACAACTGTTTTCTATACTGACGCGGACTTTGAACGCGATCTGTCATTTAGTATGTTTACAGTGCTCGACTTTTTCAGTTTTCACAAGTGTGTTTTACAATGGATTGAAATATCTAACAAAGAATTTGTCTCAAATTTTGTATTTTAAATGGAATTTCATCTGCTAAATCGCTGAAAATGTTACAGAAGGCTTACGGTGAATCGACTCTATTAAAAAAACGTACATATGAGTGGTACAGTGCATTCAACAGCGGAAGAGATGTGATGGAGGATTTACCTCGCTATGGTCGGCCAGAAATATCTTCAACTAAAGTTAACATAGATAAAGTGAAGGAAATTGTAATTGAAAATCGTCATTTAAGTTTGGGACAGATAGGCAATGAACTTTCTGTGTTTCACGAATCAATTCGTACAATTTTGAACGATTGTTTGGGCATGAAACGACCCTATATTCAGAAAACGCAATGTAACTCGTGAAAGACATGGGATTATGAGTTTGATATGCAAACCAGTCAAAGTTGATCAAAAGACTAGGTAATGTTTACCGTTTTCTTTGATTATCGCGGTTTTGTGCACTCTGAATTCTTGCCAGAAGGTTTGTGGAAAGAAAACTCATGGATATTGCTCCACAATAATGCACCGTTAGAAGACCTAAAAGATAATTCGCGACGAGAACTGAAGTCGATTTCGAAAAACGCGTTTGAAAAATGATTTTTGATTAGATTATTCGTTGACGTAAATGCATCATTCCGGAAGGGGCCTACTTTGAAGGCGATACCATAAATTTGGATGGTAAATAAATATTTTGTGTTTCATTGACCAATTGCAGGTATTTTTTCCACAATATATATCTATATATATATATATATATATATATATATATATATATATATATATATATATATATATATATATAAAGGGGTTTAACCCCGACGAGACCCGACGACATATCTGTTCATGCAATCAAACTGATTTCATGAAAAAATATAAATCCACCACCCGGTAATTAATACCATTGCCAGGCAATGATTAAAATAAAAAAATATCCTGGAATCATTATAAATAAGGATAACGTTAAATGTCATGAGAATATATCATTCTATCAGAATATCTACAAACTATAGCATCATCAGACAATGACATCAATGTACCAACGAGTAGTGTCAGAGGGTTCTCCTCGGAAAAATCCAGTGTACGGACCTTAATCAAGTAATACTGAATGTGACTTATTCTTTGTGTGCGACATACTGTGTATAAAGGGTTCAATTATAACAAGTCAACATGAACGCAGTTGCATCAGAAATTATAGTTTGGACAGGCACGGAATTGATATTTTTGCGCAATAATATATATTTCGCTCTAAAATTGAACGATTCCTAATTCGTATTACCACAATCTGGAAAACTTTGCTATTAAATATTTTACAGATTACGATTGATTATATATTTCGAATTCTTTGACACAACAGTACTCATCATTGAGATAATCACCTACATAGAATATTTTTCATTCTCCAAAACTAAGGGACCGTTCGCTTCAATCCGAAGTCCTTTAGGTGAAATAAAATCGTTCCCAGAAAGTTATCGTATTTCGAATTGCAAGTTTGAGTATTGGTGGATATTTTTTTCTGTGACATTGCAAAATATTCGCGTCGAGTGATGAATTATTGGATTTCGAACTGGTTTTATTCAGTGTTTCGGTCGAAGAGTGCGATTGTTGGAATTCAGGAAATTTGTGAATGCATGTTTTTCTTTTTATAAATAGCCACATATCGATGTCTTAAAATACTTATAGAGCATTCCTTGAATGACTTTGATATTCGACCTCGAAGTCAGGATTTCATAGCAGATTGGAAAATTGTCGCATATTCGTATTAATCTTATAAAACTGAATTTTATGAAATTTCTTTTCATGCTCTTCTACAAAACTCTTTAATAAATAATTGTTGAATAACTAAATTCTTTCATTTTGTTATTATCAATGCTGTTAGGCATGTAAATGCCTTGGTAAATACCCAATTGAAATAGGTACAAAAATAGAAATGACTGTTATTACATCATTTGCAATGTAAATATTTGCATTTATAGGTAGGTATTATTTACTCTGGAACTTTGGAGCGTCAAGCAAAATCGAATGTTGCGAAACGCGGTGAAGTAACAGTTATTCTGAAATTTTCGAAACATAATTTTGACAGCCGAACTGATATGTTTATATATAACATTCAGTTTTCTAAAGGGTGGTGAACTAATTCAATGTTTTTTGGTTGAAATGCTAGTTTTTTACTTCTGTTTAAAGTACAAGTTCCATTGAAAAATTACCCTAATAAAAGTTTTTGTAGTATTTTTATTCTGGTCTATGATATGCTGTAATTCCGACAAATATGACATATTTTCGGATATTACTTCACCGCCAAATTTTTAATTAAATCATATATTTCACATATTCATGATAGTATTTCATAAATAAAATGATACAAGATTTAGTAGATGTGCGATTGTTCCAGTATTGTGTAAAATAAAATTCATTTACATTTTTAGGTAGATTTCTTTAAAAGAAACTACATATTGCAGCCTTCTTTATGCTGTCGGATTTCGGCAGTTTGCTGATTATGACTCCCCCAGACCACGAAACCACCCTCCGTTAGAAAGTATATACACACAACCAAATTTATATGGAATCACCCGATATTTTGAATATTATCACAGGAATTTTGGAAATTTCGGGGGATTGTTAGAATTGTTCCTTTTTGAGATATTTCAATTGAAAAAAGAGATAAGTTAAGATTTATTTTAAGAAAGAAACAAATAAAAGAAAATAAGAGACTCTTTCCTCATGTAGTAAAAAAATTTAAAATTGTTTTCTCACGGAGTAGGTGTTCTGTTCTCGACCTCAGTAGCTTATATTACCTCCTCTTTCCCTGATACAAGCCTGAATCCGTCTAGGCATGCTTCAGATTAGGTTTTCGACCTTCTCTAGGGTGATATTTTGACACTCTTCTATGGTGGCTCGGATGAGATGTTGTGGGGTTCTTGGATTATCCTGGCGTGATCCAATTTTCCTTTTGAGATTATCCCATAAATGTTCAAAAGGATTTAGGTCTGAAGAGCAAACTGGCCAGTCCAAAATAGCGATTCCCTCTGTTTCAAGATAATGTCGCACGAGGTTGCTGGTATGCGGAGGAGCATTATCTTGCATAACAACGAAATTTTCACCGTGGGCACCTCGCCAGAGTCTCAGTATGGGCTCCAGCACCAGGTCCACGTAATTTCTAGCCGTTACACTCGCAGGAAACGAAATCAAATCTGTTTTGCCCCCCAACTTAATGCCACTCCAAAACATCACACTGCTCCCTTGGTATTTCGGAAATTGTTTTGCTGCTCGGAGTCTAGCTTGTCTTCCAAGACCCCTTAAAACCCGGATTCGGCGGTCATCTGATCGAACACCAATTCTGGTCTCATCCGAAAAAAGAACATTTCGCCAATTCTCAATATTCCAATTTTGATGCTCGATACACCAATTAAGTCTGTTAATTTTTTGTTGTCTGGTTAGCTCCCAAAACTCTTAAGGGCCTTCTGATGTATAAACCCCTTGAGCGGAGTCTTTGACGTATCGTTTCGACTGATACACTGATGCATGTTGCTTCCAGAAATCGCCTTTGGAGTATGGGGTGCGGCGCACTAGAGTCTCTTGCAATTTGGCACGAAAAGCGGTCTTGTTCTTCTGAAATGATCTTCCTACGACTTCTTCTAGGCTATTTTGCAGAGATTGTAGCTCCACGTATCTGGTGAGGTTTTTGAAATCACCCCCTGTGATACCCCCATTGTGGCAGCTATATCCCTTTGTGTCACCCCTTCTTCAACGAGAGCAACGTAGGGCATTTTCAATTATGATTATAGGCTTTTTTGAATTTTGAAATTCACAGTTTCAAATCTCAGTGACGACTGAGTATATCCCGAACATGTGGTGATAATTCAACATTTGTTATCATACTATCCAATTATTTTTTACAACAAAAAAAACTTCATTCTTCACTAGTAGTCAAAGATCCATGGTTGAAAACAATCAATAATGTGAAATACCGAGTAGGAATTACTCGGTATTTCACCTTATTGATTGACTACTAGTGAAGAATGAAGTTTTTTTAATTCCTACCTATTTTAAAGATTTTCGATAATATAAGCTACGTCATGGTCTTCGCGCGAAAAATCGTAATTTTTGGGGTGAAATCGCTAATTACTCGGAAATGATGCATTTCAGGGATAGAGAAACCAATAACAGATCGAAGCCTATTAATATTACGAGTTGAATGATATGTGCAATAATAGGTATTCTAATTTGAAAAAACGGACTTTAGTATCTTTGAATGTACTACGATTTGCCACACATGGTTTGGAAACATCCGGCATACCGTCAAGCCTCTAAATGCATTGAATTCTGACGAATGAGCATCTTTACTTACAACGAGCTAGAACTAATTGATATTGAATGATCTTCAGTAATTTTAGAATACCTTCTAAGAGACAACCAAAAATTGCAAAATTCCGATTCATATCTTTCTTTCGGTTGATTTCAGATGGCAGTGATATGGGAAAAAATTGTTCGGAATTTAATTTTGTACATACATTATGCTATTTAAAATAAGAGAAATGGTGTCAACTTCTGGTATAACCAGAATATTTTCGGAACTTAGTTCGAATAACATTCAATACCTTTCTTTCGAGGTATCACTCGACCCATCTACCCTCTTTCAAATTTTGTCTCCCCTGCTCTAGGGGTGGAAATTCGAGACGGAGTGGAAATGGACCTGTTCCATTTTACTTCACTGAAGCTTGAATAGTCTCAGGGAGATAGTCTTCCCTATCTTTCAGTTGCTCACCCTGTATCTTTTACAGTTTTCAATTTAAAATGGAAATTCGTTCAAGGCGATGTAGACAAAGATACCACCTTTCTTTTGAGTCATTACTCGACCCATCTTCCCTATTCAAAATGTTCAAGGATTGCAACCCCCGCTTAGGGGGTTGATATTTCAGGCAAGTTTTGTACCCCAAAAGATGTCTCCCTTGAAACAAAAATTAACCTGTTTTGCGTTTTCATCAGAAATGAATATCTTGGTAGATATAGCCTCTGTTTAGTTTTCGTTGAAGCACCCTGTATATTCAGCTGTGTAGGAGTCTTGTTTGAAAAGAGGATTTTCGATTGCATTCTCTTTAGTGATGAATATTGCTTCAGATACTGTCCACACGAAACAGTATATGAAGCAATATTCAGCACAAGATAGCACTTATCAATTTATATGCGGTACCTATTCAAGCGTCCTCTTTTGATGTAATTAAATGGTCTAAAACAGATCTGGATGAAGTACAATGTAAAACAAGGAAATTGTTCCGTAAATATCATAGGCACCACAGGTAGATTCAAACAATCTTCATAGTAAACAGATTTTTTCAACGTTCTTCATAATAAACAGGAAACGACTGTATTGCATGATATTGTTGTTGCTTCAGAAATTTTAAACTTTTCAATTTGATAATGCAACAGGTTGATTTTGATATATTGGATAATAAATCTGAAAAAAAGAAAGTTCTCTGCAGAAGGAATTACACGGAAAGCATCCTCAAGAATTAAACTGATTATATAGATGCAGGAAATTGCTTGTTTTCTCAAGAAATTATAGAAAACAGTAGATGTTTTCTTCTTCAGAAACAGTTTTTCACATATTATCATCTTGCTCAATACTTGCCTCAACAGATTATTCGAAAATATATAATGCCGTCGCTGATATTCACTTTAATTTAGCAATAAAATCTAACCTCATTCCTAAAAAAAGAAGTATTACGAATATAAACCTGACATTAATGATACTAGCCGACGAGATAAAAATGTAGAAAAATATTTACTCTTTACCTTAAGAAAATCAAATTTTGTAATATTCTGCGTAGCTTCTCTTCCGAAAGAAATAATGAGGTACCCATAAGTTTTCCTTTTAGTTAATACTGTTGAGAATCTTATTTCATATTTTATTTTTGTATACAGGGTGTTACATAATAGTATGTCACAACTTCAGGGAGTAAATCTACGTGCAATTTTAAGAAAAAAAGTTTATATAGACATAGGTCCGCAAAAGCTCCGTTACGGAGCTACAGGGTGTTGAAATTTCCGGAAAAAAATTGGTTTTCTTCAAAACTCCTGCAGTTTCT
The DNA here is from genome assembly GCA_013387265.2 of Cryptolaemus montrouzieri. NCBI lineage: Eukaryota > Metazoa > Arthropoda > Insecta > Coleoptera > Coccinellidae > Cryptolaemus > Cryptolaemus montrouzieri. Next base: position 47,957,414 of record JABFTP020000021.1, read on the forward strand.
GAGATATTCAGCCAATTTGGAATGCAAGATATTCTTTACAGTCTCCATCATTACACGTCCTAGATTTTTACTGAAACTCTGAAGGTGATTTACTTCCAAGGCCATGTACTATCAATTTTCGTCATCTTCATTCAAAAATTAAATAATAATTAAATTAAATTATAATTAAAATTAAATAATAATAATTAAAAAAAGTAGGTATGCCCAAAATTTGCTTTTATTTTGATAGCTCGTCTTCTGGGACTCAACTCATACTTATTCATTATCAAACTAAAAAAGAACAATTTAAATTTAAATAAATTGCTGGAAGTGTCCTCCACTTGCAAGAATACAGGGCTCTGTCCTTCTTCGCATATTATCACCCACTTCGATTTCTCAATTCTTCTACAGTGTTCACTGGAGTGGTATAAACTAAACTTTTGAGATATCCCATTAAGAAAAAGTCTGGGGACATAGGAGGCCATGGTTCTGGCCCACCCGGACCTATCTATCGGTTGTTGAATGTATTATTCAAGAATTCCCTAGCTTCTCCACTAAAATGTGCTGGTGCCCCGTCTTGCATGAACCACATTATGTATCTCACCAAAAGTAGCACAGTCTGGAGCAATAAAGGTAACTCCTCAAGAAATTGCCGATAAGCGGACCGTTTAGTCTGTTAGGCTAAAAAAATAGCCCAATCAAATAATTTCCAATTATTCCGATCCAGACATTTAGTGGAAATTGTTCTTGATGATGAGATTCTTCAATCAAATGGGGGTTTTCCTCAGCCCAATAATGATTATTGTGAAAATTTGTGATAGCAATTCTCGAAAAGTTAGATTCGTCTGTGAACATTATTTCACTATCAAAATAAGCATTTTCTCTGATTTTATCTAAGAACCATCGGCAGAAATTCAGTCTTGAAGGAAAATCTTGATGAAGTAGAGTTTGGACGCGTTGAATATGAAACGTGTACAATAAAAAGTCGTGAAAAATTCTCCAAACTAGAACATGTGAAATATTAAACTGATTTCCAATTTATCTTGTACTCACATGAGGATTCAAATCAATACAATTAAAAACTGCTTCCTCAATATCTGGAGTTCTCATTGTTTGAGTTGCACCGTATAAATGATTATTTGCAGGAAAAGTACCAGTTTCCCTCAATCTTCTGAGGATATTTGAAAATGTTCGCCTGTCTGGTTTTACTCGATTTGGAAAGCGCACTTGATATAATCGCCTAGCTTCTGTTGTGTTTCCGTCAGGTAGACCGTACATGTAATGGATATCAGCCAATTCGGAGTTAGTAAAATTAGCCATTTTTTTTACAGCAATAACTCCAAAAGTCTTAAAACTAATCGTTAATTTAATAAACAATTCGAGCAGACACTGGTTCAACTTTAGCAACTGCCAAAATAAATAAATAAATGAAAAAAATCAAAGCCTAATAGCCATTTTTTTAATTAGAAGTGCTTTCAATTCAGCGAATGTATGCAAAGTTTTTAAATTGAACGAAGATGATGAAAATTGATTGTACGCTGATCAGTGGCGTACTGCAAGGTATTTTGAAAAGACAAAAGAAGACATGGCTCCGGAAAAGAAAATACCTTGTAGATTCTAGTTAAAATTTAGGACGTGTAATGATGGAGGCTATAAAAAATAGCTTGCATTTCAAAGTTGGGCTGAATATCTCAAAACTGCAGAAGTTTTGAAGAAAAAACAATTTCTTCCGGAAATTTCAACACCATGTAGCTCCGTGACGAAGCTTTTGCGGACCTATGTTTATATAAACTTTTTTTCTTAAAATTGCTCGTAGATTTACCCCCTCAAGTTGTGACATACTAATACGTAACACCCTGTATATGAACGAAGTAAAATTTGCTGGAAATTCTTTTGAATAAATTTGAATTTTCGATTTATGTGTAAATTTCTTAGCGCAGTAAGTAAAGAATTGAAGATTTGATTTGATTAAAAAAATATTTCTTCTAATGTGATATTATCTCTTGTAACTCTGACTAGGTACTGGATGTTCCTGAAGCCTTCGGTTAATCTGGTACTGCACTGCATATTAGTCCTTTCGGATGAAATATTATTATAGTCGTTTGATTGTTATGTCACCAGTCGACAATGTTTATGGCAGTGTGCACTTCACATATTTCATTCTCTTCCTGGTTGAACAAACTTCTTCCATGGAGAGGGGGAGATGTTTGATTGCCAATCCGTGATGAGATCAACTTCGCTAATCATCTTTAGAGTGAGATTTACGGAAGTTTTTATGTGCATCCAACACATTCAGGTCGATTCGTCTTAACTGAACATGGTAGTCGAACGTGGTCCGATCGTTCTTTTTTCCGGATTTAATACCATGTAATTATTTCCGAGTAACTAAATTATAACGGTACGTATAGAATGGGCGAGCTTACGTAAGAGTTTAATGAACAAAATCTCTAAGTTTCATCGTAGTCTTGCAGTATGATTTCAGTATGTGAAAGTGTCGACATTGGATGTTGAGCAATGTGAATGTAGAAAAATACCTTCGGCTCGTAGATAATTTCCGGCAATACCTTTTTTAAATGAGAAAATTGTGATGATGACATGACGAACAATACATAAATGGTGATCCAGTTTCTATAGCGGAAAATTTAGAGACCAATAGAGAATGGAAAAATAGTATCAGTTTACTATATGAACTATATTTGAAAAATGTCTCGTCAAAGAAATACAGGGTGTTCAAGTTTGATAAAAGATAATCAGATTTATTAATTGTTGCCAAACGACTGCAGATATTTGAATGGTATTTTGTAGGCGTTAACTGCCGTCCAGGTAGTATTTACCAGTGCTGTCTGTACTAACACGTAACTGGATATTTTCAAAGAAAAAATTGGTACGCCATTTTGTTTTCACCAAATAAACAATTTATGGCGTTCAATAACAAAATCGAATAAATTAAAATTCTGAAGAAATTTCTCAAAATATACTTCATCCATCTCAATACATTTGCGACAGCGCCTGAGTAATGAATTTATTGCAGCAGATATTTCATTCGGTTTTTGACGTATATCACTGCAGACTTTCTGAAACCTTAGAACTAAGTCGTCTCTTGTACGCACTGGAGTAGCGTAGATTTTCACGTTAGTTAGTAAAGAACTCACGAAATAATTCTGAGATTAATCATGGGGGTAGAAAATGTGGACCACAAAAATTGTTATCAAAAAATATTAACCAATCATTTGCCGAAAATTCATTTTGAAATGATCTCTGTCGAATTTCCCGCGAATTTTTGTGTGCCCAAATATGGATATTATAGTAATTCGTTACTCCACGTTTAATGAAAGAGGATTCACCAGTCTAAAAATTTCAAGCAAAAAGTTAGGATTTTCTTCTGTCGAATTTAAAAGCCACTGGCTAAATCTCATTCTTTTTTCGGCATCTCCAAGGTGTAAATCCTGAACGGGCTCGTAGGTGATATGCGTGAATGGGGTCGTCTCGTTATGTTCACAATATTAAAGATTTAGGTATTTGTAATTGCTGAACTGTTTTGCGAGAGCTGAGCCTCAGATTATTATCAAAGATACGAAGTATGCGATTGCGATTGTAATTTCGACGATTTCTGTTTTGTCCTTCATTAACACGCATACCATAATTCTGATGTCTTCTAACGAAGAAAGGAGCATCTGAAATTCTTCTAGTTGGATAGCGTCCTCGATATTCATGAACTGTCGCTTCCGCATTTCTTTCAACAAATCCATAACAAAAATGCATTTTCAGAATAATACAACATTAATAATAACGATAAGAATAGCAATAATGCAATCTCTCATCTGCTGTATATGGATGACATCAAATTATATGCTTCGAACAAGAAGCAATTGGATGATTTGCTGAAAACTGTCAGTGAGTTCTCGGCAGATGATCATATGAAATTCGGGATTGAAAAATGTAAGACCCTGAACATTCAAAGGGGGAAAGTCATAGATGGTGAAACACAACTTCCAAACGGTGATATTATACAGTGCATGGAGAATGGCGAAACATACAAATATCTAGGATACCAACAAGCCAGATTGCTAGACCAAAAACAATCAAAGGAAAAGATTCGTTCAGAAAACAGTCAGTGTCTGAAGACTGCGCTGAAATCAATGTTGAACTCGGGGAATCTAGTCAAGGCAATTAACACCTATGCCATTCCAGTGTTGCTTTACTCATTTGGAATAATCAGATGAACTAAGACAGAACTGGACGATATTCAAAGGCAGACCCGAACGATGCTGATAAAGTACAACAATCATCATCCAAAATCGTCTGTGATACGAACAACTTTGAAGCGGAAAGAAAGAGGACGCGGATTAATAGATGTTGTCAATTTACACACCGAACAGCTTTCACTTCTGACCTCCATAGAGTGGTATCGTTGGCTGATAGGGGATATACACCACTAAATCTTGCTACCAGAGATGACCTGATGAATCTACCATTCCTATCAGATACTGAAAAACAAGAGCAATGGTCAAGAAAGGAATTGCACCACCATGAGATTAATCAACCACACATCGACAAAGAAGCCTTCAACAAATGGTTGATGAAAGGAGAATTATTCGCGGAAACAGAAGGATTCCTTGTGGCCATCCAAGACCATGTGATCGCTACAAACAACTACAAAAAAATTATTATGAAGGACGGAACATTACAAACAGATAAGTGGAGAAAATGCCATATAAGATCGGAGACTATACAGCATATTACGTCCGGATGCGAACAAATGGCCAATACGGACTATCTTCACAAGCATAATCAGGTGTGCAACATTATCCATCAGAAACTTGCACATATTACAAGTATCAACCGGCGCCCGTATTGGAAAATGACAGAATGGCGACGAATAATAGGCCGGACATAGTGGTGTATGATAAGAGAGCCAGAACAGCAATGCTGATGGATGTCGCCATACCGAATAATAACAACGTGCTGAACAAGTTTCAGGAGAAAAAGTCCAAATACACAGACCTTGCTATGAAGATCAAGCAGATGTGGCACCTCGAGAAAATAGATATTGTTCCTGTCATCGTATCCTCGACTGGGTTAATACCCAAAACTTTGCATGATAGCCTTAAAAAATTAGAATTGAATAAGAATACCTATGCAGAAATGCAAAAAGCTGTAATTATCAATACATGTAGGAGAGTTAGGAAATTTATGTCAACTATATTGTAATCGAGCCTATTCCCTTTGATTGCTGAATCTGGGAAAGGTAAATTATATCCAGCTAACAGCTGAGATGGTGCATAAGTCCGCAGTAATAATAATAACAATGAAAACAAATCAAATTACTAGAGAGCTAAATAATTTTTACTCAGTCTTTGTCTCTGTCAATTTTGTTCTATAAATTTGTTCAATTCTTTTACAAAGATCACTATTTTGATTTTCATTTCATTCCTTCAGAATGACGCTATCCTACTTGAAGAATTAAGGATAAATCAAAGATTTATACCGTGGGGATGCTGAAAAGAAAATGAGATTTTTGGCAGTAAACTGAACGGAAGAAAATTCAAATTTTTTGAACAAAATTCTTTGGACAGATAAATCCTCTTTCACTAAACGTAGAGTAACGAATTATCATAACATCCATGTTTGGAGACTCAAAAATCCTCGTGAAATTCGATCAAAAAATTGAAAATAAACCTGAAAATTCTTTCAATTCTAATTTTAATATATTCTTCATTGTCGGTTTTCAGTAAATTCGCTCGCATAGGTCGATTCTTGATTTTCAATACCTAATTTTTTATGATAAATTGAGGAGTTTACCCCCAACCTCCTAACCCTCAGCCACTCTCACTTTTTATTTTCAAATGGCAACAACCATCTTGTGATTATCATCTTTAAACCTTTATGAAGCTTCTAGAACTATGCAAAAAAATCTAGAGAAAAAACGATTTCGCTTTTAAATACAGGGTGTTAAAATACGCATTATTCTCGTCGCACCGCCTCATCATTTCCTCACAAAATTAGTTTGGAAACTTAGGTCTTCATTAATTTGAAACACAATTTCGAATGATTAAACATGTTCTCAAAACCATTTTTGCAATAACATGTTTATCAATATTATAATTATCATTAATTTCGATATTTTATCATCCGGTATTTAAGAGAGCAACCGTTTTTTCTGGAATTTTTAGCAGTTATTTAGAAGCTTCATAGAGCTTTAAAAAGTGCAATCACAAAATGGGGGTTCTTATATGACAATAATAAATGTGGGTGGGTGGGGATTGGTGGTGAAGTGACTTGTACGAGCGTTTCTGCTACAAACCGACAATCAATGAATTATGAATTTTACTAAGAACTTTCGCGTAACCCAATATACATTGCTCAAAATGGTCTAGGGAACAACAAGACTATTTGAATAATGTTAATTTATAGCACTCTGACATATTTGTAAATGCAGATTTTGCACCTGGTGGACTTGCGTAGTTAATCAAAACAGCAGTGGATGTTGGTTTGTTTGTTTTTCCCTTAACATGCTCTATTTCTGCCTTTTCGGCTAATGAAACGCCGGGGAATTCTGTCACCTCACTAACCCGGGAATTTTGCCGAACCCCTCTCGTGTCGAGGGAAGGGATCTTTAATGTCCAACACATCTCTGTTAGACAGGACCGACAGCCTTATATTTCCTCCGAAAGATGGACACTCAAGCGATTCCCAGAATCCGAAAAATCGCACCGACTTTGTGGGGATTGAACCCAGGTAACTCTGCGCAGCAGACGAGCATCATATCCTCTACGCCACCGAGCCGGCTAGCAGTGGATGTTGATTCAAGCAGATCAACACATGTTTTCATGAATAAATACAGATGTTGAAAAGATACCGTAAAATGCGATATTTATTATTCTTCAAAAGTTCAGTTCATTTCGTTATTTCCTTTGAGTGATACTGAATTCTTGTGAGTTAGGGTATTAGAAAATAATGCAACTTCGACATTTAACGCGAGATGAAAAATTACGTGCAGTGGGTATGATTGAAGGTGAAGGAAAGACACACAGGTCCTTAAAAAAAAACTTCACCTGGCCAAAATAGGTTTATTGTGCTTCAAGCCAGACGGAATGCTTCAATCACAGCTCGTGAAATTTCTAGAAATTTCCAAGATACACATGGAGTAGCAATTTCTGCTGAAACTGTCAGAAATCGTCTTCATGAAGCTGGTCTTCATTCCCATCGACCAGAGTCCCTCCACTTAGACCTGGCAATCGCGTAGCCCGACTAGCATGGGTACAGGAGCATGTTGTTTGGAGTGAACCAGAATGGGCCAACGTTCTATTCACCGATGAGTCTCGGTTTGTATTTCACCCGGATAATACGTGGTAAGGAAATGGCGTCAAAAGGGTTAATTGGAAAGGCTCAGGCAGTTCCAGGAAGTACACAGTTACAAAGGCGGATTTGTATTGGTATGGAGTGGAATCGCTTTGCATGATGAAAAAGACCCCATTTGTCTTCAAAGGAATATGGATCATCAAATCTACATTGATAATGTTCTCCAACCTGTAGTTTTACCATTTCGGAACACGGCTGAACCAAAATTCTTATATATGCATGACAACGCCCCTCCACACACTGCAAACCTAGAACGAGAATGGTTTCAGAGGGAGAATATCAATAATTTACAATGGCCACCACAGTCTCCCGACCTGAACCCCTTAGAGCATGTTTGGGACATGCTTCAGCGGAGGCTTGATCCTCTTATGGCGAATATTCAAGGTCGTCCAGCATTTGAAAATGCCTTAATGGAACTATGGAATCTACTTCCTCAGAATGCAATCGATAATTGCAGTCTGAGCGTGCCAGAACGATGTCGTGCTGTTATTAATGCTCGTGGTGGCCATATAAGATATTAGTTCGAGTTTACTTGCAAAAGAATTATGAGAAACCTTGTTTACATATGTAGACTCTTCGCGGAAGATATTTGTCCCATCAAATATTTACCGACGGGAGGTTTTATCTCGGAAACAGAGGCCCAGAGCACTATTTCAGCGGGATAATTCCTCTCATTTTATACCGTTGATGTGATTCACGGACCGGCGCAATATGTATCTCAAATGTTGGAATTTTTAACTTACTCACATCTGTTTGTTATTGTTCGTATCTTTCTCGAAGTCCGGTAGCGGGTTCACCGTCTCGGTCCATAGAGGGCTCTCGTAGGTATGTACGAGGTGCGTCCTTTCTGGAATCGATAGAGTACCCTGATGTAGCTTGATAGGATGCTGAGAAGTGATATGCGACACTGATGAGCTCGTAATATGGGCGAAACTTCAGTCTGCCGCTTCGTTTCTCGGCATCCTGCTTAGTTGCACTATTGTGGCTCTTGGGGGCTGCGGGCAGGTTTGGGAACTAGCCCTTGTCATTTTTGAATAATTGTTCTTGTCTCAAGTTTATATATATATATATATATATATATATATATATATATATATATATATATATATATATATATATATATATATATATATATATATATATATATATATACAGTGTGTTCCAACGAAAATTTGACCCCCCCTATAACTCCGAAATGAGTAACATTAGCGAAAAACACCAAGACACGTCGATTTTTGTTTCGAGGGGGAGCATTTTTCGAAATAATTCGAAACTTCTCAGATCAACCCCCTACCCCCAGCAACCCTAACTTTGAAATTCATCATAGGGAATAAGGGTCGAGTGGCACCTTACTGAAAAGGTCTGTCAATTCTCCACCTTGATTTGTCATTTTTAGAATTTTAAATTAACATACAGGGTGTCCCAACCAAGGGTGAAGTTGAATTCCTGGAAATCCCAAATACTAAATGAAATAGATTTATTTTGGCATAATGCAAGCGCAGGTTTATGCTCGGTCTAGAAAAACGACCTACACTTGTGAATTTGGAGTTGGTGCAATCAACCCCTATTTCCAGCATCCCCAACTCAAAAATCATTCGATCGATAATAGGTCAAGTGGCACCTCGTTGGAAAGGTACTGCAATTTTCTCTTCGAATTTGGTATTTTCGAAATTCAGAATCATCATACAGGGTGTCCCGAAGCAGGAACATTGAAAATCCAAATAACTTTTTGAAACTGGTTCATTTCGGTATACGAGAACATGTTTGATCCGAGAATAGGACTTTCTTGTGTCGTTATAGAATTTTTGCAATCAACCCCTTCCATTCAGCATCCCCAACTTGAAAATCATACAAATAATTCAAGTGGCATATCTTCAGAAAGGTTTTTTGAATTCCAGAATGATTAAAGCATTTCATTCAGTTCGGCTCTCCATACAGGATGTCGCTTTCGAAAAATTCAATATCGTCATTTGAAATTATCAACTAAAATTAATTCGAAACTGTTAAAAGTATTGGGGTACGATGTGTTGAGCATCAATTACGAAGAAATAAAGCTGATTTCTGCATTGAAAATGTTCACATTTTTTTCATTTCCATCTGGCGTGCAGTCATCTGTTATTTCTCATTTTGCAATGAAATATTATTATTATTCAGATCAGTTCCTCATTATTGTTGTTGTTCGTCAGTTGAAATTAATCTGAAAATGGTTTATTCCACTGAGGAAAGGGTCGAAATTGTATCGACGTATTTTCGAAATAACAGTTGTGCCAAAGAAACGGCAAGGATATTCGATAGGAACCATCCTGAAAGAGAAAGGGGAGTCAGTCACCAGTACGTTAAATATTTGGTTGACAAATTCCTAGCTACGGGTTCGGTGGCAAACAAAAACATGAAGTGGCATGTCCTGTCAGAAATGAGGCAACGGAAGTGGCAGTAGTGGGTCATCTACAAATGGAGAATACTACTTCGATCAGAAAACTATCTCGTCTGACTGGTGTATCAGCTACAACTGTCCATAGAATCGTGAAACATCACAAATTTCACCCCTACAAGGTAAAATTAGTGCATGAAATAAACGAAGATGATCCAGATCGTCGTTTACAGTTTTGTGAAAATCTAAGTGAAAACCTAAACGCTAATCCAAATTTTCTGAATAACATCTGTTTTTCTGATGAAAGCACCTTTATGCTCAGTGGTGAAGTGAATAGACATAATTGTCGATATTGGGACACACAGAATCCTCATTGGTTTAGAGAGGCCCACACGCAAAGGCCTCAGAAGTTGAACGTTTGGGCAGGAATTTTGGCAATCATCTAGTTGAGCCTTTCTTTATTGAGGGTAATCTGAATGGAAATGGCTACCTACAGTTGTTAGAGGAACACATACATCCTAGATTGACAGAAATTTTACAGAACGATCCAACTCTTTCTGAGGACGAAATGCGTTTTCAACAAGACGGTGCTCCTTCGCATTATGATGCTCAGGTGCGCCAATATTTAGACGAAAATTTCCCAGGAAGGTGGATTGGTAGAAGAGGACCTGTTGAGTGGCCAGCCAGGTCACCAGATTTAAATCCCTAGATTTTTTTTGTGGGGCCATCTAAAATCTAAAGTTTATGCCACAAGACCAGAAAACCTGGAGGAGCTGCGGATGAGGATTATCACAGAATGCCGACTTTTGACTCCTGAAGTTTTCGCTAATGTGAGAAGAGAGTTCGAAAATCGTCTGTATAACTGTATGGAGGTGGGCGGAGGTCATTTTGAACAATTGTTGTAATAATCAAGTTAGTTTTTGTTTTCAATTGAATACAAGTTCAATAAATCTCGTTTTCCTGTTTAGATGAGCATCCAATCAGTTTCTCCATCATCCCTCATCCTGATCCTCACGCCAGAAAACCTCGATTGCCAAACTGAAACCAATGCCTCAGTGATTCAGAAAATAGAAAAATCTTTCTGGAACTTTGCCACTCAACCTGTAATCACTTGTATGATTTTTTGAGTTGGGGATGCTGAATGGAAGAGATTGATTGCAAAAATTCCATATTCACGCAAGAGAGTCTTATTCTCGAATCAAACATAAACATGTTCTCGTATTATACCGAAATGAACCAGTTTCAAAAAGTTATTTGGGTTTTCAGTGTTCCTGCTCCGGGACACCCTGTATGCTGATTCTGAATTTCGAAAATACCAAATTCGAAGAGAAATTTGAAATACCTTTCCAACGAGGTGCCACTTGACCTATTTTCGATCGAATGATTTTGAGTTGGGGATGCTGGAAATAGGGGTTGATTGCACCAACTCCAAATTCACAAGTGTAGGTCGTTTTTCTAGACCGAGCATAAACCTGCGCTTGCATTATGCCAAAATAAATCGATTTCATTTAGTATTTGGGATTTGCAGAATTCAACTTTACCCTCGGTTGGGACACCCTGTATGTTAATTTAAAATTCTAAAATGACAAATCAGAATGGAGAATTGACAGACCTTTACAGTAAGGTGCCACTCGACCCTTATTCCCTATGATGAATTTCGAAATTAGGGTTGCTGGGGTAGGGGTTGATCTGAGAAGTTTCGAATTATTTCGAAAAATGCTCCCCTCGAAACAAAAATTGACGTGTCTTGGTGTTTTTCGCTAATGTTACTGATTTCGGAATTATAGGGGGTCAAATTTTCGTTGGAACACACTGTATATATATATATATATATATATATATATATATATATATATATATATATATATATATATATATATATATATATATATATATATATATATATATATATATATATATATATATATATATATATATATATATATACACGAAGCGTTTTACGATTGAACGATTTTATTGTTTCATCATGTTTACATACAAAATTCAAATCCTTCTTCTTCTTCCAACTTTATTTTAGGCGAAACCGCCTGTTTATTCTTCGGTCGTTTGTCTGTTACGGAACGTTCAAGTTGTCACTCCACCTTTTTCGTGGTCGTCCCACGCTTCTGCGCCCCAGTGGAGATCTATCACGGGCGATTTTCACTATTCTTCTGTCATCCATTCTGTTTATATGGTCATTCCACTCCTGTTTTCTGTTCAATACCCAGTTGTTAATGTTGTCCACCTTGCACATGTTTCTAATATTCTCACTCCTCTCTCTGTTGAGCAGTGTTTTCCCGGCTATCTTGCGAAGTACCTTCATTTCGGTTGTCTCCAGTAGTCGCCTGGTTTTCGTTGTTTCTGGTCTAGTTTCTGCAGTGTATGTCATAATGGGCCTTACAGTTGCTTTGTAGATTCGTGCCTTGGCTTTAATTCCGATATGCTTATTGCGCCATATTGTGTCATTCAGACATCCTGCTACTCTTGTTGCTTTTGTTGCTTGCTCCCTTACCTCCGCCTCGACATCTCCGTAGCCCGAAATCTCTATGCCGAGATATTTAAATTTCATTTCCTGCTGGATACATTTACCATCAACCTCAAGCTTGCATCTCAATGGTGTTTTCGATGTAGTCATGCATTTTGTTTTAGAGGCAGAAATTATCATATTAAACGATTTGGCTGTACGGTTGAACTGGTGTAGGAGGCGCTGTAAATCGTCTTCATTTTCTGCAATCAACCAAATTCAAATCCAATGATTTCAAATCGAATATTCGAGTTATCCTCCATTTAGTTCAGTTTAATAATACAGTCATCACTGAAATCTCTCTCTAAAATGGTTCAGCATACTTTTAGTTGTTCAACGACACTCGTCCAAATATTCAGGACGAGTCTCATTAATTTCGGTCACGGTCAAGGTAATTTCGGCACTCAAAAATAAGTCAAGAGGGGTGAGATCAGGAGATCGGGCAGGACACTTCCTGGGTTCTCTTCCTCTAATTCAGCGACCAAGATATTGCAAATTTAGTTATTAGGCGCGGCCTAATGAGGAGGAGCTCCGTCTTGTTGGAAATGCAGTCGTTGTACAAGTAGTTGAGGGTCGTTTTCTAGTTTCTCTGAATCAATGGCATTTTCTAACATATCGAGATAAATTAGGTTACCAGGAATAAAAGTCCAATCAGGTGGTCTCCTAAAAATCCTCCCCAAACGTTTAGCTTTTCCGGATATTAAGTGATACATGAGGATTGGTTTCGCCTAAAATTTACAGTTAAGCCGTTTTACCTTTTATATATATATATATATATATATATATATATATATATATATATATATATATATATATATATATATATATATATATATATATATATATATATATATATATATATATATATATATATATATATATATATATATATATATATATATATATATATATATATATATATATATATATATATATATATATATACGTATATACTGCTCAAAATGGTCTAGGAACAAGGTTATTTGAATGATTTTAATGAATACCACTCTGATATCTTTGTAAATGCAGATTTTGCATCTGGTGGACTTACGTAGTTAATCAAAACAACCGTGGATGTTGATTCAAGCAGATGATGCTCCAAAATATTCAGCGTTAACAAGATGGCCTCTAAAAGAGTGGAGGACTACTTACTTTTGTGATCAGTTTATTGAGTGCTGAAAATGGGCACCACGTACTTTCATGCAGTAGAAAACGTGTATGGCTAGCTATGTTGAATTTACCTCGAGGTATGCAATGTTTTTATTTATTTGTAAATTTTTTTTCCGAAAAAGTAGACAGACCATGTGTTCGATTATCTTAGTCTCTCGTTAGTCTATTGTGAATTTTCAGGAACGTTGAAACTGTGCCAAAGCGATTGTAAATTTTTAGTAGGATTAAAATGGTATATTCCGTAGAAGGAAGGGTGGGAATGATGAAATTATTTTTCATAAATAACGACTATGTTCGATTAACAGCGGCTTTATTTAACGAACGACATCCTGAAGAAAATGTAACCACTGGTTACGTTGTGCAACTGGTTGCTAAATTTAACGAACGAATTTATATTATTTTTAAATAGACGTGAATTTACGAATCGCCAAGAAATACTACAGAAATGGAGAATAAGAAAATAGGGCTGACAATACATTGTACACTGAACACTAACTAAATTCAAAATTGAAAAAAATCGCCTTTTTGATGATAAGTGTGTCAGTGACAAAATAACAGCACTTTCACTGTAGGCAGTTTTCAAACCATAAGGTATAAAAACGTAATAGTCTTCCAAAAGACATTACAACAAAACCTTCTCTGGTTATCGTTTAAAACCTCAAGGCTAATGCACGCTGGTGATAACTACTCTGAAAAGGTTTCTTTTCGAAGCAAAAATTGATTTATTTTCCGTTTTTTTATTAATCATGAAAATAGCCAAAATATTCAAGGTGGCTGCACTGTGGCAAAAGATAATTTTTTGGGGATAAGATTCGTCAGAATTATTTTTCCCATACAACTTTGTTAAGAGGTTTCGAAGAGCATTCGTATGAGGTAACGCTCGACCCCTCTACTCTAAACAGTTTTGAGATGATGAAGCGCCCCCTTCTAGAGGGTTGCTCGTTAACGTCTCAAATATAAGTCAAAAGATGTCTCACTCATTTTTTCCAATCACGTCGAGATGAGAACTATACAGGTGGCTCGTTTGAGATGGAATACCCTGTATAAACAAAAAAGTGATAGTACGTTTGATGTCAACTAACTACATAAGTGTTTGTTCATGATACATACATAAATCGCATCCAATTTCAAATTACTAATGTGGACAATTAAATTTCATCTAGTCAACACGATTACTTCGTAATCGGTACTTAAAATTATGCATAAACTGATAAATTTGTTCGTAATTAATTGGTTATGATTTATTCTTGATGGTAAACCGTGAGTTGCATCTATCCTTGTCGGTTGTCCCACTTCGTTGATTCGAAGTCTACAGATGTAAAAACGATTATGACTCATGACTTAAGAAGTTTTACTCGCGGCAGTAGAACGGATTATGAAGAGAAAAACGCGATCATTATTTCAAATAATCAATGCTGCAGGCATGGAGAGTCTCTCGTACATTCCACGATTAATCCCGTTCAATATTTATTAGCATTTTTCCATAAATAGGAAGCTGGCGTTGACAAAAAAGACGTTCTTATGTGTGAAATATATTTCCTTTCAGAACTCGGACTATTTTTTCTTGGTTTGTTGGCTGGAGTTATCTGTTTATTTGTTGATATTAGATCTAACAGAATGTTGTTATCAATTGTGAATGATGTATTGTGTAGATTTACCTGCAAAACATTTTATATACAGTAGAGCAGGGGTCTCAAACTTGAAATGCTAGCGATCTACCTCAATATTTCTAGACTACTCACGATCGACTCCGAGAGGTTGCAAGTATGTGTGATGGAGAGTTGTCGTACATACACGATACACCTTACCTACCTACCTACCCAGGTAGGGTGTACCGTAGGATATATAGGTATCAACTTTCCGCACAATATACATTATTTTAGTCAAGGTTTGGGTTAGGTTTTTCTCTATAATATTAATGAAAAAACTTATAGTTATTCAAAATTGCGAGTTTATTGGTTGTTACAAAACAAAAAAATTACATATGGTGTTAAACTCAACTAAGGAGTGACTTTGGATGTTGAAGCGTGGCACTGCATGTCCTCAGCATACTTTTCATAAGATGGTAGGAAACCACTGAGTGCTAATCGCAAGCATAATGACATATAATCGTCAGTTAGTCGATTGCGATATTTTGACTTAATTATCATTCATTTCAGAAAATGCAGACTCGAACAAGTGAGTTGACCCAAACATTGCCATCAGTTGAAGGGCGATTTGACTTAGATTCGGATATTCATCTTCAGATATAAAACACCAGAAATTTGTATCAGATGCTGTTGCTTTGAGATGTATATCTGATATAATCTGCAACAACTCATTTTCAACAGAATATGAGTTCATATTAAACTGACTTGCTATTTCAGTAGCTAATTCCTCAATGTTTTCACATAGAAAAGGATAACTCATAAAAGATGCTATATTTGCCGATTTACTGCAATCATAAAAACGTATTTCGAATTGTCCCAAAATATTTGATAATTCAGCCTCATACGTATCATCTTTCATCATTCTTCAACGACAGCAATTATCTGACCCCTCTGCACATCGGACAATCCAACGTAAGGCATTTTCGATTATGATTATAGGCTTTTTTAAATTTTGAAATTCAGAGTTTCGAATCTCAGTGACGATGAGTATAATATTCCGAACATGTGGTGATAATTCAACATTTCTTATACTATCCAGTTTTTTTACAACAAAAAACTTTTTTTTGTCGATTCTTCAACGAGCTCTATTTCTGTCACCTCACTTACCCGAGGTTTTGCCGAACACCTCTCATGTTGAGGGAAGGGATCTTTTAGTGTCCAACAGATCTCTGTTAGACAAGACCGACGTCTTTACATCTCCTCCGAAAGATGGACACTCAAGCGATTCCCAGAATCCGAAAAATCGCACCGACTGTGTTGGGATTGAACCCAGATAACTCTGCGCAGGGGACGAGCATCATGTTCCCTACGCCACCGAGCCGGCTAACACAAAACTTCATTCTTCACAAGTAGTCAAAGATCCATGGTTAAAAAGAATCAATAATGTGAAATACCAAGTGATTCCATATAAATTTGGTTGTGTGTATTATATCGCCTTCAAAGTAGGCCCCTTCCGAAATAATACATTTACTCCAACGAATAATTGAACATCAAAACATTTTTCAAACGCTTTTTTCGAAATCGACTTCAGTTCTCGTCGCGAATTTTCTTTTACGTGTTCTAACGATTCAAAAAGGGTAGCACAAGGTGGTAATTTGAGTTTTGGAAAGAGAAGAAAGTCGGTCAGAGTCATATCAGGTGAATACGGTGGTTGTTCAATGGTATTTGTTGAGTTTTTGATCAGAAATTCATTCATAATGATAGCCTTGTGAGATGGTGTTCGTGGTGCAAAATCCATGCGTTTTCTTGCTATAAATCTAGTCTTTTTCTATGAATTCCTCTCACAAACACCGCATCACTCTCAGCTAATATTCTTTACTTACCGTCGGACCTTCTGGCAAGAATTCCGAGTGCACAAGACTGCGATTTTTTCGGTTTCGGTTCAGTTTGAAAGCGCCATTCTGAAGCTTGTTGACTAGTTTGCAAGTCAAACTCATAAATCCATGTCTCATCACCAGTTACAATGCGTTGTATGAATGTGCGGTAGGAATTAATTCGTTCTATCATGTCCTCATCGACTTTTACGCGATTCAATTTCTGAAGAAAGTTCAGGTCTTTTGGAACTAGTTGTGCGGCAACGCGTTCCATGCCCATACAATCGTTTAAAATGGTAGGCCGCAATAATGCTCAGGTAATATACTTTATTCGTCTTCTGACCTTCTGGCAAGAATTTCGAGTGAAATTACCATTTCCTTCTCTTTATCGAAGTTAACTTCGGTTGAAGATGTTGACGGCCGACTAGAGCGAGGCAAATATTCCACCACATCGCGGCCGCTGATGAAGCCGATTCACCCTTCGATATTTTCATCCATTGTAAAAATCGCAAAACACTGTTGGGTTTCTCTTCATCGTCTGTTGTATTGTAGTGATGATGGATGGAAAGTACACTTGTCGAAGATTTTTAATCATATTTATTTGACTTTTAAATAATTTCGAGATTTAGTTTAACTAAGTACAAAGATTTAGTATATTTAGGAATTCGAATGAGATTTAGAATAAGAGTTAGCATATGAAATGTGGAATGATAGTTCAATGATGATTGCGTCCTCTGGACTGGAGTATATGCTTTTATAAGCAAGGAATCACGTGTCTTGTTTGTTCTAGAAAAATAGACGCGTGGTTAATTGCGTAAAGAAGTATCCAAAGAAATATGATAAAAATAACTAGAAAGGTCAAAAGTTGAGTCTAATGTGTCGCAGTCACGAAAATAGAGTAATTAATTTTTATTCAAGCGTTAAAATAGTGCAAAGAGGTTTAAAGTAATGTTTTATGAAATTTCTTATTCGGAACAAATCTTTACGTAATTCCTGGGATGAATAAGGGTGATATTATATTCTATTATACAATGAATATATGTATTATCAAGGGTGGTATCCTAACAACCACGGCCCTCTCTATACAAGGCCGGAGCTGCTGAGAATTGGCAACAATGCTAGCAGGGCTATTGACGGCCCGTACCGAGTGCGGATCATGCCGCCATTGTTTATAGTTGGTTGAAACACGTTAAATATATTTCGTATTTTATTCGTTTTCGGAAGTTTCAAGCATTGTTCAAACAATCTACAGTTTTCATTGCGAACTGTATTCATTTGAGTGTAACATCACTTCAAGTTTTGAATAATCAGGTGCTTATTCATCTGTATATGGTGTCTACCTAGTTCTGTTTAGTTTTCGTTTCGAGACTCTAAACAAGCCGAATACTTATATAGTGCCAGCTTGTAAAAGCAATTATAAATCGCAAAACGAAAAAGTATCAGTGTTTAATTTTCCAAAGGATGACTTGCTGAGGAATTCTTGGATCCAGAAAAACTGGACTCCTGGTAAAAACTCTGTTGTTTGTGAAAAACATTTTGAACCTCATTTTATTTTAAAAGAAAAAAGTATGAGGATTTGACAGGCCAGGAAAGAGTTATTTCTAAATCGAGGTATGCTGGTACCTGGTGTAGTTCCCACATTATTTCCCAATTTACCTTCTTATATAAGCAAGAAATTGCCAGAAGTACGGAAAGACCCTGCTGTCCGAAAGGAAATATTCTTACAAAGAGAGGAACAGGAACTCGAACAATGGCTGTGTGGAGACATTATTAACGACTTTACAGTGTTCTTAGACAATTTCAGACGAAAACTGGATTTACGACAGTGGAATTGTGAAGTTTCAAGTTATAAAGTTTGTTTTTATCAGGTTGATTCCGAAAATATGCCAACGGTACCTGTCTGTATTAAAGTGCAAGATAGTTTGATTATAGAGGTATGTACAAACAACTGATATATATATCTCAAGAAGATTTGGATTGTGTTCTTAATGGTGGTGGCAAAATTAATAGATGGTCGCAATTAGAAAATATATTAATTAGATACAAGTATATTAAGGGATGTGATGAACTTCAACTCAACGTCACAAATCTGGTGAAAAATATTAATGAACACAAGCGCCGTCACAAATTTAGGATAATTCAGATAATTTCAAATAATTAAATGATTTGAATAGGGGAGGCCTTTCTATTCCATCTGATACAGTGCTTTTAATTGGTAAGCATGTGTTTTATGTAATGAATCATTCAATATCGAATAAATTTGAAATGGATTTTCTAAAATACGAAAATAAACGTAAACTCTTCATTCAATTACCAATTAAAAGTTTTGATTATACTCTTTTCAACACCAGGCTATCCTCCCAAATATATTTTGATAACTGTGTTTGTGGCTTAAAGTTTAAGAATGTTATCAACAAGTTATTGAAAACTATGTCCAACATCTTGCTGAATAATTATACTAAAGTAAAAAATAACTCCTTTAGTCAACTGAGTGCTCCAATGAAACGGCAACTTCTTACTGTACTGTACTTTAAATCATTTACCTATTGTTGTTTTCAGTTACTTATTTCTACTAAGATCATTAATATTTTTGTTACTCATTTCTCTGTAATTGTAAGTGCATGTTTCCAGGTGTTTATAGCATCATTTAAATGCATGCGAATTCAATTTAAAATACCCGCGCCATATAAACTCTGTGCTAGTTCAATGTCAAGTAACCCTGTTAGTGTGACGTCACGCGCTGTTGCCACATGAGCAGCTCCGGCGTTGTATAGAGAGGGCCGTGTAACAACACACTTGTGAGAGCTGGCAAAAACGAGCACTGTAAACAAACTAAATGACAGATCGCATTCAAATTGCGTCAGTTGTGCCAACTTAGCAACAACAGAAATTTTGCCAAGCAGATTTTTTTAAATAATCAATTCCCCTCCCATAACTCTTTGACAAAATGTACTCACAGAATGTCTCGAAGTTTCAGAAGAATGCAACGGTTGAATAAAATAGAGTGTGGTGGATCTAAATTGAAAAAGTTGGTATCGGCTAGATGAAACACCCCG
Source organism: Cryptolaemus montrouzieri (assembly GCA_013387265.2). Taxonomy (NCBI): domain Eukaryota; kingdom Metazoa; phylum Arthropoda; class Insecta; order Coleoptera; family Coccinellidae; genus Cryptolaemus; species Cryptolaemus montrouzieri. Next base: position 47,977,339 of record JABFTP020000021.1, read on the forward strand.
TATAAAAAGTTTTTATTGAAAAATAGAAAAGCCAATATGGCTGAATGTGTGAATCGGAAGATCTTCAAAGTATTCAACACTTTTCAAGTATACCATTCGAATGTGTTAGTTTCATTGCTCAAATGAACTCATTTTATTGGGTTCCAATGTATAATGATATCCCCTTGGAGATTAGCACTTGTACTTGAAATGTCAGTTCTCCATTTAATGTTCATTTAATACATATGCTTCTTGCCTTCCTTGTATCGGCCTCATTTCTAGATTATTTTTTCGTCTCCGATTTCTGTCTAGACGCTGTGGGACAAGGAACATTAATATAATCGTAGGGTCTTCAACCCGTCGTTCCCCAGTTCTAGCAAACTCATTCCTTACATTTTTGCATGCAAGAATTGGTCTTCCGTAAGCAAACAAACTGAAGGTATTAGCTTTGGTTATATCAATTTTGATTTCAATTTGTTTGCGATGAAGTCTAAACAAAACCATCGTAGCATAAACATAATCATTCTTCGAACCAGATTTGTTTCGACTTTTAGCAAATGTTTTCAATGTCACTGTATATGTGTATATATCGGGTGTTCCGTGAAAAATGCCACAAACTATAGCTTTTACATTTGTTGATCGATTCCAATGAAACAAAAAACGAATTGCATTTTAAATGATATTCTAACAACCTGAAACATATTCAATTTTGACTACCTTCTACTAAAAAAGTATCATTAATGCTGTATTTTCCGAGGGAAAGAAATAATCGGAATATTTTGGATGAAAACTCTCATTTCCAATCTATCGATGTAATTCGTAGAACTTGTTTCTATATCTCAAATATACAGACAAGAATTGATGTCTGCTAATAATGCTGGACTGTATCCAAATTTGGTTAAAATTTGTTTCTGAAGCAAAATACACGTTTTTTTAAGAACTGCACATGTAATAAGCTTTGTACATTTCACGTTGACTTGATCAGTGATTCAAGCAAAGCATGTGTTGTGCTGGCTGTAGATGCTCTTTGATAAAATAAATATCTTCCGCGATACCCTTCGCGTGGAGTCTATAAAGGGTGTCCACGCGAGTTGGGATATCAAAAGTATATGGAGAAAGGACTGACCGATTGGAGAATTTTCATTATTTTGTCTTGAATGTTATTCGAAATAAGTGCCGACAATATTTTCAATGCTGTGGCACTTCCGGTTATATCGTAAGTTGACACCATTTTTGTTATTTCAAAAAGCATAATGTATGTTTCTATTTTTTAATTGTAGGAAATTCTGAACAATTTTTTCTCATATCACCCCCTCTCTAGATCAACCAAAAGGAAGATATGAATTTTTCAATCGGAATTTTGGTTGTCTCTTTGAAGGAATCATAAAAATAGTAAAGTTCATTCAATATCGATTATTTCTAGCTCGTAAGTAAAGATGCTCATTCAGCAGAATTCAACGCATTTAAAGGCTTCACGGTATACAGGGTGTTTCCAAAGTATGTTGCAAATCGTGGTACCTTCAAAGGTACAAACGTCCGTTTTTTCAAATTAGAATACCTATTTTTACACACACCATTTAACTCGTTATATTAATAGGCATCGATCTGTTGTTGGTTTTTTATACCTAAAATGCATCGTTTCCGAGTTATTCGCGTTTTTATCCCAAAATTACGATTTTTCGCGCGAGGGCTCTGAAATTAGCAGATTATATGACCGGAAATCTAACAAATAATGCATTTTGATCTCTCAATACGAGAGCTATCTCAAAATTGTCATCAAAGTAACTCTGGTCAGAATTCCGGGAGAAAAAGTGCGAAATCAATTACTGTTGAGGTGGATTGAATCTGAATTCTCGTTTTTCTTCTTTTCTCGATTACATCAGTTACTTGTCAGGAAAGTAATTTTCAAATTGTTATTGAGTTTAGATCTAGACGTTTAGAAATCCACGAATTGTCCTGAAACAGAATATTTGCAATATTACTTCGTAAGTTAAAATTCTGATATTTATATATAGATGCCAATGGTGTATCCGACAGCATGGATGCCATTGTCAGCAGTTTTTATGAATTTGTTTGTGATATTACTAGAGTTTTTTATTTCTATTCTTTTGGTTTCTTTGAACACTCCAATTTAAGTAAGTTTTTTCGATTATGGTATGCAGCGCTCTAGTTTATCACGATCTGGAAATCATTCCCGATAGAGTCGAAATGCTCAAGCACTATTTCTATTAGATTGAAAATAGGCTCGTGCCATGTCTGTATTCACTTAATTTTCGCCTTCCTAACCCATTAATTCACTTTAAAAAGGTCTCGAAATGAAACAATATCAAGAATTCGCGGGTAGGTAGCTAATCTGTCATAGTGTATCGTTAATAATTGCGAACGACATCCATTATACTTCTATGAAGATTGCTCTGTGATTTTCGATGGTATTTCGCCACAAGGCTTACTTCATGATTCATTTGAACCTTCTCTTTCTAACCAAGATACATCTATGAATTTCTAGTATCTTGCATATTATTATGAAAGACTCTCGTTCACTCTGTTTCGGGTAGAATTTTCGAGTCACTATATCTCAGGTAATAACGGATATAAACCTATTCGATTTTCATATTATTCTTCGGCATTTTATTGTCAAAGATATTGACAATATATATATATATATATATATATATATATATATATATATATATATATATATATATATATATGAAGATATTTTTCATACACCTTTGACTCCTGAATTGGAACGGAATGGTTGAAGATTTGAGATCGCTATATCTCCGGTAATAACCAACTTTGCGGATTTCAAGTTTTCTTTTTTTCAGACCACAAAATTTAAATAATTCAGAAAAATCTATATAGTTTTGCTAAGCTGATTCCCCAGACTGGTAAACGAAATCTACTTTTGCCTTTAGGCTCGGTCGAAAGGGGTTATTTTCATCCATGTAATTTCACTGGCAGAAAATTTTTAGACCCAATCGAAATCAACACCGAAAATACCTGTAGAACTTATATATAAAAATTCCATGTCACAATGTAAGTTACCGTACTCCTCTGAAACGGCTTTACCGATTTTTACCAAATTTTATATGCGTATTCAGTAGGTTTGAGAATCGGCTACCATCTATTTTACATACCCCTAAGTGATAAGTGTTGTCCACCCCTAACATTTTGTTTTTATTTTTTCGACAAATTTTTATTTTTTCATTTTTTTATAATGTGGCATCGAAAAATACATATAACCCTAAATTTTCACCCTTCTATCACTAACCCCTATTTTTTAATAGGTAATTTAATCATTTTTCATCCATATAAAATTTCATAAAAATCAGTCAAGCCGTTTCGAAGGAGTATTGTTACAAACATTGTGACACGATAATTTTATATAAGATTCACCAGGTCTGAGGATCGACTACTACCTATTTTTCATACCCCTAAGTTATAAGAGTTGTCCACCCCTAACATTTTATTTTTATTTTTTTATAATGCGGCATTGAAAAATACATATGACCCTAAATTTTCAGCCTTCTATCACTAACTCATATTCTTTAATAGGTAGGTAATTTAATCATTTTTCATCCCGCTCGATAACTGATCCATTATCGTCATTTTGTGAATGTTTTTCACTCTAATACGATTAAAATTTCCCTGAGCTTACGGCAAAGCTAAATTAAAATACTTTTTAAATTTCTTGCGCTTGTGGATCAACACTCATTTGCCAGATTATACGGGTGTCACTACCCAGTAAACAGCACGGACTAGGGATGAGACCGAAGTCGGTCTCCTGTTTCTCTAGCTCTATAATTCTTCTCTCACAACCTCCACAGTCTTATGCCATTATTATTGTTCAAGCATCAAGAGTAGTAGTACCGTTTACAATTATCATTTTTCTGTCTCAGTGTATCTCTCAAGTAATTATTCCTATTTTATTAATTATTAATAACATTTGTTAATTTTGAGTGTAGTTCGCACTATTTATGATGATTTACATAACCTCAAAAGTACTCAACACAAATTTATAATGCAAAACAAAGTTTGACGGGTAGGCTACTAACTATATGATTCGATTGGCTGGTTTGTACTCGAAAACAAAAAATAGTAGAATCCATAAATAATTGAATATTCATATCATTCAATCAGTTCAAACAAACACTTCCATAATTAACGTTAATGTTCCTCTAAAACACCGGAGTTTGTTGATAAACTACGTTGTTTCCAATTTTTCTCGTAAACTACATAAAGTGATTTGCAATGGGTTTACAGATTCCATAAAATTTGTGATCGCTGAAATGTGGATTCATCGCGGAACTCAACATTCTCTCATTGTTTGGTTAATGATTACATTTTATCAGAAAAATAGCGGGAATTGATTATTTGAAAAATCTGCTGAAAACGATTGTCTGAATTTTTGTTGTTGCTAAGTTGGCACAATTGTTTTCTATACTGACGCGGAGTTTGAACGAGACCTGTCATTCAGTTAGTGCTCGACTTTCAGTTCTCACAAGTGTGTTTTGTGATTTTTACAATGGATAACAATATCGAACAAAGAATCTGTCTCAATTTTGTATCCAAAGCAGGAAACGATGTACAAGTCGACAAGAATATCTGTGCGGTCCAGATTGTTGTAAGATGCGCGAAGAACAAAAGAGATAGCAAGTGGAACAAGGTACTCGATCATTTTAATTTCTATTACAAAGAAGTGAGTCACAGACTTATTGTTTCCTCCTTATAATTCTAAATTTCAAGAATACCTGGAATCTGTACAATAGAATGAAATATAGTAATTGGAGGTTGATATTCAATAGGGATTTAAGGTAAAGGATTAGTAACTATTTTTTTCCTAAGTACCAAGTATCTTTGTGATACCTCGATGGGTTTATATAGGATTAACGACATAACAAAGAAATATTTTAAGAGGTACAATCGTATTCGCTATCGCGAGGACGAATGATTCGGATTTACCTGCTTGTCAGATTAATAATACAAATTTATCAAACATGGTAAACACTCTATTTATCGAGATAATTTTTGCAAACAATTCAAATATGAAACACAAAATGAGTTAAATAACGAAAACTCAAAAATTTTCTGTCGGATAGTTCTTCATCAGAAGTAGAAGACTCGCTGTTTCTGTCACTATCGTCTGCTTGCACACTTTCTGGTGGTTTTTTGGATTCATTTTTTTCTCTCAACCTTTTTTCGTAGTTTGTGAAATTCATATCATCGTGATAATAACCGGTTTTACAATTCGACTTAAAGGCCAGATATGCGTTTCGTAAGAATCCACATTCACTATCGGCGTTCAAAATTATCAGTCTTGGTCCTTTTGAAACTGGCTGACGCAGGCCGTCGTTTGTCTCGTCACTCCAAGCCTTCTTGGGTGTATGAGAAGAATGAATATAAACACCTCAAAAAAGTGTAGGGAACACTTACCAATATCTTTAAAATATGAATTGGATGATGCGAATTTATAGAAATAATTCGGTTTTTGTTAGGATGTATTGTATATAATGTATTCTCAAGAAACCAAAATGATATTTGACTTCTCCAAAGCACCTATTATGAAAAAAAATTGAAATTTGAAAATGATGAAATTTGGTAAAACACAAAAAAAAATCCTGAACTAATATTTTCGAAACGATATGGAAGCACTTATATTTTTCAGCACCCAGAAGGTCCACCTCTGTTATTAATGACACTTTGGCATCGTCGCGGCATGCTCTATATTAAATTGTCTATTACATTTTGGCCTAAGTCATTCCAAGCTCCTGAACTGCTAATCGAAGCTCCTGTTCATGATGGAAGACGTTTCGACGCAAGAGATTTCTTTTTAGGGTGTCCCACACATGCTCGATGGGATTCAGATCTGGGGAGCAGGATGGCCACGGTAAAAGATCGATATCATTCTCTTCAAGAACGTTCAAGACAACACTTGCACGATGAGGAGGGGTATTATCTTGTTGGAAGAGTGGATTTTGACCTATTGTTTGGACAATACGGTACCACTACAGGTAAAACTATCTCATTTGCGTAAGAAATTTCCGTGAGGTTGTTCTGTATGAAAACGAGGTCAGTTTTTCCACCAAGGCGTATACGTCCCCAAAACATCACTGATCCGCCTCCCTGTCTAACAACTTCTCGAGCATGCTGGAGACGGTTTTGCTTTCCAGGTTCCCTCCATATTCGAATTCTTCCCGAATCGGGATAATAACTAAATCTAGATTCATCACTGAAGAGAACTGTGCCCCACCTCCCTTGATCCCAGTTTACGTGTTCTTGGCACCAAGCTAAACGAGCAGCGCGATTTCCATAGGTTACTTGTGGAAATCTTAAAGGACGTCTGGAGTGGAATTGACCTTCGTGCAGTCGATTTCTCACAGTTTGGTCGGAAATTTGTACATATTGAACTCGTGATAGCTCTTGAGCTAATTGAGATGCTGTGGTAGTACGATCTCTTCTGGCTTGTAAAACCAAAAATCGGTCTTGGGCGGCTGTAGTAATCCTGAAACGACCTGTATGGCGTTCTTCTACGCTACCTGTTTCATTGAAACGCGACCATAAACGGTTTATGACACTTGGGCTACTTCCCAGAACCCTGGATAATTCCCGTTGTGAGCTCCCAGCTTGGAGCATGTCAACGGCTCGTAACATCTCATCTCCAGTCAAATGTCGTCTTTCTATGGTCGAATCATAAAACTTTAATCTTTTATTTGTGCTTACAACAGAAACAAAGTGCCAACTAACTGATTTCAAACACTGAATACATGAAATGATTATAAAGCAGCGTCGCATCTGCTGCATTTTTAGTTTTTTATAAAAACAACTGAAATCTGTTGCGGCACTCTACATAATTTGGTGAGAAATTGATGCAGGTCTTCATTTCTTTAAAAAAATCATCCATATTGATCGTTCTGGATACGATATATCGATATTCAGAAGTGTTCCCTAGACTTTTTTGAGGTGTTTATGTTTCGTCCATGTAAATTAATGGTCTCATTTCTTGACGTTATCGTTTGATGTTTCTCAAATAAGTAGTTTCTGTATTTCAGGTTTTTCCATAAGTAGCTTTCAATTCGTTATCGTCTTAATCCAACGGAACCCCATTCCTCTCACAACTTTTCGAATGCTCTCTCGTGATCATGCATATTCATTCTCATCGACGAATTTTTGACAGATTCGCTTTTATGTGAGTACGATTTTATCGACGATTTAAGAATTGACGACGAATCTACGAATCAGAGCTGTATCAAAGTCATCGAAATCTGTTGTCTTCGCTGATTTTCTCCTCTTTCTATCGGGAGTTGAACAATTGTTATTGGCGCCATCTTCACCGGTCGCAAACCTACTCCTGTTGCGACAGCTACACGTTCTTGAACCTTTTTCAAATAAATTACAGGTTCATTCTACATCCCTTCTCGTTTCAAGGAATGAATGACATTCGCAATTATTTCTCAGGATTGCCAACTCAATTTTTTCCCTTTCAAATTGGAAACGAACTCCAATCGGGTCCCTTTCAAAGCAGATTTCATCTTCGGAAACAAAGAAAAGTCGCACGGTGCCAAATCTGGCGAGTACGGCGCGTGTTCGAGCACTGGAGTGCAATTACTGGCCAAATACTGCTTCACAGATAGCGCCATATGGGCAAGTTTTTTGGCACCAACTTCGCACAGACTTTTGCCTTATGTAATTCCTCGTGTAAAATTTTTCTAACCGTTTCTTTATCGATGTTTATAGCCTCGGCTATTATCCGGATACTCATTCAACGATCTGCACGCACAATTTGATTGACTTTGGTCACTGTTTCCGGAGTTGAAACAGCGACAGGGCGACCTGGGCGCAGGTCATTTTCAGTGCTCTTTGGGCCGGCCCTCACGGAAGCGCTTACACCACTCAAAAACACGCGCACGAGATAGAGATTCATCTCCGTGGGCCTCAGTCGGAGTTTTATTCAATTTAACGAGAAATTTGAGATTGATACGTTGTTTCTGGTTTTTGTCACACATGGCTTTCGGCACGAGAAAAAAACACGTTCGTATCAAACCTCTACTGCACAAATACTATACTAGTAACGAAAACGTGTTTTGGTACGTGTATAGACAAGATATCTAGATACCCAACGCACTACTCGTTTTTTCACTACTCTAGGGCGCCCTCTAGGTGCACAGTCTCGTTATTTAATAGCCAGACCTCGTATGCCACCAGAATCGATCTAGTAATGTGCTGATAAGCCTTGTCTGGGTGCATTCACACGTTGGCATTCGCGGCAACGAAGCTTCTGATAAAGCTGCCAAAGAAGTTTCTACTGAGATCACGAATAGAATAAAAATACATACAACTTCACAATGATTTCAAGTCCACGCTGCAAAAACGAATACACGAAAAATGGAAACACCAATGGAGCAGATCAAACTCTTACCTACTGTCTATATACTCCACTACTGATCCTTTTTCGCTAAACAGAATGAACAGAAGAATTACCGTCGCCATCCGGAGACTAAGAACAGAACATATTAGTCAAACTCACGGACTCCCCATGACCGCCGAAATTCCCCCCCACTGCCAACATTGCCCAGACTACCACCTCACCACCACAATAATATTGACCACCTATTCATTTTACGAAATTGCTCGAAATCAGAACAAACTGAAGAGGACACTCAGCGAAATCCTCAGCTCACAGAATGAAATATCCAAACTAGAAACATTTTTACGTATATCTAACTGTTATTTAATGTTTCTTTAGTAATATTTATTATCTTCTTTTAATATCTATGTATGTGTTAATGGCCATTACGATGTCGAGACACAGTAATTAAATCAAATAATTAAGAAAAATTGTATTACAAATGGAATTTCGTGTGTCTATTCGCTGAAAATGTTACAGAAGGTTTACGGTGAATCGACTTTATCAACAACACGTGCATATACGTGGTACAGTGGATTCAACAGCGGCCGAGATGTGGTGGAAGATTTGTCTCGATCTGGTCAGCTATCAACATCTTCAATTGAAGTTAACAGCGATAAAGGAAGGTAATGGTCATTGAAAATCTTCATTTAAATTTAAGAGATAGGCAATGATTTTTCTGTATCTCACGAAACAATCGTACCATTTTAAAAGATTGTTTGGGCATGAAACGCGTTGCCGCTGGACTAGTTCCGAAAGACCGTAAAGCGTAAAGTTCGCTGAAGACATACTAGAACGAGTCAATTCCGACCCCACATTCATGAAACGCATTGTAACTGGTGATGAGACATGGGTTTATGAGTCTGGCATGCAAACTAATCAACAAGCTTCGGAATGGCGCCTTACAACTGAACCGAAACCGAAAAAAATACCACGTCCAAGTCGATCAGAATTGAAGGTAATGTTGACTTTTTTCTTTCATTATCACCCGGAATTCTTGCCAGAAGGTCAGACGGTAAATAAAGAAAATTAAGCGTTATTCGGCATTTGAGAGAGCAAATTCGTCAAAAAAGGCCTAATTGGTTGGGAGAAAACTTTGTCGAAAAATGCCAGATCTGTGGAAAGATGGATTTTGCTCCACGATAATGCACCATCTCGCAAGGCTCTAATTGTTAATGAATTTTAGACGAAAAACTCAACAAATATCATCGAATAATCACAGTATTCACCTAATAAGACTCGATCGACTTTTCTTCTTCCAATACTCACATTACCACTTCGAGGTTTTGAATCGATAGAAGACAGAAAATTCGGGGCGAGAAGTTAAGTTGATTTCGGAAAAAGCGTTTGAAAAATTTTTCGACGATTGATTGGATTATTCGTTGACGTAAATATATTATTTCGGAAAGGGCCTACTTTGAAGGCGATACAATAAATTAGGATGAAAAATAAATATTTTGTATTTCATTGATCAAATCCCGGTACTTTATTGGCAGAATGTATGATCAGTAGAATTTGAATTCATTGCCGAACTCAACACCCCTTATTTGTCAGGCTTATGTAGTACCATATCAGTAGCAGTTCGAAGTTTTCATACAATTGTGGTCGAGTTCATATTGATTTGCTAGCTCAACAAAATGAAGGCAAATTAGGAAGGGTTTTCTAGTTACATTTCTACGTATTCGCGGTCGGTTAACCAATTCGGTATTTAAAGGGTAAAGACTAAAAAAGTTTCTCATTTCCCAAAGAGTATATGCAATTAGTCCGTTAGATTCAATTTTGATATACTAACTTTAACAGCCAATATGTTGAAAAGATTATCTCTTATAAACATAGATTGTCAAGGCGATGACTGTGTAAGTTGTTTTATGAAAACATAAATACAAGTCTTATGTTTTCCAGAAAGTTCAAGCTCTTCAAGAACATGATAATGTTAGACACCACGAGTTTTCAATTTTTTTTTATCGATAGAATTCACATTTTGATTATTCGGTTTTCACTACCATCATTCGATCTCATGAATATACTCTTCACAACAATCATTTCAAGAGTAATTTCAGGCATTGGAGTCAGCAGAATGCGCATAACATAATGAACAATAATCTTCTGCGTAGATTCGGGAATAATAACAGCCTATCTTGAAATTCCTCCAGATGCCAGATTTCTCTATTCAGAAGATGCAAATTGTATATTCAACAGCATGGATCGCATCAATAATTTATTTATATACTTTCTTATGTTTTTTCAAGTATGGTAAACTTGTAGCGCTGTAGTCTATCGCGATCTGGAAATCGTTCTCGATAGAGTCGAAATGCTCGCACTATTTTCATTAGATTGAAAAAGCTTGTGTTATGACTGTATTAACTGGATGCACACTTATTACCGTAAAATAGTCTTGAAACGAAACAATAATAAGAATTAGAGGGTAGGTACCTATTATTTCATAATTTCTCGTCAATAATTGCGAATGACATCCTTTATAATTCGTTGAAGATTGCCTTCTGATTTTTATTTGAATTCCGCCACGATTAGTTGGTATATGCTGTTACGTTTTGAGTCCTTTTCACCCAAAATATAAATAATGATCAAAACACTTTCTAGGACAGAAAAATTTCAACACAAACTCAAACAGTCGTCCATTCTAAGAATAACATCGATGAAACCGCCGCATGTGGCCTGGTTCGAGTCTGGCGAAGGTATTGATGTTGTGAATGTCCATGTATTTAAATGTTATTAATGATTATTAGTTCATGGATAAGGTCGATAACGACAAGTTCATACCTAAAAGGGCAAGGAAGGACGGGCGTTTGCCGAATTGCCTGCGTCCCTCCTTCCTTTAAAAAAAATAAATAAAAGCATCAATGAATTGAAAGTGAGAGTTTTCTGCCTGAATTTTTCGATAAATCCTTTTCTCTCGGATAATACATCGTTTTGGGAGATACGTTTTTCGCAGAAGGTATTCATAATTGAATAAGTAATCAAACAAAAATTGAATATATCAGATTATTTTTTATCGGCAGAAACGTTCTGTATCTCGAGAACTATTCATCGCAGAAATGAAAGTGAAGGTCAGCTTCCGGTATTTCCGGAATTGACATACCCATGGATATGTTTCAGGCTGTTAAAATAAACACCTCAAAAAAGTCTAGGAAACACCTACCAATATCTTGAAAATATGAATTTGATGATTCGAATTTATAAAAATCTTTCGGTTTTTGTTAGGATGTATTGTATACAGGGTGTTTCCGAATAAGATGTCATAAATGAAGGATGCGAATCCCTGAATGATTTGAGCAAGAAAGTTCGAAGAACCAATGGTCAAAAAATGCTTCGTTGCCGAGATACAGGGTGTTAAAGTTGAGAAAATTTTTCGATTTTCTCTCAATAAAACCTAGACTTCTCAAGATTTCAGGCTCAAATTTTCCACATAAGCTATTAAACACAATCTGAATCACCAGGTGAGGCCAAATTTTGGAACAGTATACAGGGTGATACTTTTTCATGGGCCATGTTCCATTTTACCCTCGGAACTTTTTTTGGTACGCCACTGGCACTAACAAAAATAAAATCGAATAGATCATTCAATTTGAATTTTTTGACTCTTGCATTTTGATCGTTACTATCACCGTTTCTGACATATTAATTATTGAAAATAATCCAATAGTTTTCCCATATCGAAGCCATGGAGATATTATCTTAATAACTGATGCAATTTTTCAGGAATTGAGCTAAAATTTACATCAGATATCTCCTTATTGTATGTTTATAACAAAATGAGGCAGAAATTCCTGACAGTATACAGGGTGTTATTTTTCACGTGCATTTTCCTCTTTTGCCCCTGAACTTTTTGTGGTGCGCTACTGGTATATTCTGAAAACAGAATCAAACAGATTATTCAAAGTGAAAACTTTTCTGTTCCTTGTATTTTTCCGTATCTGCCACCATTTTCGAAAAATTAATCAACAACGCCCGAACAAGGCTACCCTTTGCCTCCGTATATTTTTTCGGTGCATAACTGACGTTTTCGTAATCAGAAACGGATTTTTCATTCAATTCGGATAATTTTGTGCTCATCTTGTTCCTCATGTCTTTCACCGTTTTGAATTGAAAATCATCAGAATTTATCGTGTCTTCCTCATATCAGAACACGTTGGTGATTTCAAAAGGCTTAGTAGGCTCTGATACAATTTTGCAAATGAAATCATAGAAAAAAATTGACACTTCAATGATTGTAAGTTTTGTCATTCAGTTTGTTGTGCCTACATTTGAAACAGCTGTAAGTAGTAACCAATAATCTTTGAAATGGTTTTCACTAATGCAGAAATGGCCGATATACATTTCATGTACGGTGTGGCTGAAGGAAACGCAGTGCACGCAAGGCGTTTGTATCAAGAACGCTTCCCTAATCGAATCATTCCTGATAGGCGTACGTTTTCTGACATCCACAGAAGATTGAGAGAACGGGGTACATTCAAACCGAATCATGACTTGAAAGGGGCAAATCGGACAATAAGGACCCCGGAAATCGAAGAGGCAGTCCTGAATTGTATAGATGAGGATCCTCAGCTGAGTACAAGAAAAATTGGAAGAGAGTTGAATATCTCATTTGTATTGGTCTGGAAAATTCTCCATGATTTCTTGCTTTACCCATACCATATTCAACGCGTCCAAGCTCTACTACCCCGCGATTTTCCTCTGCGACTCAATTTCTGCCGATGGTTCCTTCATAACATTGCTCATAATCCCCTTTTCGTTAGCGAAATCATCTTCACAGATGAGGCGTCCTTCTCGAGAAATGCAATCAGGAACTTTCATAACAATCACTATTGGACTGAAGAAAATCCCCATATGATTGAGGAATGTCACCATCAAGAACAATTTTCGGTTAATGTCTGGGTTGGAATAATTGGGGATTTCCTGATCGGGCCATTTTTGTTGCCAGACAGGCTGAATGGAGCCTTATATCGCCACTTTCTAGAAGAGATTTTACTTGTGTTGCTAGAAGATGTGCCGTTGCAAACTAGAAATAGAATGTGGTTTATGCATGACGGAGCACCACCGCACTTCAGCATGGAAGCTAGAGAATATCTGAATATGACATTCAATAACCGCTGGATAGGGCGTGGTGGACCAGAAGCTTGGCCTCCAAGGTCGCCAGATTTAAACAGTTTGAATTTTTTTCTTTGGGGACATCTGAAAACTTTGATTTATAGCTCTCCCGTGAATACACTTGAAGAATTGAGGAATAGAATTACAGCATCATGTGACGTCATCAGAAATACCCCAGGAATATTTCAGAGGGTGCGCACTATATGCGGAGACGAGCAGAAGCATGTATTCTTTCAGGTGGAGGACATTTTCAACATCTTCTTTGATTTGTTCTGTTTGTTCAATTTTTGTTTTCATCATTATGAGTTTTCGTTATTGAAATCATTCGCGATTATTTATGTTGTTTATTCATTTACTTCCGATTTATACACTCAATAAAACACATTTTTGAATTCGAATTCAATGATCAGGGAAATGATATCACCCTTTATACTTTCTCATAAATCCTACCAATCTAGTGGTGCAGATCTTAAAATGTGAACTTCGTTTGAAATTCGAGCTCAAGGTCTTCACAAATTGCCGAAATAACATGAAAAATATCTTCAAGCTTTCAATACGGAAGGGACTATACGATTACTTTTCTTGATTAATATCTCGAAAATGGTGGCAGATACGGAAAAATACAAGGAACAGAAAAGTTTTCACTTTGAATAATCTGTTTGATTCTGTTTTCAGAATATACCAGTAGCGCACCACAAAAAGTTCAGGGGCAAAAGAGGAAAATGCACGTGAAAAAATAACACCCTGTATACTGTCAGGAATTTCTGCCTCATTTTGTTATAAACATACAATAAGGAGATATCTGATGTAAATTTTAGCTCAATTCCTGAAAAATTGCATCAGTTATTAAGATAATATCTCCATGGCTTCGATATGGGAAAACTATTGGATTATTTTCAATAATTAATATGTCAGAAACGGTGATAGTAACGATCAAAATGCAAGAGTCAAAAAAAAATTCAAATTGAATGATCTATTCGATTTTATTTTTTGTTAGTGCCAGTGGCGTACCAAAAAAAAGTTCCGAGGGTAAAAATGGAACATGGCCCATGAAAAAGTATCACCCTGTATACTGTTCCAAAATTTGGCCTCACCTGGTGATTCAGATTGTGTTTAATAGCTTATGTGGAAAATTTGAGCCTGAAATCTTGAGAAGTCTAGGTTTTATTGAGAGAAAATCGAAAAATTTTCTCAACTTTAACACCCTGTATCTCGGCAACGAAGCATTTTTTGACCATTGGTTCTTCGAACTTTCTTGCTCAAATCATTCAGGGATTCGCATCCTTCATTTATGACATCTTATTCGGAAACACCCTGTATACAATACATCCTAACAAAAACCGAAAGATTTTTATAAATTCGAATCATCAAATTCATATTTTCAAGATATTGGTAGGTGTTTCCTAGACTTTTTTGAGGTGTTTATTTTAACAGCCTGAAACATATCCATGGGTATGTCAATTCCGGAAATACCGGAAGCTGACCTTCACTTTCATTTCTGCGATGAATAGTTCTCGAGATACAGAACGTTTCTGCCGATAAAAATAATCTGATATATTCAATTTTGTTTGATTACTTATTCAATTATGAATACCTTCTGCGAAAACGTATCTCCCAAAACGATGTATTATCCGAGAAAAGGATTTATCGAAAATTCAGGCAGAAAACTCTCACTTTCAATTCATTGATGCTTTTATTTATTTTTTTAAAGGAAGGAGGGACGCAGGCAATTCGGCAAACGCCCGTCCTTCCTTGCCCTTTTAGGTATGAACTTGTCGTTATCGACCTTATCCATGAACTAATAATCATTAATAACATTTAAATACATGGACATTCACAACATCAATACCTTCGCCAGACTCGAACCAGGCCACATGCGGCGGTTTCATCGATGTTATTCTTAGAATGGACGACTGTTTGAGTTTGTGTTGAAATTTTTCTGTCCTAGAAAGTGTTTTGATCATTATTTATATTTTGGGTGAAAAGGACTCAAAACGTAACGGTTTATGAGTCTGGCATGCAAACTAATCAACAAGCTTCGGAATGGCGCCTTACAACTGAACCGAAACCGAAAAAAATACCACGTCCAAGTCGATCAGAATTGAAGGTAATGTTGACTTTTTTCTTTCATTATCACCCGGAATTCTTGCCAGAAGGTCAGACGGTAAATAAAGAAAATTAAGCGTTATTCGGCATTTGAGAGAGCAAATTCGTCAAAAAAGGCCTAATTGGTTGGGAGAAAACTTTGTCGAAAAATGCCAGATCTGTGGAAAGATGGATTTTGCTCCACGATAATGCACCATCTCGCAAGGCTCTAATTGTTAATGAATTTTAGACGAAAAACTCAACAAATATCATCGAATAATCACAGTATTCACCTAATAAGACTCCGATCGACTTTTCTTCTTCCAATACTCACATTACCACTTCGAGGTTTTGAATCGATAGAAGACAGAAAATTCGGGGCGAGAAGTTAAGTTGATTTCGGAAAAAGCGTTTGAAAAATTTTTCGACGATTGATTGGATTATTCGTTGACGTAAATATATTATTTCGGAAAGGGCCTACTTTGAAGGCGATACAATAAATTAGGATGAAAAATAAATATTAATCAAGAAAAGTAATCGTATAGTCCCTTCCGTATTGAAAGCTTGAAGATATTTTTCATGTTATTTCGGCAATTTGTGAAGACCTTGAGCTCGAATTTCAAACGAAGTTCACATTTTAAGATCTGCACCACTAGATTGGTAGGATTTATGAGAAAGTATAAAGGGTGATATCATTTCCTGATCATTGAATTCGAATTCAAAATGTGTTTTATTGAGTGTATAAATCGGAAGTAAATGAATAAACAACATAAATAATCGCGAATGATTTCAATAACGAAAACTCATAATGATGAAAACAAAATTGAACAAACAGAACAAATCAAAGAAGATGTTGAAAATGTCCTCCACCTGAAAGAATACATGCTTCTGCTCGTCTCTGCATATAGTGCGCACCCTCTGAAATATTCCTGGGGTATTTCTGATGACGTCACATGATGCTGTAATTCTATTCCTCAATTCTTCAAGTGTATTCACGGGAGAGCTATAAATCAAAGTTTTCAGATGTCCCCAAAGAAAAAATTCAAACTGTTTAAATCTGGCGACCTTGGAGGCCAAGCTTCTGGTCCACCACGCCCTATCCAGCGGTTATTGAATGTCATATTCAGATATTCTCTAGCTTCCATGCTGAAGTGCGGTGGTGCTCCGTCATGCATAAACCACATTCTATTTCTAGTTTGCAACGGCACATCTTCTAGCAACACAAGTAAAATCTCTTCTAGAAAGTGGCGATATAAGGCTCCATTCAGCCTGTCTGGCAACAAAAATGGCCCGATCAGGAAATCCCCAATTATTCCAACCCAGACATTAACCGAAAATTGTTCTTGATGGTGACATTCCTCAATCATATGGGGATTTTCTTCAGTCCAATAGTGATTGTTATGAAAGTTCCTGATTGCATTTCTCGAGAAGGACGCCTCATCTGTGAAGATGATTTCGCTATCGAAAAGGGATTATGAGCAATGTTATGAAGGAACCATCGGCAGAAATTGAGTCGCAGAGGAAAATCGCGGGGTAGTAGAGCTTGGACGCGTTGAATATGGTATGGGTAAAGCAAGAAATCATGGAGAATTTTCCAGACCAATACAAATGAGATATTCAACTCTCTTCCAATTTTTCTTGTACTCAGCTGAGGATCCTCATCTATACAATTCAGGACTGCCTCTTCGATTTCCGGGGTCCTTATTGTCCGATTTGCCCTTTCAAGTCATGATTCGGTTTGAATGTACCCCGTTCTCTCAATCTTCTGTGGATGTCAGAAAACGTACGCCTATCAGGAATGATTCGATTAGGGAAGCGTTCTTGATACAAACGCCTTGCGTGCACTGCGTTTCCTTCAGCCACACCGTACATGAAATGTATATCGGCCATTTCTGCATTAGTGAAAACCATTTCAAAGATTATTGGTTACTACTTACAGCTGTTTCAAATGTAGGCACAACAAACTGAATGACAAAACTTACAATCATTGAAGTGTCAATTTTTTTTCTATGATTTCATTTGCAAAATTGTATCAGAGCCTACTAAGCCTTTTGAAATCACCAACGTGTTCTGATATGAGGAAGACACGATAAATTCTGATGATTTTCAATTCAAAACGGTGAAAGACATGAGGAACAAGATGAGCACAAAATTATCCGAATTGAATGAAAAATCCGTTTCTGATTACGAAAAACGTCAGTTATGCACCGAAAAAATATACGGAGGCAAAGGGGTAGCCTGTTCGGGCGTTGTTGATTAATTTTTCGAAAATGGTGGCAGATACGGAAAAATACAAGGAACAGAAAAGTTTTCACTTTGAATAATCTGTTTGATTCTGTTTTCAGAATATACCAGTAGCGCACCACAAAAAAGTTCAGGGGGCAAAAAGAGGAAAATGCACGTGAAAAAATAACACCCTGTATACTGTCAGGAATTTCTGCCTCATTTTGTTATAAACATACAATAAGGAGATATCTGATGTAAATTTTAGCTCAATTCCTGAAAAATTGCATCAGTTATTTAGATAATATCTCCATGGCTTCGATATGGGAAAACTATTGGATTATTTTCAATAATTAACATCTCAGAAACGGTGATAGTTACGATCAAAATGCAAGAGTCAAAAAAAATTCAAATTGAATGATCTATTCGATTTTATTTTTTGTTAGTGCCAGTGGCGTACCAAAAAAAAGTTCCGAGGGTAAAAATGGAACATGGCCCATGAAAAAGTATCACCCTGTATACTGTTCCAAAATTTGGCCTCACCTGGTGATTCAGATTGTGTTTAATAGCTTATGTGGAAAATTTGCGCCCGAAATCTTGAGAAGTCTAGGTTTTATCGAGAGAAAATCGAAAAATTTTCTCAACTTTAACACCCTGTATCTCGGCAACGAAGCATTTTTTGACCATTGGTTCTTCGAACTTTCTTGCTCAAATCATTCAGGGATTCGCATCCTTCATTTATGACATCTTATTCGGAAACACCCTGTATAATGTATTCTCAAGAAAACAAAATAATATTTGACTTCTCCAAAGCACCTATTATAAAAAAAAATTTGAAATTTGAAAATGACGAAATTTGGTAAAACACAAAAAAAATCCTGAACTAATATTTCCGAAACGATATAGAAGCACTTATATTTTTCAGTACCCAGAAGGTCCACCTCTGTTATTAATGACATTTTGGCATCGTCGCGGCATGCTCAATATTAAATTGTCTATTACATTTTGGCCTAAGTCGTTCCAAGCCCCCTGAACTGCTAATCGAAGCTCCTGTTCATGATGGAAGACGGTTTGACGAAGGAGATTTCTTTTTAGGGTGTCCCACACATGCTCGATGGGATTCAGATCTGGGGAGCAGGATGGCCACGGTAGAAGATCGATATCATTCTCTTAAAGAACGTTCAAGACAACTCTTGCACGATGAGGAGGAGCATTATCTTGTTGGAAGAGTGGATTTTGACCCATTGTTTGGAGATACGGTAACACTACAGGTAAAACTATCTCATTTGCGTAAGAATTTCCCGTGAGGTTGTTCTGTATGAAAACGAGGTCAGTTCTTCCACCAAGGCGTATACCTCCACAAAACATCACTGATCCGCCTCCCTGTCTAACAACTTCTCGAGCATGCTGGAGACGGTTTTGCTTTCCAGGTTCCCTCCATATTCGAATTCTTCCCAAATCGGGATAATAACTAAATATAGATTTCCATGGGTCAGTTGTAGAACTCTCAAAGGACGTCTGGAGTGGAGTTTACCTTCGTGCAGTCGATTTCTCACAGTTTGGTCGGAAATTTGTACATTATAAACTCGTGATAGCTCTTGAGCTAATTGAGATCCTATGGTAGTACGATCTCTTTTGGCTTGTAAAACCAAAAATCGGTCTTGGGCGACTGTAGTAATCCTGAAACGACCTGTATGGCGTTCTTCTATGCTGCCTGTTTCATTGAAACGTGACCATAAACGGTTTATGACACTTGGGCTACTTCCCAGAACCCTGGATACTTCCCGTTGTGAGCTCCCAGCTTGGAGCATGCCAACGGCTCGTAACATCTCTTCTCTAGTCAAATGTCGTCTTTCCATGGTCGAATCACAAAACTTGAATCTTTTATTTGTGCTTACAACAGAAACAAAGTGCACAACTAACTGATTTCAAACACTGATTACATGAAATGATTATAAATCAGCGTTGCATCTGTTGCATTTTTAGTTTCTTATAAAAAAACTGAAATCTGTTGCGACACTCTACATAATTTGGTGATAAATTGATGCAGGTGTTCATTTCTTGAAAAAAAAATCATCCATATTGATCGTTCTGGATACTATATATCGATATTCAGAAGTGTTCCCTAGACTTTTTTGAGGTGTTTATCTTTCAAGAAGCACTTCGGTTTTTCTTTCATTGAAATCGATCAACAATTGTAGGAGCTGTAGCTTAAGGCGTTTTTTATGGAACACCCTACATATTCACTATATTTTCCTACGAAATTGACCCGTCCTATAACGCTGGAAATAATGATTATAGAGAAAGAAATGCTGAGACCATTCAATTTTCAATTCGAGAGGGTCCTCTTTCAAGGTTCAGCCGGAGAATCTGAAATAAATCTCCACCCTCAGCGCTCCAATTGAATTATAGGAAAAGTGGATTGAGTGGCACTTCATTGAAAATATCTTTCGATTCTCTTCTGAAATATGTTGATTCAAAATCTTCAGCTGGATTTGTTCGGGACAACTTGACAGAAGGTTATCTGGTGAAAGTATGAATGAGGAAGGAGAGATGAGAGTTAGTTTTGCCCATTTTTTAAATATCTGAACAGGAATAAAGTTTGTCGAACTTCTTTTCATTTTGGGTCTTAAGACTGCGTAGTACAAAACTCGATTGCAGAATAGTAGAAAATTTGATTATACAGTACCAGTGTAAAGTTGGTATTAAATTCATGATTTCTATCGTTTCAGTTTTCGAGAAAAATGTTCGGACTAATCAATTTTTATTTAGCTACAAAGTTTTAGGTCCAGTAAAATTTTATTCTTCACTGATAATATATGATGTTATCCACCATTTTCTCAATTCTGAACCTGAACGTTCTCATTTTTATCCAAACCTGACCTATTTTTGTGAATTCTGTAATACTGCGATACTGTGTGTTCACTGCGATTTTATATGTTAGAATAACGTAGTCTGGATTCTTTTGGGAATTCTCTCTCTAGTCTTTTTAGTTTTTTATGAGGGATGTCTTTTATGTTTTCCATGCTGGGACATAAATGACACTATTAATCAACTGACAGTACTGAAAATGTACCTCTGTGTTTTAGTCACAACAAACTATCAAAGATGACAAATTAGTTAAAAAATGGAATTGAACTATTAGAACTTTTGCGCATAATTTTCTACAATTTTCAAAGACAACAAGGATGTCTAGTAGAGTGGAGCGAAAATATATGAAATTTTAAAAAAATATTTTTTTTCAACGGCATAGCGATGAAGTTGCCTTATTATATACAAAACAAACAAAGAAAATATCACACAATTATCTTAACGTTCTGAGGTGCCCCAGCAGGGATGAAGAACAAACGAAAAACATTTTTTTATGTTTTAATTATTTATTACAAGAAATATCCAGGAACATTAAAAATACATTTTTTGATTCTTTTTGTTAAAACTAGGCATACCTCGACGAGATAGTAATCTTGCTCTAATAAAACCATCTCGTTCGTTTTCCCCACAAACTGCACGCGATGCTTCTGTCACCAACTCAATGCAGCGCTCCACGGCTTGGGTGTGGCATGGAAAATCTTTAATATCCTGACATGTGCCGAGACCATTTTTTACAATTTTCTTCAAGGTTTCATCAGACAAATTTGAAGTTAGAGGTGGCTCAGTTATATCACAGTCACGCCACAAAATAATGTCAGTATAGTCTTTAGCATCGAAATTGAACACCGGCACCTTGAATTTTCAAAGTCCTCGAGTATTCTGGTATCTTGCTTTTATAATTCTTCGATATGCCAGATCTCGGATAACCTCTCTGTCATGGCCAAGCATGGCAATGATGATATTTTCTGGATGACCGAAATATCCATTTCGTTGGATTACTTTGTCAATGATAGGCTTCATATCGGAGTTCAAATAGCGACTAAGATTAATAGTTTGCCAAAGGTGCTTAGCCCCGTCGATGCACGAGGAATTACATTTTATTGTAAACCACATGGGTCCATAAACTTTCATTACGTACGTTGTTGTTAGCCATCTAGAATGGTTAAAGAGTCCAGGTTCTATATTAGCTAAATCAGAAGTAAATATACCAATACTGATAGCGGTCATAATATCGTAAAGATACTTTTGGTCGGTACTCAGCTCTGTCCTAGTCATTTCAGGTAATATTGTGGGTAAAACGGAGAATTCGACTATCGGCATTGTTTGACAATTTTGTAATTGAGATCCAATGGGATCTGAAAAACATTTCGGCCCTGTAGTTTTTCCATCTATTCCATAACTGTAATAATAAGTGTCGCAGTGGTAATTCATTAGAATGCAACTGGCAGATAAACCACTGTAATGATCTGTTTAGCTCTTCTTCCATCAGACGAATAACGCCACCTTTAAAACCTGTATTGACTACTGCTCCATCGCAGTCAACAACAGCTATTTCACTCAGCTTTACTGACTTTGATTTTAAGTGAGATATTAAGTGTCTTTAATACCTTTAGCAGTCCCCGACTCACAAGTGACATGCCCGAAATAGTTGCTTCCTGGTTCTGACAAAATGACATAATGATCTTCTATCTGTCGTTTTCTGTAAAATTTCCCTTCTTTCTCAATACGAACCAAAGTTTTATCCTTCCTGCCATCAAAATATAATCCGAGAAGCATTTTATTGCAGTCCGTTTCTTGTAAAGTTAATTTGACCTTAGTTCTTTCACGGCGCAACTTTGAACGATCAATCAACACGACTTAGATCGTTTGGGGAAATAACGCCAACATCTTTTAAGACAGAAAAAGCAACAATAGCAGCGGCTCTATCGGATATTCCAGTACGATCACAGGCAAGGGCTAATGATGGTAAGTTTTCATGGTAAGGACTAGAAGATAATACGGGTGAGCTAGCGCATGAACTGCTGCTTTCGATTGAAGAATCATCCGTCGAAGAACGGAACAACAAGGTTTGTCAAAATAGTTTACCTCCCTGTTCCGCGATAAAATTTTTTCTTTTCTTCCTTGTTTCTCACAGTTGCAATCACATCGATACCGCCTATCATCATTTTTCTGTCTGTTCTTTGGTCAATTAAGAAACTTGCTTCCTCCTTGGGAACACGACTACCTTTTACACAGTTACTATCACATATAACTTTGCATTTGCAACTGCTAACATCAAACAGTCTATGGGACTCTAATATAAATGTATTAATCTTTTCTTGGTATTAAACATTAGTTGGACGGCCAAGATATGGTTTCATTAAGCTTCTATATTTGTCGTGGTAGACACGAATCAGTTGTAAAACTCTTTCTACACTCACAGTAGGCAGCGACGATTGCCATATTTTTATAACTTCGTGAGCCAATCTTTCAGATATTTCATGAACTGTTGGCTCTTTTGTTGTTTTATCAGGCTTCAACTCATGTTTTATGAACAGATAATTCTTCATAGCATCGTTATAAGTTGGTAATTGCGATGCTGGTAACTTTTACGGCAAACCAAAGACAGGGCGGCTCGTTGTTTTTCGTGTTTTAGCTTGAGACATATTTCTGCAAACAATACAAATAATAAATACTCTAATATTACAGTCAGAAATTAAACTCCAAGCATAAAATATGAAAGTCACTACTTACAATATACGTCACAATCCCAGTTAAAGATAAACTAATATAATTTGATGCCTCAAATAAATGAACGGCAAACAGATGAACTGCTGTAAGCGCGCGAAATTACTAAATGTCACTCCATCGGTGTTTAGGTATGAAGGTGCGGTGAAGAAGGGGTATTTCGCCGAAATACCCTTCCCTCGCGTCCCGCTACCTAATAGTCACTGAACGCATGTTTCTACCGGTAATAACTGTCGCTCAGGAGTTTTATAAAATGTTTGCGATGTTTTGAAAAAATTTGACAAAACTCATAATTTGCCTAAATTTTTCAGAACTTTATGACGATGGGGGCACCTTGAAACATAGCATTAGCCAACTGATTTTTTTTGTGCTTAATGTTTACCTAAAATAGCAACTTTTTACAGGTATACCGAAGCGATAAAACATAAAAAATCAAATCGCTCCACCCTAATGTCAGTTGGTTTCTGTTTTCGATATTGAAGCAGCACACCAATCAACAGTTTTCTGTTGGTATGGAGAATTTAAACTCTAACGGGTTATAGTTAGCGGGCAGGTGCACCAAAGACAGTGGTCACTCAAGAAAATTATGCAGTGCGTAATGTTATCCAGGAAGATTGGCATGCAACATATCGAGAGATTGAGACATCATTACGGATTTCAAAGACCTCAATACAAAAAAGTGTGCACGAATATTTGAGTGTGAGAAAATTAGTTTCGCGTTGGATACCACAACAGTTTACCGAAAAACAGAAAGCTTGTCTGTTCAAAAAACTCTAGACCGTTTTAACTTTGGAAAGTCTAAAGCCGTTTATAATATTGTCAGCGGCGATGAGTCTTGGATTTAATCATACGAGTCAGAAAATATGCTCCAATCTTCTGCTTCGGTGTTCCAAAGAGAAGGAAGTTCGACAAAAGTCATTAGTGGTCGAAGTGTCTCCAGAAGATGGTCGAAACGTTTGTATCAAAAACAGGTCATGTAGCAACGATTCATTTTCAAGATGTTAGTTACTGCGGATTGGTACACAACCATTTGTTTACCCCGCAAGACGTTAAAGAGATCTCACACAGCACGAAAAATAATGGAATATTGAACGCAAGAAAATATCAAATTGTTTCATCATGCTGCACAGTCCGGACCTTAGTCCTAACAATTTTTTTAATTTTCCTAAAATGAAAAACGGACTGCGTGGTTAAAACTTTCAGTCTTCAAAAAAAGCTGTTGATGCTTTCCACAAGTCCATTGAATGCAGCAGCGAACGATTATAATAACTGTTCCTAGAATTGGTTTGAATGAATGCAGAAATGAGAGAATACTTCGAGAAAACAATAAAGTCTTTAAAAGCTCTCAATCGTTTAATTCTAGCTCTAAATCCTCCTGAGACCCAAGATTAAAGTATTTACTCCAAATTTATGGTTGTTACCTTTCAATGATAAGTAGCACTCATTGATACTGAAACCCACGAAAAAAATCCTCTCCCTCCCCAATTGATATAAGGGATGGTATCGTAGGTGATACCTTGGGTTTACATTACTTCAAAACGAGATTATATTCGTATTATTTTTAATTTGAATTCACATCAAAGAAAGACAAAAAAAAGCAAAATTGTACGTTAAAAATCTATTGGGAAGTATGATAATTAAGAAAGCAGTTTCTATTAACATTAAAACAAAGAAATATTTTACACTCAGAACATTTCACGAATGCCAAGTTCCTGCAACCTTTGTTATGACATTTTGATCTGTTATTTTGAGCTTCCTTAGCACAAACTGGCAAATGTTTTGCTTCTTTCACTGTTTTGGTAGCGTGAGGTAAAGGCTCAACGAGTCTGTGTTTTCTAGTTGAAGGTCTTTTGTTTACTGTGAAAACAGGACTGTCAGGAATGCTTGGAATAGCACGAGGGCTTATCTGCGGAGTACTGCGCGTCACACGTGGGCTTGATAATAGTGGTGAGATTGATCAGGACCTGAACAAATTAATTGTTTCGCTAAGTTCAGCTTGAAGTCCAAATACTGGTTTATGTCTTTTCTACGGCATCCAGATTTCACGGAATCTAGTCGGTACTATACCCAACCCGTTGCTGCTGCTGCAAAGTCGAAGAAATAAAATATTGTCCTAATAGTTCGCTTACCGGTTCTTCCTCGCATGGGATATTTGCCAATAATATGATCTATCGAGTCGTTGAACAGCCGCATCTGTTGATGCAACATAAATTGGTTTGCTATCTAACCACTTCAGAACGGAAACCTTTATGTCACTCCTTACAACACAATCGAAAGTACCTCTTCCAGCTTTTTGTAACGAGGCATCGGTCTTGAACAATGCCCGCGAATTTTTTTCTTTTCATTTGGCCGTTGATATTCAGGCACCCGGTTTTTCATTAATGTTCCAGTTGCCTTGACTCTTCTTTCCAATAAATTGTCCAGAAGTGAAATAGATGTGAAATAACGGCCTATAAAAATTGAAGAACCTGGGAGTAAAGTATCCAGTTTGAGCTCAAAACGCCCACCGAGATCCAGTTTGTCAGGGTATAAAGCCGATTCAATTGTTGTGCCTTTCCCTTGATTTAAGTACAAATTAAGTGGAATACCATTAGGATTAGCCATAAGAAAAACTTTTATACCTTTTGGATTTGGTTTGACTTTTACGACCTGCTTTTGTTTACACTTACCAGTGAAATGAATTATTTGCTCATCGATGGCGACTCGCTTATCTCTTTTATTATCACGGCAGCCTTTTTCTATCGCTGAAACAATGGGACGTATTTTCCAAAATTTGTCGTCTTGTCTGGCATTTTGTGAAATTAATCCATCGTCCACAACTTTTAAATTTGTCCTTAGTTGAAAATAGCGATTACGAGTCATAGTGTTCGGTATGTAGTATACTTTTGTTTCCAATGCCCAATACATCCTAATTCGAGGCAGACCAAGCACACTCATGGTCATTGAAATTCCGAAGAATTGTCTCAGTTCGTCAGGAATCGTATTTAATGATTTTCCCGTCCTTAATACGCTGGAAACATTTGTACAATCGGCCATTAGTTCTAACAAATCGTTGTCGATATAATGAGTAAAATAATCTAAGCAACTTTTGACAGTTACGTTAGGGTCGAATGACACGTCCAAATCATCTTCGTCTGTAGTAAAATCGAAGATTTCGTAGTGTTTCCATCGTGAGCTTAGGATCCTAGATGGTTGAAGAAGTATGCGAAAAGACGAAAGGGGTTCGTCGTCCAATTTATTCCATTCCGCCTCATTTGCGAGTGGAGCTTCTTTGCTGGGGACTTCCTCTCGGCATGCTTGAAGGTCATTTTCACCATCACTGTTTTCTTCTTCCATATCTGACTCATCGTAATTGATCGCCTGTTCTATGTCTCTATCAGATAGAGGACCTGAAAAATATTCCAAAAATAGTGAGGAATGCCCAAGGTATCACGTATGATACTAGGAGAATTTGTAATAAATAGAAGACTTGATTACGAAATGTTTACTCAAAATGTTAAATTACAATCGAAACTATAAGATTTCAACAAAAAAACACAAAGATTATAACAAATATTAATATTTATCTTTCCGTGAATTCGCCATGTCGGTTAATGAAAAATGTTCAAACTTGCACTGACCATAAACTGTTCAATTTTGACAACTATCAAGTAAAGTAACGGGTGAGAAAACAAAAGGAAGTCTACGACATCTATTAATCAACGTAATTCTTCAGTAATCCGATAGATAGCGTTGTAAAAAATTTTTAAGGAAAGGTATCACTACTGACACCGGGGGTCTCAAGATGATAAACAAAACTTAAAAGATATTCCTCGTACCTGCCAATTTTGGATCTTTTCAGAGTTATTTGTGCAACAGTTTCAGATTCTGTTTTCGCTCTGTCTACGTGATATTCTCATTAGAATGCCCTTCTTCATTTTGATCGTCCCGATCAAAGCAGTTTTTCTGCAGGGCCATAGTACCTCGTCGTTGTGCATAGAACGTCCTTCATTTTTGCATGATGTGTACTCTAGAGCCTGTATACTACATCGTTGATTCTTTTCAACATTCTGCAGGGTCCTTCCTAATTTCGACTCAATTTTGGCGACCTATGCCCCATTTGCTTTTTTCGTTTGATCACACCTGATCACTTTCAAGGAATCCTGCCGAGCTTGCTCTTAAATCATAAACTTAGTTTTCATTTTGTCACTAGCTTTGATGATACGATTTCATATCAGCTCGTAAATATTGGAGTTGTTGGAGTCATATGTCAAACATATTAATGTTATCAAATTCAAAATGTTGTCTTTTATCGGATTCCCAAATTTCAACAAAATATTTCAAATGGAAAAAAAAAGTTACAGGGGTGGCCCTAGTTTCAGTTACACCTGGTATAGGGTACTCAAAAATCACTCCACTCAATGAAAGTAAATCTTCAATAGAATGTTTTTTCTTCATGGGTACGTATATTCAAAATGAACCAGCTAACTTAAATGAGCTACGCAATGGTATTCTTCAACAAACTACTTTATTTGATAGAGAGTGCTGTCTCAAATTTTTACGATTATTTTCAGATAACTAGCGGCTCAGACTTTGAACACCTCATAACTTGAACTATCATTATGTGAAGAGCGTTGAAACTAAATACAGTAATTTCGAATATCTTTGAAGCGCTTTTTTTCTTATCTTCCCTCGAGATGGATGATGAGATTTCTTGCTTTTTATATTTGTTCAAACTTTTCACTTTATGTTGAAAAAATTTGTTGTATCCAGCATTTTCTTTTTCTTTACATTATCTAATCCGAATATTGCGGATTCCTTTGTTTTATTTTGTGAATTCTTTTTATCTTTACAATTATGAGGTCATGAGGCGGATTTTCCATTCAAGTTGATGAAGGCAGTTTCGAAAGAATCTTTTACCCATTCAACTTTTCACAGATAAAATCGTTTATTGCAGACGTTATTTAGTTATTCCTGTTACATACGATAGTACTACTATCCTCACTTGGAGGATCGCTCATTCAGGCCTTCTAATGACCTTGGGATATCAAGAATGGATATGATGAACGTATAATTTGGTGATCTTTCCAAATTTTAGGCCAAGAATTGGTATTTCCATTTAATTTTTCGAAGTTCAATGTCAAGTTCAACGTCAATTTTTAATAACATGTTTTGTTACCACCCAACTTTTGTAGAGGTCATTTTTCGAAAAAACATCATTTACAGAGATTTTCAGGCGTTCCGCTATTTTAGATAACATCCTGTATATTTCTTCAGCACTTATAACTAGGCTATGATCCTGTTGCATGCTCAATTATCTGAAGAAGCTACTGTGCAGTGGAACGTGTCATGATTTAATTAATTGTTAGTAAAAATTCTCAATCTTATTGCTTTATTTAATTATAATCAAAATTAGAAAATTATTGGTAATTTGTTCACTCACTCTGTTTTAAAAATATTTCAATTAAAATTTGTTTAGCACCAAATAGTTTATTTATGAAATTGTTTTTTATTGCAGGTAAGCATCTTAATCATCACAGCTCTTCAGAGACCGTAAGTAGATGAATGCTCAAAAACGTTTGCAGAAAAACTCTTGGGATCGAGCTAACTTCAGATTAGCTGTAGGACATTTATTGTTTGTTCAACAAGTGTTCATCAAGTAACAATAGACAAGACAATGATAAAGTTTTATATTAGTATTCATAATTCTGATGTTTTTTAACACACTTCTGAATTGTTTTAAATGATAAATCTCGCGAAGTATATAATCTTCAAGTCCACAACTTTTGAATCAGCTTGTATTCGTGAAAAAAGTACAATCTATTAGTTCATATCCAAATTCACGTATCAATTCAAGGCCCGCACCTGCGTGGATGTCAGTCAAGGCGTTCGAACACTGTATGGTTGTATTTTTAGAACATTCCTTCATTCTAACGGACAAAAACCTTTTTTCATAAGGTTGTTAAAATATGCCGCCTCCAACGCGAACTATTACTTCGGACGCATCAATTACAAAGTATTAATCATTGCCGAAGTATTAATAAAATTGAATCTGCTAAAATTTTGTCGGCAGCTTCTCTAAATAAAGATGTCTTACCACTGGCGAAGGTTCTTAAACCAATATGTTCGACGACGACCTGGCCCGCGGTAACCTTCGATTTTCCCTGAATTGTTATTTGTAACATATTGTATCAAAGATCAGTTGTCTGTACGATTGGTACTCTTCTAGTTTGATCATTTTTTACTATACTTCAATCATTTTTCTGTCAAGTAATATTTAATTTGAATTTGCATCCATATAAACCGGGTGTCGACGCGAGATGGAACATTGAAAATAAATGGAAAAAGGAATGACCGATTGGAGAGTTTTTGTTGTTGTCTTGAATGTTATTTGAACTAAGTTACGAAAATATTTTCAATTCTGTGGCACTTCTGGTTATACCGGAAGTTGACACCATCTTTTTTATTTCAAATGGAATAATTTATGTTTCTATTTTTTTTTGTAGAAAATTAAATCCTGAACAATTTTTCTCATCATCGCCATCTGAAATCAACCGAAAAGAAGATATAAATTTTTCGATCGGAATTTTGCGAATTTTGGTTGTCTCTTAGAAGGCATCATTAAAAAACTAAAGATCATTCAATATCGATTATTTTTAGCTCGTTTTTAGTAGAGAGGCTCATTCAGCTGAATTCAATGCATTCAGAGGCTTCACGGTATACAGTTTCCAAAGCATGTGGCCAGCAGTAGTACATTCAAAGGTACAAAATTCCGATTTTTCAACTTAAACTACCTATATTTGCACACACCATTTAACTCGTAATATTAATAGGCTTCGATCTGTTACACTGTTATAGTTTCTTATTCTTCTTCACGTGCCATGCCCACCTAGAGCGTTGGCGATCAAAAGAATGACTTGAATTTTGTCGGCAGCTTTTCTAAATAAAGATGTCATACTTTGTCCGAACCACTGGCGAAGGTTCTTAAGCCATGATGTTCGACGATGGCCTTGCCCGCGGTAACCTTCGATTTACCCCTGAATTATTATTTGTAACATATTGTATTTGTCGTTACGCATAACATGACCAAAATATTCCAATTTCCTCTTTATGATTGTATTTAAAACCTCTGTTTCCTTATTCAGTCGTTGTAAGACTTCAATGTTTGTAATTCGGTCAGTCCATGAGATTTTTAACATCATTCGATGTTAAATTTCCAGTCTTTTACACATGGCTTCTGTAAGGGTCTACATTTCAACACCGTATTGGAGGATACTGAATACGTGTAACACCGCAATAATCTGATCCAGAGGGAAAGTTTCAGCTGTCTACTGGTAAGAACTTTTTTCATGTTTGTGAATGCTCGTCTAGCTTGTTCAATGCGGCTCCTGATTTCATGTGCCATGTCCCAATCCTTATATATATATTTATATGGCATCCCAGGTATCTGTAAGAGGCAACTCGTTCTATAACTTCGTCCCCAACTAAAAGTTTCTCTTGGCAGTCTATGTGTCTTTTACTTACTGCTAGCCATTTTGTCTTTTTCGCATTCAGTTTTATTCCCATTGATTTACTGTGGTCCGACACAGTTGTTGCGAGTTCTTGCAAATCTTTCAGGTTTGTTGCCAATAGAACTGTGTTATCAGCGTACCTTAAGTTATTGACCGTGACACCGCCGACGATTACTCCAACAGCTTTATCATCTAGAGCTTTTCTTAATATTCTCTCTGCATTCAGGTTGGAAAGCAGTGGCGAAAGAACGCAGCCCTGACGTACCCCTCTCTTTATTTCTATTTCTTCTGACATATTCTTGTCCACTCTGACGGCTGCCGTTTGATTCCAATACAGGTTGGCTATAATGCGGATAGCCCGTTCAATCCCAGATCTTTTAGTATGTCAACTAGCTTATTATGTTTCACGGTGTCGAAAGCCTTTTCGTAATCAAGAAAACAGGCGAACACATCGACATTAACATCACGACAACGCTGTACCAGAAGTTGGATACTGAAAAGGGCTTCTCTTGTTCCGATGCCGCCCCGCAATCCAAACTGAGAATCGCTAAGGGTTTCTTCACATTTGCGATATATTCTAGGGTGTATCTATAGTACGTGACTCATTAAGCTAATGGTACGGTAGTCTTTGCAGTACTTTGCACTGGGTTTCTTGGGTAGGGTAACAAAAGTTGATTTTAACCAATCTCTAGGTATTATTCCGGTTCTATAAATATTATTCAATAAATCCACCAGAACGGAAAGGGAGTTGTCTTCATTAATTACTTTTAGAACATCTATGTAAATTCCATCAGATCCAGGTGACTTGCCGCTTTTTGCTACTGTAATAGCATGTTCTACTTCTTCTTTTGTTTTATCGATCCCTTCGTTTAAATTGATGTAATGGGATGCAGTTCTATCGCCATTAAAAAGAAAAAGATTCTGAATATACTGACTCCACCCTTTCAGTTTATCTTCTGTTGATGTAAGAATATTGTCGCTTTCATCCATTAGTAAATTACTTTTGTGTTTATAGTTACCTGCCGTTTAATTTTTTTATGAAAATTCAAAGTGTCGTGTTTTGCATCTAATACTTTAATTTCATCGCATCGTTCAGAGAGCCAGTTTTCCTCTGCTATTCTTATCTTGACACGAATTGACTTCTGGACTCTCGAATAATTTTGAGGACACTCACTCTTAAAGGTTCTTCCCAAATCCATTAATTCCTGTATGTCATCGATCATCCAAGGTTGCATCTTTTTCGTTGTGTTTGTGCTAGATGCTTATCCCCAACCTGTCTTACAGCTGTTTTAAATCGTTCCCATGTGTGTTCTATATGTTATTCACCTTAACCTCTTATGCTTGTTGGTTGTTTACTGACTTCATTCTTGACTACTAACTTTAGTGTTGGATCCTTTAACTTTTGTATTTCTAGTTGGTAAGTTTTCTGACCTTCAACAATTCTTTTCGGCCTAATGTTTACAAACGCTGCTACTAGGTTGTGGTCAGTATATACGTCGGTACCAGGGTACATTTTAGCATTCTGTATAGAGTTCCTGAATCTTTTGTTCACAAGAATATAATCAATTTGGTTTTTCACGTTTTATCTGCATTGGAGGTCCAAGTGTAAAGACGTCTAGGATTTTTCTTGAATAAGGTGTTAGTTATAACAAAATTTTCGTCTAGACAGAACTGAACCAACCGGTCTCCTCTCTCATTCGGAACACCTAACCGTTACTCGCCGACTACATCTCCACGTCGTCCTTTCCCCACTTTGGCATTGAAGTCGCCCATCAGTAGAACAATATCGGATGATTTAGTCAAATCTGTTGCTTTCTTAATACCACTGTAAAATTTTTCAGTGTCGTCGTCAGATGCATTACAAGTGGGGGCGTATACTTGAATTACTTTGCATGGTATCGGTCTTGTTTCCAATAGCATTAAAATTACACGATCTGAAATAGGTGCGACGTCTCTTACGGCTCTATGAATATTTTGGCTAACGGCTATGCCGACTCCATTCTAGTAATGCTGGTCATCATTACCACAATAATAAATGTGATATCCATTTATTTGACATCTACCCGAACCTGGCCATCGCATTTCGCTTATACCGAGAATGTCTGTTTTTAGTCTTTGCATTTCTCTTATTAAGTTATGACTTTTCCCCCCTTCGAACATACTGCGCACATTCCAGGTGGCGATCTTTTTGATGAACTTTTTGAGGATATGCAGGGATTTTGTTGGCTAACGACCGGGTAAGCCCTGCATTCTACGGTCTTGCTCTTCCCTGCCGGATCTTGGATTCTAAAGTCCATGATCAGTAAGTTTTTGAGGTCCAAAATTGCTTGTCATGTTGATTATACTAGGGATATCCTGAGGATCTTTAATGTGGTAGTCATATCTTAGCTTTCCACATCCTTATGCCATTGACTGTTTGATACTTAACAGTTCCTCTGCCTCATCATATAGGTTTCCCTATACCTAAAATGCATCGTTCCCGAGTTATTCGCGATTTTATCCCAAAAATTCGAAGATTATATGACCGGTAATCTTTCAAATAATGTATTTCGATCTCTCGATACGAAACTCATCTCAAAATCTTCATGAGAGTAATTCTGGTCAGAATTCCGAGAGTGGATTGAATCTGACTTCTGGTTTTTCTTCTTTTCTATTAGGTATTCTCGATTACATCAGTTGCTCGTCAGGAATGTCGAATTATTATTGATTTTAGATCTAGACGTTTAGAAACCCACAAATTGTCCCGAAACAGAATATTTCAAATATTATTTCACGAGTTAAAACTCTGATAATTTCAGTATAATTGAAGGAATAGGTACGTCCATGCTTTTTTCGGTTTGAAATATTTCGAAAAGTACCTACATCTTACCATAAAAAAATCATCATGCTTAAAAAATGACTTTCCTGACAAGTAACTGAAAGAATACCTGCTAGAAAAGAAGAAAAACGAGAAGCCAGATTGAATCCACTTCAATAGTAATTGATTTAGCGCTTTTTATCTCGGAATTCTGGCCAGAATTACTTTGATGAAGATTTTGAGATGGGTCTCGTATTGAAATGATTTCCGGTCACATAATCTGCGAATTTCAGGATCCTCGCGCGAAAAATAGTAATTTTTGGGATAAAATCGCGAATAACTCGGAAACGATGCATTTTAGGTATGGGGAAACTTATAACAGATCGATGCCTATTAATATTACGAGGTAAATGGTCTGTGCAAATATAGGTAGTCTAGTTTGAAAAAACGGACTTTAGTATCTTTCAATGTACTACGATTTGTCACATGCTTTGGAAACACCCTGTATACCGTGAAGCCTCCAAACGCATTGAATTCTGCTGAATGAGCCTCTTTACTTACATTGAGCTAGAAATAATCGATATTGAATGATCCTTAGTATTTTTATGATGTCTGCAAAGAGACAACCAAAAATCGCAAATTCCAAAAATTCATATCTTCGTTTCGGTTGGTTTCATATGGCAATGATATGAGAAAAATTATTCAGAAATTAATTTTCTACAATAAAAAATACATTATACCATTCGAAATAAGAAAGATGGTGTTAACTTCCAGCATAACCGGAAGTGCCATAGGCATTGAAAATATTTTCGGAACTCAATTCGAATAACATTCAAGACAACAATTAAAAATGTCTCCATATACGTTTAATGTTCCATCTCGCGTGGACACCCGATTTGTACAATATGCACATGAACATATAAACATGTTCATTCATTTTTGATCAGGTAAATTCAGTTTCATAATTGCTTTCTCTTAAGCCATATAATTTCTACCCTCATGCTGAAAAGGGTCGACGTAAGTTTTTCTGAAGATGACTCAAGCTGCAAATATTCTTGTTCATGGGTTTTCTGAGGTGTTCTTTCCTGAACCTTCGAACGACAATCTGCCAACTACACTGGCCGACAATAAAAAATGGATGTAACATAAAGCTGAAAAGCATATCGTGGTGGACGTATCCGAATACAAAAATGTAAAAAAAGTTGTAACACTTGAGGTTTTCTCGTTACATTTATAGAACCATATTCAATGCTACAATATCTTTTGTGTATAGATTATTTTGTCTACAGTAAATATTGGCTTTATTTACTTTTACACCCGCTAAACGTACTTCACATTTGAGAAAAACACAAAAATTAAAAATATTGCCCGAAAATACTAAATTAATTCTATTTCTGCCTTTTATAAGGGGTCATATCTTCTCTTTTCAAAAACCAGCAGTAATCACCTATCATGGCTGAATCCTATCGCCCTTTATAGCGAATTTCCATTGTCTTAATATCTTGTTCGTCACTGACAGCTCCCAAATTTTCAGGACAAAATGACAAATGTTAATGGAGGAAATGAATTTTTAATGACATTCGGACACCAAATGATTTGTTAGCATCTAAAAGTTCTTTAACTAACTGTTGGTAGTTTGCATCCATATTGTTGCCCGAAAATCCTTTAACAACACTAACAAATGAGATCCGTGCTCTGAGTTGCTAAGTTTTGAATGCCTTCCTTCAATTTGGCTTCACTTAATTTGGGAAACACTTCTTTCAAGTATTTGAATCCATCGCCATCTTTGTTCATAGCTTTCATGAAGTTTTTCATCATATTGTGAAAAGGAGGCAGGGCATTTTTTGGGTCTACAAGAGGTCTAAACTCAACAACATTTTGAGATCATGGTTGAAATTCATTTCATTTTGGCCAAATTTCTGATATATAATACTGATTCATTGCACGACTGTCTCATAAACAATGAAAGCAGCAATATTTTCCAAATCTTCCCTGAAGTCCCACTAAAAAACACCGCATATTTTCATAACCTCCTTTCATCATCACTGAAAGGGCAACTGGTATAGAGGGTTTTCCTTTATGCAATAACACTGCGTCTAAATGTTTAAATTGCATTTAGACGAACCTATTAATAAACGCCACTCAGAGGGGAATGCTCAATATCAAGTTCCTGCATATATATATATATATATATATATATATATATATATATATATATATATATATATATATATATATATATATATATATATATATATACATATAGCTGTACGTTTGTCCTCTCCAAAACTGTCAAAGTTTTCATATATCACCATGTGCTCTTGATAAGTACAAGTGACCTCTCCCTGCATTGATTTGAATTTTGAAATTAAAAATGAAAATAGCCTAGATAAATATATAGAAATACATATAATGAGAAAATAAAATGGTAATTGAACACACCAGACTTGCAAATCAATTATAAAAAGAAAATTTAGATATCATGATGAAAAAATATCACCTATTTTCTAGGCCATTCAAATAAAGCCGGAACGGTCAGCAAGTAATGAATAAAGTTAATAAGCAAAAGAAATATAAAATAAAATGGTAATTGAACACACCAGACTTGCAAATCAATTATAAAAAGAAAATTTAGATATCATGATGAAAAAATATCACCTATTTTCTAGGCCATTCAAATAAAGCCGGAACGGTCAGCAAGTAATGAATGAAGTTAATAAGCAAAAGAAATATAAGATAAATATAAAAGAAATGAAGAAATAATAAAAAGCGATGTTGGGTAATTCTGAAAGGAAATGAACAAAGCAGTAAAATATTCCTATATGAAAATTAAGAATTTACAACGTAGAAACCATAGATCCATTCTATAAGTAAATGTGATATAAAGAGAATATAAGATTATCGAGGATGGAGATTCAGAAATCTATGCACATGTTGAGAATATTAATTTAAAGATAGAAATTGAAAATAATTACTTAGTTGTGCGAGAGATCTAGGTATTGATTCAATGTTTGCTCAATATCAAAAGAAAATAAAGAAATAAAGCGGATGACAATGGATTATTACTTACCCCTTTTATTTTGAAGGGTTACTAAACAATTCACAAATTATTATGATTAATAATTAATTTCGAGTGGTTTCGACGAAGTCTTCAAAGGAAATGAATGAATTCCGGTGTTCTCTCAGTTGTCATTCTTCGATAGCCGCCGATGGTACAGGGTATTATTCACGGAATGAATGGTCATAGAATCAAAGTGACTTGCACTGTGTTAAACTTGCACCGTGTTAATCCAAAGGTTATTCAGTTAAAGTAGTAGCGCCCACTAAGCACGCTACAGCAGTTTAAAAGCTGTGTTATTGCATAATGGAAATTCATTACCCAAATTCATTACCCTCTATACCAGTTGTCCATTCAGAAAATATGTGCAGTGTTTTGAAAACTACAACAGATTCAAACGGCAAACATATGGGGACTTAAAAATTATAAGAATTTTTCTGGGACTTCAGAGAGTATTTACAAAATATTGTTGCTTTTTTATCTATTGGACAGTAGTGCAGTAAATCGACCACGATCTCAAAATATTAAGTTTAGACCTGTTATAGACTCCATGAATGTCATTCTGCTTCTTCTTCACATTAAATTTGGGCTGACAAAAAACTTTGTGAAGGCTTTGAATAAGGATGACGATAGATTCAAATACGTAAAAGAAGTCTGTCCCAAGTTAAGTGATGTCAAATTAAAGGATGATATTTTTATTTACCACAATTCAGAAAATTGCTGAACAACTTAAATTGTACAGAAAAGCTTACCAGCCAGGGACTCATCTGTTAGTGTTGTAGAAAGACTTTTGGGCAACAAAATGGATGCAAACTACCAACAGTTAGTTGAAAAACTTTTGGATGCTTACAAATCGCTTGGTGCTCGCATGTTATCAAAAATTCATTTCCTCCATTCACATTTGTTACTTCTTCCTGAAAATTTGGGAGCTGTCAGTGACGAGCAGGGTGGAAGATTCCACCTAGATATTACGACAATGGAGATTCGCTATCAAGGACCATATGATTCAGCCATGATAGGTGATTACTGCTGGTTTGGAAAAGAGAATATATGACCCCTCATAAAAGGTAAAAATAGAATTCAATTAGTTTTTTAAGTCAAAATTTTAATCTTTGTGTTTTTCTCAAATGTACAGTATGTTCAGTGGGTGTAAAAGTGTTATAAAAATTTAAATAAATTTTTTTTATGCACATTTTATCTTGTTACTTTGAAGGTGGTTTTATAAATGCAACGAGAAACATCCACAACATTTTTTTTTGTCGGCCACTGTAATTCTTCAACATATCTAAACTTCTGAATAAATTAGAATTTTTGATTTTGTGCATTAATTTGTTGGCACGGATTATTTTCTCAACCAGCAAATGTCATTTTAGGCCACAATTTTCAAAGCATACGTTGATGAATCTAGACTCAAATAAACTCTCTCAATGTATGAAAAGTTCGAAGAATTCGAAAATATGTACACAAATGCACTGAAATAACATTAACCCATCTTTTACATCATTGCGGCTGTTGCTACAATGAATATCTATAATCATAAAGCGAGACCCGAATAATGTTGTACCCGAGAACACAACTAGCACAACAAATTGCCCAGGTGGAAACAAAACCATCCATTAGGTATTTAAGTGCCATTGACGATGAAGAAATATACAATTACGGTCAACACTACAATACCAATTTAAAAGTACGATTCTCATCACGGTTCGATCGCTCGGAAAGTGGACCCGAATTAATTGCGAAATGGTGCCAAAAATAATGCGGGGAGTGCGTGCAATGAACGGTCAAACATTTGACAATCGCATTTGCCCTCTGGCCTTGCGCGTTTTTCATCTGTCTTCGGCACGGGCTATTAGTCATTCGGTGGCGATTGCGATGTTGCCGGTATACATTTCTTATTTGCCGGAAAGGAGAAATCGTAGCGATCGGACAAATACGGATTTATGAACACTTTGTAGCTATATTCTGTAAATAAAAACGTAATCAAGAGAGAGGAAGAATTATCTAATTATGGGGTTACTGAATTGAAAAAATGCTTAGCAGAAATTAAATTGGAAATTAACGTTCACTCTACATATGTTTTTCTTATGTTAGTTATAGTATTTGTATGTAAAAATAAATTTTCCTCCAACATAGTGACGTCAATTTATTTCTTGAAAAGTTGAACTCTTTACTAGAAAAAATAAATGATTACTTCAGGAAGTATAAGATAGTCTTATGTGGTGATTTCAATATATGTCTTTTAGATAGTTCTCAAGATCAAACAAACTTCATAGATATTATTCACCAAAATAACCTAGTTCAAACAATTTTCCATCTAACACGCGTAAGAATAAATCACAATCATTGATAGATAATAATAATAAATTAATAATAAAGTAATTAATACCGCCTCTCTGATCACTATGCCCAAGTTCTGAGGTTAAAATTGAAGGAAGAATCATCTAAGCTCAAACCTTCATACAAAAATTTAATTCGATACCCAAGATGACATAGTTCTTAAAAACTCTCGTCTCTCAAGGGCCGGAAGATATCTATGCCCAAAGAGATCCAAACGTTGCATATGAATTGTTTCTGGGAAAACTCAAGATCTTGGATGATCTAATTTTCAAACCAAGACTCTTAAAAAAAATGAATGGCGAAAATTGTGGTTTATGCACGACGGTGCACCTAACTTTACTTTAGCGTTTCGCAAGTTCTTACATGCACAGTATTCGAATCGTTGGATCGGAAGGGGAGCTGATGCTCTTACAAGTTGGCCAGCAGGATCTCCCGACTTGACACCGTGCGACTTCTCTCATTGGGGTGCTTTAAAATCTAGAGTTTACTCTTCTCCAATTGACACTCGAGAAGAGTTACATATGAGAATTTTAAATGCGGCCAACTCCTTCAAAAATGACCCTGAAGTAATGCCAAGGGTCCAATTTAAAATCTTAAAGAAGATTCACTCCTGTATTCAGCAAAATGGTGGAATTCTTGAACATTTACTATAGTTGAATGAAATTTTTGGTGTAAACTAATTAATCGTCATTCTGAAGTGATTTGTTTTTCTTTATTTAGTTTCCAACTGGCCAACCTGTTTTCATATTTTTAAATAGTCATTGTGATAATCATTTTTCGATTATTGTACTACTGAACATTGAATTTTCTGTTTGCTTGATCCAATTTAGCAGCCTAGAAAACATCATTTTGTCAACAAGAGGTTGTCAAGCATAATAAAATGACAATCTGCCAGACTACAGAAACAAATCCAAAGCCAACATGGTCAATATGTGATATTTTTGACTTGCTAGGTGGTTGAAGAAATGAAATCATGTAATTGAAAAACTGTTTTTTGTGATTGAACCTCTCATCGTATCAAAATTTCTCAAGAGACAAAAAGTTTGAAAAGTAATCTAGCTACTCAATGTTTAAAACAGTTTTGCTCAAACGCAGACGGTTGAAAAATTATGGTTGATTAAAGACACGTTCTAGTTTTTAGGGACACGTCAAGGTCGTTGAGTGGATCACTAAAAAACGTGAATAACGCACCCGATTACGCATAACAAATATGGTTTATATCTATCTAGTCGTTCTCGAATTATTTGAAAAATAAGAAGCAAAAATCTTTGGATTTGGCGACCTCTAGCGGCCAAACGTAGAAATTTTTCATATGGGTAAGTTAGCCTAAATCAACTTATTACGAGCTGAAGAATCTGTGGTATAACGTTGTACACGCAATTCACGGACACGGTATATGAAAGGTAAAAATAAAAAAAACACCTTCGTGAGAAAACAATTTTTTTCACTTCATGCGGATCTCTTATTTTCTTTTATTTGGCTCTTTCTAAAATAAACCTTAATTTATTTCTTTTCTCAATTGAAATATCTCAAAAGGATCAATTCTAACAGGTAATTTTCAAAATAACGGGTGATTCCATATAAATTTGGTTGTGTGTATATATAAATATATAACGAAATAAAAAAATATCTTGGTTCAAAAACAGCGAACTATCAAGTATCTGATGAAGTGGGAATGTAGTTTCGAATATTCTTATTCTTTACGATTTCAGTGTAGGTATTTCTTTTATTATTACGGAAGTTTAATTCAGTTGTTTTATTGAAAATTTATCTATGTTGTTTTTGTGATACTATGGCTGTGTTTCAACTGAAAATATACATTTCACTTTTATTCTTGTCCTTGTTCTGTTCAGATTCTTACGTTGAATTTCATTTAAATATTTCCTGATTAAGTAAGTTTTCAGTATTAATTAAACCATTATTCTCGCTCCTATTGAATATAAAAGGATGTTCAATGATTCAAGCTTTTGCGATCCATGAAGCTTGAATAACATCCAGCTTTGAGTCAAGTCATTCAAACTTTTCGAGAATTTGCAAATATTTAGTCGTTCTTAACCTTCATAAGGTCTTTAATTTTACAAACTTTGCCGTGCTTTGGGTCAGATCTGACTCAAGTAGTAAAATTATGCTGAAAAATGAACAAAAACTAACGATTAATTGTTTAACGGATATATTTGACATATATATTGATTTCTACAGAATTACTATTTATTTTTGTAAAAATTATAATTTAATATATCTAGTATATGAAAAGAATATACTGTGTTGTTAGATATTTTTATAAAAAGAGACTTAGCAGTAATTTAAAAAAATGTAAATGAAATTATATCCTATTCCACTGGGTACATAGAACAACTGTATTAGATTGTTTTTCACATACGAATTACTTACAGTCTACACAGATCAAAGGTGTTTTGTTGTCAGTTTTAGCTCATAATTGGCAGTGACTTCTTTTGGGAGCCTTCTTCTCATATGTCTACCATGTTACTAAATACCACTTAAGGCCAACGTTTTGTTTTTCTTTTGCAACTGTAACAGGAGACAGTGTATCCACGCCACCCTTACATTTGTTTTAGACTAATATTATCACAGGCTTTTTGTCTGCGCGATTACTCACTTCTGAGCTGTGAAAAAAAGCGCTGAGAAGATTCACCGACTTATTTTTTCTTGTTATGTAAGAAACAAGTGTAGTATCTTTGGTAAAAGCAAAACATGATGGATATAACGGTCTTCCTTTTGTTGTTACTATTTCTGGAGGCAATTCCGGTTTATTCTTACGTATAGTCCCTATTACAGTGATCCGTTTTTCTAATAGTTTCTGTCCAAGTTGATGTGA
Source organism: Cryptolaemus montrouzieri (assembly GCA_013387265.2). Classification (NCBI taxonomy): domain Eukaryota; kingdom Metazoa; phylum Arthropoda; class Insecta; order Coleoptera; family Coccinellidae; genus Cryptolaemus; species Cryptolaemus montrouzieri. Next base: position 48,019,261 of record JABFTP020000021.1, read on the forward strand.
TGTAAAAAAATTATCCACCTTAAGATTATGCCCTCTCAGGCCGCGGTTCAAATCAAGGACTACACGCATGGCTTGGTTTTTTCAGGTACACCTCTTATTTCTTTGCCCTTGTTGGGTTGGATAGTCGGAACGTAACTTGTGGCAGAATCACATAGAACCCAAAATTTGATGCCATATATAGCTGGTTTCGATGGCATGTACTGTCAAAATGTATATCATCCTCTGAATGTTACAAGCTGTTCATCTACTGTAACGTTTTCAGAAGGATTATAAAATTTTGGCAAAAGGTCAACCCACTGATTCCACAGATCTCGAATTGGAGTAAATTTATCCAGTGTATCCACGCCACCCTTACATTTGTTGTAGTCTAATATTATCACAGGCTTTCTGTCTGCGCGATTACTCACTTCTGAGCTGTGATGCAAAGTGCTGAGAAGATTCACCGACTTTTTGGTATGTAAGACACAAGTGTAGTATCTTTGGTAAAAGCAGAACATGATGTCCCTTTGTTGTTACTACACACACCACAAAAATTGTCGCATCACCTGGTATTCTGAATTCCACAATCGATCGAGCAGCTGGATCGCAGTTTCTTTGTCAACATATGTTTTTGGACCTTTGAGGGGGAAAAAATCTTATCTATGTAGTAACATTTGTTTCCATATGATTATTTGACTATCAGTATTCATTCAATTTCTCTTCAGTTTTCACCCTAAATTAATGCAAGTTTTCTGTGTTTCTTGTTGAATATTTGAATTTATTGTAATGGCTGCTGAACGTCCTGTACGTTATTTGAGTGATCATGAAGTGGTAAGAATTGTAACACTTCTAGAGAAAGGGCGAAACCAACGTTACGTGGCTAACTTGTTGAATGTTAACCAAAGCACTAATTCAAGAGCAATTAATCGGCACCACGAAATAGGGGAATATGAAAGAAGGGCCGGACAGGGAAGAAATCGTATAACAACACCAGTTAATGATCGTTGGCTTCGTTTAACTGCACTAAGAGTTCGGCACTGTTCGGTAAGAATGATACAAATGAACCTGCACTTTCCAGAAATGTGAATATTTCATTGCACACTGTTAGGAACAGGCTCAGAGAAGACGATATTTCAGACCAAGGTTAGCTTCTACCGGCCCGCGTCTCACCCGAGAGCATCGAGTTTCAAGACTTCAGTTTGCCAGGGAACATGCAAATTGGGGTATTCCAGAATGGTCGAATGTTCTCTTTTCCGACGAGTCCAGGTTCGGTCTAGTATCAAATGATAGACGCATGCCTGTATACAGACAAGCTGGGGGAACGGTATCAGCAATGCAACATCCGGCAAACCGAAAACTTCGGAGGGGGCTCAGTAATGGTGTAGGGAGGCATTTCTTTCCTTGGTCGAACTGAGTTAGTCCTAATGAGTATTGGAATAATGACAGCTGCCGGATACATCGCAGATATCCTTGAACCCCATATTGTACCCTTTGGCCCATTGATTGGCGAAAACTTCATTTATATGCATGATAATGCTCGGCCTCATGCAGCTAGAGTAGTTACAGAATTTCTGCAAAATGCCGAAATTGATATTTTAAGATGGCCAGCCAGAAGTCCCGACTTGAATCCCATAGAACATGTTTAGGACAACATGATGTGGCAAATTCAGCAACGTAGGATGCCTCGTAGAACACTCCAACAACTAGAAAATCTGCTTCACTGAAACTCAGTGACTCAAGAGTACATCCAAAATTTGTTTGAGGGGCTTCCGAGCCGTATACTGGCAGTAATTAGAGCCCTGGGAGGAAACACTCGATTTTGAAAATGATTAGTAACCATTCGATGCTAGTTGATTGGTCTCTTCGCGAATGTTTGAAGATGGTAGAATTTTTTAATTTTCATCAACTCGAAATTTGTTGATATTTTATATCATAAACTCGTCTCTTTTGAATGATATACACTTCTGAAAGTTACCAAGTGACTCTTGAATGACCAACCTTAAAGTTTATTTAGTATTGTCGTAAAAGTAGGGTGATGCGACAATTTTTGTGGGGAGTGTATTGCTGGAGGCAATTCCGGTTTATTCTTACGTATAGTCCTCATTACAGTGATCTGTTTTTCTAATAGTTTCTGTCCAAGTTGATGTGATGTAAAAAAATTATCCACCGTAAGATTATGCCCTCTCAGGTCGCTAGTCAAATCAAGGACTACACGCATGCCTTGGTTTTTTTTCAGGCACACCTCCTATTTCTTCGCCCGTGTAGGGTAGGATATTCCAAACGTAACTTGTGGCAGAATCACATAGAACCCAAAATTTGATGCCATATTCAGTTGGTTTCGATGTCATGTACTGTCGAAATGGACATCTCACTCTAAATGCTACAAGCTGCTCATTTACTGTAACGTTTTCAGAAGGATTATAAAATTTTGGCAAAAGGTCAACCCACTGATTCCACAGATCTCGAATTGGAGTAAATTTATCTAGCAATCGCCGTTCGGATTGAGTTTCTCTATTGTCAAACTTAATCAACCTTGACCATTTTTTGAAAGTTTTTAGTGGCATGACTGCCCCAAAACTAGATCTGTCTTTCTCACTATCCCATAAGTTTTCGGTACTTTCATTATTTGAACGAAATACACCAAATAGTAATAGTAGCCCAATGTATGCGAACAGATCAATATCGTAAATGTCATTCCGATCATCAGCGAAAACACACTCTAACCTAACCTTCCAAATTTGTATATTTCAATATGGTGTGTATGAAAGGTGGAGGGAAAAATAATTCAAAACTGGATTATCAAATTCATTATGTTTCCTCTGGAAGCTCTTCCATAAAAGTGTGTGACGGGGTTTCTGGAATATTTTATTTGTCCATTTTTTGACGTTATTTTGGCACAAGAACTAATTCACTGTTACTATCCGAGCTATCAGATGGTTCAGACTTTTCGATATAATTTTCTGTTTCAGAACAAGATTCATTACTATCCGACATTTCGTCTAATAACGCCGCTTCTATTTGATTGTCTATCATTTTTTATAAGCAAATAACGTTTTCACTACTGTAAACCAGTTTACGTGTTGTTCGATTGATGTTATAATATAACACTAAGACTGGTGTAATTTCAAATGGCAATCTACCTTTTTTATTATACATCTAGAACCGACATTTGAGCAATGCATAAAATACCCAAGTTGTTGGCACTTATCTGTCAAAACTTTTGAAAGATTTAATTATTTTTGTTATGAACGGGATTTTTGAGGAACATTTAAAAAAATTGTAGATCGTAGATCTTTTGCACTACAGACATAATTTTTGCTTGGGTGGATAGAAGAAGGATCGAGGAATTTTTAAGCAGTCTACACATGTCAAATGTTTATTGCGTTGTTTTGTATGATTTTTTCAATTTGGCCTTTTTCAAACAGCAATAACTCAATTTTTTCAAATGGCACGTGCCAATTTTTATATCGCCATCAGATGAAGCGTCAAATTTCAGATGGAATTGTATCAGCACGTACTATACCCATCTCTTATAGTTCCGAAATAATTTGGGAATATATTGAATTTTGATGATTTTGCAAGAACTAACAGAGAATGCTTTGAAATATTTGAATCAAGTAGCTGAACTGGCTACGCTCACCTGACAAGTGCCTAAAATTAATATACTTGTCACTTCGTTCATTCGAATTTCATATTTCAACAAGAATTGATGGTAATTTGAAGTGAAAATTTTTGGAAAAAACCAGATTGATAATAAAATGGCTGATTATTCAAACGAGGATATGTTCAATCTCTTTTTAATTCATGGCGAATTTCAAAAAGTGGTGGATAAAACTTGCAGGCAATTCAATAACCAATTTCCAAATTTGGCGCCTATGAGTAAATCAAAATTTCGAAGGATTAGAAGCAATTTTCTGCAATTTGGAGGAAAAAAATACATAGAAACTAGAAGAAAACCAATTCTCTAGGACGACGACAATCGAATTAATACGCTAACGTATTTTCGTGCCAATCCACATGCATCCATTAAGTCAGCATCAATGGATATTGGATTGAGTTATACTTCCATTCAAAGGATACTTAAGAAACATAACATGCACCCGTATTCTTTTATCAGACTACATAAATTGAAACCGACTGACCTACCCAAGCGGTGAAAATTTATTAATTCGGCTTCAAGAAGATGAGACAATTCTGCAAAAAATTATATGGTCTGATGAAGCCAAGTTCAATGAAAGTGGAATAACCAACAGGAGAAATCGACATTTTTGGGCCACAGAAAATCCACATTTCATTGAGGTTATTGATTTCCAAAATAAATTCAGCGTGAACGTTTTTGCAATTTTAATGAATGATTTGTTGGCTCATCACATTTATGAGGAAAACCTTAATGGACAAAGATACCTGGAAATTTTGAGAGGAACATTAGCAAATTTTTTAGATGGATTACCCCTTAACATTCTGAGGGATTGCTATTACCAAATGGATGGTGCACTAGCACATGAAACACGAGCTGTAGATCGGCAGCTAACAGAAATGTTCCAGGATAGATGGTGGGGTAATCAAGGGCCAAATTTATGGCCTCCGCGTTCTCCGGACCTGACGCCCCTTGATTTTTATTTATGGGGCAAAATCAAGATTGAAGTGTATCTTATTCCTGTAAGAAGTAAAGGAGAGTTACTAGGGCGTATTCATAATGATTTTCATAATATTGATCCTGAGAAAACTAGGAGGGAAACTCATCATGTTCGTATACAAGCTGTCAAGTGAATTGAGCAAAATGGGGCCCATATTGAACATTTATTCAGATCGTAAATTAGTTTTCTCTTATGATGTTTGCTATCATTTATTCTTATTGATGTAATTATCTTCGATGATATGTTTTCGCTTAGTTCCTACAATTTTTATTCATCAGAATTGTAGAAAATTGCCTCTAATGCTTCGAAATTTTATTTTACTCATAGACGGTAAATTTGGAAATTGGTTATTGAATGGCCTGCAATTTCCAGCCACTACTTTTTGACATACATTCTAAAATGAGTTAAAAAAAGATTAAATATATTTCCGTTGGAATAACCAGTGGTTTTATTCCAAATGTGTTGTATTCTTTGGATATTTTCAATCTGAAATAACGACAATTCTTGTTGAAATATCAAATTCGAATGAACGAAGTGACAAGTACATTAATTTAAGGCACCTGTCAGGTGAGCGTAGCCAGTTCAGCTACTTGATTCAAATATTTCAAAGCATTCTCTGTTAGTTCTTGCAAAATCATCAAAATTCAATATATTCCCAAATTATTTCGGAACTATAAGAGATGGGTATAGTACATGCTTATACAATTTCATCTGAAATTTGACGCTTCATCTGATGGCGATATAAAAATTGGCACGTGCAATTTGAAAAAAAATTGAGTTATTGCTGTTTGAAAAAGGCCAAATTTGAAAAAATCATACAAAACAACGCAATAAACATTTGACATGTGTAGACTGCTTAAAAAATTCATTGATCCTTCTTCTATCCACCCAAACAAAGATTGTGTCTGTAGTGCAAAAGATCTACGATCTACAATTTTTTTAAATGTTCCTCAAAAATCCCGTTTATAACAAAAATAATTAAATCTTTCAAAAGTTTTGACAGATAAGTGCCAACAACTTGGGTATTTTATGCATTGCTCAAATGTCGGTTCTAGATGTATAATAAAAAAGGTAGATTGCCATTTGAAATAACAAAGTGATGACCCACTTCCGGTATAACCGGAAATGATATCACTCCGAAAATATTTCACTCCAATTGGAAATCGCTAGTTATGGCCGCGTACAAAATTTCAGCTTGATATTGTAATTGGAACTCAAAAAGTTTTAACGGACGGTTCGGTTATCCTATGGATATATATATATATATATATATATATATATATATATATATATATATATATATATATATATATATATATATATATATATATATATATATATATATATATATATATATATATATATATATATATATATATATATATATCATTTTGATAAACTTATTCCAATAATAAGTAAATTGAAGCGTATGATTAAAAGTCATAGAATATCAAACTTCTGGAACGATTATTTTCTGAGAAAATTACATTTTTATCTCAAAATGGGTCAAAATTGACCAGAAGACCTTATGAAGGTTAATACAGAAATAACAAACCGTGTACGAAGTTGCGTGTACCAGCTAGTAACTTTACGGAGTTTTTCTTACAAACTATGCTATTTTTGTTAAACCTTGGAGAATATCTGATTGAAATAAAATTTGAAATTTTTTATAAAAATTATGATGTGTTACGTTAGAGGTTCTAATACAGACTATTCTATTCTATCCTATTCTTCTATGAAATGTTGGGAATTTCCCATGAAAATATCTTGTTCTCACGTTGACTCGTAATAACTTACGTCAAAAAAATCTTTACATGCTCTACTCTTTCTTATAGTTGGTTTATTTCCGGAAAATATTCTAAGCCTTTCGTGCACGCGACGTACCATTTTAATTATAATGCTATGGTGCTGTGATGGAAAAGAGTCGAATTATACAATGCATTGGAATGCAGTGCCATAACTGTTGGTCGTGTAATTGCAGACCATCGTTTCTCCATTACTGCAATTTTCCGCTTTTTTAAACGCATCTACCGCTATTTAATGACATCTTTAGACCGACTGTATATCGTGCCACCACGACCGCATGTTATTTCTCTTATGTTGTTTCTCATTGTTTCCTGTTACGTGGTGTTTTAATTATCAATTGCTCTTTTGTATGGATTTTACATGATAGAACTTGTTAATTCGCTGATTGCAATCTCAGCCGTAAAACCTGAGTGTTTAGTTACAAACTAACCGAGGCAATGTTGATATGGAATATTCATTATTTATTTCTTTAATTGACTCATTCGAGAAATATCTGTAGGAGAGATTACTTCCCCCAATTCGAGCCAACGCTGAGCTCTAGGATCCGCAAGCCATGTCAATCATCGTTAAGGCTCAATATCGATTATCAGTATTCAACCACTAGAAATGTAGAAAACAAAACTCCAATATTGCTTTTCAGCAATCCTCGAATTTCTGGCGTGTTATCTTTTGTAAGCAAAACAAATCAGTTCAATAATAGAAAATATATATAAGATAACCATTTAAGAACTGAACTGGTTTATTGTATCCCAAACTGTCAGATAGAAAGGGAGATAACATAGACGGCGGTAAAATTAGTTGTTAAAATAGGTTTTATACATTTATTCATCCCCAATTATTTGGTCTATCTTGATTGCTAGGTACTTAGTTGAAAATCATTTGAATGATATTAATTTAACAATACCTAAATTCAAATTTCCAATCCTATTCATTATTAACGAAATGAAAGTTCATAGATTTTAAGTCCTGGTTACCTGCATGGAAATAATTATTACATCATTAGATGAACAACTTCCTGAAATGATAGAAACAGGTAATTTATTCAAATATGAAACTAAACATATAATAATGATCGATATTTGTCAATTCTGGTGATAGTTTGGTGGCTTGTTCATAAAATATACCTTTTTGATTCAACAATTGCTGCATTTCAGCTTTTCTGTTCGAAAACACAATATTTTTTTCTGTAGCTATATTGTGGTACGAAGCGTTATCCATTACAACCACAGAATTGGGTCCCCTGATTTTGCTCCAGATTTGAATATTAAATTTAAATAAAAATGGATTATCCTGGCGTGATCTAATTTTCCTTTTGAGACCATCCCATAGATGTTCAATAGGATTTAGGTCTGGAGAGAAAGCTGGCCAGTCCAAAATAGCGATTCCCCCTGTTTCAAGATAATGTCCGCGAAGTTGATGGTATGCGGAGGAGCATTATCTTGCATAAAAGTGAAATTCTCACCGTGGGCACCTCGCCAGAGTCTCACTATGGGCTCCAGCACTAGGTCTACGTAATTTCTAACCGTTACACGCGCAGGAAACGAAATCAAATCTGTTTTGCATCCCAGCATAATGCCACCCCAAAACATCTTGCTGCTTGGAGTCTAGCTTGTCTTCCACGACCCATTAAAACCCGAATCTGATTGAACACCAATTCTGGTCTCATCCGAAAAAAGAACATTTCGCCAATTCTCAATATTCCAATTTTGGTGCTCGATATACCAATTAAGTCTGTTAATTTTCTTTGGTATGGTTAGCTCTGGAACTCTTAAGGGCCTTCTGCTGTATAAACCCCTTGAACGAAGCCTTTGACCTACCATTTCGACTGATACACTGATGTATCAGATGTATCCAGAAATTGCCTTTGGAGTATGGAGTGCGACGCACTAGGGTCTCTTTGCAATTTTGCACAAAAAGTGGTCTTGTTCTTCAGAAGTGATTTTCCTACGACTTCTTCTAGGCCTAATTTGCAGAGATTGTAGCTCCACGTATCGGGCGTAGGTTTTTGAAATCACTCCCCGTGATACCCCCATTGTGGCCGCTATATTCCTCTGTCACCCCTTCTTCAAAGAGAGGAATTATTCGACCCCTCTGCACATCGGATAATCCAATGTAAGGCATTTTCAATTATGATTATAGGCTTTTTTAAATTTCGAATTTAAAAATTTTAAAAAGCCTATTTCGAATTATGAAATTCACAGTTTTAAATCTCAGTGACGACTGAGTACAATATTCCTAACATGTGGTTATAATTCAACATTTCTTATCATACTATCCAGATTTTTTACAATATAAAATTCATTCTTCACAAATAGTCAAAATCCACGGTTAAAAACAATCAATAATGTGAAATACCGTCATTCCATATAAATTTGGTTGTGTGTATTTGACAATATCCTAATTTCAAAATTTTCAATCAAATTATTTGTAATTCATTGATGATTTGAATAAATGAAATTGAAGCCAAATTGCTGGGTTAGATTTCCCACACATTCTTGTGTGGGAGACCTACACAATGTGCAGATACATTGGCTGCTCATTTGTGCTTATTGTTTAATATGTCGATTCAATGTGGATCTTTTCCTAAAAAAAGTCTAGTTTCATTACATCCATATTCAAATCTGGAAATACGTGAACTATAATGAATTAACGTACTATTAGTATTCTGAATGTTATCCCGAAAATTTTTGAAAGCATTATGCTTGAAAAGTTCTCATTCTCGGTCAACAATATAATTGCTACAGAACAGCATGGCTTCATTAAGGTAAGATCGACATTGACTGATCTAGTTCCATATTGTCAGTATATTTATGACGTGATGCATGATGGCTACGAAGTTGATATCTGCTATACAGACAACGTTAAAGCTTTCGACCAAGTCAATCATGACATATTGGATTCGGTGGTTCAATCCGCAGGCTTTTTCGGTAATCTTCTCGAGTGGCTACGGAGAGACTACAGGGGTAGGACTCAAGTTGTGAAAATAAAAAACTTCAAATCGTATGTCATTGATGTAAGATCTGGGTAGCCATTTGGGTTATTATTTTCTCTGTACATAAACGATGTGTGTTCGACAATTAAATACTCGAGAGTATAGTTATTTGCCGATGATTTGAAGATATTTAAGATGATAACTAACTTTTCCGATGCCTTGAAACTTCAGCATGATTTGGATGCGACACTTAAATATTTTTCGGATCATATGCTTAATGTTAACATTGATAAATGCAGGGTTATTACGTTCCACCGAGGTAATAATCCTTTGATTTTACCATACTGGATAAATGGAAATGAAATTCAGAGAACGCATCTTGTAAAGGATCTCGGAATATACATGGATCAAAGCTTGGAGTTCTAAGACCATTACATTCATATAATCGGGAGAGCCTTAAGGGTAATAGGTTTCATTCGTAGGAACTCAGTAGATTCCTCGGATGTATTCACTATAAAAAGTTTATATTTGGCACTTTGTCGGCCGATTCTCGAATACGGTTCTGTAGTCTGGTCGGCATTTTACGAGTCAGATTCACACAATTTAGAAAAAGTTCAGAACAGATTTTTAATGTATATTTCTTTTCGGCTGTCAATTCTACGTATTAACTTTTCTGCTATTTTTATGCGTTTAAAATTGCATATCAAAACCTTATCTGAACGTCGTTTAACCGGTGACTTGATTTTTCTGTACAAGTGCTTGACGAATTTATTGGATTCTGTCGAAATAATGAGTTTAATCTGTTTCCATGTTCCAAGTAGGACTACGCGTAGTGAGCGAGTGTTTTTCGTTCCTCAATGTCGTACAAACTCTAAAACAATCTTTTTCTCGCGTCCAATGTATCTAGTTAAGATTGACTTATGTTACCAGTCAATTATTTGTATGTTAATGGGAATCTCCCGTATATTTTATAAATAAATAATTAAATAAATATGATTTATTTACGCTAATATCTTATGCTCTTCTGGCTTTAAAAATAATAAAATGTTATTTAACAAGAAGCTGATCAAAGGGTATCGACAAATTTGCTGACGAACAGTTGGTAAGAACCTAACAAAACGTTAACAATTCTTTTAGTTTTATGCAACCTGAATACTGAGTTAACATTGGTTTGGCATATTGCTAGCTAATTTATTGTTAATTTCTTGTTAAGTGTTTTATGTAATCCAAATATAAATTTAACAGTTAGTTGGCCAGTTTTCAGACATAACAATTTGTTAAGTAGTTTTATACAACCGGACCTTAAAGTCATTCCGTGTTTGTTTATATTAAGTTTTATCCTCTCCGGAAGAAACTCATTTGTTAGTCAACTCACTCAATGAAGGTAGTTCTTATCGATGAACCGTAATTTCTGAAATTATATCCTTGATTTCAATAATATTCTTTGTATTGACCGGCATCCCAGTTTCTATTTTACCTTTCACTGTCGTTGTTTTTTATAATTTGAATATTTCAAGAGCGATGCTGTAATTGAAGCTGACTTAGAAGACTCGATATTCGACAATATTAATCTCAAATACTTTCGCGAATTCACGGCAACGCTGCTGTTTCCAGTTCGTTGTCGACTCGTGGGCTAGCGGTCTCAGTGCTTTACTCAGGTTAAGTCAGTTTCAGTTTAGATTGATCCGTGTAACTCTGTGTGTTTACGCGAGAGATACGAATATTGACGCGAACGCTGGAGTATTTCAGGTATGAATCAACTAGTTTTACATATTCAAGCTGTGAATTCGATGTAGAAGTGGAACAGTGCGAACTAATATCAGTTTTAATTTTTCGGAAATTTCACCAACTTTTCTGTATTTTTTCGTCGATGAGGTTTGTTTTATTCCCATTTTTGTGTCTCAATCACAATTGCTTTTAACTCTATAGTTAACACCGAATATCTCGTCGCGTCTCGAAGATATCTTTTAGTTCCAGAAAATTTTCACTGTCCTGACGGCATTCAGAAAACCACGTCATTTCAGATATTTTCGATCGTTAAATTGAGGAAATGTCAAAGGTTAATCTGATTTTGCGAGACTCGAACTAATTTTGAAATTTTCGTAAGGTTATATTCCTCGAGGGTGTCCTCTTGTACTTTAATATGTGCAAAAAATTGAAAGTGTAAAAACATTTTTGCTTATGCAACTAACATATAAAATTCTTGTTGGAACTGCTTTTTTGTTTTTTACCTTATCGATTTCTTACACCCATCGTGCTCGATAGCTCTGAAACTACATTGTATAGAAAGGGTGTGAAGGGAAGTAAAGTAGATCTTAAACTGGTGCATATTCCAAAATTATTTTAGAATATAGAGTGTGTTCGGTTTCCGAGATTTTTATCAAATTTTTTTTAATGAAATGCCTATTTTTCGTATCATTTTCCTATTGTGTTCAACTTTTCCAATTTCTTCCTGTTTTCTACAGGATTGTCAGAAAATTTCCACCGAGACACTAAACTTTCTTAAAGAACAGAGGTTTTTTGAGAAGCAAAATCGGATTGTAGCAAAATTAAACAACATGTTCATTTTCTTCATATTACCAAAATCCAGAAACATTCAATTCATATTATTCTTCTTATTTCAAAGGGTCTATAAAAGATGATCCAAAATACATCGCTTTTATGTAAAATGCAATACCTGAGTTATTTTATTTTTTTCCCCACCGCAATTACACCTGAGATCGAATGGGATCGAAAATCCATGTGATCGTCAAAACCTGAACTTGCCTCAAAGTTTATTTTAGAAAAAGGACCCTGTTGTATATTTGTAGTAAACTATTCAATTTCTTTCATGACAGGTTTGATGTGATGCGACCAATCCTTCGTCCCTTATATCATAGGTAAGGGAATTAGAAAATCAAAAACAGATTCGGTAACAAGGTCAATTTAATCTTTGCAGCATTCGTATTATATTCTTTCTTTTGCAATCTTTGGCATCTTTGAATAATTTTAGTGAAATATCAGATCATTTAAATACAGATCTGATTAGCCCTTACCCATATTATGAGTGGAAATGGGATATTAGATTATTATAGGCAGATCTAATTGGCCCTCACCCGTATTAGGGGTGGTATTTGGATATTTGATTATTATAAACAGGCCTAATAGGCCCTCAGCCGTATTTTGAGTGGAATTTGGAATATAAGATTATTATAGACAACTTGCAATCTTTATTTCGCTCGCGTATTTTCAAACGAATTCAATAATTCGTATAGTATTAATATGTTATATAGGACTAGATGTAAGCTCGCAATAGCCGTACATACTCTTTTTGCCGAACTGAGCGTCAACCGGCCATATTATATCACTGACTTCGAAACATACTCTATTATCATATTCGCGGATTTGACAACCAGAAAATCATGTCTCTGCTCATACACCTGTATGTACCACAAACGTCACATACATGCAACCAACATTCTTCGTGGGTTTATACATGCTTTCTATATACCAATGAGACAGGTTATAATTTAGAGGCGATTATTACACACAAAGTTTCCCTTATTGAGTATCGGACATCAAACCAATATTTTGAGAGTGAAAACATTCCCCATAGTTGGGCAATATACTACTCGATTACAATGAATACTTATTACTATCTTCGTTACAGTTCAATTAAACATTCGGTGAAGTTATAAAAATGAAATAAATATAAAAAGATTATGATATTTCAAATAGATAATTGGTCCATTTATAGAAGCAAACATAAGAATCAATATTAAATGTTTCTCACATTCAAAAGTATCATTCATCAAATTATAGAACAAAAGATTTGAATTGAGATAAAATAATTTCGTAAAATTTCAAGCAGATTAATTTTCTAAGTTATATAAGTAAAGATTCAAATCAATATAAAACTTCATAACATTTAAAATTCAAATAGTTACCAAGTTATTGGAATCAATATACAATCATATATTTGCGTTTCAACAATGTTGCAAGGTAGGAAAACGAATGTTAAAATCAGTATATGAAAATAAACGTCCAAAATGAATATAAGATAAGTCCACTGCAGTTCAAATAGATCATTTCCCAAGTAAAACAAACGTTTATTTCAACTCGCACTGAATGCATTCAGAAACTACGTAGCATATATTTCAAGGAAATTCGTGAAAATTAAATAGTGAAAAGAAATATTCAGAAAGTCATCACCTGTGGGACACAACCGGAACTGTAATTCTCCTTTTCCTGTCAGGCTTCTTGGAGCTGAACTGTCTGCGTCTTCCATCTTTCTGGACTCACGTTACTTACGATTAAATAACTTCAATTTTATTTCCGATTTACGCGAATGAGTGAATTCACTGATCTTCGAAACTGAATAACTGAATACTAACCCTCTAACGTCGCGTTCGCTGCCCTATATCTGCTCTTCTTAGAAGTCCTTACCCCTGTACTCCTTTCTACCCTTGGTACTCATGTACCTGTTACATAAGGCATTTCGAAACGCGTTATTTCGTCGCTACGTTGGGAGTGCTGTCTGAGAAAATGCCAGATGGTGTCTGCAATTGTGGCTACGAAAGGGTGTTTAATAACTATCGGGAATAACGTCGAATGTTTTTTGCGCTTGATTTCTTTTGTAAATTTGGATGCATTCCTTCGATCAGTTTTAACGCATTCGGGTGATTTTAAGCTATTGCGCATAGAGTTTTTAACGAAATTCGTAGAAAAATTGTTGGGGAGCTCCATCTAATTAAAACCACATTTCATTTAGAACTCTTTCTGGAAAATCTATCCTCAAAAATCGTGAAAAGACCTGGTCATTTCAAAAAAATTTTTCACAATCTCTCCCAAACATTGAGGGACCATTTATGCTGAAAATTCTTCATTCGGTTGATCTGCGGATATTCTTGACTGTATAAATGAAATTTGTGTCTATTCGCAAATCCATTTTTATGAAAAATGCATTCGTCAGTGAGTAAGATGAATTTTAAGAAATTTTCAATTCTAAATATTATGAATATTTAAATAAAAATTTTCAATTCTAAATATTCATATTGTTGATTTTTTACGGACATTCATTTAATACAAATTTAATACAAATAATACACACTTTTGTGTAATATCCACAATGTTTATTTTTGATACACATGACCGGTTTCGACGGTTACGTCATTTTCAGGTGTCTAAAACTAACAGTTGTGAGAAATAATGTACTAACTATATCTATTTTAAATGTTGAGTATTTTCTGGCAATTGATTCTGCAACCATTCACAAAACCTTATTATTCTTTCGAAATCCTGCTATACTAATTCGTGATGAAGTTGGACGTTGTATGGATGATATTTATTCACTTTCAATGTCTTAGATATATAAGTTTTTTAATAGGTAAGTCTTCCCGTACTTTCATTTTCGCTGTTGATTCTCTTCCTTCAAGAACTTTTTTCTTCGAGCGGTTCTTTTCCTAATTAACACTCCCAGTATCCTCAAGCGTCGTTTCAAATCTTCAAAAGATTCTTCTCGACGATGTCGCCTTTGTGAAGATGTGGTCGCATACGAAAAAGAAGCCATCAAGCAATTTCCATAGCTATTAACAATTGCATGGCATGAGGAGAAAAATGAGAATTACTTGTAGCTGAGAATAAGATTTGAAATTCACAGTTGCTATTGTTACAATTATGTGAACTCTGAGTACTCATTAATCGACATACTATCATATTTTTTTACTGTATTCTTTTCACATATGGTAAACATACATTCGAAAAGTTATGGTTCCAATTGTTTTGGTAGACATTCAATCAGATTATATCAAAAAACAGAAATCTAACCAAACTTTCACAAAATCTCGAATAATTCAAAAACCATTGGGTTTAGGTATAAAAATTTCTTGGAAAACTCTTCAGAATAAGAATCCGAAGTGATGCGTAAAACAGGGCATTCCATTCAAAAAACATAACTGATATAAATGTCTGAAACGGAACACCCTGTATATTTGAAAATAATTTTGAAATATGCAATGGTTTAGGATATCTTCCCTTCACACCTTTTCCATACGATGTAAAGTTTCAGAGCTATCGAACAAACATGCTCTAAATGGTCACTCGGTATAGTCGAGAACTAGGAAAATTCGTAGTTCTTTTCCAAAGTTTACTTTGTCGGGTATATATTTTGGGGAATCTAAAATTAGTATCATCTGATATGAATATACTTCCAGAAAAACACGGTTATTCGTATGTACGTAGTCTAAGTAAATGTGTAATTCAAGATATTTCGTTGCTAATTCCACACACAGCTTACATAGGAATTGGAAATCGATTTTAATACCGAAAAAATCAACCGTCAATTTCTGGAAATAGGTAACTGTATTGTCGAGTAAACATTAGTTCGGTAATAAAAACGTGAATGGAATCTCTGCTTGCGTTGAATAATTGCTATGTTGCCAAATTGAATTCGTGGATGCAGAGCTAGATGTGTATAATGAATATTTCTTAGATCCTAACAATTTTGATGTTTTTTGTTTGGGATATACGGGGTGCATTCCATGGAGGGGGAGTTATCTGGGAGATCACGGTAATGCAAACGAAGTCGAGTAGATTGATAGTATTGATGATCTATTTATTTTATGGAATTTCATCTTCAGAGTAAAACGAAATAAGACCCTTGTCATTTTTCCAGAATTTATTCAATAATCACGACCGGTTTCGACCTTACGGTCATTTTCAAGTGAATAACAATATAACAGAGGAGTAGGTTAGATTTGCAAGTATAAGTACAAGTACAAGTACAGAGTGAAATTTATCCTAGATATTGAGTAGTGGGGATACATTGATCTCTACTTGACTGTTGAGGGTAGTAAATTGTGGGCTTTTACATAGTTTGTTAATCTCCAAACTCTAAAACAAATTAATCTCTCTCCCCTTATTACATTTATAAAGGATTTTGAGATTCTTTAATGATATCGAGTAGTTGGTTGATTTTATGTGTTCAAATATTGGCGAATTTTTATCTGAGGAAATAAGTTCCTTGAGTCTAGCTTCGAAACTCGTCCATGTTGTCCGACATAGGCTACCTGACATTAATTGCATTTGATTTGATAAATTCCTGATTACTTGAATTTATCGTTCTTTTGTTTGGCATTGAATAATTATCTACTTAAGTTGGGGCCGCTTGAGAATGAAGTGCAAGACCTGTAGTGTCATATATAAACACACTATCAGGTAAACTAGCGAAATTCTTGAATCTAAAATTTCTAGACCTCACAAATTTTCACGCACAATACACTATCTCCAATTCTGTATATCTCATACATAAAATTTCAAATCTCACAATCTCCAAAGATATTAAGTTAGTCTCTTTCGATGTCAAAAATATGTACCCGAACATTCCAAATAATGAGTGTCTTCCCCTTGTTACAGATATCTTATCCGAGTCTAACACACCGCCATATATCACTAATGAACTTAGCAATCTTCTTCAAATATGCCTATCTCAAAGTTACTTTCAATTCAATCTAAATTCTTTGAACAAAATTCAGGTCTTCCAATGGGCTCACCTCTTAGCCCCCTACTAGCTGACATTTTCATGGATAATTTAGAAAAATTCAATTTCCTGAATAAAATACATTGCCGCATAAGCTTCACTGGTGAAATAGAAAGTAATAACTCAATTAATTTCCTAGACTTAACCATCACAAATTCAAATAGTCATCTCACTTATGAAATTTACAGAAAGGAAACATTCACAAACCCATCCATCGATCGACTCGTTCTATCATTTGAGCCACAAACTAGCTGCATATAACTCCATGATTCGTAGAGCTTACTCTGTTCCCTTTTCGACAGAAAATTTCCATACTGAACTTAACATCATCAGAAAAATTGCCTCAAATAGCAATATACCACAACATTTTCTAAATACAATTATTAAACGCAAAGAACAACGTATTACCTGTCAGTTACTATATAGCATCGTAGAAACCCCGGAAAAAAGATTCACTAGTCTCAGATACACCGGCGAACTCTCTAACAAAATCAGTAACTACTGTTCCAAATTCAAAATAACTACTTTATTTTCAAGCCTATGTCGGACAAACATGGAGAAGTTTTGAGGCTAGATTCAAGGAATATATTTCCTCAGATAAAAATTTGCCAATATTGGATCATCCACGCGATATCATTAAATAGTCTTAAAATCCTTCATAAATGTAACAAGGGAGAGAGATGAATTTGTCGGAAACTTTGGAGATTAACAAATTATGTAAAAATTTTAGATTCAAGAATTTCGCTAGTTTACCTGATAGTGTGTTTATATATGACACTACAGGTCTTGCACTTCATTCTCAAGCGGCCCCAACTTAAGTAGATTATTATTCAATGCCAAACAAAAGAACGATAAATTCAAGTAATCAGGAATTTATCAAATCAAATGCAATTAATGTCAGGTAGCCTATGTCGGACAACAGGGAGAAGTTTCGAAGCTAGATTCAAGGAACTCCTCAGATAAAAATTCGACAATATTTGAACACGGGAAATCAACCAATCACTCGATATCATTAAACAATCTTAAAATCCTTTACAAATGTAATAAGGGGAGAGAGATGAATTTGTTTTCGAGTTTGGATATTAACAAACTATGTAAAAACCCACAATTTACTACCCTCATCAGTCAAGTAGAGCTTAATGTATCCCCACTACTCAATATCTAGGATAAATTTCACTCTGTACTTGTACTTACCTACTCATCTGTTATATTGCTATTTACTTGAAAATGACTGTAAGGTCCAAACCGGTCGTGATTATTTAATAAATTGTGGAAAAGTGACAAACGTGTTTTATTTCGTTTTACTTTGAAGTCTAGTAGAGTAGTCACACTATTCTATTCTCGAAGCGATTAGCGGTAATATATGCCGTTTTCTTTGCGTCGAAAGTATTATTTAAATGAAATATTGATCAAATCAATAATAATAATTACTGCTCTCGTTTGAAGCACCATACTATAAGAGCTTCATATCATTGTTTAGTATCTCAGGAAAGATAGTAGATGAATGAGCTGTTTGCGATTTTTATTTGTTCAATTTTTTACTGATACTTTCATCTACAGGCTGGATGCTGTTTGTATTATTTTAGGGCATGCATGACTATCGGTACTTATCTAGGTACTTGAACTGGAAGAAATTATTTTGAGTAGCTACTGTTAACTAACCTAGTTGCACCTTACTAAATTAAAACTTATTAACATACTATTAAACTTGACTTGTTATCAAGTCAAGCTTTGGCTTTCAGAACTCAAGTCAAGTCAAACTTTTTCTTTCACAAAAGCTTGAAAATTCAAGCTTCTTGAATCGCAAACTTTAAAGTTTAAATCAGAACACAATTGCAATAGAACATTGAACTTTTTCTTATATTCAATAAGAGCGAGAATAAGGGTTTAAATAATACTGAATATTTGATCGGGAAATATTTGAATGAGATTGAATGTAAGTATCGGAAAAGAATTCTTAAAGTTGTTCAAGGAAACACAAATACTGAACAAGAACAAGAGTAAACAACATAAATAAATTTTCTATAAAAGAACTGAAATAAACTTCTGTGAACAACAAAAAATCTTGAACCATGCATGTTTATCTCGTAATATTTTGACTCGTTCTTCATGTTCTAGGGAAATCGTCACTATCGCAGCGCAGAAATTACCGGAGCTCATTAGTAATTGGTAAACGACCTCGGAAAGGAACACCTTTCCGGTCCCTCTGATAACACCATTTCAATGGCATCTAAAGTATGCTGCGGACCTCGAGTTGGAATGAATGAAAATTATTTTTTATATCGATGAATCGAAAATCCTTTTCATGTGGCTAGACGGAATTTATTCTCGGCGCACATTCGACTTTTGTTTACGCGACGGCGTATTTTCGGAACACGAGACGTCATCGTCGTATTCCAATGGCATCTCGATGAAATGAAGTTTCGGAGATCGCTTTAATTTAATTTCATTGATGTAACCGCGTCGGTACGCCCGCGCCTTTTGACCTCGCAAAAATCGAAGTTGCCTTAGGTCATAACTTAATATAAGCAATGTGCAACTCTCACAGAATGTTGACTGTTTCGATCTCAACGTAGAAATCTTTGAAGAACCGAAAACTACTAGATATTTAGTGACATAGGAAAGACATTCGATTCTTGATGTAGAAACATATATAAAAAAGATGATAGATTCAATATTTAGGCACAAATAGGTCTGGAGAAACATTGTTCATCACTTTTCCAATATTTCCATTTATGCAATTGTTCTAACGGGTTGCCAGTTTTTGGTATCGGTTGTAAAGTAATCTTCGTATCGGTATTAGCAGTGATATTCTCACGATCTTTTTCTTCCTCGTCATTCTGGATCTTCTTACCACTTACATAATTCAGTGGACAAAACAAATTGAAATCAGCTGTTAGTGGAATGAGACAGTACCATTCATACCATTTCGTCGACGATTTCACACATTTATTGAACAATGTGAATATGTAGTTGTTCTAGATGACAACAAGAAAAAACTGGCCGACCACAACGATGTTCGTCAGTCACCAAATATTGAACTGTTCTACCCACTCGTAAAAAGTTCTGCGTTTCATTGTATAGGTGTCCCAAATTCGATGTATTTGGATGAAATCTCCTAAACTATTGAAGATAGAAAAATCCTGTTTGCACGAAGTGTTGCTACTTTTTAATTAAATGAAAGATGACCTTTACAGAATTTTCATAGCCGTCTTCGTTTCCAAGATACAGTCTGATTATCGAAATGATCCACTTTCGGAAAACCCTCGTATCTTAGTGAATCCATAACTTAGCGCAAAGGTGAAAACTGTTTCTTATAATAATAATAATAATAAACAGATAGGAATTATTATACAGTCTCCCACCTGCTGTATATGGATGATATCAAATTATATGCTTCGAACAAGCAATTGGATGATTTGCTGAAAACTGTCAGTGAGTTCTCGTCAGATGTTCATATGAAATTCGGGATTGAAAAATGTAAGACCCTGAACATTCAAAGAGGGAAAGTCATAGATGGTGAAACACAACTTCCAAACGGTGATATTATACAGTGCATGAGGGATGGCGAAACATACAAATATCTAGGATACCAACAAGCCAGATTGCTAGACCAAAAACAATCAAAGGAGAAGATTCGTTCAGAATACAGTCAGCGTCTGAAGACTGTGCTGAAATCAATGTTGAACTCGGGGAATCTAGTCAAGGTAATTAACACCTACGCCATTCCAGTGTTGCTTTACTCATTTGGAATAATAAGATGGACTAAGACAGAACTGGATGAAATTCAAAGGCAGACCCGAACGATGATAACAAAGTACAACAACCATCATCCAAAATCGTCTGTGATACGAACAACTTTGAAGCGGTAAGAAGGAGGACGCGGATTAATAGATGTTGTCAATTTACACACCGAACAGATAAGAAATCTCAGAGAATTCTTCTCAGCAAAAGCTCTCACTTCTGACCTCCATAGAATGGTATCGTTGGCTGATAAGGGATATACACCTCTAAATCTTGCTACCAGATATGACCTGCTGAATCTACCGTTCCTATCAGGTACTGAAAAACAAGAGCAATGGTCAAGAAAGGAATTGCGTGGACGACATCACCATGAGATTAATCAACCACACTTCGACAAAAAAGCCTCCACCAAATCGTTGATGAAACAGAGGGATTCCTTATGGCCATCCAAGACCAAGTGATCGCTACAAACAACTACAAAAACTCATTATGAAGGACGGAACATTACAAACAGATAGGTGCAGAAAATGCCATATAAGATCGGAGACTATACAGCATATTACGTCCGGATGCGAACAACTGGCCAATACGAACTATCTTCACAGGCATAATCAGGTGTGCAACATTATCCATCAGAAATTTGCACACAAGTACGGACTTCTGAATACCTTCCAGCCATATTACAAGTATCAACCGGCGCCCGTATAGGAAAATGACTCTATCAAATACTACGATAGGCCTATTATCACTGACAGAATGGTGACGAATAATAGGCCGGACATGGTGGTGTATGATAAGAGAGCCAAAACAGCAATGCAACAACGTGATGAATAAGTTCCAGGAGAAAAAGTCCAAATACACAGACCTTGCTATTCAGATCAAGCAGATGTGGCACCTCGAGTGAATAGATATTGTTCTTGGCATCGTATCCTCCACTGGGTTAATACCCAAAACTTTGCATGATAGCCTTAAGAAACTAGAATTGCATAAGAATACCTATATAGAAATGCAAAAAGCTGTAATTCTTAATAGATGTAGGATAGTTAGGAAATTTATGTCAAGTATATTGTAATCGAGCCTATTCCCTTTGATTGCTGAATCTGGGAAAGGTAAATCATATCCAGCTAACAGCTGAGATAGTGCATAAGTCCACGATAATAATAATAATAAACTTTATTTCCTCAAGAACGCCGAAATGACATTATTCTTGTCAGGCTTTTCATGTTGAATTCATTGGCGTGTTTGTTCTAGGGGGAACGACTTTCGAGTTATAACCCAAACTTGAATGAAATTTTGGAATGGAATATACAGGATATTCCATCATCATCGTATTCTATTCGCTGGCAGTTCTACAAATATAACACTCAATATTTTATAATACGGGAGCGTCTGAAATGGCGATTATATCGTTAAAAATTTGATTTTTCGTGAAATTTTCTGAAAGCGGTGGTGAAATATCGTTCAACATAATGAAACAATGTTCAATTACGGTCTTGTTGAAACTATGCACGCGTATAAATTCATTTTTGATATATTTGGGCATTTATGATGCTACTACATAGCTTTCATTTGATATGAATCCAATATATCACGTCGCCTTTCAAACATTCCTAGTCGAAATTCTGGGTGTGCATACTTTAATCTATGCTCAATATTTATTATTGCTTCGTTCATTGAAAAATTGCTTCTCAAGTGAATTTTGAATACCGTGAAAAACATGATATGGTTAGCTGCTTAATTGAGTGTCGCGAAAATGGAAATGCAGCAAGTCGTCTATGAATAGGTATTAAAAAAAAAGGTAGGCCACATATTTATTCACAAAGTTACGCATATTATTTCTTCATAGGTTTCCAGAAAGTAGATAACCTGCTAGCAATAATTTCTGTAGAATGAAAAACAACCTTATCAATTATGGATCAAGTACTGTGTTGTAAGGAATTTTACTTAATAATTGCGATTCGTAACGCGTTTCACTACACCGTAGCTTCTTCAGACGAATGAATATACAGAAAAATATAAATGAGAATATAACTATAAATGTTCTCGAGTAATTGAAAGCTTATTGGTTGCTTCTTCTTAAGTCGTTATTTATGACAGGTATATCCAATAAAATTAATGAATAGATTGCTCCCCGAAAAGATTCAATAGAGGTGAAGGGCTTAAATCGACTTGTTCATTGATGAGTCTACCTGAGTTTTTGTATTTATTGATTTCTAAAGTTTCCCAAAGATCTACCTTCCAATATTTATTATCTGTATGCAAAATTTCAAACTGTGGGTCGAAAGAATGATTATTTTCTAAGAGATGATTCGCGTAATTTGAATCTGATTTTTTATTTGAAAAACTGCGTTTATGTTCCTATATTCTAATATTAAAATTTCTATGTGTTCTACCATGTAGAAATTATCACAGTCATTGCAATTCAGTCTATAAACACCTGATTTATTGTTTTTACCTGGTTTGGTTTTATTATTTTTTATATATTTGCCTAAATTATTATTAGTTTGGAAAGCTATGTTGAAATTATTGCTACTTAAGAATGATTTCAGTTTCTCACTTGTAATGCCAACGTAGGTTAAGGTGTTGTCCAACACCTCCCAAATTCAGAAATTATGGATCGTTTGAAAAACCGCGATCAAAATCCTGTAACAAAACAGAACAAGAGTTGACAAAAATTAACATTTTGGCAATGATTGAGATGGAACCCAAAAACTAATCGAGGATACAGTTGGAATTCCGAAAAGCACAGCAAAAGGAATTCTACGGAAACACAAATATAAGCCCTATAACTTCAGACATAACTTGTACATAATTTGCACGCCGGAGATCCAGAGCGAAGGCTGGAATTCTGTCATTGGTGTTTAGGAAACCTCAACCAAAACAGAAATTTTCACAGTAAAATAATATGGTCTGATGAACCATGTATAAGCAGTGCTGGAGCTTTCAATAGGTTTAATAGTAGGTATTGGTCTCAGGAAAATCACCATGTCATCCAACAAAGGGATCGACAAGACAGGTTCGGTTTCAGCGTGGCTTGCTATATTTTGGGTGATAATCTAAAATATCATATTTACGAAGGCAAACTTACAGGGTAACGATATTTAACTATGATTTAGGATATCGTGCCACAAATAATGAAGGAAGTTCTGATTCCTAAACGAGAGAGCATTTATTTCCATCAAGACGGGGCACCCACCCATAACTCCCACATTGTTGCTTATCATTTAAATGAAAATTTTCCTGGCCGTTGGATTGGCACACATGGCCCAATACGTTGGCCGACTAGGTTACCAGATCTGTCCATTCTGGTTTTTTGTTTGGGTTATTTGCAAGATAGGCGTTTTAAGACCAAAGATGATACGATGGAAGACTTACCCACTGCCATAGAGAGAGAACTAAGAAATTTGCAAGCCAGGCCCGTGATAATTGTCAATGCGCTTCGGAGAATATGAAATTTGTACCAACAAAACGGTAACGCATGTCAAGCAATATTTTTAATGAAAACTTTTGTTAATTAGAATTTAACAGTTTTGAATTTTGATATTATAAATTATGACTTGAATAGGCATACCTACTTATAATAAATACTTTTAGCATATTGTTAACGATCCTTTTTTCGAAATGTTTGACAATAATAGAGAAGCTTCCATTACTTCCAGATAAATCTATGTCTCCCGTCGATTAAAGCCTTTGTGAACAAGTTGTTTCTAATTTTCATTTTTATCACTTATGTAGATTGACTTCGCCATTTTCGAAACACAAATGTATTCAGTAGGTATCTGAAAATGAGTTGGACACTTCGTTAATAATTATAATTTCCCTCTCCTGTGGAATATCGATCAAATCGATATTCCGCCTTTACAAAATAACACGAAAAATCAGATTTTTAACGATATAATCGCCTTTTGGGACGCTCTCATATTATAAAATATTGAGTGTTATTTATAATTGTAGAGCTGCAGCGAATAAAATACGATTATGGTGGAATATACAGGATGTTCCATTTAAAAAAATACAAATTTGGGTTATAACTCAAGAGTCGTTCCCCTCTAAAAAAAAAATTGTACACGCCTATGAATTGAACATGAAAAACCCTACAAGAAGCAGTTTTCACCTTTGCACTAAGTTATGGATTGACTGTACCTCGGAAACTACGACGGCTATGAAAATTCTCTAAACGATATCCTTCTTTTCATGAAAAAGTAGCAACACTCCGCGCAAAACGGATCTTTATATCTTCAATAGTTTAGGAGATTCCCTTCAAATACATCGAATTTGGGACACCCTGAACAGAGTGGATAGATTTTGACGTTGTAGTACTCCAGCTATGTGAAATATGGAGGAGGACCCCGCCTTTCCCGTGTTTTTTTTTGCGTGAGGAATTCATTTCTGCAAACAGATTCAAGCTGGTTTTCTTCGTTCTCGAGTTATTTGCAAATTTTCAAGTGTCAATATCCCGGTTGTTTTTGAAGTTATGTAAAAATGGTTTTGACATTCTACAGGTACTTTTTACGTAGAATCGAATTACGTGTGAGAATTTTTTCGGCCCACGGTTTTTGAGTTGTAAGGCAATCTTGCGTTTCTTTAAATATGAACTAAAAATCTCTTTGATTTCGTTAAATAAAGTTCTTTTTCTTTTCCAAACATATATCACATGCGCGCTCAATTTTTTTTCATCCAGAATGTGATTTGAAAAACTGAAATGCATTAATTTCATCTAGTATTTATATGTTCATTCTAGGGTTTCATCAAGTCAATCAGCTTGCGAATTGTACGAAAAGCTTCAAATTTCAAGCTTGTGAAAAATTTAAGGTTTCACTAGACTTGATTTTGCAACCCAGAAGCTTGACTTGACATAAAGCTTTTTTTTAAGCTGCGTGAAAGCTTGATACTTGTAAGATCATAAAGTTGAGTTCACTTGCTAATCGCTTGTTGCCGTACCCGTACAGGTGTAATAGAAGTAGGTAGTATTTCTAGTCGTATAGAATTTTTTAATTGGCTACGTTCGATCTGGTCAATTCGTTTCGCAGCATAAAAAGTAGATACTAAACACTCACGAAGAACGAAAGAAATCTACCAGCAGTCATATCAGAATTGTGAATAATTTCTGTATTTAACAACACTGACTTGATGAAATGATTCTTGCAGAAGTTTTTCGAATCATTCGTTAAAAACTCGATATTCCTCATGAAAATATATAGAAAACTGAAAGAAATTTATGTTAGGGTCGTCATCTACCGGCCAGGAGTGTAAGAATAATAAACTATTGATGGGTAATAAAAAACATCGAACTATCATCAATCTGATGAAGTGGGAATGTAGTTCCGCTTATTCTTATTATTTTCGACTTACGTGTCAATGTAGGTATTCCTTTTATTTTCACAGAAATTTAACTCAGTTGTTTTATAGAAAATTTATTTATGTTGTTTTTGTGATGCAATGACCGTATTTCATTTGAAAATATACATTTCATTTTCATTCCGGTTCTTGTTCTGTATTTTCTGTTTTCTTCAACAACTCCATGAATTCTTCTCTTAATTATGTTATTCACAGAAGCTTATTTTAGTTGTTTTATTGAAAATTTATCTATTTTGTTTTTGTGATACTATGGCTGCGTTTTATTCGAAAATATACATTTCGCTTTCACTTTTGTTCTCGTTGTGTATTTATGTTTCCTTCAAAAAGTTCCTGAATACTTTTCAGATTCTTACATTGAATTTCATACAAATATTTCCCGAGCAAATATTCATTATTATTTAAACTTTCATTTTCGCTCTTATTGACTATAAGAGAAAGTTCTGTTTTATTGCAATCGTGTTCTGATTCAAGCTTTTGTGGAAAAAAGCTTGACTTGAATTATGAAATCAAGAGTTTGATTTGATTTCAAGTAAAGCCGTGAATCCTCTGCTCGTTGATGCGATTTTGGGAGAAATATACTCCTGAGAAACTCACAATGAATTTCACAAAATATTTATTTGAAGAAATTTCTTGTCAGGAACCTTAGCCGATGTTCACACAATATATTCCCAAAATCTCATCCCGATCGGTCCAGTAGTTTTGAAATGCATAGGGAACATACACACAGACATTCATTTTTGAATATATATAGATTGGTTATCGCTCGCCAGCAAAATTACTTATGTAGACTCTTTATCCTTAAGTGCACTGTTTAATATTATTAGTCAACCAAAATTCACATATTCGTACTGTGATTATATACAAAAGAAAATGAAAATCGATCAAAAATTTATACGTTTTAAATAAATTCCGAATGAATTCGCGTGATTTGAATCTACCGAGAAGCATAATCGAGATATAATAGCTGAATATGATTAATTTTAATCTGATTTCACTTTTCTACTTTCAAGTTTCTCATACCAAATTATTATTCGTAGAATATATTCAGTTAATTCATGAAAATGAATACAATACTGTTTTTTCGATTCATGCTCTCAAAAGACGTTATATAATTTTGATGTCGCGAATTCGTTAATGGTAGGTTAGATTCCGCCAAGGTTGTTGACAATTACACTTATTTTAGGCATTAGTCATAACTTCTCAAGGCTGATTCAATAATTAACGATAATTGAATTCCCACAAACCCGATGAGAGATGTTCCTCAGCATAAATAAATGCAAATGCAAAAACCTGAACAATAAAAATCATGACAAACAACAATACATCAGAAAGAATCGAGTCAAGTCGACTTTTTGTAACCATTTTCGATGGTATAAAATTGATGATGCAATTCATTTACCTTTTTGTGTTTGCAAATAATTGGCTTTCATGGAATTTTCATAAAATAGTGTGAATATTTATTAGGTGTTGCTCTTTGAGCTTTTCGAAAAGTTGACCGAAAACGCTTTGATGTTTTCATGCGATCGATGATGAAATCGAATACAAATATTACCTGATCAATTTGTTGATTCCTTGGAGTCAAACGAGCTTTTAAGAAGAATTTCCTACCTATTTTAAGGAAAAAAGAGTGTGAATCCTTCTTGCATATTCACTTTCAGGGCGCGCAAGGAGAATTTAGACTTTCCTTCCGAATAGGGTAGAAATACAGGATATCCCTAAACTCTATGATAAACTTCTCTGAAGCAATTCTACGACATTAGTGAGAACAGCGCGGTTCTAATATTTTTGAATTTAGAGATATTCAGCTTCGAAAATTTGATCCTCACTGGTCTTGAAATCACAATTTTGAACATACGAGATCGATTTTGTGGTATAACAATAGATGGAATAAAATACATATCTTGCAGTACAGAAGATGATACATGTAACCATAGTAAAATGATCATCAAGAATGTCGAGTTACTTTTGATGGATGAATGTCAGAATATCTTTTTCGGTGATGATTCTTTGAAATGATTTAATTTTGAAACCTAAAATTCCTTGGACTCAAAATGTCTTTCTTCGGTAATGAGGACTATACAGGTATATAATCTATGTTAATGGTTGCTAGAGAATACCATCCAAGATTTCCGCAAAGACCTCTTCTTTTCGTACAATTTTCACTCCGGTATTTAGAAAACTCAGAGTAACAAAAACACTTAAGCCAAAACATGTACGACCTCTTCAGGTAAACATAAAAAGCGAGGAGAACATTATGAAATTTTTTGAAGCTTCGTAAATCACTTGCAAATGCCCCAAAGTGTCTTGTGGCGTGTTTTGTAAAGAGAGGCACTGCATTCTTATCATCGACCAGGTGTGTAGGGATTGAATTCAGGGATCGAGCAGCATCGACTCAAGTTTTGCCGCAAGCATGATTCATCAGAGATGGTATAAATAATTTGCATGTTGATTATTATGGGCCCTGCAGAATCCAAATGCGATTCAGTATCAACGTTTGGGGAGGCCTTTATAATAATAGCCTCTTGCCTATTCATATTTTTAAAGAAGAGCTTGAGTGGCATTATTTTTCGAAATTTTTTACTGGACACAGTGTTCAATTCAATTGATGATGATCCGCTAAATTTTCTTCAGAAGATGTATTCTGAACATGACGGAGCTGCTCCACATCAAGGAAGAATAGTTTTTGAATAGCTGAATGAATATTTCTAAAGAGTTGGATTGGTAGGGAAGATTCATTTGCTTGGCTACGACGGTCACCAGACTCGCCTAGAGATAACAGTTTCTAGTAGTGATAAGAACGGATAAACAATGCCACTGAAAGGAATAGAAAAGTCCACAAATTCGAAACATGTCAATTCAAAAATATTTTAGAGCTTTTTGATCCGAATAATTATAATTAATATGTAATTCATCAACACAGATTCGATCTTGAATCTTCAGTGATAGTCTAGTAGCTTTCATTGCGTTTTAATCGCAAAAAGCATAAATATAGATCATATATGCATATTCTTCATTAACGAAAGAATGCATTTTCAATTCAAAAATGTTTCAAAACAATAATTATTCATCGGAAAAGATATTCTGACATTTATTGAAAGTAATTCAACATTCTTGATAATCATTTTATTATGTTTACGAATATCACCTTCTGTACAAGATATGTATTTTATTTCATCTATGGCAACATCACAGAATCGCTCTGGTATGTTGAACATTGAATTCCAGATCAAATTTTTCAAACTGAATCGCTCCGAGTTCAAAAAGATTAGGACCTCTCCCACTTATTCGCCTTAGAGTTGGTATAGGAATCATCTATCAAAGTTTGTCAGAACTTGGGAGGCACATGGGTTTCAGTATTGGGTTAAATAGAATAAAACGTTGGCACGTTTACATTTTCAGGTACATTTCGTGAGAAGTACAACATATTGCAGCGTTCTTATGTAATTTTGATATCAGGACCCGTGAGGATCAAATTTTCGAAGTTGAAGCTTTCAAAAGATTCGGATCATGCTGTTCTCATTAATTTGTCTCAGGATTTCTCCAGGAACCAGTTCTCATAGTTTGTCTTATTAAGAAACTCAGGTCTTGAATTAGCCTCATACAAGAGTGCTATATTCGGTTGTACCTAGACATTATCGATTGTTTGAAGTGACCGATGATGAAAAGTTGTGGTTGATCCGAAAATGAAGAGCAGACGACACTAGATAAACAAAATCCCAAAATATTTAGAATTACAAGGAATAAAGGGTTTTTCAACTTACGTTCAACTCTCTTTTTATTAGGGACAAATCAAATAGTATGACAGTTTCGACATATAAGTAGTAAAATCTACATCGGGTAACTTGTCCAGATTTTTAAACCATAAGTTTATTTCAAATTCCAACGACTTTATAAAAAAACTCTCCTTTTTAAAAATCTGCCTAACTTCAAGCTTTTTTCTTTGATGTGAAAAACATGTACCCAAACATTCCAACAGATGAATGTTTCAGGTATTTTCACAAAAACCACATCACTCCTTTGAATATCGTGACCTACAGTCAGTCAAGTAAGAGCGTGGTCGACTTTACTGACAGGTAATGAAAGATTTCGCTCTAATTCCTTCGCGAGCCGAGAGAGGGAAGCTTTGTCCTTGATGCATTGTCAACAAAGATTCAGTTGCCGTTAATCTTTTGAAAGGGAATCACGTTAAACGCCATGAGTGCTGAGTACGCACCGCAGCAAGCTCTGTACTGAGTGGAAGACTCAATCTGGCATCTTTACATTGGATTGGCCGTCGCAGCCGCGACGTGTGGGCATATATTAAACAAAAGCTTCGTGGAAGACGGACATACACATTTTGAAGCAGTTGCCTTACGAAATTCGTTGGATCTGGAGATCGTTGCGATTAGAATACGCCGTCAAATTAGCAGAAAGCGTGCCTCGGAGATGCCAGGCAATTATTGACGCCGGTGGTGACTGTACACATTATTGACCGAACTGCATCATCGTTTGTAATTTGTACAATGTATATATAAATAAGTAGTTTCATCAAGAAAAAAAAAATTATAAATGAACTCGACCACACTCTTATTTGTTTGACTGTATTTAAAACATGTTTAGATCAAAATTATTTCCAGTTACAAAACAAATTTTTCTAACAAAAAACAGGACTTCCTGTGGGATCGCCACTCAGCCCACTATGTCAGATATTTTCATAGATAAGTTAAAAAACAAATCAATACTGAACAGCGACCAAAAAACATATGTTGTTGTACCGATACGCTAATGATATTTGGGTTGGTTTCCATGGTTCAAATAGACAATTAAATACATTTTTGAACTTCCTCAATAAAGCTGAAGATCATTGAAAATTTACCTTTGAAGTTGAAAGTAATAACTCCATAAATTTTCTGTATTTAACTATAACAAACATTAACAATATCCTAACGTATAATATCAATAGATATATCCTAATGAACTCTTTCAATCATTTAAATTATAAACTCGCCGGCTACAATTCTATGGTCTTTTACTATTCTCCGCTCAATTCAAGATCTCAAAACGGAAATAAATACCACAAAAGAATAGCCTCCAACAACAATATACTAGGCTCTTTTATAAATAAAATCATTAGACGCTAACGAAAAATCGGAAATCACAATTATTATATTGCATTTCCGAAAAAATACATGTTAGTTTAAATTATGTCGGCCCACTTTCTCATGAAATAAAACTTATGTTTCGAAATTCATTATGACCACCCCATTCTCAAGCGGTCTTAATCTTAGCAAATTACTTTTCAAAGCAAAACAAATAAACTCAATCTGGTACCTACAAAATCGAACATAACGAATACCCTTCAGTTCATGTAGGTCAAACAGGTAGAAATGTTAAATGCAGATTCAGAGAGTATATATCATCAGACAAGAAATCCCCAATATTTGAACATATTAAATCAACAAACCACCCCATAGTTTCAGACAATCGCAAAGTCCTGCAATTAAAGAAGAAGAATAAATCTATTAAAGTTTAGGAATTAATAAACTGAGGAAAATCTCATAAAATACTACTCCCAATAGCCATTCAAATCAATAACTCCCCCTTACTTAACATTTAAGGAAAAATATATCTTGTAATCATCTTCGTATCTTAGTTTGTATTCAGCACTTGCAATGACCGAAGAGTGTATTAACGAATTACCGTGAAAAACTGACAAAAGTATTATTTCTCTTTCATATTTAGTAAAATCTTTGGTAATTGTTGTAATGTATTCAATTTCGGCATTCGAATGAAAAAGAGAATAAGATATATATAGATATATCCTAATAATCCTTTTTTGTTTGCTTTGTAAAGTTACAAATGATTTTTGACGGTTTTTCTAATGGAACTCTAAATGTAATGCACCGCTCGGTATAAAATAATTTCTTTAACCCTTAAAGTTCCAACGTTTTTCTCTTTAAGTGCTAGTTTTTCGTGAAGAAATGTTTTGTACAATCTTACGAATTTTTTGAATCATGAAGGCTATTAAAGATCTATTAAAAATCGCATTTTTCTTAGAAATTTTCTTCCTCAGTACTTTTGATTACTATTTGATAAGAAAAATTGTGTTCCTAAGAAACTTCTTTGATGATTTCTGAATTATCAACAGCGTGAAAATATTTTCTTCATCTTAATTTGCTAATAGATTTTACAAGTTTTTAATGCTCGAAAAACCTTTTAATACATTTCTTTATTCGAATGAGTTATCGTTCATATTCAAAAAGCCTAATCAAAAATAAATTCTGATTTAAACTTGTGAATTAGATTATTAATGACAACCTGGTTCTGTGGCTACCGGTGTGTTGAAATTGAACCATCAATTACAGTTTTTTTGACATATTGAGGTATCAGTAATTTCCTTAAATGACTATTATGAATTTTATTGTACCATCATCTCCAACAATTGATTACTTCAATTCGTCATATCAGTAACTACAAATATTATCTTAGATAATAAGTGATACTAGTATTTGAATATGGATTAATTAGGACTCTATTTGATATGGTTAACATTATTTGCGATTCGTAATTATATAATTCAAAATTTACAAGGAGAAATATTTAGTTCGCTTGAAAATTAGTTGTTTTCAACAAAAAGCTTCCTATTCTTTATTTTGAACCTAACGTTTACCCTGACCTGATTGTAATTAAAAAAGTCAATTATTTCTGTAAGAACATAATACATGAATAATTTTAACTAATAGTGGACAAGGATACTAGCGATTCCTTCCTTACGTAAACGCTTTGGAAATAAAACAATTTTCGTCATCGCATTTTTCATTTCTGTAATAAAACAGCTGCAATTGATTTTTCTGATTGACAAATCGAACTTAATGTGCTATAATGTTAATCTCATGAATATTTGAGTCAACTTGCTCAAGATTTTGTTGAATAGAAGAAAACCGTAAAAATCAGCTCTAGGGAGTGAAGTCTCCTTCTTTCAGACGGTCAGTTATTGATACATTTTCTTTCTGGGGACATTGTCACTCCCTCACCGAGTTGACCTCGAAGCACATCCGTACCATCGTTTTCTCGAACCAAATCACAGCATTTTTGACTTTAAGTTACACGTCATTGTGTATAGAGCTAGGAACCTGAATATTCAATAATCAAGAGGGAGATAATAAACTGGCTATTACCAGTTCTATATTAGTACTCAACCTTATAGAAGATGTCTGCGCTAAAGTGACCATTAGAAGTATCTAGGGAACGTGTTCGTCGATCAATTTCAAATTTTCGCATTATAGTGAGTGAATAAGGATTTACAATTTGTAGTTGTTTCACAGCGGTACCACTTCCTTTTATATTTATTTTATTATTATATTTTATATATATATTTTTAATCAAGCATCTTTCTTTTGAGATATTCGAGATTGTAGTGTCATCTTCTTTATCCAATAAAATTAACTCAGATTGGAGAAAGATAATAACATTTTCAGTTTAAAAATAATCAAAAATGAGTTGTGAACTCAATCAATAAATTGATGTTGATGTTTTTTTGCTTCATTAGAATCGTATTTAAAATCAGTATCGGTATTAGGTTTCACTATATTAAAATAGCTTGTTTTTATTTTATTTGCGATTTTATCGAAAACCTGCAGTTTCTTCGGAAAACTGAATCATTGGGCCGTGAAATATAGATACAGGCAGAGTGGATTTGATTTCGATACCATTTTTCATGATCAGTAATGTTGTATGTGAGGTACCATGATTTTCGGCTCGGCTCGGAAATTATTAAAAAGTAGCAATGACACTAATTTTGTCTGTATAATTTTTTGTTGAATAAAATGGCAATTAAATATTCGAACTAGAGGAATGTATTCATCTTTCATCGTCAATATCAACAAAGACACTGTGACTAAAAAGTATCCGGAAATTTGAAATAAAACGCAAAAATCTTAATCTACTTCTACAATTATTGAATCTTCTTCAAAATATGCTTCATTTGAAGCGATACACATTTTCCAACGCTCCTTCTGCGAATTTTATTTAATGATGTCTATGGAATCAAATCTGGTTCCCTGGAGCAGCAACTTCACTCTGGAGAAAGAAAAACAGTCACACGGAGATGGATCAGGCGAATAAGGCGGCTGCTTGATGGTATTTATCGAGTGTTTTGTCTTAAAGTCGTTAATAACCGTGGCTCGATGCATGGTTATCGTCATGTAAAATCCACGAATTGTTTCGTCTCAAATTCGGCCGTTTACAGCGAATATTTTCACGCAAATTCCTAAAAACGGTTGGATAGAAGTCCTTATTTATCGTTTGACCTTGCGGAACGAATTCATGATGAATCACATCCCGAATATCGAATTTTGGTTCATTTTTTCCACCCATTGCGATGATTGTTGGCTCGTTGGTGTGTCGTATTCATAGACCGTCTCATCACCAGTTATGATCCGTCCCATGAACGTGGAATCAGAATTCGCAAGATCCAGCATGTCTGCAGTTATCTGCATCCGGTACTGTTTTTGAAAAAATTTTTGAGAGATGTTGAGATCATGATCTATCTCTCTAACACTGGCATGACGATTTTCGAGCTACATTTCCTTGATTTTTTGGACGTTATCGTCAGTTGAAAAGGTTGAAGATCATCCGGAACGAGGCAAATCTTCGACGGTCTACCGACCGTCTTTAAAGCCTTTATACCATTCGTACACTTGAGTTTTCGATAAAACAGAGTCTCCATAAGCCTTTTTCAGCATTCGCAACGATTCAGCTCACTGAATTTCGTTCAAAACACAAAATTTGAGACAAACTCTTTGTTTAATATTTTTTTCCATTGTAAAATTCGCAGAGTACCACTGAGGTCGACTGGTTTCAACAGCTGTCGTAAACGAACAGTTGGCAGATCGCGCTCATGTTTGACATAGTAATTAAGGACAGTCCTACCAACATACAGACAATTTCTGGATACTTTTCTGTCACAGTGTAATAAGTCGAACTTGCACACACATAACGAAAATTACCCGAATTTAGGACCAATTTGCATGAAAAATTTAGAAAATTACAATTTAATCTTGTCACTTATGAAATACAGAAAACAAACTGAGCTAAGAAGCGTTAACTCACTTAGAACGATAAACTTATGGAAACCAGACAGCGGAAAGAGGTAGAGTTTGTTTCATTACCAACGATGAGGACATTGCAGTTACCGTCTTGGGTTGTTTTTATGCCAATCCGTATGCACTTACATCAATTAATAATATTTTGGACAATAATAATCTTCACTCCTATAAATTGTTATTAAGAAGACTAATTTCTGCGAAATGTTGATAATTCACATTCGTGAAAACCCAGACTTCTTACTAAACATTATATGGACCGAACAGTCGAAATTTTTGAGGGAAGGTATTTTAAAACGGCATAACTCACATATCTGAGCCGTCGAAAATTCACATCAAACACGGGAGCGGAATTTCCAGCGTCGTTTCAGCTTAAATGTATTCCGTTTAATGTACAAAACTAATGCCAATATTTAATTTATGATGGAAATTTAAATGGTGTAAAATATTTAGAGATTTTAATTAAATTGAAGAAAATTAGAAGCCTATTCAATTATAAAGTTTTGAAGCGCCCCCTCTTAGGGGGCTGTTCGTTAAAGTCTCGAATATACGAAGATGTCACCCAAACAAAATCATTTGTCGTGTTCAATCATAAGAATATATGATAAAAATGCTTGTGCTGTAACCGTTTTCTATATTTTGTTCATTAATATTAAGAATTAGAATATTAAGAGATATTAATTCACAAACATTATTTTAGAATTATCTTCCTGTTTATATCATCCCCAACGAATTTCAATTGAATATTACCACTGATAGAGTGAAAGTCACAATTTATTAAAACTTCCAACAATATTAACAGCATTGGTTCGTCATTTTCAAGACATTCAAATTGAAACCAATTAAAACGATTCAAACATGTTCATTACTGATGTGAAAATCAGCAAAATGTAAACCATGTTTGTCAAAGATTATACGAAATTATTTCACAAAAACCAGAAGAATAATGAATATTCTAGATACATCTGAATGTTTATTTTATGTACATGAATCAAGATCAACGTGATCGCATATTCATGAAGAGATCAAGATCGAAGTGTGTTTCATTTTATTATAAACCTAGTTTTTATGGTTCCATTTTCTTATGGCCGAGTTCTTTGGTTGGTCGAATATTCCAACTGTTTCGTCACATTTATATACTGTATCTATATTTTCGAGTTAGTGCAATTTATCTGGTTTGTTTGCTCTTCTTGGATGAATAAACTGGAACGTATCAACACCAACTCGCTTGTTTATTGTTTTGGTAGAGATTTAATCTCTAATTAGGGTCGAGTAAATTTCGTTGAACTATTTTTCATGTGATTACTTGGATGTTGAGATAATTTTATCGTCAGCATCGTGGATCTTGCAGAATTAACAAGGTGATGGTCGGAGAGTTTCAAATTGGCGTTAGCGGAAGTCTTAATACCATCTTGGTGATCATATAAAGAAAACAGAAAAAGCCCCAATAAATTTTGACGTTCCACGAAATTTTATTAAAGTTTTACTTTAAAAAAATTATGAAATGAGAATGTTTTACTTGCGTATAATTCTCGGATATTCGACTGAAAAGTAAAAATTAAGTTCCAGTTGAAAAAAGTCATGAATGTACACTGTTCTTTTGCCGCTGTATTTTTTGCAAATTAACGTGTCGTAACTTGCTGATTGTAACAAGGAGTAAACCAAAAACCAAATTGTATTGGTATTTCAAGATGTATTGATTTTTCAATTTAGTCAAGTGGTTTTCGCTATCACATCTCAACAGATAAATCTACAGAGACTCACACTTACTTTTCTGTTTAAATTATACTATTACGGTAAAAAAGGATGTGACAATTTCATCAAACTCAAAGGTTCCAGGATGATTTTGGAAATGCAAATTTTTGCAGCCACTTTCTTCTTGAAGTTCCTTCCATTTTTTCTTTTTCCATAATAGATGTTACGAAAATCGATTAATTCTTACGTGAATTTAAAATACAAATAGTAAGATTCTATCATTTGGAGCCGATTAAAGATATATTTTCTTAAAATTCGTGTAAAAATTGCAGGAATTGATTTTCGCGAAAATGCATATGAGTTGATGCAAATAAAAAAAGATGTGACGATTTCATCAAACTCAAATGTTCCAGGATGATTTTGGATGCAAATTTTTTTAAGCCACTTTTTTCTTGAAGTTCCTTCCAATTTTCCTTTTTCGATAATAGATATAACGGAAATCGATTAATTCTTAAGTGAATTTAAAATAGAAATATTAAGATTCTATCGTTTGGAGCCGATTAAAGATATATTTTCTTAAAATTCGTGTAAAAATTGCAGGAATTGATTTTCGCGAAAATCATTATCCGGGAAAATGGAAGAAATATGCAAAAAATAGTTTCATCATTAGCCGACTCGCCAATGCATATTAGTTGACGCAATTAATGAGTGCAGATTCAAAGTATCCTAAAATCCAGAAAAACACAATCGTAAAAAACGAGCGAATAAATATAATACCAGCAGAAAAGAAAACATCATGCCTCCTACGATTGCCCCTTAAGTGTGAGCTCAGGAAATGTAACACGGGAACCATACTATCTTGCGTATGATTCAATAAACGAGTGAAAAAAAACCTGTGGAAAAAATTCGTTTCCCTGCCGCTATTGCACTAGCAATAGCTTGTCTGTTTATGTTGTGTTAGTGTCGTGTGTACAAAAAGAGTACCAAACATTTGTCTGCTTAGCAGCTTCATTCTCTCATTCTCATCTTGCACTCCATGATTTCCAGGACTTCTTCACGAAGACAAGGGTTTGGGACAGGAAAAATCTGTTACATTGGAAAAAGAAAACCAGCAGAAAAATATTTCATCAAACATACCTAACTCTTATATGTCTAAATCCACCTGAATCTAAGAACTTAACTAACGCTCCTCTGTTTTTCAACAGGGAACATCTCATACACCTTTCGTCAAGTAAAAAATAATCTCACATTTTTTTTCATTTCCAAGATATGAAGCCATCGGCCAATTTTCTAAATAGAGCCCAATATTTTCTATTTTCAAAGTAAAGATTTCATTTTTCTAAATTTTGCAATGCTCCATAGTGGGGTTTACTAGCAATACTTGAGATACAAAGTGTTTCATCATAGATTCAAAAATTTACAACGCATGGTCAGGTAAACTTTTTTTTTCAGAAAGAAAGGAAATCACCCTTTTCACTACTAAACATAAGAATCTTGATAAGGAACAAGAATTGAGTGATACTTTATTCGAAAGGAATTGCGATTCGACAAAAAATATTTTTTTGATTTTTATCTCCTATATTCTACAGAATGTTTGAAACAAATTGCAGTATAATTTGATACCCAGCTGCGTATAAACTTACTAAATAATTGTGTCTGTTCAGTTCAGTTAAAAAACCATTGTGTATTCAGCTGAATGTTCAACAATTTTTCAGCATGGTAAATAACCAATTCGCTGATAACTTTACGGATAGTTTCTGGGGCGATCAAATTGAGTTCGTGCCTTATTCTCGAATCGTCGAGGTGATCAATTACAGATTTTTAATTCATCATCAGAAAAATTAATTCTGAAGAGCTAAAATCTATTCTGATGATATAATTATCCATCATTGATGCGCTGAATTCCACCCTGCGATTTCGATCATCTTAATTTAGTTTATGCGTATGAACCATTTTGTGTGGGTATCATTTCGCTAAATTTAAATATTGCACCACTGGTATTTGATTCACTTCGTGGTCCGAAGCTAATTGTCTGATTAAATGAGGCATGTTCAAATTTAAGAAGAATTAAATGTAAAATGATCAGTTCATCAGGTTAAAGCCATTGTACGGTTCAAAATCAATAAAATTATATTTGCATTTTGTCGAATCGAGCATCATGTACAATAACAAATGTAAGATAAAAAATGCTCTTCTTTCTCGTCATTTTAAATAACGAAACAAGAATTTTTCTCTTGTCGGTCCAAAATAACTTTGGAATGGGGTGTCGTTCAACCTTTGTTCCCTATCAAGTATCGTATGTTAAGAATTACAGCGGATGATTTCTCTCACTTTCTTTAACAATGTTCAAGGAAACAATGCCCATTTACACCTATTTCAATTGGTCTCTTATCTTAATGAATCTTGGATCATCCAATGCCTAATCAAGTTTTCCACAATAATT
Organism: Cryptolaemus montrouzieri; assembly: GCA_013387265.2. Lineage (NCBI taxonomy): Eukaryota > Metazoa > Arthropoda > Insecta > Coleoptera > Coccinellidae > Cryptolaemus > Cryptolaemus montrouzieri. Next base: position 48,058,454 of record JABFTP020000021.1, read on the forward strand.
TTATCATAATTTCAATTAATTTTGTACAAACTTTTATACAATACATGTGGACTTCTTTCTACATGACAAAACACGTCTTAACGGTTTGAGAACCGCAGTAGAAGTCAGCAGAAAGTTTTTCTTCGAACAAAAATTGACTGGCCGAACGTTGCAAATTTCAAAATTTAATATGACAAATATTGAATTATTTTTTCTTGAATACAACACCCAGTATCTCGAAAACTATCTATCGTAGACCCTCACTTTGCATACCTTAGAAAAATAGATTCTTGCCGATGAAACTGAAAAAACTCCATACAACCTCTTTATCCAATCCAAATTACAGCAAATATTACCTTCCTTATCGTCTGAAATCTCAAGACAAGTTAATGCCGTATTGAATGTGGCCTCGAATATACGACAAAAGATGTCCCCCAATCAATATCTGCAAACAATTAACCTATCGTAAGATCACATGCATTTATGCATATTCAATAGGAATTCCCTAGATTTTTCCATGTGGGCAGTTCTGTTGGAGAATTATAGCATGATTATCTCTGATTAAAATATGCTATTCAAATTATTAACCATTAAATTCCTGTTACGTATAGCAAATGAACTCGCAAAGAATATGCATATATCTGATAAGACATGCTTTCTTAAAAGCGAAATTATTGAGGGAATACGTCATATCGCCATATGCATATATCTCGATCACATTGAACAGAATTAACTAGTCGACCTGGTTTTCGGTTAGAAACAGACCGGAGGACCGAATTAGACTGGAAATTAAAAGAGACCTTTGAACTTCAGAGTAAACATATATTACGTTGATCGAGATCAATTATTTTTAAGTCAATTAAGCAACTAAAATACATACGGGTACGACTGGTATGTTCATAAGGCTAATCTTTATCAGAAAGTCTGGAGAACTAAAAGTTCTTAGTTGGATTTCGTACTTTTGATAGTATTTGTGAATTAGTAACTGATGTTAACCTGGCTTTTACAACTAAGGAAATTACTACGTCTTCATTCGCTGACATTAGAAAGTTTTTGCAACTTTGACGATTTCGTTGATTTTACCGTTAACTTTAATTACATTTACGATAATAACGCTCACTTCAGATAGAGTTTTTGCAACCGTATAAAATAATGTAGTTATTCAACTGTCAGTTTGTCACTTGTCATTTTCATTTTACTACGACCAGATTTATTTACATTTGCGACGTTGAACGTGCTCCCGAAATTCCATCAAAATCCGAATTATTACTGGCCAGAATCATTTGTGACACATTCAACCTGGCAACGTTGCACACGTTAAATAAGAATAGTTACCAGCTCTTATTCTGCCGCAATAACGGCAAATCGTTAGCCTTATTAAGTTTATGGATATTATTTCTGAAGAGCGCATGCGCATAAAATAACGAAGTGTCTAAATAAGAGATACAAAAACTCTCTATTACAATGTTATTGTAAATACAGTACAACCTCTCTAATCCGAATCATATGGGACCATGGCTTGTTCGGATTACTGAAATATTCGGATTATCGAGGTAATTGAAATGAAATAGTAAAGAAAAGATAGGGCTGAAAAACGTGAAATATTTATTGAAATACGTGAAATATTTATTGAAATACGTGAAATACTTATTGAAAAACGTAAAATATTAATTGAAAACTCAAAATTATTGTGATTCACAGAAAAACATGAAAATATAACTGAATATTCTTAAGAAAGTGATACATTTCACAGATCATTGTTTAGGTTCTGTCTGAAACTTTTTTTTGTTTTAACGAACGAAAATGAGAATTTGCGGCTTCCTCTTTTAATTTATTCAATAATAATATCTGGTGCTGAGGGATATCATTTTCTGTGCACCATTCCGAACATTTGTTGATACACAAAAGAGCTTCTTTATGTTTCACTGAATTCATGGTGACATCGCCTTCTTCAAGTTCTTCTGTATCCTCGTCACTTTCTATGTTGTTGATTATTTCAGCTTCAGAGAGAAAATTCTCATTATTTCCTACAACCCATTCTTCAATGTCTTCAGTTGTTAATTCTTGATCAGATACATTTGTTAGCACATCTGTCATCATGCGTAGATCGCGATTTTTCTCTTCTTTCTCTAGCAAAATTTTTTTTCTCAACCGTGAAAGAGGCAACAGGTCACCTGCGTCATAATCATCACCTTTTGTGGGTCATAAATTCTTCCATGATTTCTGAATTAACTCTTAATGACCAGACCCTTTCAAGAGAAAACACCACATGCTTGAGGTCCAATTGCTTCAGTAACTGCGAAACGTTATTCTCTTCTTCTCCCACAATATTCAGTAGTACAGATTTTCGATAATGCAATTTCACATTCTGTATTACATGTTGATTCATTGGTTGTAATAATGGAGTACAATTAGGAGGTAGAAACATGACCTGAATATTTCGATCCTCACTGATTAATTCCCCTTCTATTGGATGTCCAGGAGCATTATCTAATAAGGGCAGAGCTTTTTGTGTCAATTTCAGCTCGTTCATTTTATTTTTAATATCAGGAATGAATTGTTTGTGGAACCATTCATGAAAAAGTTCTCTAGTTACCCACCCTTTTCTTTGACCTTTATAATAAACAGGCAAATTGGAGCAGTTCTTGAATGCTCGGGGTTTGTTGGCTTTTCCGATGACCAACAATTTCATTTTATGAGATACTGATGCATTAGAGCATGGCATGAATGTAATACGGTCCTTACTTATCTTCCGACCTGGAGCTGAATTTTCAGCATCATGGGCTAGTGTTTTGCTTGGAAGAATTCGCCAAAATAACCTACTTTCATCTGCGTTGTAAACTTGGTCTGGCACTACATCCATCTCCCGTATTCTTAGAAATTCATTTTTTTAAATAGTTCTACCACACTAACGCCTGAGAACAATTTCTCTCCTGTTAGGGTAAGTTGTCGAATTCCATGTCTTTTTTTGAATTTTTCCAACCATCTTTGACCTGCCTTGAAATCATCTCTACCTGTTATACTGGTGTAAAAAATATCTTGCTTTCTCACATATGAGATCACCAGATAAAGGTGTATGTCGAGATCGTTCTTGTAAGAACCAAGTGTATAGAGCATTTTCAACATTCGGTTTTTTCACTAGTTCTGAGCGTACGCCGTTTCCCAGGACAAGTATCAGAAGAAGATATAAAATTCTCAATTGATTTTCTTTTTTTCTTTATATCGCATACTGTAGATTTTCCAGTTGAGTGTATTCTGTCCAATTCAGAAACACTTTTTCCATTATGTAATTCTTTCAAAATTTCGCATTTTTGGTGCAATGTTAACGTTTTATGTCGACGTGACATATGATAAGTACGGATATCAGGCGCCGAATGTGAGAAGAGAAACTAATCTGCACAATTGAAGCGAATAGTCAGACAAGATATTAGTGGATGAACCTTATCTGAGGTTTAGATGCACCAGTGTGGGTTTGCCAGTGGGCATTCTTTCCCCTATTTTGTACATTCTTATCATCGTTCAGAAAAAGTTCTGCGAAATTCGAACATCCTGTTACAATACGCTGATAACATTTGTCTTTACGCTACCATAAAAAATATGATGGACAGTCAGAGTAATATAGAGGAAGCATTCGATCTTTGTTCCTCTGATCATGGTCACTCTTTCTCCTTCTACAACAATTTTTACACTAAAGGAATTAGTTTTTCTCTGAAGTCAGATTCGGCAACTTCAATTTTTCTCATAACTCTTCTGTTGAGTTTTTGGGTTCCAATTATCATGGAAACAGCAAATTATTGACACTAGGAAATAACTGAAAAAAAGATTAAAGATTTCAAGATATATTTTCCATATTAATTGGGGTGGAAACCAAAATATTTTTTTACAATTTTTTTGGTTTTGTAAGGCCTGTATTGGACTATGGTGGCTTCTATTACAGTAACTCTTCTAACAGTATATTAGTGTCTAGACTTTTTGCAGAGGAAAGCCATAAGAACCTGTATGGAATATCCTAACACACAATCACTTCGTAGAGCTTTTGGTCGGAAACTAAAAACACTAAAAACGAATATTAGTATCCAGTTTTATAATGGATGACATTCCTAGATTATTTTTAGCTACATCAACGCATAAATTTAGGATTGTAAGGAGAGATCCGGTTTTAATTACTTATTATTCTTCATTATAACCTCATAGGGATGAACTTTTTATCGATAACAGTCTCAATATGTTTTCTTCACAATATCAAAGTTCTCAAACTTCTTATAGCGTCTCTATCCCTATTTATGATCATTTAAGTTCCCGAGATGACGTTCAGAGACTCATTGATGGTAAATACAAAAATAATTATGAGAATTTCTATGATTCCTCCGAAACATTGGAACATCCCCTGTAGGGATTGCAATTTATGATCATCTCATGAATACTTGCCAACAGCAAACTTTATATGAAAATTATTCAATTTTTTTGGGGAATTAGCAGTAGCTTTGGATTACATACTGCAACACCATATCTACATAATTTCTATTAAGATTCTCATACTGTCAGATAGTCAGAGCGTGCTACAATCTATGAGGAGATTGAAGTTGATTTCTCCCTTTACTACAATTCACAAAAAAATAATATTGTGTCTTCATGACTCGAAGGCTTTGAATGCAGATGTATGTTTCATTTGGGTGAAGGCTCACGTGGGGATCCCTTCCAATGAAAAAGTTGATGGGGCTGCAAAAAGGGCATCCGTAGAATAAGGGGAAATCCCTGAATGTGTTCTCTCTGATATTTATCCGGTCTTTATAACTTTATAACAGAAGTGATCTTCCTTCGATTTCTTCTAGACCTATTTTGCAGAGATTGTAGCTCCACGTATCGGGCGTAGGTTTTCGAATTCCCCTGTGACCCCCATATCCCACTGTGTCACCCCTTCTTCAACGAGAGCAATTATTTGATCCCTCTGTACATTGGACAATCCAACATAAGGCATTTTCAATTATAATTATAGGCTTTTTTAAATTCAGTTCCAAATCTCAGTGACGACTGAGTACAATATCCCGAACATATGGTGATAATTCAACATTTCTTATCATACTATCCAGTTTTTATACAAAAAAAACTTCATTCTTTACAAGTAGTCAAAGATCCATGGTTAAAAATAATCAATATGTGTAATTTCTGGCTCGAATGAGTAAATTCAAGATTTATCAGCACTGACTATGTTGTAAACGCTTTCAGACTTTCCAAAGTTGAAATGATCCAGAGTTTTTGACACAGATTTGCCCTTTTAACTTTCTGTTCTTTCATACAAAATCTTTTGTATTAAGGTCTTTGACCACATTTTCTTGAGCGATCTCTCTTTTTGGTGTATCTGCTCTTGGATCGTCGCTAAGCTTAAATCTTTTGCATATAAATTACAACAGGAAACTATTGTTTGGTGTGCTGCCTGCATGCCGAGACATTCTCATTGAAATAATTGTCTTCGAGAATTGAGAATTATTATGCTGTTTAATTCCATTTGTCAAACTAACAGTTTGTTATAGCAAAAACACGAATAGCACTGAAATTTTGGATTTATATTAACAAATCAAAGAGGTTCATTTTAGTACTGACCGTTGATTAATGGTATCCTCTATGTCCCAGCAAGCAAAACATAAAAGACATTAATCCTATTAGAAGTATCAATGTCAAAAAATCAATCCTTAATTGAGAAATAAAATTTGAGAAAAAGATTACGACTAAATTTATGAAAATTGAGGAATTAGAGTGTCATCATTAAGTACCTGCATTTCAAGACTTAAAACGTTAGTATATTTACTTAAAGATCATTCTTTTCTTTTCGTATGCGAGCCTGTGAATCTGAATTGCAAACTTCAAAATAAATCAAATTGTGCATTGTTGATGAAACGGATTGGCAAGGCCGTTTTCTGTGCTCGACCCCGAAATCATTGATGCAGTTCATTACGCGATTTTATTAAATCATCGAATTGGCCTGAAACGAATATCTCAGTCAATGAATGTTTCATATGCACGCGACAAATGAGTAAAAATGTTTTATCAATCAATGAAAAATTAAGTTTAATTTATTATATTTAATACTGTTCGAATTTGAATTGAGGCTTCAAAGAATAATGTTCACTAAATATTCGAGACAATCTAGCTAAAGACATTATTCTAAAATCCTAAGGCTATCAATCTACGGTGTAATATTACTGACTTTATTGTTTGTGCGGAATAATAAAGAACCGGCATTAACTTGCCGAAACTTTTTCTTCATTTATCTTAATTCAACCAGGCCACGTTTTACAGTTAGGTAGTCGTTATCAATGCGGTGAATTTAAGTCACAAACGAATTTTTTCGTTACAACGCCATTCGTCATGCTTAATTTTGATGGGAACTGATTCTAGATCAGTTTCGAACTGAGCTTTAACGGTTTGTATTTTAAATCATCCTTTTTTTGTTGAGTTGAATACAATTCTGTTTAGTTTATTGTCATCGAATAATAGTTCGGCATATGTTCTTTGAGTTTAAATAAAAGAGTGGACTGGATACATTTAATCGTTCTAGTACGTTACTTTAGTGGAATAGGGTAGAAAATGACTCCTCTATAAGCGATCTACTTTTGGAGTAAGAAAAAAATTAATGTGTTGTTCAGAAACACTGCATGAATTCAGCCGTTACTATTTGGTAGTTTTCATGTCGCTTGCGGCTACATCTGGTGACTGAAATGGATGGTGAAGCAGTTCAAACCGTGAATTTTCGCCATGGCTTTCACTGAATACTTGTTTCTGGCGTATAATGGCCTATCCAAGTTTTCAAGTTTCACAGTTATTAATCGGCGCTTAAAATCTGATTTATTGCGCCTAATCTGCGCCAACAAAAGAGCGTTTGATGTGTTCATTGAAACACGTTTTTAGTCTTTCGTGAGCAAACGCGGCCACCAACGCGCGGACAGATATCTCGTGTTCATGTGACAAACACGTTCTCTTGACATGTTCATAACCTGTGCTTTCTTTCTCACTTTAATTCGGTGGTCTTCTAGCACCATTTTATTTGCCTTTCATTAGCGAAAAACTAATATCCCGATATCCTAAATTGTTACGTAATGGGTATAATCCTGATGCACCTTCAGGAAAATTTTCTTTTTGTTTTCCTGAAAGGAGGCAATCTCACAAGGCTATATTCCAAGGAGAATTGATCTATAAACTACAACCTTGTCAACCTTGCAATTTAACATCTTCTTCAAAGGCATTTGTTAATCTTTCATTTTCAAAAACCCGTTTTTATGTTTTCATTTTTCTTCATTTCCCACAACCTTAAGAATCTTACAATTCAACAATTTCTCTCAAGAGGTTTTGTTTTCATTTACTTTTCGTTCGTAATAAATTGAAAATTATGTTATTGAAAACGTGAAATTGCAAGGTACTGGTTAATCGTTTTCATTCCAACAGCGTGGCGGTACAGATTGAAATTCAAAGGATGTTGTTTTCTATGAGATCATACTCTGTTGCACCCACCAATTCATCGTGTAAACACGTACAACGTCCATTATCGCACATAACGGTGATGTTTTATTTTTATTAGTAGCAGGGTGCGTCTTCTTTATATGTTCCGAGTGAATCTTAAAATAGGCGATCGTAAATACATCCGTGAAGTAGATATAGAAGGAATAGAATTCCGAAGATTTACTAGTTGTTGTTTTACAGTTCTCACAGTTTGTTTCGTCGAATGATGATGGAACGAAGGTCGTTATTACAATCAAATGGAAAAAATTCTTTATGAAATAGAAACCTCGTAAACTGATTTGAAATTAGTTCTTCTTTCATTTCCATTTTCCAACTAGTTGGAGTTGGTTCATAAAGTTTTCAGTAGTGGCGTCCTTCAACAAATTCGTAGAATTGGATTACAGTGGGGAATTTGAAGCCTTCGACGTTTAATAATAAATAATAGTTTTGACCGCAGCTCCAAAAACCCATATTTTAATTCCCATCGAGCGTTTCGTATAGTGCTAATAATTGGTGTTTATTAAGGTTGAAGTAGATACACGAAGATTTCATGAATCCCGCATTTAGCGATGATTTCGAATCAAACATTAGACAAATTTTTCAATATCCTAAAAATGAGTATAATTGGATATATAACCAACACATTTCAATACAAAATAAGCACTTGAATTTGAATATTAGAGTGAGTAAAATATAAGCGGCAATATTCTTGGAACGTATCAGATCTAAAAGTTTTTATATTTTCATTTATATATTCTACACCTAGTTTGCTGAATCTATTAACATTATCTGAAGCTCATATATACGATAGTAACAATAACCAATCTCTATGATAGATATTCCAGCAACTTCCTTTGTACCATTTCGACAATAGAATGAGAATTTATGTACAATAATCTCTCTATAATATTCAAAGATCTTGAGTTTTCTATCATAAATTTGACACTCGTAAATCTATTACAGCTTAAAATGACTTTCATTGCCTTATTCTGAAGTTTTTGAGTATATCAGTTTCATTTTTATTCAAATAAAATAAGATAGTGGGACAGTATTCAAAGTTGGCTGCTATTATGGATTTATATACCAATCCCTTGAATGACCTTGTCAGTGACATTGAAATCCTTCTGAAGTATTCTATCTTTTTATTAATTTCTTCTTCTGAAAGATAATATGGTATCAATTATAACAACAAATTCAATAGTTCCTCACTACACTTTCTTATTTACATTGATGAGCAAACTATTTATAATAATATAATATAAAATAGTTTGCTCATATATATATATATATATATATATATATATATATATATATATATATATATATATATATATATATATATATATATATATAGGAAGTAATTTCATTAATGTATAAAGAATAACAACGGTCCTAGGATTGTACCTTGTGGAACGCCGATATCAGTTCCCTTCTGTGCAGAAGTTTGTAAGCCAATTATCGTCGCCCGCTATTTATCCATCTAGTAGATGTTTCAAAGCACCTTTAACAATTCTTATATTCTTCAATTTAAGGTTTTTTTTGAACTGGCATCAAAAAATCTCGTTTTAAGTCTAAAACAACGACTGCAATAATATAATCTTCATATATCAATTTCTCCCATTTTGAAAAGGCAAGTTAAATTGTTGTTTCATGTATGCTTCATTCTAAAACTCGATTGATTATCGACAAGTATGAAATTTTTTCCTATATATTCTGAAAATTGTATTTCAACATACATTTTCATAGTTTTTCTTTTCCATCAGTGGTAACATATTCATGGGTCTGAATCCTTCAACTTTTGTCTTGAATGGATGATCACTCCCAAGTCACTTATCGATCGCCCTTTTGTAACGACGCTGATCACCCTAATTGCTATTGCTATATCATAACATGCATTTTGTTGTTTAAGAAACATTTCTCTTTCCCTGTAACTTTCCTTAATTCAAATACTTCCGCTTAGATCTATCTTTCATCACCGTAGTTTATTAACATTAGCTAGTTTGTGAAGAGAATCTTGATGATGTGGTAGTCTGTCATACTTAGTGTTTGACAGATTCTGATCTGGATCGATCAATTGTTGTTTTCGCTGGTTCGGTAATTCTAGCCGTTACACTTGCAGGAAACTAAATCAAATCTATTTTGCCTCCCAGCATAATGCCACCCCAAAACATCACACTGCCCCCTTGGTATTTCGGAATTTCTCTTGCCGCTCGGAGTCTATCTTGTCTTCTACGATCCCTTAAAACCCGAATCCAGGGGTCGTCCGATCGAACACCAGTTCTGGTCTCATCCGGAAAAAGAACATTTCGCCAATTCTCAATATTCCAATTTTGGTGCTCGATACACCAATTAAGTCTGTTAATTTTTTGTTGTCTGGTTACATCTGGAACTCTTAAGGGCCTTCTTCTGTATTAACACCTTGAATGAAGTCTTTAACGTATCGTTTCCACTGATACACAGATGCCTGTTGCTTCCAGAAATTGCCTTTGAAGAATGGGGTGCGACGCACTTGGGTCTCTTCTTGCAATTTGGCACAAGAAGCGGTCTTGTTCTTCAGAAGTGATCTTCCTACGACTTCTTCTAGGCCTATTTTGCAGAGATTGTAGCTCCACGTATCGGGCGTAGGTTTTTGGAATCACCCCCTGTGATTACCCTATTGTGGCCGCTATATTCCTTCCAACGTAAGGCATTTTCAATTATGGTAGGCTTTTTGAAATTTTGAAATTCACATTGTCAAATCTCAGTGACGACTGAGTACAATATCCGGAACATGTGGTGATAATTCAACATCTCTTATCATACATACCATCCAGTTTTTTTACAACGAAAAACTTCATTCTTCACAAGTAGTCAAAGATCCATGTTTAAAAACAATCAATAATGTGAAATACCGAGTGATTCCATATAAATTTGGTTGTGTGTATACCAGCTCCATACAGTGAAACATTGTTGTTTAGCACATCCAATGCATCTTTTTCCACTTGTCTACGTTGAATTCTGCCATCTTTTGTTGTACGAGCAGCTTCTTCGTTCGCTCAGGTTATTCTCAGTTCATCAGTTAGGCACGCCCACTAGTGAGCACTTGGGTCTGTACATATGCCCATTTCACCCAAAAAGGACACCTGAGCAAAACAACCTTCATTGAAATTGCATGCTGCTACATTTGCTGCAATTTCAACAACGATTGCAGCACCGCTCACTGATTTTGGACAGATTTTGCAAATAAGTTGATTAAGACTCATTGTTATTTTGCGTGAAACCTCTGCAAAAGTCGGTCTTTGCTGGAATCTTCATAGATTGGCTTTATGGTTGTGGTAACATCTGCAGGAAATAGAAAACAAATGAAATTGTAGCTGCTTTCTACTAGTGGTATCGAGCGGTTACTGGGCTGGTATAAAAATCTGGTATAACGGCCGGTCGTTTAATACGCTGTTTACGTTAGTTTTACTCGGATTGAATTAAAATTTTCACACAATACTCTCGACATATTGTGCATTCAAAGAAAAAATGTTAAAGGATAAGAGTTCCCTCACTTATTCCTGTATCTGAATCTTGTCCATATATTCTAAAAGATGTGACCATATTTGATCCATTGTCCGTAATAGTCTTTATTATTTTTGACAGTTTCAAATCAAATTCAGAATGAATCTCTGCAATCAGCTCAGCTACTTTATCATTACATTACATAACAATACATTGGTGGGGGTCGTTTGGCTTTGCAAGCCTTTCCGAACTGCGACCAAGTTGGTCTTTTGTTCGTAACCCTTCTTATTCATTTCCCTATAGGTCTAAATCCCTTACAAAATTAAGAATCTCCCTGGGAGCTTTGGCTTTTACTTCGTCGGCTCTAGCTTGTCGCTACCGAAGTGTATATGTCTTTGACGGACAATTGCGATGCAACTGCAAATAATATGTTCGGCAGTTCCATCGCCCTCTTTACACATTCTGCATGTTGCCGTTTTCGATTTGCCCATTTTACTGAGATGGTACTCAGTGGGCAGCGTCCAGTAAGGAGGCCTCAGCTCGTCCCTAGAGATATCGAGAAGCTGTCTTCTTTAGCTAATAGTCAATGAACTTTTTCGCTTGCCTTTGGTCTGGAGTTTTCCTCCAGTATTCTTTCTTGCTAGATTCTTTCCATCGTTACAGTTCCTGTCGTATGTGCGGCTTACTTAGACCGTAGAACGGTTCAGGTCCGATGGGTGGGATTCCATCAGCTGATCTGGCCAGTTCGTCAGCGGTTCATTTCCTTGTATGCCTTCGTGGCCAGGCACCCACCACAGAAAAAGTTTGTTCCCCTCAGCAAGTTGCTTCAAGGATTGACGACCTTCCCAGACAGATATGATCCGATAACTGTAAGAGTTTTGAGCTTTAATCATTGTCTGACTGTCCGTTGAAATGTAAATCTTTGAACCTTTGAGTTTCCTTCGTAATCCCTTCTGGCAGCAAAGGTTTACAGTAAGTGTTTCTGCTTGCATGATTGTGGGAGTAGAGCCCAGAGGCACTGATGACGAGTACTTGGGTCCATATATGCCTGCTCCTGTTCCATCAATCGTTTTTGATCCGTCCGTATACCAAATGGAGGATTTTTGGTCTAATTGATTTATTTTTCCCTTTACGATAGTGCGGTCTTCTATGGCCACTTCGAAGGGTGTGTGAAAATCAAACTTGAGCGGCATTATATCTGATGGTTGTGATAAGATTTCGGGCGCTATGTAATCCAAAATCCCCAGGTGCCCCTTCAGATCACCAGGTAATAATTTTATTGTGTTTCGGAGCCGTAATGCCGCCATCAACGCCTCCTTTTTCAATTTTATATGAAGAGGAGGGGGATTTAGGATTACCTCCAGGACAGTAGTCGGGGTGCTTCTCATAGCACCTGTTATGCCCACGTACGCTAGCCGCTGCAGTTTTTGTAGCTTGTTTTGCGTAGTTATTTCTGATGTTTTCGTCCACCATACGAACGATGCATATGTGACAATGGGTAGGTTAGGTTACGTTAGATTTTTAGTTGTAGCTACATCGTGCCCATAGGCACGATGTAGCATTGGAAAGAGTTTTGTCAATGTGTAGAATCCAGTTGAGTCTTTGATCTAGGGTTAACCCTAGATACTATTCCGAAAATTTCAGAGTATGTCTATTCCGAAAGGGGCATTAAGTTTTACTTTCTACGTCTTGTGAATGGAATTAAAATGGTTTTGTCTGGATGGATGATGCTGAGCCCCTACTTTGTCATATCTATGTGTTCCCTAAATCTTCTGCAAGCCAAAGTTACATTTTTCTGATTAAATTTATCACATTCAATCCAATGAGCAGTTACGCCCAGATAGCTTCTCTTAGATGATCACCATATATCAGCTGTGGTGCATATAAAATCGACCTTTCTCAGTTGTTCTTTGGTATTTTTTATATATTCTGTATATTGTTCTGCAATTTTTTTATTATATGTTTGCCTGCACATCATTTTCGGTGGAACACTTGATTGCTGTGCACCTTCAATTGGAGCCTTAAAGGATTCATCTTCTACAATTGATATAGGTGATATGGTATTCACCAGTCACTTGTCGAAATTAACTGACTTTGGAAAGATGGCTGGAAGAGTGGATTTTTTCAATATTTTAGATGAACTGCATTCCACACCAGCATCATCAACATCTTTTCTCTTCCTGTTTTGTTGAATTTTGAGTTTATCATACTCTGCTAATATATCAGCATGTCCTTTTCTCTGCAAAAGTATAATTAATAGTTTAACGCATAGAATATCTGCCATTATATTATTTCATATTGAGTAAAATCCTATTTATTAGCTAATCAGTTTTGAAATCGAAGTTATTTGTTTAAAAAATAAAATACATTTGAAATTTTTAGTTTTACTTACTTTTAAATGGTTCAAAGAGTTGTATGTAGAATTCAAACTTCCTTTTAGTGTTTTCGAACTTTTTTTGCAAGTTCCGGATATATTTACGTCACTTCCAGGATCATTTGTAATGTCTTTGAAGAAGTGTTTCAATATGAATGGAATGTTCTTGTCCCTTAAAAAATAAGGAGGTTTTATATCACTTACTTATGTACTATACCTACAATAAACATATAAAAATGAATCCTTTGGACACGTAAACGATTGGCATAGACAGACAGAGGCCACATTAATTTTTTTTACGACAGTACAACGCCTGTCGTAAGAAGCTAGTGTGAAAATCCATGAATTAATCAATAACATCGAATTGGCACGAATAATGCGATATTGTGATCAACTAACGTTGGTCGATATCGGTTAAATTTTATTATAGGTTAGGCTAGTAACATTAACAATAACTAGGTACTTAACTACTTGATGCTTAGTTGAAAATTATTTATAAAAGTATTGTATTACTTACATTTTATTTATTTATATCCGGCAAGCGAAGAAATCTGAGCAAAATCACAAGAAAACTAATAATCAACACACGAACACGCCTCTGACCTCAAGAGCTACAGTTTATAGTGGACTCCGAACCACCCATCTAGATCGTGCAATGATAACTACCACCACTTGGATTACGAGTTATTATGGCTTTCGATGGCATAGGGATTTAGCCAACTCAATGTATGTCTTTGTCAAATTCACTTTTTTGTTCAAGGACAATATCCATGACTTGAACCCGGATTCGAACCAGGCACCTCGGCTAAGCATATTCCTACATACTTACTCACTAACCAGCTACCGAGGCGATTGACTTCAAGTTTCTTTAACTTTGGTTTGACAGTTGACTGACGCGCAATGTTTTTTTTTCTGGCTCGCACGGCCGCAATGTTGGCATTATTGTTCTAGTTGATAATGACAACACTACGATTACAATCAGTGCGTTCATAAATAAGGTAATCTTGGATTCAATAATGAAAAATAGGAAAAATGAATTAAAAATGTAACAAAACTATTTTGTATTTTATATATAATAAATATTTATATAAAGTATTTCAAATGAAATACAAAAAAACATTTAGAAAAAAGTATTTCAAATATGAAATTAAAATTTTGTATTTGCATTTCAAATATACAGGGTGCTTCAACGAAAACTAAACAGAGGCTATATCTACCAAGATATTCATTTCTGATCAAAACGCAAAAACAGGTCAATTTTTGTTTCGAGGGGGACATCTTTTGGGGTACAAAACTTGCCTGAAATATCAGCCCCCTAAGCGGGGGTTGCAATCCTTGAACATTTTGAATAGGGAAGATGGGTCGAGTGATGACTCGAAAGAAAGGTGGTATCTTTGTCTACATCGCCTTGAACGAATTTCCATTTTTAATTGAAAACTGTGAACGATACAGGGTGAGCAACTGAAAGATAGGAAAGACTATTTCTCTGCGACTATTCAATTTTCAGTGAGGTAAAATGGAACAGATCCATGCTGATCAATGGCAGTTATCATCAAGTACCATCCTCATCTCGAATTTCAACCCCTGGAGCAGGGGTGACAACCCTTGAAAATTTGGTAGAGGGTAGATGGGTCGAGTGATAACTCGAAAGAAAGGTATTATTTTTGTCTGCGTTCCAGTAAAAGAATTTTCATTTTTGATGAAAACTGTAGAAGATACAGAGTGAGCCACTGAAAAATAGAGAAGACCATCGCCCCAAGACTATTGGAGTATTAGTGCGAAAAACTGGAATAGATTCTTCTAGATCAAAGATGACAGCCTTTGATCAGCATGAACATGTTCCATTTTTTGCACTAATACTGAAACTTGAATAGTCTCAAGGAAATAGTCTTCCCTATCTTTCAGTTGCTTACGCTGTATCTTTTACAGTTTTCAATTAAAAATGGAAATTCAATCAAGGCGATGTAGACAAAGATACGACCTTTCTTTTGAGTCATCACTCGACCCATCTTCCCTATTCAACATGTTCAAGGATTGCAACCCCCGCTTAAGGGGTTGATATTTCAGGCAAGTTTTGTACCCCAAAAGATGTCCCCCTTGAAACAAAAATTGACCTGTTTTTGCGTTTTGATCAGAAATGAATATCTTGGTAGATATAGCCTCTGTTCAGTTTTCGTCGAAGCACCCTGTATGTATTTCGAATAATTGATATCTCTACCCCTTTCACCTTGATATATCAGAATGTGAAAACTCCAGTTTGATCCAGTTCGTTCAGCTGATTGTGCTGAGTTCACTTAAAAATAATACTCTGTATAGTATTATGGTATAGTATCTATAATTACATTTCAAACAATTCATCAAAGTAGGTATTCTACCGAAGTCGCCATATGTTCACAAACTACAAATGAACAGTTAAATAGCGGAGGCTCGCACAGTTAATCTGAATGTTTTTCTTGCTCTGTGAGCTGTAAAGTTGAACTTATATTGAAGCTTCGGGGAAATTCTGCATTATCGCGAATTGAATCAACATTTTCAGCAGCTATAATATATAATAATGTTATTTAATCTAACACAAACAATTTAAATAACTTGAGGACAAAAATTTTGATCTAAACGAGTATTTCCGAGAAGCTCCATATAACATTAGGGTTGAACATGAATTTGGTCCCAGATTTTCATTAATTTTTTCACAAACTGAGATGAGCTCAAAGGAAAATAAAATCAAAAAAGTTAGCTCAAATTAAGACCTATCAACTCAAGAAAGATACTCCTGAAATTTAATGTGAAGTAATGCATTTCTTGTTGAAATATTTGTGTTTAATTGAATCAGAAACTTCTGATAATCCTCAACATGCAGGGTTACTCTATGTGACCCTGAAGTTGGAAACAAGTTGATGTTTGAAGGACTCATTTATTTGTTTACTGATATTATTGGCTACTAATTTCGTTATTATTTTAACAATTTTGGATTATAGATAAGTATTGGCTCTTATGTGTGCTACATATAGACTGCAAAACCCCATTTTGGGTACCTACTTTTACGTATCGCGTTTCTCTCTACTGAAATTCAATGGCAACTCAAATTCCTGGTCAACTATAAATCTGTCATTTGTTAAAGTATTCTTTGATAAAAAGATCTTCTATCACAACTTTCATGATAGCAGCTTATTTGAGAAGCCGCCAAAGAACCCACCTTTTGCAATGGATGGTTATCATCAAAATCTTCTCTAGTTTCCAAACACAATAGGGAAATTATAGGGAGTAAAACCCCTTTTCATACTGCGGTTGCTACGACGGAATGCTTGAATTTGCATGGATTCAATCATATTTGACCTTGACCTGAATCCCAGTAGGCATGTTTGGGAAACATTGGAAATGTGCGTTTTACAAGGTCAACCTGATTTTCAAAATCGGCAATTTAATTAATTAATTAATTGATTTAAGCAAGTCTAGGAGGTGTAGGGTTGTAATCATAAGAAGGCCATATTCTTCATTAGAGTAACCCCAAAATTTATTTTTTCTGTTTCAATATTACAGTGATATTTTCTCATAATGAACTTCAAGGGACCAGCGAAGCGGGTTCACTTTAAGCGAAGTTAGCTATAAGTGAACAAATATTCAAGCAGTTGTAAATGCAATACATCTTCAGGTTCCACAAAGCTGGTTATATAACTATTAATCGAAGAATGTCAGATGTACCTTGGTCAGAAATATTATCAAATGGTGATATAAACGCTTATTTGAACACCTTCTATGTCATACTCAATAATATTATCGAAGATCATGTACCTAAAAAGTCAGTGGATAAAAAATTTCCGAGTTACTTCTCCAGAAACACTATATAAATCATCAATCGAGAAAACAAAATTCACAAGAAATGGAAAATTTATCAGAACTACGATGACTTCCTAAGTCTCGAACATTTGAGAAGGGAAAGTAAAGCTCGGATTTTGGCAGATTATAATAACTTCATTTCGAATATCGAAAAAGATGTCGAAACGAATCCAAAAAGAATATTCAGTATCCCTTCTTCTAAGCGACTAGGTAGTAGCTTGCCGTCGTCAATGCACTATAACAACGAAACCGCTAATGGTGCTACGGAAATCTGAATTGTTCGCTAGTCTCTTTCGCTCGGTATTTGTGCCGCCAACAGTAGCAGCAACTCCTCGCGTTGATCCAGGTTAGGAACCGCCTGCTTATCTTTCATTCATTTCGTTAACTCCAAAAGAGATTGAGAAATCAATAAGAGCTCTTGATCAAAAAAAAAGGAGCTAGACCTGATTAAATACCTTCTCTTTTTCCAAAGTCTTGCCCTGAATTATGTACGCCTCTTTCTCTTTTATTTAATGCATCACTCAAAGACAGGGTTTTTCCGGATCGTTGGAAATGCGCGAGTGTGACACCTATTTTTAGAGGTTCATTGATCTACAAATATATTTTTTCTCTCGTCAAATTTCAAATTATGCCTGAGCAGCATGGATTTTTCAAAAACAGGTCAATCGAAACTAATTTATTGATATTTGTCGAGCATATTTTGAGTGGTATGAATGAAGGCTCACAAGTGGATACCGTCTACACCGACTTCGGAAGTCCTTCGACTGAATTTGTCATAATATTCTTGGTTGTCGTGTCAAGGAGGTTGGTGTGGTTGGTTCACTTTTGCGATGGGTCTACTCTTATGTGAGAAACCGACGACAGTACGTTGCTATTGGTGGTGGGCATAGATCGGAGACATATTGCTGTACATCTGGGGTCCCCCAAGGATCCCACCTTGGTCCCCTCCTGTTTCTAATATATGTACATAATATAAGATATATTTAAAAAAAAATGTAACTTTCTACTATACGCTGACGATCTCAAAATCAATTATGCCATCAGGAGCTTGTCTGACTGTCTTGTTGTACAGGAGGAGCTCTCGCTTTTTTCAGAGTATTGCAAAAACAATAGCCTTTTTCTGAATTTGTATAAATGTCAAACTAGCACGTTCACTCGAAATTCGAAATCCTTCAATTTTTCTTATCAATTAGATAACAATTCTTTAATGAAAGTGTCACAAATTCGAGATTTTGGAGTCATCCTGGATTCAAAGTTGGTTTTCGATCAACACATTGATTGCTTAGTCAGCTCTTCAAGTAGAATGTTGGGGTACACTCTCCGCCAGTGTCGTATATTCAAAAATTCTAGTTCTGTTCTCAGTGTTTACTATGCCTACGTATTGAGTGAACTCAACTTTGCCTCCGTTATATGGAATCCTAAGTATAAAGTTTACATCTCGCGAATTGAAAAAATTTAGAATAAACTTTCGAAATATCTGGCTTATTTGTGTAATTTCACGGTGGCGGAGGGGGTTGACTTCTATGCGGAAGCAAGAAAACAATTTCACTTGGTTTCACTTGAGGACAGAAGAAAGATGAATGACCTCCTAACTCTTCGGAAGGTATTAGCTGGGGAGGTTAGTGCGCCAACTATTCTGGAAAATATATTCTTCAACTCTACTAATTTTTACTTGAAGAAACATGAGTTATTCTAAATTCCTTTCAAAATAACTAACTATTCCAAGCACGCGCCCTTATCGAGAATGCTACGCATGGGCAATGAACTTAATCAGTCTGTTGACATTTTATCAAATAACATCGTAAGATCTAAAAAAATTTTAAAAGACTTGTTCTTGATGTAGTTTCTTCTTTTGTACTTTTTCTTTCAATTATTCATATTTTCTATTTCTATTTACTTAATACCTATTTTTTTCAATTGTACAGAAAAGCACATGTCTGTTTAAAAGAAAATTTTGTTCTCTAAAAATAACATTTAAAGGTTTTATATTGTTAAAAAATACATAATTATTTATTTTTGGGAAATATAAAGTTCATGTACATACGACTCAACATCTGCCAGTTTGTTAGAAACGCTTTGAGGGGTATTATTTTGAGTTAAGAGAAACTGCGAACTTCTGCTATACTTTTAATAGCATCTGATAACACACTTACAACGTCACTAGAACTTGCCTCTTCTTCATCATCGTCATTTCTTTAATCGTCTATTTCAATAAATTCTTCTCTGCTTG
This sequence comes from Cryptolaemus montrouzieri, assembly GCA_013387265.2. Taxonomy (NCBI): domain Eukaryota; kingdom Metazoa; phylum Arthropoda; class Insecta; order Coleoptera; family Coccinellidae; genus Cryptolaemus; species Cryptolaemus montrouzieri. The sequence continues at coordinate 48,077,848 of JABFTP020000021.1, forward strand.
CCACAACACTAGCTAATTTTGCATTATCTTTCATGTATGCTGCATTGATCACGTTCTCATCGTTGTGAACATATTCAGCACACTCAAAGTGAGTAAACGGCGAGATCTCTTCATCAAGTGAAGTTGGATTATTTTCAGTGATCCCTTGATATTTAACTAACCAAGAGGCTAAAGTCATCATGTGAATAAAATTCATCCCCATTGTGCATATAAGATCCACCATGTCGAAAACAATTGGTTAGGTTAGATTTCTTTGCCATGCTGTATGAATAAAGTATATAGCATCCAAGAGACTAAAAGTAAAAATTTCGATTCCTTAATTCACTAAATTAATTATTTTGGAGAGCAAAAGCCGCCTGTAATGGCTTCTTAAGCTGTTTATCACACCTTGATCCATTGGTTGCAATTTTGAACTCGTGTTAGGTGGCATAAACACTTATTTTATGAAGTCTAATCCATTCACTTGGGGATGAACGAGACAGTTGTCTAGTAGTAAGAGGATTTTCCTTTTCTTTCTGCACAATTCTTCATTCTTCTACTTAAGGCATTGATGAAATTTCAGAAGTCAGCCAAGCCTTTTTATTAAATTTATAATTTATCGGGAAGGAATTAACATTTCTGAAGCTACGGGGGTTTTTTATTTCGCAAATTATCAACAATTTTCTTTTTCTGTACCTGGTAAATTTGCAACAACAAAAACAGTTATTCTTTTTTCGATAACTTGCCTCCCACGCACGTTTCTCCCTTAAATGCTGATTTTTTATTTGGAGTAAGTTTGTAGAATAAGCCCGTTTCATCCCCATTAAAGATAGCGGCCATTTATTTGGGCCAATCGTCTACAACACTCATATCTATGGATGCAACTTCTGCTACAACAACTTTTCTGCTAGTAATGTTATGCCGTCTTTTAAACCACTCCATTCAACTTCTGCTTGAACGACATTGTGCTTCTTGTAGTTTAGTTCCAAAATCTTCAGCTCATGATTGCAATTCGCTCTACTAATTGTAACATTTTTACCCCGCTGATGAGAAAACCATTTTAATAGGGATTGGTCGACCTCTGCTTTTGAAGGTTCTTCAATTTTTTTTGAATTTGAATTTATTTTCTCGAAATTATCTAATATTTTTTCGCACTCTTTCCAAATTGTGTCTACTGTTGATTTGCTGAGTCCCATTTCTTTGAAAGCAACACTTTGTTTCTGACCACTTCGCAATTTTTTAATAATTTCTTATTCGGTTTTTAAACTAAACGATTTACTTATAACAAGTTTCAAATAACCGTTTATATTCATGATATTTTGATAATCACTTCAATTTGTAATCTGAGTAATTCAAAAGTCAGCACAACAAAACAAATAATTTACAAAAAACAGAAATGCGTGCGTTATTCGACCCGACAGATATATATAAAAAAAATCTTGAGAGGTTTTTTTCAGATTGGAAGACCGCTTTTGTATTGAAGATTCAAAGCGTCCTAAACTCTGTTATAATATCTTCAAGGAATAAGTTTTTTTGGTGAGTAGTTTCATCACAATATTTTTTTTCTATAAAAATTCATGAAAATAGACTCTCACATCATCGCATGCTCCTTCGGTCAAAGAGGATGAATACTTTTTATTATTATTTATTTATTAGTAGCTGGCCATCTAACCTAACAGGACCACCACGTCCTATCCATTTGTTTGGAAGTACATGATTCAAATGCTCCCTAACCTGATGTGCGTAATGTGCCGGAGCTCCATCCTGTTGAAACCACAAATCGTGTCTTATATGCTCTGGTACAGTGGCAAGTAACATTGGTAGTTAGATATCCATCTACTATAGCGGCCCATACATTCAAGGACCAAAGTTACCTCGTCCGAGAAAAGAACTCTGCTAAACATATTTGGATTTCCCGCTACTTTGTCACTTGCCCAATTGCAAAAATTGATTCGATTTTCACTTCAGTTCCTGGTGCAGCTGTACATGATATGCATGAAATTTATTCACTTTCAAGATTCTCTGGACGGAAGTTTGACTTATATCTGTTAACTGAGAAATCTCTCTTTGGCTTTTATATGGGTCCTCTGTCACTGTCAACAAAACTGATAACTGGTTGTCTTCAGCTGTAACAGTTTTTGGTTTTTCATGTTTTTCGTTAGCGATATTACCCGTTTCGATGAATCTAATTAGAAGTTTTTCAAAGCATCTTGCATCTCTCAAGAAACCTCTGTGCATAAACTCTACTTGCCAACAAAGAATTTCTATCACACTCAACCAGAATGAAAATCATATCAACCATTTCTTCTTTGGAGAACTTCATGGCAGTCAATTGAGAAAATTGGGTTCAAACCTCACTTTAACAATGTTTAATAACGATACACTGATAATTCACCATGTAAAATGCAGAATATGATATGTCCGGACACCTGACAGAAGGCACAAATAAAAAAAAATGTCAACACATATCTCGATTTACGTTTTAATCATCTTGATTTTATCATTCGTTAAAAGAATTTTTTGTTTAGTTTTCATTTTTACTACTTGAATTATTACGGAAAAAAATTTCTATGCGAATAATGATGCATGTTGATGAGTTTGATACGGTTTGTATAATTTTCATCAAAAATGTTTACAAATAATCGAATGTTTCGAAAATGATCGAAGATAAAGATAAGGTTACTTCTGCAAAAATATAGCACAATATTTTATGCGTTGACATGAATAATAAAATACAGGGTGTTGCAGTTGAAAAAATCAAGATATGATATTTTTAAAATTACAATATTCAATAATTTTTTTTGAGTCACTCCTGTATAAAATGAGGATAATCTATTTCAATTCATCAATAAAGCTATCTTTGGGCAATAAGAAAACGAAAGGAAAAAGTATTCATTCTCTCTGGCCGAAGGAGCATGCATGGCCGAAGGAGCATGCAATGATGTGAGAGTCTATTTTCATGAATTTTTACGGAAAAAAATATTGTGACGAAACTACTCACCAAAAAAACTTATTACTTAAAGGCATTATAGCAGAGTTTAGGACGCTCTTGAATATTCAACAAAAAGTGGTTTACTTCAAAATAAACTGCTGAAGTAGATTTTCACTTACTAAACACAATACCGTTCGAACAAAAATGAAATCTTCAAGAGTGTACGAGCTATAGAGCATCACGACACTGGTGAATCACCCAGTATGCGGGAATCTCGGAATACCCAGGCCCCACTATAATCGGCAATCGCCGATTTCTTGGTCGATAGGACGCTTTCGTCAATTTTCGTTTGTCAAATTCCTGCACAACTTCGTTTTAACCGAAAATAAAAGCGTAATATGGTGTAAAATAAGGTTCGTTTCAAGCGAAAGTCCGTTATAAACTGGTTCGTTATTTGCGAAAAATTTCATAAGGTGTATTATGGAACATTAAAAGCAGGTCCGTTATAAGCAGAGATTACTGTATTTGATGAAATTGATAGAATTTGGAATTTCAAATATTTTTTTCTGGAAGACGATCTTATCGGTTTTTGTAGATGTTGATTACTTTTTGTACTTCCATTCATCCTTTTGTAGTCATTTTTCCATCCCTCAATACCAGTAATCAAATTACAAACCAATAAATGCCAAATATCAATATTTCTTTAGTATGTCTGTCGATATTGAATCAATATTAACGTCGTTTTTTTAAGTAGTCTATGGGCTACTTCAATTTTTCATTTTCCTACATGTGGTTAACACATTGTTCGTGATCAGAATATTATAATGTAAGATTTCTTGTAGATTTTGCATAACCAAATGCTTCTATGTTATTGACTCGAGTTATTCTAGGGTTCGTAAACTAGATGAAATTTTAGCAGACCTTCTTTCATAAGTTATAAATTATACTTATTACCATTATATAAGAAAGATTACTCTTACTTTTACTCGTATATAAAATCGCATTTTTGCCAATCTAATAACAGCCATGGGCAATGGCATTCACTAGATCAGTGTCGGCGGATGAAATAATCACAGAATGATTCATCGTCTTATATAACCGCTCCTTTCTTCGACGCGTAAATCGCAGAACAAGTTCTTATATTCGCAAAACTAATTTCCAACTAATTACCTCTGCTTATATCGCAGAAGTTCCACTTAAAGAGATCTATATCGAATACACGGCATTCGAAAATGCTAATGCAATCCACTTACAAATGTATTGAATTCTTTTATAGCACCGAAAACGAAAGTGATTCTTCTTGGAAACCTGTAGTCCTTAGGTGCTCATAACATCGAAAGTGGTTGTGCAAGTTTGTGCTGTTTTCTGTGGCGTCGCCAAGTCTCCTTTTTCTGGTGCGTGTGGACTTAACCGACTATCGTAACGGGGAATTTCGAGTCAACAGCTGTTCGTTAGGTGTTACTAGTGATATCGCGTGAAAATGAAAACCAAGAATAAGGTGGAAGATTCAAAAAACGCAGCTCAGCAGCTGATTATTACTGAGCAACAGAATTACAACAATGGTCTCGGAGGTAAACCCCCAGTACCTATTGATAAGAAAAAACTGGAGAAATTGGAGAAGGAGAAAGAAAAGGAGAGGAAGAAAGCTGAGAAAAATTTGAAGAAGGGTGAGTAATATTCGATCGGTGATGAATAAGATAGGGATTTCTGATTTTTATATAATGGATAAAAGGGAGGTAACATTAATTCTTAATTATCATGAGTTTTCACCAATTTCATTCTTTCCTTATCGAATAATGTATCTGCAACTTGTATTTTGAACGTATCAATATCTCCTCTGTTGTCGGAAATCGAAATCGATGTTTTTTTTCTACATATGGAAACAAAAATAATTGTTTGCCTATTATCAAGATTATACAATACTAAATGCAAAATGAGTGATTCCACTTATGTATAACGGCATTCACGACAGGAGGTAAATTGAAGTCTTGTTGGTCGTTGCAAATTGGCTGGATTTTCCTATGAGGCGGACGTAATTTCAATAATCTCCAAGATGTCCATCCTTTTCCCTTTATTACATGGATGCATCAGTTCGATATTCTCGAAATCTATGAAATGATTCTTGTTGATGCAGTGGTCCGAAAAATTCCTAGAATTTCTATTTTGGAGAAAAGATCTTTTATAATCTACAACTCTCTTCTCGATGCATCTTCTGGTTTGGCCTATATAGAATGTCTCACATTCACTGCAGTGTATTTTATATACTCCGCTTTTATCTAATAATTTTGTTTTATTTCTATTATTAACTAACAATGAACCCAAATTCTTTTTGTTAGTGCTAATGGTGTTAATATTATTTCTGTGTAATCTGTTACATATGTTGTTGCTAATATTAGGAATATAGTTAATTGGAAATTTTCTGTTAGATTTCTCAGTATGCAACGGATAAATGCTCTGCAACAAAAGTTTATGTCGATTTTGTCTTATTAAGGTATCAATTAATTTTGGTTCGTAGCCGTTGTTCTCAGCGATTAATTTCAAAACTCGAACTTCATTTCCAAAATCGACAGCTGACGAAGGAATAGAAAGCAATCTGCGCACAAATGAATGAAAAGCTTTCAATTTGATACTCTGGAATTGGGAACTACTGCTTTGAATCAGGGTATCCGAATAGGTTGGTTTTCTGTATATTTCAAAGGCGAGTGAGTCATGAGCCCCACTGATCAAGAAGTTCAAAGATTTTTCATTATTTTCATTTTCCATTGTAAATTGAATCGATTGATGAAAATAATTTAAAAACTGTAAGAAACTATTGAGTGCCAATCCAAATATAGAAGATATCATCTACATATCTTTTCCATTAAAATACATTATTGATTAGGATGTTGGGGGATCTAAAAATTCTATTTTCTAAATTTGTCAAAAATATTTCACTTAATAACTGAGACAATGGAGAGCCTATAGGTAAACCATCTAATTGTTGATATATTTTATTATTGAACTTGAAATAACTTTGTTGGAGACATAGGTTTACAGCTGACATCGTTTCTTCTATATGAGTGGGGCTTAATGTACTATTGGATTGAAGTTGTTGATTAATTGTGGCTTTGACATCACGGCAGGGTGTAGACGGATATAGATTAATTATATTGAAAGATACTAATTTAGCATTCATCGGAATCGGAGATCTCGGGTGATTGGTTAATTCTATAGAGTTTTGCATTGAGTAGATTGGATTGTGTTGTATCAAATTTGGTAAGTATGTTGTTCAGATATTCACATAATTTAGTAGCTCGAGCACTTACATATGAAACAATAGGTCTCATGGGACAATCTACCTTGTGAATTTTCGGTAATGAATATGAAATTGGAGCTTTCGGATTCATAACAGTCAATTTCGACTCATCTTTTTGCAATAAATTCGTACTTTTTAATTAGAAATATGACTTGGGTTTCAACTTCTTGGACTTGGTCGATTAGTAGGGCTCATGACTCACTCGTCTTTAAATATACTGGGTGATTCACCAGTGGCGCGGTGCTCTGTAGCTCGTACATTCTTGAAAATTTCATTTTTGTTCGAACGGTATTGTATTTAGTAAGTAAGAATCTACTTACTTTGAAGTAAACAGGGTGGCCCAATTTTCTATAAAAAAACCTTGGGTGGTTTTTTTCAGATTGGAAGACCACTTTTTTGTTCAAGAGTTTTTGGTGAGTAGCTTCGTCACAATATTTTTTTTTCCGTAAAAATTCATGAAAATAGGCTCTCACATCATCATATGCTCCTTCGGCCAGAGAGGATGAATACTTTTTTCCCTTCGTTTTCTTATTGCCCAAGGATAGTTTAATTGATGAATTGAAATAGTTTATCCTCATTTTATACAGGATAAAGATAAGGTTACTTCTGCCAAAATATGGCACAATATCTTATGCGTTGACATAAATAAAAAAATACATGATGTTCCATTCGAAAAATCAAGATTTGGTATTTTTAAAATTACAATATTCAATAATTCTTTTGAGTCACTCCTGTATAAAATGAGGATAATCTATTTCAATTCATCAATAAAGCTATCCTTGGGTAATAAGAAAACGAAAGGAAAAAAAATTTTGTGACGAAACTACTCACCAAAAAAACTCAATACTTGAAGACATTATAGCAGAGTTTAGGCAGCTCTTGAATCTTCAACAAAAAAGTGGTCTTCCATTCTGAAAAAACCAAGATTTTTTTATACAAAAATGGGACACCCTGTTCACTTCGAAATAAATTGCTGAAGTATATTTTTACTTTCTAAATACAATACCGTTCGAACAAAACTGAAATCTTCAAGAGTGTACGAGCTACAGAGCACCGCGTCACTGGTGAATCACCCAGTACAGAAAACCAACCTATTCGGATACCCTGATTTATAACAGTAGTTCCCAATCCCAGAGTATCAAATGGAGTGCTTTTCATTCATTTGTGCCCAGATTGCTTTATATTCCTTTGTCAGCTGTTGATTTTGAGAATGAAGTTCAAGTTTTAAAATTAATTGCTACGAACCAAAATGAATTGATACCTTAATAACGCAAAAACGACATAAACTTTTGTTGCAGAGTATTTATCCGTTGCATACTGAGAAATCTAACAGAAAATTTTCAATTAACTATATTCCTAATATTAGCAACAAGATATGTAACAGATTACACAGAAATAATATTAACGCTATCAGCACTAACAAAAAGGATTTGGGTTCATTGTTAGTTAACAATAAAGATGAACAAAATTATTAGATAAAAGCGGAGTGTATAAAATACACTGCAGTGAATGTGAGACATTTTATATAGGCCAAACCGGAAGATGCATCGAGAAGAGAGTTGAAGAACATAAGAGGTCTATTCTCCAAAATAAAAAATTTTACGGGTTTTCCGGACCACTGCAACAACAAGAATCATTTCATAGATTTCGAGAATGTCGAACTCATGCATACAGGTAATAATGGGACATCTTGGAGATTATTGAAATTATGTCCGCTCATAGGAAAATCCAGCCAATTTGCAACGACCAACTAGACTTCAATTTTCCTCCTGTCATGAATGCCGTTATACATAAGCGAAATCACTCAGTGAATTTAGTATTGATTACTCTTGATAATGGGCTAACAGCCCGAAACATATATCGAATATTTTTAATGAATATTGGTGAAACCTTTGCCAAGTGATAAACGAATCATTTATTCATTATGTCTCACCAAATGTTAAGCGAGAATTATCTAATATCGATTAAGTGAAGGAAATGATAACTGAAAAAACTTTGTAGTCCCGCCTCTCGAACGAGACTACTAGCGCTCTGCTACGACATCAACTGACTGAATGGCGCGCACCTTGTATTAAGAATACCCCAGACATGTTTGATGGGATTGAGGTGTAAACTTCGTGCAGGCCACTCAATTGAAATGATTTCGTGAAGTTGATGGTAGTTCTCAACGATATTAGCTGCTTGGAGGGTTCGGCGTTAACATGCATAAACAAAAAGTTTTCATCAATGTTTGCCGAAAATGGTACAACATGTTCTTCTAAAATGTCTGTAATATATATCTCTGAGCCTGCAGGCTTCCATTATTTACGATGACCAGATCAGTGCGGGTGTTCAAAGAAATTCCTCCTTACACCATTATTGAACCTCCACCAAAACCATAGGTAGGTAGATCTTTTCGATGCGCTGGGGTTAGAGCTGGGCCTCAAGCTGCGACATAGACTTCAAACAAAATTCCTTGAGACATAGTCGTATGGCTTCAGTGATCATTTGTTTTCCACTGCTCTCTCGAAGCTGCATGGATCGCCGTTATTGCTCGAGGTTAGGTTAGGTTAGATGGAATGAGAGGAATACCGTTACTACTCATTAAGAGTTATCTTACTGATAGAGAGCAATATGTCGCAGTGAGAGATGAGCAGGAAAGCATGCAAACCTTGAAGAAGCTGCAAAGAAAAAAGGGAGTTCCACAAGGCTCTATACTTGGACCTCTACTCTATATCGTGTATATATATATATATATATATATATATATATATATATATATATTTTGAAAAGAGAGGATTTACAAAAATTTGAATAATTGTATTTACAATAAATGCTTATATCTATAATTTTGGTGTGTCAGAAAAAAAAAACACAAGTGTGAGTTCAGGAAATGTAACAGGGGAACCATACTATCTTGCCTATGATTCAATAAACGAGTGAAAAAACCTGAGGAAAAAACTCGTTTTCCTGTTGCTATTTCACTAGCAATAGCTTGTCTGTTTCTTTGTGTTAGTGTCGTTGGAACATAAAGAGTACCAAAGATTTTTCTGCTTAGCCGCATAATTATCTCTTGCATTCCATGATTTCCAAACGACGGCAAGGGTGAAAGGAAGGGGGTTTGGAACAGGAATCTGTAATAAAGGAAAAAGAAAACCAGCAGAAAAATATTTCAATAATCATACCTCTTATATGTCTAAACAAAACTAAGAAAATATTTTACATAGCAAGCAAGAACTAAGGAGATAATCAAAAAGTAAAGAAAAATTTGCGAAAACATTTTGAACTATTGGTACTATTCGCTGATGATGAACTGAAAACTTCATATGATTCTATGAAATTTCAACATCAATATTTCAACAGATTCAATCTCAATTTAAACCAAGAAAAAACACAGCTTCTCTGATTTCCTTTTGAAAGATACTGTGAGAAAATTTCTATCACACAAAACATTTATTATCATAAAAATCCACAATAAACTTCCACTTCATATTCGTAATGGTCGTCCGAAAATAAAAAAAAAATTATTCTAGAGCCTCTGCTGCAAAATGCCTTTCACAGCATACAGAAGTTTCTGGATGACAAAATCTTATGAATGCGATTTCTTTATTATTATAGTTAATGTTATGTGACTTGGCCGTTGAAAGGTACACAAGGGTACAAAACCATGACACCATTACACCAATCTGTCCCCAGAACCGCTATCTATTGACGATGGAAAATTGTCACTTGGAAAACGTTGATTGAATAACCAGTCAATTGTACGCTTGATAAAACTGCGTATTTCAATGTATAGGCGAGCTTGAAACAAACAGTATAAAAAAATATTTCCAGTACAGACGGACTTCTAATCATTGATAGAAGTCCGTCTGTACGACTATTTTATGTTAGATCGGTGGCCGATTTGACGCTCCAAAAAGTAGAGAGTAGAAGTCAGCATTGTCAATGTTGAATGCATGTGTTGCACAATCAACAACAGCCTAAAATAATACACTTGCGTCTAATAACCAATACCAGTATGGGCTATTATCTCGCTTAAAGAACATATGTAATTTCAACAGATATAACACTACGTGTAAACGAAATTGACTTGTACCTACCCACTTACGTATAAAGAATGTTCATAGGCCAAGTCACACAACATTAACTATAATGATGAAGAAATCGTAGTAAGGAACCTCAGACTTGGCACGACTTTGTCTAGATTTCATGACTTTTTAGAGATAAACAAGAAGCTCCATCGAGACTTGGCTAGTTTTTTACAGAATGTTTTTGGTGTGATTCGATTGAAAGCAATGAACTCGGATACCAATCTCTAGAACCAGCTTCTCGTGGAGAGATGCCTGATGAATTAATTAAGTAACTGTTGCATTTTTCTGTTGTAAGATTGTGTGAAACCGTTTCCTTCATTGTGAATGCACGATAAACTAATACCTTATCAGGAATTTCTACACAGCCCTCCATATTCGAATTATATACTTGTGCAGTTATCATACGGCGTTCATAAACACTAATTCGACATAATGGGTAGTTTCCTACAGAACAATTTGTACAATGAGCAAATTCTATACCACCAAGTGTATCTCGTTACAAACCTAGATACTATATAAACATTTATCCATTCAAGTTATTGCACTGCTGGAATTATTTGCGAGGCAATTAGGAGAACGATGTCTGATAAGATAATGACAGCGATGCTCCAATTCCTAGTTACACAGAATTATTCATGCAATAGAATATTCGTTTGCTTAAATCGAATGGAAAGAGTATTTCGAATTTAATTTTCGTGCGTCAGATGATCGGGTTGTCGAACACGAACAGGAATATTCCAAAACAAGTTTAATTGGTTCATGACGTAAATCTGTTGGGTCAATTGACAGTTGGAATTGCTTTTGTTTCAGATTTCTATTTGCGGAACATCAGACCTTTGTACAGAATAGTTAAATGAAAAGTGTTGACTGTCGATTCAATATTTGTGGGATTGGCTATCAAACGCGAACATTCCTTACACTCAGAACTTTCTATCAAAAAGGAACATCGTCCATGTTATTTCCATACAAAGTTCACAGTTTAAACCAAGCACGAACAATCCCACCATGTCATTTCAAACAAACGTTCAATGGAAAATTCAATTCTCAGCTCCCGTGCTACCGGCTTTCCTAACTGCACCACAAAAATCAAATTTTTGTAATTAGTATCCTCGAAATTATTTATTGTTGATACGGAATTATTCGAAATTTCAAAATTTCATATTGCATTCCTATTGGAACTGAAAGCATTGTTGGAAATAATAGGAATTAAACCTCTACAATATCGCAAAAAAAGCTTATAATCTATTTGAACGAATATAAAACGGGAGATCCCAGTGTACATACAACTAATTTTACATGGAATCACTCGGTATTTCACATTATTGAGTGTTTTCAACCATGGACTACTTGTGAAGAATGAAGTTTTTTGTTGTAAAAAAACTGGGTAGTATGATAAGAAATGTTGAATCATCAACACATGTTCGGGATATTGTATTTAGTCTTCACTGAGATTTGAAACTGTGAATTTCAAAATTTAAAAAAGCCTATAATCATAATTGAAAATGCCTTACGTTGGATTATCATGTGCAGAGAGGTCGAATAATTGCTCTCGTTGAAGAAAGGGTGACACAGAGGGATATAGCGGCTACAGTGGGGGGTATTACAGGGGGTGATTTCAAAAACCTACGCCCGATACGTGGAGCTACAATCTCTGCAAAAAGGGCTTAGAAGAAGTCGTAGGAAGATCACTTCTGAAGAACAAGACCGCTTTTTGTGCCAAATTGCAAGAGACTCTAGTGCGCCGCACCCCATACTCCAAAGGCGATTTCTGGAAACAACAGGCATCAGTGTATCAGTCGAAACGTTACGTCGAAGATTTAATTCAAGGGGTTTATACAGCAGAAGGCCCTTAAGAGTTCCAGAGCTAACCAGACAACAAAAAATTAACAGACTTAATTGGTTTATCGAGCACCGAAATTGGAATATTGAGAATTGACCAAATGTTCTCTTTTCGGATGAGACCAGAACTGGTGTTCGATCAGATGACCGCCGAATTCGGGTTTTAAGAGGTTGTGGAAGACAAGCAAGACAAATTCCGAAATACCAAGGCGGCAGTGTGATGTTTTGAGGTGGCATTATGCTGGGAGGCAGATTCGATTTCGTTTCCTGCGAATGTAACGTCTAGAAATTACGTGGACCTAGTTCTGGAGCCCATAGTGAGCCTCTGGCGATGTGCCCACGGTAAAATTTCACTTTTATGCAAGATAATGCTCCTCTGCATACCAGCAACCTCGAGTGACATCATCTTGAAACAGAGGGAATTGCTATTGTGGACTAGCCAGCTTGCTTTCCAGACCTAAATCCTATTGAACATTCATGGGATAATCTCAAAAGGAAAATTAGATCGCGTCAGGATAATACAAGAACCCCACAATAGCTCATCCGAGCCGCCACAGAAGAGTGGCAGAATATCACTCCAGAGGAGGTCGCAAACCTAATTCAAAGCATGCCTAGACTGAATCAGGCTTGTATCAGGGCAAGAGGAGGTAATACAAGCTACTGATGTCGAGGAAAGAACACCTACTCCATAAGAAAACAATTTTCAATTTTTTTAATACATGCGGATAGTCTCATTTTCTTTAATTTGTTTCTTCCTTAAAATAAACCTCAATTTATTTCTTTTTTCAATTGGAATATCTCAAAAGGATCAACTCTAAGAATCCTTGGAAATTTCCATAATCCCTTAGGTAATATTCAAAATATCGGGTGATTCCATATAAATTTGGTTGTGTCAATATGTTTAAACAATTTTTCATAATATTGATGGATTTCTTATATATATATATATATATATATATATATATATATATATATATATATATATATATATATATATATATATATATTTTTTTTTTTTTCATGAAATCACTTTGATTATTTCCGAACAAGGCAAAGTTAGATTTGGGGAAGTCTGGAAGAATTCGTCGTATTCGGCCAGAATATCAAGAAAACGACATTGGGACTCTTTCGTCAATAATGCCTCATCACATCGTTTAAGAGTTGTAACTCTTGATCAAAAATATTCAGTCTATTCACCTGATCTGGCTCCGTGCGACTACTATCTGTTCCCTGAGCTGTATTTGACAAGGAAAGGGAAGCGGCACGATTCGATTGAGGCCATTGAAAGTGTGGTGACCGACGCGTTGAAGAACATGCCAAAAAAGGAGAACAACCTATTGGTGCGTCCAAATTTTTGTATCAATACAGAAGGCGAAATCGGAAAAGTTCCCAAACTTATTTTTTAGCTCCCATACAAGTGGCGCGACCTGTTGAACGACACCGGTACCATGTTGCTACATCGTTCAGGAGCGTCTGAGAATTTTTCCCCAATATCGGTTCATTAGTTCTCGAGATAGACGTGTTTGCGTGAACTTGTGTTTGGTACCCCGGTACAAGTTTTGCGATGGATGAGAAATTTGAACACCTTGCGGGATTAAATTTTGTTATAAACTTAAAAAACGTTCACGGAAACGAAAAAAATGATCGATTTGGTTTACGGTGAAGGTGTAGTGCCGCGAACAACTGTTTACACGTGGTTCAATCGATTTAAGAAGGGTAGAGAGTCCTTAGAAGACGACGAGAGAAGCGGCCGGCCGTCAACAGTTGTTACCGACGAAAACGAAGCTCGTGTGCGCGTGCTACTGAACCAGGATTGCCACATGTCTCTCAAAATGTTAGCAGACGAACTGAGCATGAGTAAGGATAGCGTAGCTTTGATTTTGAAAGAAAAAACGAACCGTAGGAAGGTCTGTTCTGAATTTGTTTCGTACTTCCTCACACACGAGCAGAAGCAGACTCGAATCGAATGTTGTCACGATTTTATCGAGACTTGCGAGACCACTCCAGACTTTCTAACCTCAATTGTGACTGGTGACGAGACTTGGTGTTTTCAATACGATCCATCCACGAAGCGGCAGTCGTCCGCTTGGCTCAGCCCGGGCCGTGCGAGGCCTCAAAAAGTGCGACAACAAAAATCAAGGGGTTAGACGATACCATCGCTTTCTTCGACTCCAAAGGTTTGATCCACCAAGAATTTGTGCCCCCAGGCGTCACCGTGAATGCTGCGTATTACATAGAAGTGTTGAAACGTCTGAAGCGCCGGATTAATCGCGTCAGGCCGGAGTACAAGGATCCGGGATCGTGGAGTTTGCTATACGACAATCCGCCTGCTCATTTGTCGAACACTGTGAAGCGTTTTCTCGTCGAAAATCAGATTCCACGTATCAACCACGCCCCATACTCGGCAGATCTGGCTCCAGCAGACTTTTTTATATTTCCCAAGCTGAAAATGCACCTGAAAGGACGATTTTTTGACGATGTACCGAGCATTCAAGCGGCTTGCACCGAGCGTCTCAGAGTGATAATTTCAGAGGCGTTCCAGAGAGCCTTCGAATCACTCGTGGAGCGCTCAAAGAAGTGTATATCTAGAGGAGGGGACTATGTTGAAAGTTAATTGGAATAAATTTCGTTAAAAGTAATTTTCGATTTTTTATTTCAAAAGTTCGGGAACTTTTCCGACATACTGTGTATATTTATCAATGAAAAAGGTTTGTATCAAAATTAATACGGGTTGTTTCAATATTTTTAAAAGTTTTTTTTTAAGTTTCGGAATAGAGGGTATTTGTTGATCACTTAAATTGAGTGTGGTAATAATATTCTAGCTACAAGGACTGCTTACACCTGCGATTCTTAACATTCGTTTTCCATATCGACTTCTCAAACGTTGCAACGATCCGTTGCTTGCACTGAATTTTTCGTTAGGTGACATCAACTCCTCATCCAAATGTAGAGATTTGCTTTTGAGCGTTTCTATCGAAACAGGAAAGTTTCGTTCTTTTTGTTTCACTTACCATTTCTAGAGTTTGTTTTCCATCAAAGGATATTCAGCTTTTCTCAGGGTACACATATGCTCTTGCTCAGTTTCGAACTCTGATTAACTACTTCCGACATTTCATAGTGAATACTAACACTAGCATCTTTTCTGAGGTCTTCTACCGGGTGTTACATAATAGTATGTCACACCTTGAGCGGATAAATCTACGTGCAATTTTAAGAAAAAAAGTTCATATAAACATAGGTCCGCAAATGCTTCGTTACAGAGCTACAGGGTGTTGGAATTTCCGGAAAAATTGGTTTTTTCTTCAAAACTCCTGCAGTTTTTGAGATATTCAGTCCAAATTTGAATATTTTTTGCAGACTCCATCATTACAGATCCTAGATTTTAACCGAACTTCACAAGGTGTTTCCTTTTCCGAGGCCATGTCTCCTTTTGCCCTTTCAAATTTTTTTGCAGTACGCCACTGATCAGCATACGATCAGGTTTCGTCATCTTCGTTCAATTTCGAAACTTTTTTGACACTTGTAAGTTACTCGTATCTCCGACCGTTCTCGAGCAAAAAATAAATAAACGATTGTATGCATTCGCTGAATTGAAAGCACTTCTGATTAAAAAAATGAGCAGTAGGCTTTAATTTTTCAGCTATTTATTTATTTTGACAGTTGCTAAAGTTGAACCAGTGTCTACTCGAATTGTTTATTAAATTAACGATTAGTTTTAACTTTCGAAGTTATTGCTATGAGAAAAAATGGCTAATTTTACTAACGCGGAATTGGCTGATATCTATTACATGTACGGTCTGGCTGACGGAAACACAACAGAAGCTAGGCGATTATATCAGGTCCGCTTTCCATATCGAGTAATACCTGACAGGCGAACTTTTTCAAATATCCACAGAAGGTTGAGGGTAACTGGTACTTAAACTGCAAATAATCATTTAAAAGGTGCGTGATAATATGCGTAGAAAGGCAAAGCCCTGTATTTTTGCAGGTGGAGGACACTTCCAGCAATTTATTTAGTTTTTAATTGTTCTTTTTTTAGCTTGATATTGAATAAGTATAAGTTGAGTCTCAGAAGACGAGCTATCAAAATAAAAGCAAAGTTTGGGCATACCTATCGAGTATTTTTATTATTTTTTTCATTTAACGAATAACACAATTCAAATAATTCGAATTCAATAATTTTTCACTCGAAAACGGATGGAGATAAGAAAAAACATTACAGGTGTCAAAAAAGTTTCTAAATTGAACGAAGATGACGAAAATTGATTGTACGCTGTTAAGTGGCGTACTGCATAAAAGTTTGAAAGGGCAAAAAGAGACACTGAATCGAAAAAGAAAACACCTTGTGACTTTCATTTGAAATCTAGGACGTCTAATGATGGATGCTGTGAAAAATAGCTTGTATTCCAAATTTGGGCTGAATATCTCAAAAACTGCAAGAGTTTTGAAGAAAAAAACTTTTTCCTGAAATTTCAACACCCTGTAGCTCCGTAACGTAGCTTTTGCGGACCTATGCTTATATGAACTTTTTTCTTAAAATTGGACGTAGATTTACCCCCTCAAGTTGTGACATACTATTATAGAACACCCTGTATAATTGAAGATTTCTCAGAGTCAACTTTTGTTGTTTTAGCCATTATATCATCAGTGAAATTAATTTCCCAACACTGAGCAACAAGTTGATTCCTGTTCAGACTATAGAGCGCTTATGCAAAATATTCTGTGTTCACGTTCTTGAACCATTCACAGTTGCGCAAGTTCACATTAAGGCGAGTCTACTGCATTTCGAATTTCTTGAGATTGACGGATTATCGACTATTCTTGTACAGCTGCCATCATAAAACATGTCACCTTAGATGTCATGTCCGCTGAGTTTAATTTCAATCAATTTTACGGCCTACATCATCTCGTTACTTCATTTCGTAACAATTGCAGCAGGCCAACCATGTCATTTATGTACATCATCAATTATAGCATTACGTGTACCCGTTTATAGACGACAGTTGACCCCGGTTGCATTTCGAGGGTCAATTGGCGTAACTCAATCAGCTTTTTGTAACATTGTAATATTTTTCGTTTCGATATCATCGTTATCGTTCATCGCGGTTTGTTGGTTAAACACATTCTCTAATTCTTATCAAGTGACATAGTTCCGAGCTAAGATAATGGTGTAGATGGAAAATAAATACGTATGACCACAATGAGGTTTCGATAGGGAGAAAGGTATTTCGGTATCAATGTTCGCGTAAGGTACCTATTGTCACGAAAATATAACATAAACAGAATATAAACATAACCTCGAACTATGGAACGTCGCACTCGGAATTCTACAAGATCAACAACTGGCGGGTGAAAAGAATTCGGAAGAAAACGAAAGAATTCTCCCATTATTTATTCATTCGTATGAAGTAGCAACAAAATCGGCAGTTTTTCCGATGAATAATTTTCACGTCTGAAATTCACATCGGTGGTGATGGAATATTCAATCGTCAAAATGAACATTGGTACGTCAAGGTGGCTTCGTTAATACAAACAGTACTGTATTCACATAATAGTTATAACTTGATGAAAAAATATTAAATATTTTATCTGAATTGTCATTGCAGGAATTAATTTTCGAAATTTAAGCTATTTCAATCATTCCGTGTAAATTCTGTCTATATAGAGTTACTAGATGAAATTATACAATTTACGGTTTTTCATAAAAACACGTCCTGAATGGAAAAACTGTATGCACCTGTGATATATTTGTGACAAAGAAGAAAAAAACGAAATGAAAGTTACCTATGGTTCATATTTGGAAAAACTTGTTAATTTCATGATATTTTTACCATTTGTTAACAAGTAACAAGGGTTTCGAAGCATGCTGAAAACTGCGCGTCCAAATGAGGCAGTTAACTTGGTAAATTACAATCGAATTTTCTCACCTATGAAATACAGAAAACTGAAATGTGTAGCGTTAACACGCTTCAAACTATAAAGATGTCGTTTTGACGACATGACTCATGAAACAAGTTGAAATCGTCCACCATTGTTTTCTAAATATTTTTTAATCCGTGAAGGCACTTCATTAATAGTTGCTTTTTGCACTTTATGGAGGTGGACATGTTGTCAAAGACACGTCTCACTTTTAATTCGAGATTCTCCCGCGAATTTATCGGCGAACTATAAACTTCGTTCTTTAGGTACCCTCATAGATAAAAATCTAATTCCATGAACCCAGTATTCTTATCCATGTGGTGGATGTGGATGTAGTTTGTTCTTGCGATACCGGAGGTGTGCTATGGGCCGGAGCACCATCCAATTGGTACCAACAAGGCACGTACACTTAACGGGAGATTGTC
The DNA here is from genome assembly GCA_013387265.2 of Cryptolaemus montrouzieri. Taxonomy (NCBI): domain Eukaryota; kingdom Metazoa; phylum Arthropoda; class Insecta; order Coleoptera; family Coccinellidae; genus Cryptolaemus; species Cryptolaemus montrouzieri. The sequence continues at coordinate 48,096,307 of JABFTP020000021.1, forward strand.
CAGGAATTCCCCAGATACTTCTAAAAGCCCCTAAGGGCGGACATCATGTGTAAACATTTGCGACAGCACATTTGGCCTAAAATTTTCCCTCTTTTGCGATTTTGTATGTTAAAGAGATTGTGTAAAATTATGTTTGCTCTTTTTTGCTTGGGGATTAACTACCTCAACGCTAAAATGTGAGCCAAGAACACTAAAATCACGTCCATCTAATTTGATAAAATTATTAATTAAATAATATCTGTATTGAATCACGTGCTATGTGCCATTGGTAAATCTGGCATGCCAATAGATGTGTTAAAAAAATGTGGCATACACAGTGGTTTTTACCGATTCTTTGAGACATCTTTCTTCCAAATTAAGACACGCCACTTCCAGGACTTTGGAGTTACTTACACTTACAGTCCGTTGACTGACTCTAGCGATCTATGTTGATGAGGTAGTGTCCATAGTGTTGGTATTAAGAGACGTATAATGGCAAGAGAAATTATGCTTGTTTTTCAATCTCAATATTCAATGTTGCAAGAAATCGAACTATCTGTCTATTACTTTTATTTCAAATGCCTTGGTATTTCATGAAAACATTTATGAAATTGAGATGTTATCAAACATAAGTAACTAGCCTAGAAAAGTATTTGACATACATATTTCCAAATAAAAAACCACATCCTTCAATTAAAAAATATTTATTCGGTAGTATATTAGAAGTTGGCTACAGCAGTCGAGGTTGGCGCTAAGACATATATTATCGTTTAATGTCCATCCCTATTTTTCAACATAAAGTAGTATGTTATTAACAAGACATATCACAATGTGTTGGTTAGGTTAGGTTATAACTCAAAAATCGTTGGACCAAAATAATTCCGCACGTAGTTCGGAAATACAAGGAAGCCCAAAGAGCATACAAAGCATTGATCAAAAAATCCAAAAAAGAAGCATGGCATTCCTACTGCGAGGAAAAAGAGGGTTTACCGGAGGCAAACCGTCTTCGTCGCATCCTCTCTGCAGCAGGACCGACGGACATCCAAAGTCATGATACACCGGAAGGAGTAAAAACACAGACGAAGGATGAAACACTGAGACACCTGGTGGAAGTTTACTTCCTGGGTTTCCCCATCGACAACACAAAAATCCAGAAATCTAATGGACATGCTGATAAAGCAAACTGGAACACAGCCTCAATGGAAATTACAGTGGAAAAGGTTCGATAGGCAGTAACTACCTTTCAACCATATAAAGCACTAGGAGCAGATGGTATTTACCCTGCACATTCTATAAAAGGTATGGACCAAATTAATTTAATATCCACATCTTCAAATCCTGCATAGCATTGGGATACGGACACCTGGAAAAGGGTTCGGGTAGTCTTCATTCCCAAGCCGGGCACCCATTCTTTTTAACGAGGAACTAACACTAGTTAAAACAAGTGAAATATCAAGGTGTGATGCTTGACGCCAAACTAAATTGGGACAATCACATCGAAAGACAAGCTCAAAGAGTGCAAAGCACTCTGGGCCTGCCGGAGATAATTCGGACGATTATTGGGGACTCAAACCAAACATAAATATTGGTTTTACACGGCAGTAATAAGACCGCTCCATCGTATGGTGGCGTGCACTGGGCAAAGAGATAAAAAAAAATAAACAAGATGCAAAGGCAAGCATGTCTAGCAATCACGGGAGCCTTGAAAAACACACCCACGGCCTCTATGGAGTGTTTTCTGGGCATCCCTCCACTACACGTAGTGGTGGATGAGGCGGCCATGAGGGCTTCTTTGAGACTATGGGAACGAGGTATGTGGAGGGACAGAAATCAAACTTCTGGACACTCCACATCCATGAACAAAATTAGAAAACTTCGACCTGACCTTCTCACAAGAGATCAAATGAGAGCCACCTACCACTTCGACGAACCCTTCAAGATCGTATTTGAACCACACCCGACGCCATACTTACCCCACAAGGCCCCACCTGGTTTACGGACGGGTCCCAAATCGGGATGGGCATCAGCATCGGCGTCCACTACCCGAGGGCAAACATTACGATAGCTCTGAGAGACCATGTCACCGTAACACACGCCGAAATATTTGCCATTCTCCGGTGTGTACAGGAAATCCTACACAGGAATTACAGAGACGCATACATCTACATATGCTCTGACAGTCAGAACGCCCCTGGATATCTGAAAGATGCGGTGGTGACATCCAAACTAGTTGACGACGGCAAAGCAGCACTTCGACAACTCAATACTACTAACAGAGTTACTCATCCAGCTCGGTGGCGTATGGGATATGATGCTCGTCTCCTGCGCAGAGTTACCTGTGTTCAATCCCCACAAATTCAGTGCGATTTTTCGGATTCTGGGAATCGCTTGAGTATCCATCTTTCGGAGGAGATGTAAAGCCGTCGGTCCTGTCTAACAGAAATGTGTTGGACATTAAAGATCCCTTCCCTCGACACGAGAGGGGATCGGCAAAATTCCCGGGTTAGTGAGGTGACGGAATTTCCCGGCGTGTCATTGGCCGAAAGGCGGAAATAGAGCACATCTAAACAAATTTGTAATAATGAAAGAATATCTGATTTAATGATCGTATTGACATTGATATTCTTTCATTATTACAAATTTGTTTGGATCAAAATTATTTCCATTTCAATAACAAATATTATACTAGTGAAGACGGCTTGATGATGGGCAATCCGTTAAGTCCTTTGTTAGCAGAAATATTCATGAATAATTTAGAGAAATTGATTCATAATCATCCACTTAGTAAATATTATTTATACTGGTATCGCTATGTAGACAATATCATTATTTGCTTTACAGGAACAGATATACAGTTAAACATTTTTAAAAATCATATAAATTCATTACATCCAAAAATTAAATTCACAACCGAAATAGAAAGCAAAAATTCAATAAATTTCTTAGACGTAACAATTTCAATGAAAACGGAAAACATGTTTTCGCGATTTACCATAAGCTGTCACATACAGATATTATAATACATAACTCGTCGTGTCATCCGTATCAATATAAAATGTCAGCATTCAATAGTTTCATTTATAGATTAATTAACATCCTGTTATCACCAGAAAATTTCAACAAAGAATTAAATTTGATCAAACAAATTGCCAAAAATAATGGTTACAATCCTAAACTAATAAATAATATTTTAAATAAAAAACAAAGTAGAATCGCATTGAATGAAGTTTACCCTGTCGATAAATTGAAACAAAAATTCAACACCTTAACCTACGTTGGCATTACAAGTGAGAAACTGAAATCATTCTCGAGTAGCAATAATTTCATCATAGCTTTCCAAACTAATAATAGTTTAGTTAAAATATATAAAAATAATAAAACCAAACCAGATAAAAACAATAAATCAGCTGTTCATAGATTGAATTGTAATGAATGTGATAATTTCTACATAGGTAGAACACATAGAAATTTTAATATTAGAATATCGGAACATAAACGCAGTTTTTCAAATAAAAAAATCAGATTCAAATTATTCGAATAATCTCCTAGAAAATAGTCACTCTTTCGACCCACAGTTTGAAATTTTGCACATAGATAATAAATATTGGAAGGTAGATCTTTGGGAAACTTTAGAAATCAACAAACACAAACACTCAGGTAGACTCATCAATGAACAAGTCGATTTAAGGCCTTCACCTCTATTGAATCTCTTCAGTGAGCAATCTATTCCTTAATTTTATTGGATATACTTGTCATCAATAACCACTTAAGAAGGAGCAACCCAATAAGCTTTTAATTACTTAGGAACATTTTTATTTATATTCTCATTCTTATTGTCTGTACATTTATTCGTCTGAAGAAGCTACGGTGTAGTGAAACGCGTTACGAATCGCAATCATTAAGTAAAATTCCTTAAAACACAGTACTTGTTTTTTATTATTGATAATGGAATTTTACCAAGTAAAAGTCCTCCCAAATTCAAATCTTTTTTGTCTTGTTTCTATCAATCCTGGTATTAAAATATTAATTGCAATCAGTAAAAGAAGTTTTTATTGGTGAATTGAATCTTATACATCCATAGATGTAAAAATAAAAAAATTCGATTATCCGATTTTCCGAACAATCATGTTTTCCAATTCGTTCGGATAATCGACGCTCTACTGTATAGGTTTTCCATTAGTGAATTGAAGCTGATTGCGTTTATTGCAGTCCATCATTTTTTCAGATGAAAACACTACAAAGAATCCAATCATCCAAAGACGTCGCAGACAATTTCAACCCTTAACTGGTGTTCCTGTGCGAAAATGATCTCGCGTCGTCATTTACGCAGTACTACTCGCACCACAATTAGTTCAGAACATTGCACTTCCGTGTACCTTCCTAGACCTCATTAATCTTTCAAATGCTGAAAAAGCAGTTTCGTTATTATTGTCGTTTAGAAGATATTAAAATCGCGGAGTCAGTTTGACGTCCGAACACCACTAGTGTAAATTTTAATGGCTGCACCTCCTAAGAAAGTGAAGGTGTTAGACGCAAATTGAAGAATGCATGAAATGGTTTCATGAGGTGAATAATGGCATTTGTGACGATGACTGTGAAGAAGATTAAATTATAGAAAGTGGACATAAAACGAACAGTGAGCAAGAAGTAAAGGAGGACAATGCAGGGGATATATATTTCGTTGGAATTGGAAGAGGAAGAAGACGCTGAAAGGGATCAGTCATGTGGTTACTATTACGGAAAAATAGGTTCAAATAGAGCAAGAAAGAAGCGTCCCGGAAAGTTCGTACACTTTCTCAAAATGTCATAATTTCATCTATACGTTCTAGTATAGAGAAGTCAAATAGTCCTGTCTATTTTTTCAACAAATTAAAAACCATTTTTCCAACCATACTGGCTGCTCTAAGATTCGATAAGGCTGCAGACAGGAAGCAAATATCAAAGGAAAATCCCGCTGCTGCAATCCAACAACTATTTTATGTATTCATCCGTAATTCAAAAGATGCCTATAAAGTTGGCGCCAACGTAGATGAGATGCTTGCTGGATTTAGAGGAAGAAGAAATAATAATCTCACATATGTCGGTGCTTTGAGGAAAAATAAAATAGAAAATTCCAAGAGAATTTCTTCCTGGAAATAATGGCGGTGTAAGTAATACTGTGTACGTATTCACAAAGGACATTACCCTCCTTTCGCGTGCAACAAAAAAAACTGAAGCTGTTATATTTATTTCATCAATGCATCATAGTATTGAATGTTGAACAAGATGAGGAAAATGAATTACGGGAAATGAATTTTTTTTATAACCTGACTAAAGTGGGGTCGAATCCTAGGATGAAAAGTGTGCAAAGTATTCTTGCAGTCGCAGAACACGCAAATGTCCATTAACAATTTTTTATAAAATGGTAGACATACGTAGCACAAATGCCTATATATACACTCCCCACAAAAAAACTAGCATCGAATGGTTACTAATCTTTTTCAAAATCGAGTGTTTCCTCGCCAGGCCCTATTTACTGCCAGTATACGTCTCGGAAGTCCCTCAAACAAATTTTGGATGTACTCTTGAGTCACTGAGTTCCAAATTTCAGGAAGCAGATTTTTTATTTGTTGGAGTGTTCTACAAGGCATCCTATACGTTGCTGAATTTGCCACCCCATGTTGTACCAAACATGTTCTATGGGATTCAAGTCAGGACTTCTGGCTGGCCATCTTAAAATATCAATTTCGGCATTTTGCAGAAATTCTGTAACTACTCTAGCTGCATGAGGCCGAGCATTCTCATGCATATAAATGAAGTTTTCGCCAATCAATGGGCCAAAGGGTACAACATGGGGTTCAAGGATATCTGCGATGTGTCTGGCCGCTGTCATTCTTCCATTATTCACTAGGACTAACTCAGTTCGACCATGGAAAGAAATGCCTCCCTACACCATTACTGAGACCCCTCTGAAGTTTTCGGTTTGCTGGATATTGCATTGGTGATACTGTTCCCCAGGTCGTCTGTATACAGACATGCGTCTATCAGTTGATACTAGACAGAACCTGGACTCGTCGGAAAAGAGAACATTCGACCATTCTGGAATATCCCAATTTGCATGTTTCCTTTCAAACTGAAATCTTGCAACTCGATGCTCTCTGGTGAGACGCGGGCCGGTAGAAGCCACCCTTGGTTTGATATCGTCTTCTCTGAACCTGTTCCTAACAGTTTGCAATGAAATATGCACATTTCTAGAAAGTGCAAGTTCATTTTGTACCATTCTAGCCGTACAGTGCCGAACTCTTAGTGCAGTTAAACGAAGCCAACCATCATCAACTGATGTTGTTATCCGATTCCTTCCCTGTCCGCCCTTTCTTCCATATTCCCCTGTTTCGTGGTACCGATTAACTGCTCTTGAAATAGTGCTTTGGTTAACATTCAGCAAGTTAGCCACGTAACGTTGGCTTCGCCCCTCCTCTAGAAGCTATCAGTTGATACTAGACAGAACATGGACTCGTCGGAAAAGAGAACATTAGACCATTCTGGAATACCCCAATTTGCATGTTCCCTCGCAAACTGAAGTCTTGCAACTCGATGCTCTCTGGTGAGACGCGGGCTGGTAGAAACCACCCTTGGTCTGATATAGTCTTCTCTGAGACTGTTCCTAAAAGCTTGCAATGAAATATGCACATTTCTGGAAAGTGCATGTTCATTTTGTAGCATTCTAGCCGTACAGTGCCTAACTCTCAGTGCAGTTAAACGAAGCCAACGATCATCAACTGATGTTATCCGATTTCTTCCCTGTCCGGCCCTTCTTCCACATTCCCCTGTTTCGTGGTACCGATTAATTGCTCTTGAAATAGTGCTTTAGTTAACATTCAACAAGTTAGCCACGTTGGCTTCGCCCCTCTAGAAGTTTAACAATTCTTACTACTTCATGATCACTCAAATAGCGTCCAAGACGTTCAGCAGCCATTACAATAAATTCAAAGATTCGAAAATCAACAAGAAACACAGAAAACTTGCATTAATTTAGCGGGAAAACTGAAGGGAAATTGAATGAATTCTGATAGTCAAACAAACTCATTCTTGTTTCAGACGTCTTTGAGATCATATGGAAACAAATGTTACTACATAGATAAGATTTTTTCCCCTCATATGCCCAAAAACATATGTTGACAAAGAAACTGCGAACGAGCTGCTTAATCGATTGTGGAATTCAGAATACCAGGTGATGGGACAATTTTTGTGGTGTGTGTAATTGCATTTCTAACAAGATGCATTTTGATATTCGAGTGCGAGAATATTTAGATAATTAATTCAGGGAACTGGTACGTAGGAGAGAACCTTTGAGTCGCTAGCAAGGTTACCGAATATGAAGGTGATGCTTCAAATTTTGTGGTGTGTGTATAAAATATAAAATGCCATCCTTGAAAAGGGATTTGAAACAGCTCATATTATCATATATTCTGGACTTTCAGACAGCGAACAGAAAATGAACCAGAAATGGTAGAGAAGAGAAAAGATTCTTACATTTTTCGAAAATAAAAAGAAAAACTGCCCTCTATGGACAAAATGTCATACGCCAATATGCTTGCAGTGCAAGGAAAATTTACAAAAATTGTAATATTGACGAAAAAGACTGAATATTCTCTTTGTTTATGTCATATTGATTTTATGCCTTGCACGTTTTTTGTATATATTATAATTTTCTATTTTCATCCCTCCAAATAGTTGACCATATGTTGTAGTTTCATTAAGTCATGAAAAAATTTAGTTTATCGTTTACTTAAAAAATTATTTGCACATACTTCATATACGTACTTCCAACTTTTTAAGCATTTGAAATTCATTCTGAATAAAAATATAAGGAAATATGTTTCACTAGGAAAAAACTCAATGTTAAGATAAGAAAAAGTTATTTTCAAGCAGGAGTCATTTTGACTCATGGTCACAATTTACGTATATCAAATGAGCCAACACCTGTTAAGGGTTAAGAGTCTGACCATAAGTTGAGTACATCACTTCAAAATCAGCTTCAATTCTAGTATTATTTCATCTTTTTCCTTGATTCTAGTTGATATAAATGTTAGTATAAAACTACTCATATGTTGAAACTGAAACGTGAAGCTTGTTATATCAAGGTAGGAAAACGCTTCCATATAATTTTCTCGAAAAAGGGAATGCCATTAATTTTTTCTCTCTTCGTTAATGGGCATTGAATTAAGATCACTTTGTAACTCATTAGCCACATCATTATAAACTATAAATGGTTTTTTTTCGACAACAAAAAGTCAATTAAAAGCCATTTGCTTGACAAAGTATTGACGTCAATTCTTTGATAATTCAATTAATTTCTGTAATTTTGTTCACGAGACGCCACTTGTTTGCTGTCAGCGACTGGGATTCATTCAACCGTGTTATTGTTTTGTTTTTTTCGTTGCTCGTACCTATTTTTAAATGAAGCATGACTTTAAGTTGGGTAGTGATGCAAAAGTATAAACGAACCGAGACAAAAGCAACCTCAAATTAAACCTCTAGAAATGTTCCGATGCCGTTTGTTTGGGAAACAAACACGGTTCCGTCTTAGCGGCTACAGATCGGTATGCATGTCATGTAGTTGGGCGAAACTTCTTATTAAAGAAAAATGAAAGCGTAAAGGAGCAATTGTAGATTGCGAATTTTGAAAGCTTTCTTGGATAAATTTTTGTTGATATTTCAATTTGTATTTCATGTAGTCGAGTGTTGAATTCACTAATAAAATTTCACAATTTCTCCGTATTTCAATGGAATAACTTTTCAGTTTTGGACTAGAATAAATACTGGAAAATTATGAATATAAAACGAAGGTAGAGGTTAGAGAGGTAGGACCTGAAAACTAGTAATATTGCTCAAAAATTATAATATGCACTACAATTACATCATCATTGTGGTCGAGTTACAGCGAATGAACCAGACATCATTTTTGTAATTTTAATACTTACGTTATCTTTTCAGTTTCAGTAATTGATTTTCGATATGTTATTTCATTAATGAATTTTGTTTCTTATTTTTTCTTGTTTGAAGAAATTGATTCAGTCTATTTTTGCTTCAATTCATTTTCGCAAAATACACCTCCGTGCCCTCGCCAAGTCTAGCGGAAGCGATCTTCATCTCAAACGCTTGAATATTATGACTATTTTCAAGATTTGGGGGAAAACAGATTAGTAAATTTACTCATTTGGAGTTTTTAGTCGGTAAGCAAAGAAGGTTTTGTTGTAAAATCTCCTGACAGACCTTTTCACAAACTAGAACAATCTTGAAAAGAATTAAATGTGTTATTCGAATTCCTATTTTTTCCCATTAAATATATACATTATAATTTCTTCGAAACTATTTTCCGGGTTGCTGCCTTGTTGACCCTAAAACCTATGCTTTTTCCAGAATTTATTTTGAGAAAAGTATTGAAGATAGATATCTCAAATTCAGTACTGTTATAGAGCAACACTTACTTCATCACTCCAAATGTTTTTGAATGGCTGGATGAAAGAGGAGGAGGGGAATTCATCAATGGCGGCCCGTCATGGGAGAAGTGTCCTGTTAGCGGAAGTAATTCCACCAAAACCGCTTATCTGAAACACAACAACAAGACATATTCATAATCTGCACTAAATTTTGAATAAACAAGACTACAACCATGAAAAAATAATGAAAAATTAGGAAATTATGGTCTTTCGAAAATAAAATCCAATTTCTTCAATTTTTCGTCTACAAATTGTTATGTACATATGACAATTTATAATATTTTCGAATTTCTGTTGTCTTATTTTTTTCTACAACCCTAACACACATTTGTGCCAATTTTCATTGCGATTACTTGATTACAGCGGCTTTAATCACTTTCGGTAGTTGGAACAACGAAATTTTGAAAAAAAAAGGCGTTCATTCGAGTATGAAAGGAAAATTTCTTCACTTACATGTAATCGGCTATTACAGGGCCATAAAGTCCACGCTCTTCCTCTTCGAAAAATGCATCCTGGTCCGATCTTTCCATCCTTCGCGATAACCTCCCATCCTTCGATATAACCTCCCCTCCTTCGATGCTGTAGTGTGTGCCACTTCTGCTTTGAGCACGCGCACGTCATCCCTCGCATTCGCAGCTGCCTACGCTTGGGGACCGATTATGATGCCCATGACTTCCATCACCTGTAGCAGCGGCGTATATCCTTCATTGAATATGATGGTACTCAAATACGCCGCCAGTTCAATGAAAGAAAAAAGTGTTTCGTGCAGAAAAAGTGTTTCGGAGCTAAGCGTCAGAGCACGCCCAAACATCTCTCCAATAGATCGTAAGATGATAAATCTTCGTATATAAGACGAATTAGTTCTTGTACTTTTGGACAAAGTGGTGGTGGGTGATGATATTGATTTCCCAACGCTTCCGCCTGTCCCCATTTGCACCACGATTGGCGCCGGGGGTGACAATTGGCATGTTGCAGCGTCTCTTCAGTCGAACACTTGTGGTGAAATGTCGCGGAAATGTACTTTTTCATTGCGCTAACAGAATAGGGATTTCTGATAATTTGCCAAGCCGTAATAATTGGCGAGATCTTCAATTAAGTTGTCGGCCAATTTTTCCTCGCCTTTACCACCAACTGCTTTGGTCTTCTTCTTTCGGCGCGGAATATCGAACCCATTTGTTTCTCCACATGTCTAACACACTCGGATTTTCTCACAATCAGTTCATTACCATACGGACGCGTTTCCAGAAGATATTTGAAAGTTTTAAGTGTCGTTCACTTTACATTGTGGAGTTCTATGAACCGCGTAAACATCTCGATAACTCCATCAACTTCCATTTTGCCAGCGCTTCCTTCATGTTTAAAAGCACATTGTTCTTCATGACTCTTATATCATGTTTGGTACTAGTCAGTGCTCTCTTTTCCATTCCATTGATTGCAGGCTGGACAATATTTAGACTTCACTATGACATCCAGAACCTTATTGGAATATCAGTATATCAACGTTACGGCGCCTAATAACGATGAAAAACCTCTCTTGCTCCATGTACCATCTCCAGACACAGTCAAATGCGATGCCTCATTTCCCGCTTCGGCATTTTTGGTAATTTTTTCTTTTGCGGCTTTCCGAAGAATAACGTCGCACGTAGCTTTTGCAGCAGTCCAAATATTCTCCAGGCACGTTCATAAGTTGATGAACACATCCCTTATCAGAAATCCTTAAAGCTGCAAAACACCTTGATTCCTTGAAAATCTACTTCGAGAAGGCGCATAACAAATACGAGAAGTCTATTAATTTCGAACGATTTGTTCGAATTTTTCGGGCAAGAGTTAATTTCCACCGATTTACAACAGCACGTAACACTGATCTTAAACCCCAAACCTTGTTCGCCTTTGTTTTGAATGCCATGTTTTTTCCACAGTCCATGCACTTTACGAGAGCACTTTTCGCAGAAAAAACACAAACGAAGTTGTTAATCCGGTATCCGTGTGTTGGATTCACGTTGACCTTTAACTCGCCGGATTGTCACAGTTTCTTTCCCAACGAACTCAAGTATTCCGATTCGTTTTTATTGGTGAATCGGTTACATTAGAATTTACGTTTCTTCCTTTCGTGGCAAGGGCGACTATTCAACGATTTTGGGATCGTGGCTCTTTCAAAACTTCGAAATTTGCTACAAGTGTCTTGTGTTTACACCCGAAACGAGAAACCAATGGACAGCTATTTTCCTCTTGTTTTCCCGAGTTTTACGCTTGCGCTTACATACTCGAGCCTATCTCAGTATACGTGAGCATGAGTACTCGAAATGGCAATATATCAACATTCCTGACTCAATGATTCATGCCCCGAAAAATTTATTTACGCTGAGACCGGCGTCGCCTCAGTTGTACGAGCACGCACGCTCGAGCCGAGCGCGACACCGACTTATGTAACGGTCCATGATTTTTGTAATTTTTCATATTTTCACTTAAAATTTTGTGAGCGAATTCTGGAAACATCTATCTGATAAGGCCAACATTTTTTTCGACCCAACCATGCAGCAACTCTTCTTAAGTCAATTATTTGTTCTTAGAAGCAAGGTGTTTATCTGATAATATGTTTCTTCGATCATTTGATTTCAAAATTGTGCCCAAGTGATTGCAAGCAGATTTAACTAAAGTCATCTTGAACGTAACGTTCGCCTAAGTACGTTCTGAAATTTATATAAAATCAGTAATGCATAAAACAAGAGCGTCCAATGAAATTGTGAATGATGAAGCAACAGCTGTGTCGGTATTGAGGCATTTCCAACTTATGCCAAACATGCTATCTGTACGACCAATTCCAGCAGCTTTATATAAATGCAAGTTCCATCCGCTCCAAATTAAATTGAATCAGTGGCAGAAGTGTTGGATGGAAGCAGGTTCCACAATTCTCTAGCCGTGTAAAGAAAAGAATTTTTATAGAGAGAGGTACGTGATGTAACTAGTTGGACCGTCCGCTGATGGGAGTTTCTCGGGAGCTGAGTTTTCTTCGGAACTGGATTTTTCTCGAAACCAAGCCTCTCAGTTCTTCAAAACATTTACCAACAAAATACCTGTAGAAAAGAGAAAGATCAGCAACCTGCCGCCTTCGAGCCAAAGGGTGGAGCTCACTGCTCTCTTCTGAACACTATCCAATAGAAGTAATGAATGTCTAGGTACGGAGCCCAGAAAAGAAAACTGGGTTTAGAAGATGCAGATTTGGCAATGTCTGACTCATGGTCATGCCAGCAAACTCCGGTGTTGACTGTGACGCCTAGTTCTTTACTGAGGAAATTCAATGTCCTTGCATGATTAGAGGAGGTTCTCTAGTAGACTTTTCAGGAGATGATTGTTAATTGCTTCTGATATCTTCTCCAAATCTGAAACTAGTGCATTGTAATGTATCTGTACTCTGTTATACACCACCTATCACTTTTTGAATTCTATGTTACGCCTATGATTTTCCATAGGAATTACACAAAGAACTAATCTACATTATCACTTCTGACTTGGAAAGAAAAGGAATCTTTATTTCATTGAATTTGTCCGGCTTATCATATTGTGTGGCATAACATGTGAAATCGAGCCACTCAGAATATTTTAATGTTCAATTCTTAGAATAAGGGAAACAAAATCCAGTACTTTCAAAAACTAGGGAATTCTTGTCAACTCAACCATGAATTATGTGGCGCCTGTTGACCCCACACTACGCGAGAACCATATGTATTTCAAAAGATACTTTGTCCAGCTCAATTGAGTCAGTGGCATGCATAGTCCAGAGTATGAAACAGAAGGAGATTCGCTCAGACTCACTCATTCAGTTCCCATTCTTCCAACATTCATACTACCTTAAAGTTCATGATAGTTGCCATAACCACGACTTACAAATATACATATTCTCCTGTGATCAAAAGTAGTGTAGTGTGGAAATTAATGTAAGTGTTTATAAGTATTAAACTTTTGTATTCAACAAAACGAATTTGACTAATTCAAACCCGACCCATTACAGCATTAACCTGGAAAGATTCGTTCGTTTGATCATCAGCGACCACCCGAAAGCTACTAATCCAACCACGCAATTTGTTGGACAGTCCATATGCGATTAGTTTATTCATCAAGGCTAACCAAACCGTGTCGAAGGCCTTTTAGATATCAAGAGCAACGGCTTTTGATTCGCCATGCTTTTCGATTGTTGATATCCACAAATGCGTAACGTATGCAAGGAGGTTACCAGTTTATCATTGATCTACGGAAAAGCCGTATTGTCGATCACTGAGGATACCCTGTAACTCGAGATATTTTATAAGCTTATCCTTTACCACTCTTCCCATGACTTTCGTCATAACAAGCAACAATGCGATTGGATGATAATGTTGGGGTAGACATTTCTTCCCTTCCTATGGCTGCCTTCTTCACATAAGATCATCCTTATATTCAACAGTTACTCGGTTCATATAATAAAATAACGAGCATTTAGAAATATACTTTTTAGTCTTAAAAATTATTTGAAAAATTATCATCTCATCTGGAAAAAGGATAGATAAATTTATATTTCATCGATTAAAATAACGAGTTTCTCAGATAAATTATAATTCCAATTGAATGACGTACGATATTTTTATACTAGCCACATTCAATTGCTAATGCTGTCGATTAGAAACAAAAACACTTATTGCAAGTACATATCGATATTATTCATTTCTAAAAATAGGAAATAATTAAAAGAGATTTAATTTTTTGTATTCGTACGGCTATTAAGATTGCTGCAATAGAAGGTAATGAATTTCTGCAATTTAACGATTATGGTGGAACATGGGATTCGAGATAAGGCATTCATTTATTATGCATTTCTACGAGGCTACTGCCAATATATCGACCTAAGAAATGAATAAAGTAATTTATTCATGAAATGAACTCTGGTTAAATATCGGTACCGACATTGCTCGCGATCATTCACTGTCATGTTACTGATGAGCACTTGCGCGCTTTGAAAATTGAAGCTTCCATTTGCGATCGATAAGAATACTTCGTTTTGTAATGTCTTGATGAACCTCGTCGTCCAGATTTCGGTTTTTGAAATATTGTACTAGTCTCTTTCCAATTTGTGAACAACTTTCGAAAGAGAAGAAGCCTTAGCGCATCAGTTAAGTTGCAGAACTTCGAATTTTATAGATTTTTTTACGTGCAAAAGATGTCGAATTACCGATTTTGTAGAATCGAACGCCCGACGCGCGTACTCCCGTATCACATTCCATAGCGACTTAATTTTCAAGAGATACACTACTGATTGGCATTGTTCTAGTTCACGAACAAAGTTGTTTCTAACAGCGCTCCTACGTGAATTAGTTCCCAAATTCCTTGCTCTTCAGTTCCTTAGTTCGTGCGATAATAGTGACTTGTAATAACGAGTGCGCTGCGCCTCTATTGCCTTCACTTATACACTATATGACAATGTTATATTTTCCGAACACTGTCAAAGTTTTTTCGCAAATTTTTCTTTAAATTAAACAAGTTCCACGAAGAAATAATATATGGGCGATGTCAACCCAGATTATTGGGTCCATAATGATTCTAAAACATCTATAGATCATAATCGGCATCACTTGGAAGACTGAACCTGGCCATCGGGGCTCTCTCGGTCAAACAGAGTTGGAATTTGAGGAAATATCGCAGGTGATGTATTTTTTCATTATCTCCTTAGTCCTTTTCATGACCTTGCTTGCTATGTAAAATTTTTTCTTAGATTTGTTTAGACATATAAGAAGTATGATTGTTGAAATATTTTTCTGCTGGTTTTCTTTTTTCATTGTTACAGATTTCTGTCCCAAATCCCCTTCCTTTCATCCTTGTCTTCGTTGGGAAATCATGGAATGCAAGACAGAATGAAGGGCTAAGCAGAAAAATCTGTGGTACTTTTTATGTACGCACGATACTAACACAACATAAACAGACAAGCTATTGCTAGTGCAATAGCGACAGGGTAACGAGTTTTTTTCCTCAGGTTATTTTCACTCGTTTATTGAATCATATACAAGATAGTATGGTTCCCCTGTTACATTTCCTGAGCTCACACTTTGTTTGTTTGTGTTTTTTCTGACACACACCAAAATTATAGATATAAGCATTTATTTGTAAATACAATTATTCAAATTTTTGTAAATCCTCTCTTTTCAAAGAATATATATATATATATATATATATATATATATATATATATATATATATATATATATATATATATATATATATATATATATATATATATATATATATATATATATATATATATATATATATATATATATATATATATATATATATATATACATATACTATATACACTGCGCAGGCGCTTCTTATCGGTCTTTCCGTTGGATGAGTTATGTATGGTAAGTTGGAAATGTTGTTAGAAGTTGGTAAACCTTTATCTTAGGCCTTACTGTTACACGATTATTTTAAAAACTCAAGAAAAAATATAAAAATTGACTATAAAAAGTGTATTCAGGTACTGAAATAAATTTCTATTCACTAAATTACATGATCATCTACACAATATACAGGTTAAAGTTGGAATTACATGTACGCAACAGCAAAATGATGTCAACCTTGGATGTTGCGCCAATTTCTAAAGAAAGGACATCCGCTTATTTCAGGGTTGCTCAGATGGAATCGTAGCTGAGAAAGAAATAGAATAGGATAGAAGTAGATATAATTTCCTCAACATTATGGAAGTTGATATAATTTTATTACGATTATGAAAATTAGTGTGAATAACTTTTCAGTTTACGAACAAAGAACACATTACAAAAATACACTGAGGAGTAGGGAGAAAATTAAACCTGAACAGTGTAGCGACTAGAATAATAACGAAAGTGGCGGCTACTTTCTCACAAATAAACTGCATAAATGTAGATTGTGAAGGAATCAAAAATCCACGTGTGCATCCTTATTTCTTATATACCAGGCTTACTAGATTGAAAACATCAATCAGTTCGGAGGAATCGTCGACTCTGAAATTGCTGAGTTGGAATTTTGAAATGGTTTTTGAACGATTATGAAAATGATTTCGTTTTCTATGTTCAATTATTTTGAGAATGTTTTAGAATTATCTGCCTTGCTACATCACACCTCGAAGTAGTATATATACTGGATGAATCATTTAAATTCACGAATCTAAATATCTCTTGAAACACTATCTATACAGTCAAATTTTTCTAAGATGCTGTACGGATTAAAGGGAGACATCGAACGGCTAGCTTGATTTAAACCTTGAAATAATTCTGAAGGTCACTTAGTGAGGTTAATTTTTCCCAATGAGTTCGAAAGGAACAAGAAATTTCACGTAAAAAATGCTCTATATGAAATTTGTTTCCTTCACCCCAGATGGGCCAATGACCTATTTCAGTCGTAATCGTGATTTCTTGAGATCAACAAAAATTGAAAATATGAAAAGGAGGAAAATGTTTCAGATGAAAAATATTTTGCTATTGAAGGGAACATCTTATATATCATTAACATTGGAATAATCTTGAAACCACTTTGTGATTGCTATTCAAAGGAATTCTATATCTAATAAATGGAATATATCTTTCTGATAGCGGAAATGGGAAGATCACAAAGATTTTAACTACCATTCTTTTCTTGGCCCCAAAACGACCTTCTAGTGGCCTTGAAGATTTAGACGTTCTGATAGATTCACCTATGATTTTCTCAACGTAAAAAAATCCTATAAAAAATCGAAAAGAATGAAAAAAATTCTAATCTTTCGTTCACCCCAAACGACCATCACATTCAGAGGGTTTAGTAGATTGACCTGCTATTTTCTTGGGGCAGAAATATTCCGATAACGCGAATTGAAAGTGAATGGAATTTTTCATCGAATCTTATTCCTGATTGACCTTAGTTTAGAAATTTTATTGATGTTAAGATTGGTTAGTTCTTGTATGAAAAAAATTGATATTTAAGTAATCAACGATAAACTGAAAGAACAAGCGATCTTGTATCAATTTCTTTGAGCACGATCTTTGAATATCCGCAAAATAACATTTCCTAGACAAAGTACAAAAGCTTCACCAGAGCTTCGGATTTTGAATGTGTGTGTTTGGTTTTAAGAAATATTTTTCTTGCAGGGAATTTGTATTAAATGCAGGAATTGCTTCTCAGATTGCACATTTAGTTTCTTTTATTAGTTAATTAAATACAAACCATTAAAAGAAAACAGTTCTAATCTCCAAAAAAATTCAAACCTAGTTGTATGCAGAGTCTACGTCAAGGTCAGTACATATTATAATTCCGGTCTCTTTCTATTTTCGTTATTTTACCCCAAGAAAATCAAAGTTAAATCTATCAACACCTCTTAAGGTCGCTTGAAGTTCACCGGAAGGTCGTTTTACGGTAAAAAAAAATTACTCGACCCAAATTTTTATCATCCTCCGAATTCCGATACCAAAATGATATGTCTCAAATTTCAAAATATGGAATTACTTCTGAATAATTAGCATTAGTGCTTTCGAGGTCATTCCAATGTCCCCCTCTATATCAACATTTGACTAAAGTTCTGAAATATTCATTAAAATAACTCTCCCTGTATGTATAAATCGTAAAAAGGGTTTTGAATGAGGTTTTAAATTCAATAGATTGTCGACTGTTTCCATGGTCCTAGAGAGTGGTCAAGTCTGCACGATTTATATGAATGAAATAATAAATGAAACACTTGAATGATTTTTCTGTTTTTCTCAAGTATCTCTTATGTTTGTTTTTCAAGTTCAAGTACCAGAACATAAACCGCGATAAAGAATTCGTTCACATAGCGGGCGTTTATAAAGTGTAGAAGTTTGCGTCATTCGATATTCCCTTTACCAATTCAATTATCCTTCATTATAATAATTGTATAACGGCTTGCATGAAATTTAATTTCCTCGTGAGTTAGAACAAGTAAGATAATTGTTGAAAATCATTCCAGAGCCATTAGTCTTAATCACGAGGTTAATGGATTATTCTATCATGAATGAATATATTGAAGCTGGTGCAATTACCTTTTTGCACGTCGTTATCTAACTTTCCTTTTCTTGAAGTAACTTAATCAATATTTGGAGAAAGCTCCATCTCCCAACAAAAATTTAAATGACAAGTTTTTCCATGAAAATCAATTAGATCTCGTGTTAAATTAAGTCACTTATTTTAGTGAAAATCTATAGATTCTATAGATAGTTTTAAATGGAAGCACTTATTCAACAATTTGTCATGGATTGTTATATAAATAAATATGTTTACTCTCACAATGCCAAAAAAAAAATTACATCGAGAAAATGTAGCACATCGATATTGACATACAAGTTCTCAGGACATTACAATATAAATTAATGAACAAAATGAATGCGAAAAATAAACTCCACCACCTCGACTGTAATTAATTACCTGTCAACATTTATAGTGACCTTATCATCATTCGACATCTTTATTTCTATAAAAAATATAATGACTTGGCATTCGCACGCCACTGAAGTTTTACCAAAAGACCTTAATCTTTAAAAAAAAACTTTATTCGACTAATGAAGGTGTAGACAATGTGAAAGTCTTAACATCCGAAACAATAATGATTTATAATCTACAAAATGTGCATAATGTTTGATTTATCGTACTCGACTAATTCGGTGAAATTTATGTGATATGATCCATCTCATCTAGTGAGACACATTAACGTAACTCTTCCTTCCTAAGAAACAAATTGAGGGTTTCTATACCTTAATTTTTAATCGAATTTCCGTTGAAGAAATATTTGTATATTTTTTCTATTGCCACCTTTTTTACTCATAGGCATGGGAAACATTTGTTTAAAATTATATAAGATAAGAAAGTAAATATTATAATATAAATCAATATAGTATACAAACTAATATTATTATAATGAAACTTTGGGTTTTGAATTGAGTCAATTTCTTTTCTTGTGTGATCGAGTTTTATTTTTAATTTTACAGTGTTCAAATTATTCAAATTTAACGTGCCCAAATGTTGCCTTATTTGAGGTTTGACCTTTGTCAAATTAATTTGAATTTTGATGTTTGGTAAGCTGATAGATTTTATGAGCGGTACACCATCGCGCATATTTTTCAAGACGTAATTACTCACTTTTAGCTCAAAGTTTGCTGGCAGAGAGATAATATACGTTCTGTGTAATACGATTTGTTTATCATTTTTGTCTCATTTAACGGCTGCAGTTGTTGTGTTAGTTGCTATCACCATTTAATAGTTGCTTGATAATTTTTGAATCTTGAGCTGCTTTAATTTGGTGATTATTGCAGTTCTTGTAGTTTTTGTTGAAACATATCAGATTTACTTCACATGGATCATCTTGCGTAATTGGAAGCATTGTTTCTTCACATAGAAAACTCATCTGGGATACATGTCTGCACGGCTCATCCATAATGGTTTATAGCTTTCACTTAGAGAGAGGAATTCTGTTTTGGGAAAGATTACTTTGAAGGAATTCTCGGTGGAAATGCGAAGTGGATATAGTTTCAAAATAATTATAGTCGTTCGAGTCCACAACTGAAGTTTCTAAGATGAATTTTATTCGATTTTTGATAAAATATCCCTCGACTTTTGTGTTAGCATAATATTGTATGATTCCTTTATTAATGAGTACAAACGGCAAACTACAGTTAGTTAATTGCCTTTGGATTTTGTACCCGAGTTTGTGGTCTAATGGAACGTCTGGTGGTAGCTGAAGAAATAGTTAGATCTATTATGTGCAAAACGTTGCGAATTATTAGAAAATGAATTGAAAGGTCTCCATACAGGCATCAGATTAACTGAATTAAAAGTTCGCGGGGGTGGATCGTTGAAACGAACACTACTTTGTCGCGGTTTTCATCGATTGATAGAGCTGAATATCCTACCGACTGCGCCACTCAAGTTTTATCAAGAGACCTTAGTCCTTTCAAAAAAACTTTATTCGACTATTGAAGGAGTAGACAATGTGAAAGTCTTAATATCCGAAACAATGGTTTATAATCTACAAAATATGCATTATGTTGGATTTATTGTACTCGACTAATTCTGAGAAAAGTATGTGACATGATCCATTTCATCTAATGAGACACATTTTATGAATATCTAGCTAAATTGATTCAACGTAATCACCTACAGTATTTTATTTATGTTCAAATATATTATCATTATTATGTACTTGTCTGTGTGTCTAGTGGAAGTACTTTAATAATTTGATGATCGGTGTGAAATTGAATAACTTCTACTGATGATAGTTCGTTAACTATAAGATATAGATCGCTGTTTATAATTCATATTATCTAACTCAATAAGTCCCGGGCTTGGCAGACATACCATCTTTCATTTTCATCAGTACCAGCTTTTGAAAGATGCATGTTGAAATTTCACAATATATATGGCTCAGTGTTTAAGAAATGGATAGAAACAAGTTTCGTTCATTAATTAAACACTGCTTTTTGATGGTACAAAGTATTGCACAAATAAAGTTATCACTTGATTAATGTTATTCAGACTCTACTCCATCGACTACAAAGGTTAAAATATGATATGTTACGACCAGTTACGGTCGGTGGTTATTCTTCATTTTTTTTTAAATATGACAGTGACCCACACCAGACAAGAAATATCCGAAAACTTCTTAACCCGTTATTCGGCGACAGCTGAATGGGAACGAGAGGTCAAGTGAGATGGCCACCTCGTTCACTAGATCTAACCCCGTTATTTTTGTTTCTCCAGGAATATGTGCAGGATTTTTCATATAGACCAATCCATAATGGTATAAAAGAGTTGAAACAAAACTTAAGAAAATGTTTAGAAATACTTTGAAGATTTTGCATCACACTACTAGATAAAATTACTAAATGCTTGAAGAATTTTCATTTCTGAAAACATTCTAATATTTCAGGATAATTTGATTGAGGAGGTCGTTACTTGATGAAAATCGATATACATATTTTCAATAAAATAAAACTAAAGTATTTAGATTTTCACTATATTAACAAAACTATGACCGGTTTCACCACACTTTGGCTTCATCAGATAGATACAAACTAATGAACAGAGTTATTCCTTATATATTAGTCTTATTTCCTACTTAATATTACAATAGGTACAAGAGGTATGTTGGAAAACCCATCGGAGTTGCTTATTTCTATGAATTGAAAGATTGAGTAAAGGAGAAGGATTTAGATTCTAATTGACTTGATTAAGTAACCTACCTGAATTCTTTTCTTTGTTGATCTCTAAACATTTAGAATAGATTGAGTTTTTGTTTGTTTTTCAAAATTTTACACAATGAAAATAACAGACAAAACTCAATCTGTTGGAAATTTTAGTGATCAACAAGGAGAAGAATTGAGGTAGGTTATGATTTTTCTTAACAGTCAATTAGATCTAAATCCTTCCTTTACTCAATCTTTTCATATATATATATATATATATATATATATATATATATATATATATATATATATATATATATATATATATATATATATAATATATATATAAATATAACATATTATAAATAACACCTTCCAATTTTAGTTTTCTTGAAAATCGAGGAAATGCAATAGTTCTCATAGCTGCCGTACTAAAGCATCAATTTAGGAACACCTGTACTATGTTGAGTCTTCTCCATTACTTAATATGACTCATGTGGTTTACTAAGTGTCGTTCCATCAGAATGAGCTAGGAAGATATTTCCACCCAAGATACTTCATTAAGCTAACAACTTTCACCAGGGTCCACGATGTTGTGTTAGACAATCGCAGAGTGAAATTAAAACAGATAGCGAAGACTGCAAACATCTCATATAAATGGGTTTTTAACATCATGCATGAGCATTAACATATGAGAAAACTATCGGCAAGATGAGTGGCGCGTTTATTGACATTTGACCATGAACGGGAAAGAGTCAAAATTTCTCGAGCTAACTTTCGATGAAACCCAGGTGAGTTTCAGTGCCGTTATATCAATACGGATTCATTTCTACCCCTTCTGAGAGGAAGTAGCAACCTAAGTAGTGGTTGTAGAGCAGTGGCAGTACACCCAAAAAATCCAAGCAACCCACCTTGCCGTCGGCCGGCAAGGTGATTGCCACTGTCTTCTGGGACGCACGGAACATTATTTCCATTGAATTTCTTCGAAAAGGAGATATGATTAAAATAGAGTACTACGCGTTACTATTTGGCCAATTGATCAAGGAAATCGAAACTAAGCGGCCTCAACTCACGAAGAAACGTTCTGTTTCACTACGACAATACCACGCCCATTCGTTCGCCTTCGTAATTGCCTAACTGTTGGAGTTACGATATGAACTGCCACGGCTTTCTGTGATTTCTATTTGTTTCCAAGCAATAAAATATAGCTCAGAGAACGGAGATTTTGAACAGAGTCGGAAAAAATCTCTGAAAGAAAGACGTATTTCGAGGACCTTGGAAATGACTGAAACAAAGATGTCACCAAAAACCTCCACCATCTAACCTAAGTAAGGATATAGCCCTAAAAGGAGGTTATGTTGAAAAATAAATAATATCCAATAACGAGGAATGAATTCTTGTTCCATTCTCACCTCACTTATTAATTCATCCTCGTATATCCTCCACAGGATGCAGATAACTAATCGTAATTGTGAATTCAGCATTTAATGAAAGTAGATATGAATTCGCAAGTGTAAACCTTATTTCCAAGAACAGATTTCAAGCTGGAAAAGAAACCATCGGTGGTATAAAAATTGAACTATTATGATATATATTTTCTGTGAGAAACACCGTAAATATATTTTCGCATCGCTGTGAAATACTTGGACATTTAATAACATCAACACATCGATGTGTTCAATCAACAATCAATGCTCTTTGAGACGCCACAAAATAGATACAATTTTCAACCAAGTTGGGAGATGTGTGGAAAAAAAAAACAATTTGCTTCGGTTGTTGCACATTCGAACAATGCTGGTTTCGTAAATGACTATTTTTATATACGGGCGGACCTTGAGAGCCGATGAAGTCATTTTCGACACATTAAATTGAGGATGTGCTTATTCGCCCACTGGAATTAAGTTGTTATGAGTCTGTGTCTTCCGTTATAATTATCTGAACTCGGTTAAATGAGTCTTTGTCAAAACTTCGATCAGGCTGGATTTCTGTGGTTATTTTCATTTAGAAGTTCTTCATTAATCCTACTGGAAAGAAAAGACTTAAAATTTATTTTTCTCGGTTATTTTCCTCAAAAAGGACAAAAGAATTCCTATGGAACGCATGTCTCTAATGTTTTAATATTAGGTCGTTCCTTGAAGAAAATTGATTTTGATTTTACAATTTAATGAAACAACAACACTATTCTAATTTTCGCTACGCTGTGGATTCATCAGATAACTAGTATAGTTCACAGAAATATTGGCCTTATACATTAATAGACTACATTCTTGTTCTCTTAAATCCTACTGGTCATTTGCTTTTTTGGATGGAATTTTTAAGCTCTCCCGTAGTGGTCGAAATAATAAAAACGGCGTTGGGCACCACTGGTGCTGCTAGAGCTAATGCATTTTTGCTGATACAGGATACAGCCTACGACGGGGGACAGGATCTTATACATGAAAGCCAGGTCGAAGCAGACGACGTTGCATTTCTATGCTGAAAGATCGCTTCATCGTTAGCAACATGTTGAGAAATCGCTTTTGTACTACCACTTATGTTTGTACTTGTCTCTTTAACGCCTAGAATGTTTGTGTGAATGTTCGTACAATTAGAAAAAGATTGACAGAAGAAAATCTAAAGACTTTTCATCCAGCTCGCGTCCCTTAATTTCTCCTAGGTTTCCGTAGAGCAGGGGTGCTCAAACGGTCGATCGCGAGTGCTTTTTGAGTAGATCTCGAGAAGAAAAAAAATATTAAGTAGGTAACTACACTACAAAAATTTATTACGTAAGTAAATAACACTCTACTAGCGGCAAAAGGCGGCTTTATAAAAGGAACGCGCGGTACTTGTCAAAGAAAAGCTGCGTTTATTATTTTTGCCGCTTTTCTAGAAATTTCGGGCGACGCGTTTGACGGGAATATTCGAGACTTTCCTTCACGTCGATATAAATGTTGCGCCTGCAGGAATTGGAGTCATTCTGAATTGTAACTTGAAGTCAATACTACGTCGATCCAAAGCTTATTATTGAATAGTACAAAATGAGTGCAGCGAAGAAATCTGAAACTTATCATTTTAATAACGATTGGGAGGAAGAATGATTCTTTCGTATGGTGACGGATAAGTGCATTTGTCTTGCGTCAGTTGCAATACCTAAGCGTGGTTACTTAGAGATGCATGATAAAACGGTTCATAAAATCTATGAAAAGGATTTCCACCACAGAGTGAATTAAGAAAACGAGAAGTACGTGATTTGATATTTTGTTTGAAAAAAGAACAAACCATGTTCACAAGACCAGCCAAACAATCAAAAGCTGCTACGATCGCGTCATTTAAAATATCTCATATATTGGTGAAACACAAGAAACTATTCGAAGATGGATCGGTTTTGAAGGAAGCATTTATTGAAGCGGGTGAGCCTTTATTTGGAAATTCTTAAAATAAAACAGAAATCATGTCTACAATTAGAGAACTTCAGTTATCTCGTCCGACTGTCACAAGGCGTATTGAAGTCATGAGCCTGGACATGGCAGATAAACTAAAACATGATATCATGAAATGTACATACTTTTCTTTACAGTTCGACGAATCCATCGATATAACAGACACTGTCCAGCTGTGTATTTTAATTCGGATCGTATTCAATTACATGTTGGCTAAGGAAGAATTTTTGACAATCATTCCTCTGAAGGGGAAATGGCGAAGATTTATATGACGTTTTGTTCAATTTAGTAAGAAAACTACAAGCTACCAATATATAAATTAGTGTGCATTACAACCGATGAAGCGCCAACAATGACTAATGAAGATTTCCCTTCATTTTCTTCAATCCATTGCATTATACATCAACAAGTTCTGTGTTCGAAAGTTTTAAACATGGAGGAAATTATGGGCATTGCAACAAAAATTGTGAATTCCATCCGTGCACATAGCTTGCAACGGCGGCTCTTTAAGTTGCAGTTGGAAGATACGGAGTCTGCTGAACACACTGATTTAATTCTTCACACGGACGACAGGTGGTTGAGTCACGGTAAATTCCTAGAAAGGTTTCAAGAATTATTGGCCGAAACAACAGCTTTTCTAGAGGAAAGAGGTGATGACTCTTAGATGTTGAAAAACTAAAAATGGCTGACTGATTTGGCAATTTTGACTGACATCACAATGCACTTAAACACCATTAACTTGGAGCTTCAAGGTAAAGGAAAAACTATTATTGAGATGATTAGCGCAGTAAACACATTCAAAAGTAAATCGCAACTTATGATAGATCAACTGGAAAGAAAGGATCTGAAACATTTTCCGTCTTTGACAGCAAGGATTCCTTAGTTGAATTATGATACGTATGAGGCTGAATTATCAAATATTTTGGGACAATTCGAAATGCGCTTTTATGATTGCAGTAAATTGGCAAATATAGCATCATTTCATGTAAAAACATTGGGGAATCAGCTACTGAAATAGGAAGTCAGTTTAATATGAACTCATGTTCTATTGAAAGTGAGTTGGTGCAGATTATATCAGATATACATCTCAAAGCTACAGCATCTGATACAAATTTCTGGTTTTTTATAATTGAAGATACATATGCGAATCTAAGGCAAATCTCCCTTCAACTGACGGCAATGTTTGGATCACCTTACTTGTGCGAATCTGCATTTTCAGAAATAAAGATAGTTAAGTCAAAATATCGCAATCGACTAACTGACGCTCATTGTCATTCATGCTTGCGATTAGCACTTAGTGGTTAAGTACCATCTTATGAAAAGTATGCTGAAGACATGCAGTGCCACTCTTCAACATCCACTCCTTAGTTAAGTTTAACAGCATATGAAACTCTTTTGCAAATTAAGAGGTTTTCTTTCTGCTCCATAGCTGAAACAGTGGGATAGAGGTGGTTCAATAACGATTCGGAGAAGTATATCTTATGTGACACGGACCGATCTTGTTACCTTCGATAAATGTAGTGTAAATGGTCACAGGTACGTAGGAGAATTTATCAAAGCTGTACCTTTTACTCCATTTATTGTGTAAAATTTTCTCTCAATTTATGATCATGCACATTAACAATTCGTTGGACTTGTCGCGCAATACCTTGATGAGGTCGATATTCAAACTCTGCAGTGATTCGCGCGTAAACCTGACCTTAATCCCCTTGAACACATTTGGTATAACCTGAAAAGGCGTGTTCTGGCCGGAGTATCTCTACACTAGGAGAGCTCGAGGCTACTGTCGTACAGGAGTGACCCCAACTGGTCACTTATTAGTAACATTTCTGAGTAAAAGAACACAAGGTTTTTTTCCAATTCAGGGAAAAAGATGTTTCATTAGAGATCTTTCATATAACGTTCCTTTTGAAAGATCTCAATAAATCAATGTTTTGCAACGTTTTTGATTCCGTTTGTTATCGTCTGTCGTAGATTTCTTCTGAAATACCGTTTTTTCAATTCGCTTTGAAATTTACGATACCTTTGAATTAACGATCAATTGTGGCTGTGAGTGTATATCATTATTACTCGTACATATTCCATGGTTAAAATCAGGTGCTGAGGTTGATCTGAATTCTAAATAAGGTTGCTTATTTTATTAACTGAAAAGATTGAGGTGTAAGTAACTATTCAAGGAGTTTGTTGATTTGAATTATTCAACATAGTTACAATTTTAATCTATTTCTTTTCATCATGTAGAGAATCGAGATTATTATTAGAACTATGCTTTTCTTCTAGTAAATGATTTGCATACTGTGAATCTGATCTTTGTTGCATTTGTGCTCTGATAACCTAATATTGAACTTTCTGAAGTTCTACCAATATAAATTTTATTACAACTTCCACATGAGACCTTATAAACACCTGATCTCATTCCTTACTCACCTTTGGGTTTACAATTTCCGATATGTATACCAAGAGAGGCATCCGTTCTGAAAATTATATTGAATTTATGAGATGAGAGGAAAAGCTTTAAATTTTAAATGGCTCCACCAATATAAGTTTATGTATTTATTTTAGTTTTATTTAAGTATCTTCAATACTAAGGAAACACTTCATGAATTGCATGTCGGAATTCTTTACGTGAAATCAATTATCAATTATACTAAAAGCGTACTATACTATTATTTTATTTTATTTCATCTCTCCCAAGAAATTGTCTTCTGACATTGGTATTATAGAGGTTAATTAATAGCTCTATACCGGGTGTCCACGCGAGATGGGACATTAAAAGTATATGGAGAAAGGAATGACCGATTGGAGAAATTTTTTTATTGTTGTCTTGAATGTTATTCGAACTAAGTTCCGAAAATATTTTCAATGCCGTGGCACTTTCTATTTTTTATATTGTAGAAAATTAAATTCTGAATTATTTTTTCTCGTATTATTGACACCTGAAATCAACTGAAAGGAAGATATGAATTTTTTTCAATCGGAATTTATTTTGCTATTTGTCTCTTAGAAAGCATCATAAAAATACTAAAGATCATTCAATATCGATTATTTCTAGCTCGTTGTAAGTAAACAGGCTCATTCAGCAGAATTCAATGCATTTACAGACTTCACGGTATACAGGGTGTTTCCGAAGCATGTGGCAAATCGTTATACATTCAAAGATGATAAAGTCCGTTTTTTCGAAATATGATTACCTAATTTTCATTTTTAATTGAAAACTGTAAAAGATACAGGGTGGGCAACTGAAAGATAGGGAAGACTATTTCCCTGAGACTATTCAATTTTCAGTGAGGTAAAATGGAACAGATCCATGCTGATCAATGGCAGTCATCATCAAGTACTATCCTCATCTCGAATTTCAACCCTTGGAGCAGGGGTGACAACCCTTGGAGCAGGGGTGACAACCCTTGAAAATTTGGAAGAGGGTAGATGGGTCGAGTGATACCTCGAAAGAAAGCTATTACCTTTGTCTGCATTCCCGTGAAAGAATTTTCATTTTTGATTGAAAACTGTAGAAGATACAGAGTGAGCCACTGAAAAATAGAGAAGACTATCGCCCCAAAACTATTGGAGTATTAGTGCGAAAAACTGGAATAGATTCATTTAGATCAAAGATGACAGCCTTTGATCTGGAATGACTCTGTTCCATTTTTTTGCACTAATACTTGAATAGCTCAGGGCGATAGATAGTCACCTTTATTTTTCAGCAGCTCACTCTGTATCTTCTACAGTTTTCAATCAAAAATGAAAGTTTCACGGGGATGCAGACAAAAATAATACCTTTCTTTCGAGTTATCACTCGACCCATCTACTCTCTTCCAAATTTTAAAGGGTGGTCACCACTGCTCTAGGGGTTAAAAGGATGAGGATGGTACTTGATGATGACTGCCATTGATCAGCATAGATCTGTTCCATTTTACTTCACTAAAACTTGAATAGTCTCAGGGAAATAGTCTTCCCTATCTTCTAGTTGCTCAACCTTCATCTTTACAGTTTTCAATTAAAAATGGAAATTCTTTCAAGGCGATGTAGACAAAGATACCACCTTTCTTTTGAGACATCACTCGACCCATCTTCCCTATTCAAAATGTTCAAGGATTGCAACCCCCGCCTAGGGGGTTGATATTTCAGGCAAGTTTTGTACCCCAAAAGATGTCCCCCTTGAAACAAAAATCGACCTGTTTTTGCGTTTTGATCAGAAATGAATATCTTGCTTCTGTTTAGTTTTCGTTGGAGCACCCCGTATTGCTCCTGCTCATTGACAGGTATTTGTTGAATCTTTCTTCGAATAACATGGAAGTTGTTTCGCTTAGAATTTCATGAAATTTTGATACCAAAGTAACAGCATTTTCAACGGTACCTCAATCTAGTAGTCGTTATACGAACTCATTGAATGATGTGTTAAAATTGAACTTTTGAATTGTGTCCAATAACTCAATCCAACTCAATTTTGGACTTTGTATACGAAATGTACAATGGTACCAATTCATACTGAAAGCTTGGAACCATATTGGATTTCGTTTAAATATCTTCCGCTTGAGTAAATTAAAATTCATAAATAATCTTGTTGTGAATTACGTAAGTTATCTCGTTATCTTGTCATTCACTTGTCCCTTACCTAACTTTCTTAATCCCTCATTCGAAGATAAACTTGGAACTCGATCTATATTTAGAAATGATATATCGGTATAGGTTATTTTGATTTTTAATGCAAAGAATTTTCGCATCATCTGAAAAATAGTCAAGTTCAATGTTTCTTTTGACAAATGAATATTATGTTTCATGTTAAGATTGAAAAATCAACTACAAGGGATCATTAAAAATACTTTAACTGCCGCTGTTTTCAATTTCAATCTCTGTGCATACAGATAATACGTTATGGAAGCAACAGTTTCTATAGAAACAAATGCTAATTAATGTCATGTGTCAAAGTCCCTAGTCAATGTCATAATTTATTGCGAGCGTTGAAGAATCTTGATATATTGATTTCGATCTTGAAAAATTCAGAAATAGAATTGAAATTTCATTTCTACTTAATAAGAAGCGTATAATATTTAACCAGCAGAATCAAATACACAGTACGGAAAATGCATGCCTTTTATTTTTCCACATTGTAATAAAATTTTTTGGATTTTATTGACATCTGTCTAAAATATGACGTCATTCACATCGTTTACAAATGCTTTTATATGAAATGTAATACATTTTGTTAAAAAAGTACCTGGAATTGTATTCAAAAAATCTGCTTAAAACGATTGTCAAAATTTTTCTGATTTGTTGTCAAGTTGGCACAACTGTTTTCTATACTGACGTCATTTAGTTACAGTGCTCGATGTTGTCAGTTTTAAGTGTGATTTGCAAATTTTACAACAGATAAAAATATCGAACAAAGAATTTGTCTCAAATTTTGTATTGGAAATGGAATTTCGTGTTCCGAATCGATGAAAATGTTACTGAAGTCTTACGGTGAGTCGACTTTATCGAAAACACGTGCATGAGTGGTACAGCGCAATCAACAGCGGCCGAGATGTGGTGGAAGATTTGCCTCGCTCTGTTTAGCCATCAACATCTTCAACTTAAGTCAACATCGAAAAAGTGAAGGAAATGGTAATTGAAAATCGTTATTCAACCCTTAACTGATGTGGTGCCAATATTTTGCGGTAACTACGTTGTAGGTCCCTGAGACTCCAACTTGTTCAAATGCTAAAATTTTTGTCTTTGTTTAGTTTTGTGAGATTCTTTTTATTGCGATTCAAAGAAAACATGACAAGGTAGTAGAAATTTATTCAATAGTTGCAACCACTGTAATAAATGAAAATAAAATATTCGAAATGAGATAAATATCTCCCAAAATTGTGTGAATATTGAAGATAATGAAGAGCAAAATTAACGAAAAAATGACATAAATTGAAATTCTAAACTAGAACGTATTCTATGGAATGAATTTTCAATGTGCAGGTACTTTCACAAAAATTTCTGCAATACCTAAACATGACATACATTCAGTAGGTCATTCTAGCTCGTTTACGCAAGTTACACATACTTTTGCACTATACTGTAAGCAAATGGCGCATTTGCATATTTTGAACAGGTAACTTGTCGTTCTTTTCAATTCCAGATTACATGGATAACACACCTTGCTTGCAGTTCTAGGCAGCGTATCGGAATCATTTGAAATTTTTGGGACTTTAGTACCTAATACTCTATGAACGCTCTGTCTAAGTTCTCTTGGGAGGCGAATGTTATTTGCCCTTTATTTCAGAAAAGGTTCATAGAGTTGCTTCACCAAAACTTTCAGAAATTGCAATATTGTGTACTGCGTTTTTGAAACGCTTCGGTGGATTATATAAGCGTTCAGGCCACTCATGTCGATAATACGGAAAAATAAGGCCAGCGACCAACGTCTTGTTCTCCCACTACAAGAATATTTTCGTCAACTGAGCCCACACCTCCCTTTGTTCTATTGTAATATGAATTAATTTCCGGCAACTCATTCTCAACATCATCTTTGCTATGGTGCATTGATGAAATCAAAACAGCAGCCTTATTTTGTTCGGCACCCGACATATGAGAGGGTTTTATCATTTGTAGATCCATACAATGTCGATCTAACAGCTCTAGATTCAGAAGGTAGAAACTCCCGAGGGATTTCTCTTTCATTTTTCTTCTTAGTTCCTACATATGTTAGTTTATTCTTCAGCAAAATGTCTACAAATTCAATAGATGAATACCAGTTATCACAGGTAATATTTCTGTTGCTTCCAAATATTGGCTTCCATAAGCGAAGAACTGCTTGGGTGGGTATCGCAAACTTTTTTACAGCATCCGTTCCCTTTCTACAGTAAATATACATAAATGTCAGACATTGAACTTTTATGCCGTATTTTTCTGGTTTTGAAGGAATATACATCTTGAACTCGCATCGCCCCTTGAAACCCACAAGCATTTCATCGACTTTGCAATTTTTTCCCAGTGAAAACGAGTTTTGTGAATTCTGATTGAGTTTTTTCAGAAAATGTAACACTGCTGCAGCTGGATAGTCTTGAACTAATTCCTGTCTTTCTTCCCGAGTATCAAATCGAAGACACATCAAAAGTACGGAAGAAAGGCTCGCGGAAGAAAGCAATCTGAATACTTCCCTGCCAGTACCATCTGTGGAAAACTAGCTTGGATGTCTTCATTATTTGATTTGAACACAGGCGTCAACAAAAGGAGACCCAAAAAATCCATTGATTTCCGTTTCTTCCGTATCTCTGAATTCAGTACGATTATCGTTACCTTCTTCGTCACGATACTCCCGTAGTTTTAGGTTTGTGTAACGCACAACTATTTTCATAATCTCCTGAGAAAAAATTTTCTACCACGATTCTATTGGTTCCAAATCTTAAGCATTTCCTGTTGGAAATGGAACCTTTATTATATTATGTGCAGGTGTTCTGGTGTTACGTGATGGTTCATTTGATGACCATTTATATCTATTATTTTCATACAAATATCTCTGATTCGTTTCGTTTTCATCAGAATGTTCATCTATGTTCGAATTATCGCTCTCACTTTCATTATTGTTTTCGTCATCACTCAACAGTTCTGAATCACTGCTATGATTACTCAATATTGCTGATTCTTCTTTATTTGGTGTACTGCTTGTCCTCCATCTTGGTCAGAAAAGTCACTTTCACAATCCCCTCACCATTCAAGGAGTGTTTTCTCGAAATCTGGATCAGTGGGCTTCACTGATGGCTTTGAACTTTTTGTCGCAGTTGAAAAATCGCACAAACTACGTTGTACGTACCAGGGACACTCAACCTCCACCTTCGAATACTTCCGATGCACTGAACGCCGTGCTTAGCTAGTATGTCGAAGAGATTTGCACCATATGAAGGTACTGAGCGCCACAAATTGATGAAGTCAATAATTACAGAAAATATTCACCTTTGTTTCCTATAGGGTGTCCCAGGGACCCCACAACGTCGGTTAAGGGTTATGTTTGAGAGAGATAGGCAAAGAACTTTCTGTGTCTCACGAACCAATTCGTACCATTTTGAACGATTGTTTGGGCATGACATGGCCATCGACTAATTCCAAAAGAACTGAATTTTCTATGGAAATTGGATCGCGTAAAGGTCACTGAAGACATGCTAGAACGAACCAACATTCCCCACTTTCATAAAATGCATTGTAACAGGTGATGAAACATGGGTTTTTTGACATGCAAACCAATCAACAAGCTTCAGAATGGCGCCTTCCAACTGAACCGTAACCAAAAAAACCACGTCAAAGTCGATCAAAAGTTTTCTTTAATCATCGCGGTGTTGTGCTCTAGGAATTCTTGACTGTCAGACGGTAAATGAAGAATATTTCATATTTCCTGAGCGTTATGACAGCAAATTTGTCGAAAAATGACAGAGATTTGTTGAA
The DNA here is from genome assembly GCA_013387265.2 of Cryptolaemus montrouzieri. Lineage (NCBI taxonomy): Eukaryota > Metazoa > Arthropoda > Insecta > Coleoptera > Coccinellidae > Cryptolaemus > Cryptolaemus montrouzieri. Next base: position 48,129,772 of record JABFTP020000021.1, read on the forward strand.
GAAAACTCATGGATTTTGCACCTAGATCGTGCTATCATAGTAAATGAATTTCTGACCAAAAGCTCGACAAATCATCGAACAACCACCGTATTCACCTGATATGACTTCGGCCGTCTTTTTCTTTTTCCAAAACTGAAGTTACTACTTCAAGTTATCCGTTTTGAATCGATAGAAGACATAACAGAGAATTCGCGGCGAGTATTGAGGTCGATTCCGGAAAAAGTGTTTGAAAAACAAATATTTTGTGTTTCATTGACCAAATCCGGGTAGTTTTTCGACAGAATATATATCATTAGTGAAAATTTGTTTTATTCAATACGCTGCTAGATTTTAGTACGATTTAGTCATGTAATGTAATATCTCATTATTGTTTTGTTGGGAAAAATTGTAAATATGGTTTTGTTATAAAGGAAAAACTAAAACCAACAAACGAAGCCCACTGTGAGTACGTTTGTTGAGTTTTCATCTTCTTTTCAATTTCATTTGATGCGTTCTTATTTTCTTCTTTCTGCTTTACAAAACCTGAAATTCTTTATTGGGACTTAGTTGAGGATACTTTTGCAATAAACGGGGCGCCATTTTGAAATTGCATGACCAAAAAACAGGCCCATACTGAGCAATACAGTAGCTTTTCAATAGTGTATCAGATTATATTTATTGTTATTTTGAAAATGTTCATGTCGTCATATTTTTGACAGATATCAATAACAAAATAAATAAATTCTAAACGGAGGAGGAAAAATATTTATTACTCGAGTATGTTTCATAAATCATAAAACTACCTAATTTATTAGAGAGAGTCCTCTCATCGTTTCCACATTCACGAATTGCTGTGAAAATAAGAACCTAAAGCATGTTTGTGGAAAAGTTATTATATTCAGCAAAAGAAGTTTAAAAATCTATAATCTTCGTTCGTATTATACCCAATGCAATAAACCAATTTAAACAAGAGATCAATGTGAAAAATGTAAACAAATGTAAAATCATTTTCTTCAAATAATGGGTTTCGTAGGTAGTATCAAAAAATGTAGAATCATTTTGTTTGTCGTCATAACGATATACCGGATGGGGCAACTGAAATTTGAAATATTATATATTGAATAATAATTTATATATTGAAATTGTGCATTAGTTTCTTGGCGAAGTTTAGTTACTTCTACTTTTAATATACTTTTCTCTTTGGAAGAAATTTATAGAAACAAAAACATTATGAGGATGTTAAGGTGTCAAATAGAAACTTAAATGACCTCTGAGGTCTAGAAAAAATATCCTATCTAAGCACAAAAAGCTACATGTCGGGAAAAAAATTGAATTTTGTTAGCATATGTCCGGACATCCGAAAAAAAGCATATGGTAATAATTAATTGCCTCCAAAAATGAAATTTTAAATATTGACATTGTACGTTAATTTTTTTGCGCAGTGTAGGTACTGGAAAAATCTTGGAAAACATATTACAGACTATACAAGATTTTTCGTGATAAAATGGTATACAATCCTCTATACAGAGAATTACCATCTGAAAACCCATGTACAAAAATGATTCCTGCATATTGAAAATTCGAAAGATTTTGGGGCATGATTATTATAACTATGTTACGAAATGCGGTTTTCTCACGAAAACGTCATGCACGTCAAATAAGTTAACAAACACTGAATGGAATCAAAATTGAACACAAGTAGTCATTGCTAATAAATAATCTTCAGCAGTAACAAAACTCTAACAGTGATAACGTGTACCCAGTATTATTTTGCCAAAGGGCAAGTCATAAATTGTATTCTTCCAAATGATGCTTCGAAAAATTACTGAACAAATATTTGCTTTTTGCTTTTTCCGGTGTACTACTTTTAACAGAATGAAAGCTATTTGGAGGCATGCAGAAACCCCATTTTTTTGAAAACTGGAAATTTTTATTTTTCAATGATATCGTATTAGAGTACACTCGCGTTAATGTCAACTGGCGTAACTGTAAACAGTGTGAACAATCGCCACCTTTATACCGGGTGGGACAACTAAAACGAAAAAGACTCAATAACTGCTAAACTATTCGCTTCTGGACAAAAATCAGGAACAGGACATTTTTTGTCTGAAGGGGGACATATCTCAACGCACGGTGATTTTATTTCTCATCAACCCCCTAAGCAGGGTGCACAAAACTCAATTTTTTGAATAGGGAAGATAGGTCGAGTGATACCTCATTAGAACGTTCTTTTATTCTCAACACAAATGTGTAATAATTTTTGAGTTTTTACATATTCGGAAAAAAATACAGGCTCGTTCGTCAAAAGACGAGTTATTTTCAGTGATTGCAAAATCTGTCGATTTCGAATGAACATTTACCTAAACACTGTTGTATTTTAGGGAGAAATATCTTTAAGCACAACACTCCCTCAGACACCCTTTAGATGAGGGTGTGAATCCCTCAAAGCGTCGAATTGATCAGTTAGTCCGAGTTATAGCACATTGGATAGATTTATTTTAGATTATTTAGAATTATCGGCGAATAATATGCGGATTTACTACAACGTTTTAGTCATAAAATCAAAAGAAAACGGTCAAATTTGACGAAAAGAGGGTCTTGTTTCATCTAAGCACATCAGCTCTCAGGTCCTTTATTGCAACGGTCAAAATTTATGAATTGAAGTTTGAATTACTTCCTCATGAACCCTATTCACCAGATTCAGCGCTTTGGATTTATTTTCTTTTTCCAAAAAAAAATTGCTCGGTGGTCAAAAACAGTGAAAAACTCACATCTGCAGTTAATGTAAATTCATTATTATATAATACAGTGTGTTCCAACGAAAATTTGACCCCCCCTATAACTCCGAAATGAGTAACATTAGCGAAAAACACCAAGACACGTCGATTTTTGTTTCGAGGGGGAGCATTTTTCGAAATAATTCGAAACTTGTCAGATCAACCCCCTACCCCCAGCAACCCTAATTTCGAAATTCATCATAGGGAATAAGGGTCGAGTGGCACCTTACTGTAAAGGTCTGTCAATTCTCCATTCTGATTTGTCATTTTAGAATTTTAAATTAACATACAGGGTGTCCCAACCGAGGGTAAAGTTGAATTCCTGCAAATCCCAAATACTAAATGAAATCGATTTATTTTGGCATAATGCAAGCGCAGGTTTATGCTCGGTCTAGAAAAACGACCTACACTTGTGAATTTGGAGTTGGTGCAATCAACCCCTATTTCCAGCATCCCTAACTCAAAAATCATTCGATCGAAAATAGGTCAAGTGGCACCTCGTTGGAAAGGTATTTCAATTTTCTCTTCGAATTTGGTATTTTCGAAATTCAGAATCAGCATACAGGGTGTCCCGGAGCAGGAACACTGAAAACCCAAATAACTTTTTGAAACTGGTTCATTTCGGTATAATACGAGAACATGTTTATGTTTGATTCGAGAATAAGACTCTCTTGCGTGAATATGGAATTTTTGCAATCAATCTCTTCCATTCAGCATCCCCAACTCAAAAAATCATACAAGTGATTACAGGTTGAGTGGCAAAGTTCCAGAAAGATTTTTCTATTTTCTGAATCACTGAGGCATTGGTTTCAGTTTGGCAATCGAGGTTTTCTGGCGTGAGGATCAGGATGAGGGATGATGGAGAAACTGATTGGATGCTCATCTAAACAGGAAAACGAGATTTATTGAACTTGTATTCAATTGAAAACAAAAACTAACTTGATTATTACAACAATTGTTCAAAATGACCTCCGCCCACCTCCATACAGTTATACAGACGATTTTCGAACTCTCTTCTCACATTAGCGAAAACTTCAGGAGTCAAAAGTCGGCATTCTGTGATAATCCTCATCCGCAGCTTCTCCAGGTTTTCTGGTCTTGTGGCATAAACTTTAGATTTTAGATGGCCCCACAAAAAAAATCTAGGGATTTAAATCTGGTGACCTGGCTGGCCACTCAACAGGTCCTCTTCTACCAATCCACCATCCTGGGAAATTTTCGTCTAAATATTGGCGCACCCGAGCATCATAATGCGGAGGAGCACCGTCTTGTTGAAAACGCATTTCGTCCTCAGAAAGAGTTGAATCGTTCTGTAAAATTTCTGTCAATCTAGGATGTATGTGTTCCTCTAACAACTGTAGGTAGCCATTTCCATTCAGATTACCCTCAATAAAGAAAGGCCCAACTAGATGATTGCCAAAAATTCCTGCCCAAACGTTCAACTTCTGAGGCCTTTGCGTGTGGGCCTCTCTAAACCAATGAGGATTCTGTGTGTCCCAATATCGACAATTATGTCTATTCACTTCACCACTGAGCATAAAGGTGCTTTCATCAGAAAAACAGATGTTATTCAGAAAATTTGGATTAGCGTTTAGGTTTTCACTTAGATTTTCACAAAACTGTAAACGACGATCTGGATCATCTTCGTTTATTTCATGCACTAATTTTACCTTGTAGGGTGAAATTTGTGATGTTTCACGATTCTATGGACAGTTGTAGCTGATACACCAGTCAGACGAGATAGTTTTCTGATCGAAGTAGTATTCTCCATTTGTAGATGACCCACTACTGCCACTTCCGTTGCCTCATTTCTGACAGGACATGCCACTTCATGTTTTTGTTTGCCACCGAACCCGTAGCTAGGAATTTGTCAACCAAATATTTAACGTACTGGTGACTGACTCCCCTTTCTCTTTCAGGATGGTTCCTATCGAATATCCTTGCCGTTTCTTTGGCACAACTGTTATTTCGAAAATACGTCGATACAATTTCGACCCTTTCCTTAGTGGAATAAACCATTTTCAGATTAATTTCAACTGACGAACAACAACAATAATGAGGAACTGATCTGAATAATAATAATATTTCATTGCAAAAATGAGAAATAACAGATGACTGCACGCCAGATGGAAATGAAAAAAATGTGAACATTTTCAATGCAGAAATCAGCTTTATTTCTCCGTAATTGATGCTCAACACATCGTACCCCAATACTTTTAACAGTTTCGAATTAATTTTAGTTGATAATTTCAAATGACGATATTGAATTTTTCGAAAGCGACATCCTGTATGGAGAGCCGAACTGAATGAAATGCTTTAATCATTCTGGAATTCAAAAACCTTTCTGAAGATATGCCACTTGAATTATTTGTATGATTTTCAAGTTGGGGATGCTGAATGGAAGGGTTGATTGCAAAAATTCTATAACCACACAAGAAAGTCCTATTCTCGGATCAAACATGTTCTCGTATACCGAAATGAACCAGTTTCAAAAAGTTATTTGGATTTTCAATGTTCCTGCTTCGGGACACCCTGTATGATGATTCTGAATTTCGAAAATACCAAATTCGAAGAGAAAATTGCAGTACCTTTCCAACGAGGTGCCACTTGACCTATTATCGATCGAATGATTTTTGAGTTGGGGATGCTGGAAATAGGGGGTTGATTGCACCAACTCCAAATTCACAAGTGTAGGTCGTTTTTCTAGACCGAGCATAAACCTGCGCTTGCATTATGCCAAAATAAATCTATTTCATTTAGTATTTGGGATTTCCAGGAATTCAACTTCACCCTTGGTTGGGACACCCTGTATGTTAATTTAAAATTCTAAAAATGACAAATCAAGGTGGAGAATTGACAGACCTTTTCAGTAAGGTGCCACTCGACCCTTATTCCCTATGATGAATTTCAAAGTTAGGGTTGCTGGGGGTAGGGGGTTGATCTGAGAAGTTTCGAATTATTTCGAAAAATGCTCCCCCTCGAAACAAAAATCGACGTGTCTTGGTGTTTTTCGCTAATGTTACTCATTTCGGAGTTAGAGGGGGGGTCAAATTTTCGTTGGAACACACTGTATAAGCCCTCATCGAACAGTCCTCAACAATATGACCAATGCTCTGGCTCCACATCCGCAAAAAGGGAATTGGTCAGGAAATCCTCTTGGATTATCTGATGGTCAATATTTGCTAGTTCTTCTAGTGTTAACCAGAGTGCACCACCAGGAAGCGAACTTGCTCAACACCCCAACATGGTATCGAATGCATTGAACATAGCTGAAAGATCCCAAAATTTTTCAGTTTTCGTCATTAAGCCAGATACTCCTAAAACCTAACTCGTTAATAATTAAAATTCTCTGGTTTGTTACGCAGTATGCTGAAAAATAAGAATTGCAATTTCTAGATTTAATCTATTAATATTTTACTCCATTCAACTGACAATGTATCTAGATTGGATTTATGCTATATATTATAAATAGAACTTGAAGAGAAAAGAAAAATAAAATTAATTCATTATACATTTGTTTCTTGACCAAAAGTCTTTCAACATACATATAAATTTGAGAAGCGATTAGAATTTCCGAAATAAATTCGTCAGAATATTTTATCTTGGTTTTGCATCGAGCTATATACATGTATTTATATATAACTCTTAAATAACGAAATTTCTCGTTCTCGAGCGTACGACTATGTTCAGAACGTCTCACTTATTTTGCTGAAAATAATAAATATATGTACACGCGATCCACCACACGCCATCGATGGCGCCGTGGCGCCTAAATGTCCCCATTACAGGTAAAAATAATTGAACGTGGAACTGGTGCCAGACCGAGTCCTTACTTTTAACACTAAATAAGAAGAATTGATTTATTTCTATATTCATCCATTAATTTTATTTCAATAGTCGATTTTTCTTGACTCCTCTGAAACACTAGATATGAAAGTCAAGCTCAATCCACTCTAAATTTTGATCAAGAATGGTTCACGTGTCATCACAATATCTTCAAGATGAATTATTTATTGTATATATATATATATATATATATATATATATATATATATATATATATATATATATATATATATATATATATATATATATATATATATATATATATATATATATATATATATATATATATATATATATATATATATATATATATATATAATACTTTCTTACGGTGAACGATGAAATTGCAGTAAAACAAAAAATTTAAGGAGTTTCAAACGGACAGTATACCGGGTATCCACGCAAGATGGGACATTAAAAATTTGGAGGAAGGAATGACCGATTCGAGATATTTTTGGATGTTGTTTTGAATGTTATTCGAATTTAGTTCCGAAAATATATTCAATGCTGTCGCTCCTCCGTTTATATCGGATTTTGACACTATATTTGTTATTTCAAATGGCATGAAGTATGTTTCTATTTATTTTATTGTAAAAAATTAAATTCTGAACAATTTCATCATTGCTTCCAGAAATCAACCGAAAGGAATTTTGCGATTTTTGGTTGTTTCTTAGAAGGCACCATAAAAATACTGAAGATCATTCAATATCGACTATTTCTAGCTCCTTTTGAGTAGAGAGGCTCATTCAGCAGAATTCAATGCATTTATAGGCTTCACGGTATACAGGGTATACATAATAGTATGTATAACTATATATAGTATATATAGTGTATATATATATATATATATATATATATATATATATATATATATATATATATATATATATATATATATATATATATATATATATATATATATATATATATATATATATATATATATATATATATATATATATATATATATATATATATATATATATGAAAACAGAGGATTTACAAAATTCGAATAATTGTATTTACAATAAATGCTTATATCTGTGTGTCAGAAAAACACGATCGTAAAAAACAAGCGAATAAATGGAATACCAGTGGAAAAAATAGACCATGCCCGTTCCTTAATCTGGCATCTAAACTCGCATCATGCCTTCTACGATTGTCCCTTAAGTGTGAGCTCAGGAAATGAAACAGGGGAACCATACTATCGTGACTATGATTCAATTAACGAATGAAAAATCTGTGGAAAAAACTCGTTTCCCTGTCGCTATTGCACTAGCAATAGCTTGTCTCTTTATGTTGTGTTAGTGTCGTGTGTACATAAAGAGTACCAAAGATTTTTCTGCTTAGCAGCTTCATTCTTTCATTCTCATCTTGCACTCCATGATTTCCAGGACTTCTTCACGAAGACAATGGTGAAAAGGAAGGGGTTTTGGGACAGGAAAAATCTAACAATGGAAAAAGAAAAACCAGCAGAAAAACATTTCATTAAACATACCTAACTCTTATATGTCTAAACTCACTTGAATCTAAGAACTTAACGAATGCTCCTCTGTTTTTCAACAGGGAACATCTCATACACCTTTTGGGACTGAAGCCCTACGGGGGTGTAGCCCTTGCCTTATCTAAGAACTTAACTAATGCTCCGCTGTTTTTCAACAGGAACATCTCATACACCATGGGAAAATACCCTAAGGCGGTGCAGTCCTAGCCTAATATAAGAACTTATTTAAAGCTCCGCTGTTTTTCAACAAGGAACATCTCATACACCATTCGGGAGTGTAGCCCATAATAACCTGAAAATTCAAACTAATCTCCTGAATAGACTTGAAGTTCTCTATGCAGTTAATGAAATATAGTATATAGTATGTGATTAAGGAATATGGCTAATTTAAGTTAGTTTTAGTCTTTGTTACTGCAAATTCAGACTTCAGGCTTCATCCACAATGAAGTTACAGCGGCGTTGAATATGTCGGGAATTACTACGAGGAGAAAATGATACTGCTGTTGTGCTTCCGCTTTATTTGGCGAAGTTATTTCCTTTCCCAAGATGAGAATAAGCAAATCTACCCGGATATCTGCGAACTGCAACTTTTTCAGCCAGTGTTAGCAATAATTGATTACTATAAAGTACTTTCTTCGGATAAATTCTTGTGAATATAGTATCTGAGTCAAATTATGAAATTCATTAGTACCTACAATATGGATAACAAACCTGTCAGAAAATCATATTACATATTCATATGAATTCATCTTTTAGCTCATTATTAGAGGTTGAAACCTCATGGTATTGCACAGAAAGAAATATACGAAGAACATAACCAGATTTGACGTTCGCTCATGCAAAATTCTTATAAATATTTATCAATAGTCCTAGAATGAAATTAATATTTTCTTGCCACGTCCTTATAATTTTCTGAAACAGTATTTGTCTAATTCAATTCAGATTTTTAAATTGCCAAGAACAACTGTGTGAATTGAAATAGAGCAATTGAGAAAATCTATGATTTAAATATCTCTTCCTGTGTAAATCTTTCAAATTGAAAGTCTCAAAAAGCTGGCATTCCGAGAGTAAGAATGTAACATTCCATCCAATTATTTACTATTTGTTGTGTTTATTATTGTTCTTGTATTAGCAACAACCTTCTGAACTTTTCCTTTCTTTTCAGGTAAAACGTTATGTCAGGCTTGCAAGAAAAAGTGTTCCGGAGAGGTCCTGCGGGTGCAGGACAAGTATTTTCACACGCAGTGCTTTAAGTGCAAAGTGTGTGCTAATTCCCTGGCTCAAGGTGGATTTTTCTCAAAGGATGGTTCTTATTATTGTACTGCCGATTATCAGCGTCATTTTGGTACTAAATGTGCTTCTTGCCAGGATTACGTGGAAGGAGAGGTAAGCGAACATGTATATTGAAAATATCAAAACAGAAATTGATTTCTGAAAATTTCATATTTTCGTAGTCCATATTGAAAAAATAGAACTGTTTAAATTAAAATGTTTTATTCATAAATTCATCAAATGAATTGAAATTAAATTCTAATTATTTATTTGAAACTATTGTACACACAATTATTGCAATTACACATATCACAAAAACTGTCTCATCACCTGGTATTCTGAATTCCACAATCGATTAAGCAGCTCGATCGCAGTTTCTTTGTCAACATATGTTTTTGGACATATGATTGGAAAAAAATCTTATCTATGTAGTAACATCTGTTTCCATATGATCTCAAACAAGTCTGAAACAAGAATGAGTTTATTTGACGATCAGTATTCATTCATTTTCTCATCAGTTTTCACGCTAAATTAATGCAAGTTTTCTGTGTTTCTTGTTGATTTTCGAATCTTTGAATTTATTGTAATGGCTGCTGAACGTCCTGGACGCTATTTGAGTGATGATGTAGTGGTAAGAGTTGTAACACTTCTAGAGAAAGGGCGAAGCCAACGTTACGTGGCTAACTTGTTGAATGTTAACCAAAGCACTATTTCAAGAGCAATTAATCGGTAACACGAAACAGGGGAATTTGGAAGAAGGGCCGGACAGGGAAGAATTCGGATAACAACACCAGTTGATGATCGTTGGCTTCGTTAAACTGCACTAAGAATTCGGCACTGTACGGCTAGAATGCTACAAAATAAACTTGCACTTTCCAGAAATGTGCATATTTCATTGTAAACTGTGAGGAACAGGCTCAGAGAAGACGATATCAGACCAAGGGAGGCTTCTACCGGCCCGCGTCCCATCAGAGAGCATCGAGTTGTAAGACTTCAGTTTGCGAGGGAACATGCAAATTGGGGTGTTTCAGAATGGTCGAATGTTCTCTTTTTCGACGAGTCCAGGTTCTGTCTAGTACCAAATGATAGACGCATGCCTGTATACAGACGACCTGGGGAACGGTACAGCAATGCAATATCCGGCAAACCGAAAACTTCAGAGGGGGCTCAGTAATGGTGTGGGGAGGCATTTCTTTCTAGTGAATAATGGAAGAATGACAGCGGCCAGATACATCGGAGATATCCTTGAACCCCATGTTGTACCCTTTGGCCCATTGATTGGCGAAAACTTCATTTATATGCATGATAATGTTCGTCCTCATGCAGCTAGAGTATTTACAGAATTGCTGCAAAATTGATATTTTAAGATGGCCAGCCAGAAGTCCCCACTTGAATCCCAAAGAGCATGTTTGGGACAACATGGGGTGGCAAATTCAGAAACGTAGGATGCCTTGTAGAACACTTCAATAACTAGAAAATCTGCTTCCTTCCAGTGACTCAAGAGTACATCCAAAATTTGTTTGAGGGGCTTCCGAAGCGTATACTGGCAGCACTTAGGGCCCAGGGTGAAAACACTCGATTTTGAAAATGATTAGTAACCATTCGATGTTGTTGATTGATCTCTTCGGGAATGTTTGAAGATGGTAGAATTTTTTAATTTTTCATTACCTAGAAAATTGTTGAAATTTTCTTTCATAAACTCATCTCTATAGAATGATATCTTCTTATTTTACACTTCTGAAAGTTACCAAGCGACTCTTGAATGACAAAGTTTATATAGTATTGTCGTAAAAGTAGGGTGATGCGACAATTTTTGTGGGAGTGTATTTTTCATTCTCGACGGCGCTGCTATGGTTAAAGAGTTTTTGAAGAACATTTTTGAGTGTTTCTTGTTTTTGAAGGAATATTCTGTTCGAATTTTGAAATGTCAGCCCACTATCGGCAAGAAGGTTAGCCTAAAAGTCTACATTGAACAATTGTCAGTATAAGTATCAGCATCTGTAAATTTCAAGTATTCTGCATCGTTTGTTGGGAATATTTGCAAAGCTGGTTGGATCGATTCTTATCTTGATTATTTTAGATAAAAAATCCATTGTAATTCATTACGTTAGACTTTGGTATGTGTCATCTGTTCTCGAGATACAGGGCGTTGCAGTTCAATTTCATTTGATGTTTCTGTAGGTAGTTTTCAAGGGATCTAGCTCCAATTTGCAGAAAAGAAAAGGAAATTTTGTACTCATCAATTCTTCAGAACTGTCCAGTAGTTGCGAAAATAAAGAGGGTGATATTTCTTCTTCACAGTCATGCTACATTTGACTCCATCAAAATCATAGTCTAGTGCGGCCATGGGGCTTTTCGAAAATATTTATTGAAAAGATTTTCCAATTTTTTATATTTATGTGTTCTTTGGAATTTTTTCAAAATCAAAACAGTTTTTGAGTAAAAAAAAGATATACTTGAGAAGGCACGCGTTTCTTGAATCAACCGAAGTGAGGATCTATAATCCGTAATACGAACGAGGGATCGGAGCTGTCCTCATAATTTTCACAAAAACCAGTCATTTTGAGTTTGAATATCAGAGCCTTGAAACATCCCCAATCCCGGTCTATGAAAGACGATGCAAAATACATCGCCTTCAATTAAATTGCAATACCTGAATTATATTATTTTTTTCCCCACATTAATTATACCTTAGACCGAATGAGATTGATCAAATGAAAAGCCATGTGATCGTTTACTACCTGAACTTGCCTTGAAATTCTTTTTATAAAATAGAACCCTTTTCTTTGTTGTGTTATGTATATGTAGTAACCTATTCAACAAGTTCTTTTATGTGAGGTTTGATTTGATACGACCAATTCTTCGTACCAAGAGAAAATCGGACATCAATTCCCACAAATACAATGATTTTTGTGCGAGTGGGTTGAACCACTTCGGGCCCCAAGGAGGAACCGAAATATCCTCAATCGAACCAGCATCACTTACTGAGTAAATTCACTGAGCTTCGAAAACTGAATAATCTTAATGTCGCGATCGCGGCGTTTATATATGCGTGGCCCAGAAGCACTTACACCCGTATTCCCCTCTATCCTAATAACTCGCGACGCTAGGATTGCAGTCCGAGAAAATACCAGATGTTGTCTGGGATCTTGGATACGAAAGAGTATTTAATAGCTATCGGTATTGAAGTCGAATATTGTTTTCGCTGGATTTATTGTCAGAGTTTAGATGAATTCCTTCGTCTTGACTTTTACGCTTTCGGGTGATTTAAAGCTGCTTTATAAATACGTAATATTTCACGACATTGAGAATTTAAAATGAAATTATTGAATTATTTTGGCAAATGACCATCGTTTCACCGTAATTTTGAATTCAGATGAGCTATATAAAATGGTAAGCAGGTAGATCTACACAATACAGATATTACTATTGACAATAAAATTCAATTAGATTAAAATCAAGAAATATATGAATAGTTTTAGCAAACAAACAAGAAAAAAATAGCCTCCGGTTCTGGGTTCTACTTTTAAGTAAAACCTAATCTTGCTGGTATCCATAGTAACGTACAGGAGACTTCTCATAATTGAAGTTGATTTCTGTCAATAATACGTATTTTTGGGAATTTTGAAAGGTTTGAGTGGAGTTCACCTTCCAAGAAATAGCTGATATTCATCTATTCCATGGCCGATCAGATGATAATGCAGCTGAAGGCTGAAGACTATCTTGCAGCTTTTCTTGACAGAAATATTCCTATATTTTCCATAGACCATTCGTTACACAAAACTGCACGGCTTCGACCAGCCAAAGAAAGTTCTGGACCCGACTTTTTGTCAAGATACTAATAAATGAAGGACTTATATTTGATAAATTCCATAATAATGCAAGAATCATCACTCGAAGACTATCCCACAAGGTTGGTGTATCACTTTCGACTATTCGGACAGTTTTGCATGAGCAACTGTTATGCCCCTTCCTACCATATCCAGATAGTTCAAGCCGTCAAAGTTGAAGATCCATTCAGAAGGCTTGAATTTTGCTAATGACTACTACAAAGATGTGCTAAAAATGCCGAATTTTGTAGCAATATTTTGTTTAAAGACGAAGCACAACGATCACGTGTGGGCTGAAGAAAATCCTTATGAGACAATTGAGTGTAGCCACCAAGAAAAGTCTTATATCAATGTTCGGGTCGGTTGGAATGATGGCAGATTGTTGGGGTCAGTGAATCCACCCAACAGATTGAATTCTTTTGCATACCTAGACTTCCTGCAGAACACCTGGGTTAATTTTGGATGTGGTGCCTCGTGCAAATAGAAGAATATGATTTATGCATCCTGATGCATAGCCTAGTATACTCACAACCTGTTGGTACCATTCACAACTTGCATGTACAAGTTTTGAATGGATGTAAGACAATAAGAAGTATGCCAGGCATTTTCGGTCTAACACTATGTGTAGAAATGAATGGTGATAATTTTGAACTTCATTAGTTTGGAAAAGTAGATTCTTGTCGTTTATGTGCTAAACGATCTGGTTTCTCCCGAGTGTTTTAATTTCTGCTTAATAAAATGAATACTCTGGATATTCAAACTCAAAGTGAGGTGAAAACTACTTCAAAGATTTCAAGAGACAAAAGAAAAATTTGAAGTTGAATGATCTCGTCAATAAATATTATTGAAAAGACCAGTGGCGCTTTACCCTATGATTTTGATGGGGTTATAGTAGCATGGCCCTGAAGAAAGTATCACTCTGAATATTTTCGCAACTACTATTCACATCTAATGAATTGATGAGAAAAAAAATCCTTTTCTGCAAATTAGAGCCTAGATCTTTTGAAAACTACAAGAATTACCAACGGAAACGTTAAGAATGTCTGAACTTCAACTACTTGTGTCTCGAGTATGAAAGACTTTCGAACATAGGTTCTCTTCATTTTTTTTAAAGGAATCTTCTGTAGAAATTAATGACTGCATACCTGAAACACCTTGTATATGTTCCATCATCAAGCTACCAAATTCTCCTATATTAGTAATAAGATGCTGGTCGAAAATTCAGATTGGAGTTGCAGGAGTATCAGCAATATTCACCACTCACTCTGGAAACTGAAAACTTATTAGCGTTTCCAAACATTACCTTCTTGTGGTTGTACTGTGGGTTCTGTCGTATTTCCTGAAAGGAATTGGCGGGACTGCAATGGGAGCTTTTGATAATTTTGCTGAGTCGAGCAGTCAACCATTCTCACTCATTATTCATCTCCTTTTTATATCTAAAACAAAGTCGAATTTGTTCGAATACTTATATCTCGAGAACGGCTTGACCGATTTTCATGATTTTCAATATGTTGAATTTGTCTCCGTCCTGGATAGCAGAATAACAAAAAATGAAAGAAATGACGTATATGTTAAACATGTAATTTTCATCCCATCTCGATACGGTAAACGACGAGATATATCCACAATATTCGGATTATCGTGTAACTTACATTTTAAAAATGTAGAATAGTATCAGTAATGAAGAAGGATTGACATATTCATTGGTTATCAAATATGCGAATTTTATTTTGTGTAAACTAAGAAGAAGAAAACATCTTGCTACTTAAAAATTTTATATTTTAGGAATCAATCACAAAGGTTAAAAGTGTATTTCGCATTTATATTGAATAAAAATATACATTACATGGAATAGGAATGTAAACAAGAATCTAGAATAAATGACAATGAATGTTCCTGATGGGTGTATAAACAATGATTAATTAGAAAAAAAACAGCTGTCAAATCGATTGGTCTCACTAAATCATTTCATATTATTCTGTCAATCCAGTCAGAGTCAGTATATTATATAAATATTTACGTCGCGAAAGTGTGAAATGAAACTCATGTTGTTTGTGATTTATTTTGAAAAAAGTATTAGGAACTGGTCGACTTGATTGATTGGTGTGAGTATTATTCCCAATAATGCCGCAACCAAAAACGAAGCCGTACTATAATTTGGCTACGGAACATTGCGAATCAACAAACTGATGACGAACGACAAATTGCACGAGAAGCGCGCCGCGTTCGTATTGCACCAAGTAGGGCCCTACTGCGTGAGAGGCAGCCCTTGGAATAGCAAGGTTGGAAACGAGAAATCGACACAAATCCATGACTGTTTGTGTTCTTGACTCAAAAAATTCATGTTTTTTTTATGGTTAGTAGTACGTGAGATGTCCACATGTCGGCAAATCATCCGCTTCATTTATTCTTGCTATGATAAAGAAAACGAAAATGCTTCAATAAAGAAAATTAACCCGGTGCATACCATGCTGCACAACATGTACCAGGTGTGTAAATGAAGCCACACAGCGCTGGAGACGGTTCTTCCAATCATCATAGCATTGTTGGAACACATGTGTATCAAAAAATTAGTTCCCTTGAGGTGATTTTCAAATACCGACTCAAGTGTGGTGAATAAGAGGAGCGACATGAATGTTTTTATTGGCTGAAAACACTATTATTGATATTGCAATGTTTTATGACGCATTGTCGTGATGCAACACCCAATTGTTTTTGATGTTTGGTCGCACATAAAAGATTATTTTTCGAAGTCCTCATTCTGACTATCAAGCGTGGATCTGAACGCATGAGATGCCGGAAACGGTTGACATTTTCATCGGCGTTTGCACTTAAAGGCCTTCTGCTTCTTGGTCCATCTTCAATCTACTATTTTTCTTCTGAAAATGCCTTAGACCACCGAAAAACCTGGGCCCTTTACAAAGCACTTTTTTCATTGGCCGGCCGACGTTTGTCAAATGTTTCAGTTGTGTTGTGTCCAATTTTGAAGCGATAGTTGATAGTACATCTTTGCTCAAAATTGATGCCAGTCATTCTCAGAACGCACAAGAAAATACTGTTTCATGAAAACTAACGCTACGGACAAATAAATCACTGTAACGAGTTCAAACTCATACTGGAGGCGTATCGCATGTGCACTTGACGCTGTCATCCTCTCGTCTCACGCGTTGCCGCATCGGAACGGACGTTACCAGCCTCATTACTTTATTTACAATCCTCGTACATCTTTTAAATCAATGTTTTGCTGACACGAAATAATTCATTTTTTTACGTTTTCATTTCTTTCTGTATTATTATCTTAATAAAGTACTGAACTCAATATTCATTCTCTATTCTCTGTACTACTTTCATAAAATCCTACTTTAAGTTCAGCTAGGTAACGCTATATTCATTAATAGTTGGGCGGTACGAAATTTGCCGCGTCAGCTAGTCGAATAGTAAAAATCTAATAGAATGGCGTAAAGGTGTTAACATCAAAAAATATAAGTATGAAAATTATGTTTTGGACAGTACTGCAAATATAATAACAATCTTAGTAATGACTGTATTATTAAAGAACTCCACAATTGGGTGATTAAAAGCCAATATTTCTGAAAAGAATTCTACACATATAATCGCTTTCTTCCATTTCATTCAGGTTAGGTAGTTATGTGAAAGTTCATATACGACATTCTTTTATCTTAGGAACTATTTTTGATGTTTCAGTTTGTATTACTCATTTATTGATACTACTTTTACTTATTATTTATTATTACTATACAGGCTGTTCCGATGAATATTTGACCCTCCTCTAACTCAGAAGAAAGCAGTGTCTGTGTGAAACCCTGGAACAAGTCGATTTTTGTCGAATGTGCCATTCGACCCTGAAAAAAATTGGTTTCCAACTACAAAAAGTTATTGCCATGTAATAATTGAACAATGCTTCAAACTCAATATACTTTCAAGAAAGGGTACTACGGATTCATATCAGTATTAAAAAGGATATTTCAGGATTTCAATTTGAAAGTGGAGGGATCAACTCCTTAGGTTTCCCAAACTTGAAAAGTTCAATCGCAAAGAGTTTCATGTTACACCTCGTTGAAAATATCACTTTATACTCTTAGTCAACACTCATGTTAGGGGTCTATACAGGGTATCCCAAGTTGAGTAGCCTATTAGACGTTGATTCATCTGGTCCGAACTCTATTTCTTATATATTTTTACTTTAATGGCAATTCCGGTTATACCAGAAGGTCATACCAACTTTCTCATTTAATATAGAGCACCCTGTATATTAATGACTGGTTCGATAACACTTGTTATTCCAATTACGAAAACACATAACATATAAGTCTAGCTTGTTTCGTTCATAAAATATCTTATTTTTACTTGAAAATTATCGATGTTTTGCTTTTTGACAAAATTGATATATCTCGAGAACGGCGTGAGCTGCCAAAATAATGGTGTTTTGCAAACAAGAAACCATGCGGGATATAACTCATATCCGACTGATTCTCAGTCAGTATATAGAGTGCTCCCCTGTATAACCGAAAGTGCCATTGAGGTGATAATATTTAATAAATAGAGTTTCGGACCAGCTGAATCAACTACCAAATTTTCAGAACGATAGCATTATTAGTTCTACATAAACGTCTAATAGGCCACTCAACGCGGAATACCCTGTATATAATGTCCGAAACGAGTAATTTATTCCGTTAGCTGTGTAAATTCGATTAATTCAAAGGCAAATATTGTATTCGATGCAAAATCAACTCTAAGAAAATGCAATCAACAGAAACAAAATATAAATTGTTACTATTCATTTTCAAAATAACAGTTGAGCTAGAAGAATATTTAGCACAAATCATTCAGAGCAGGGGTGCACAAACGGTCGATTGTGAGTGCTTGATGAGTAGATCTCGAGAAGAAAAAAATTTTTAATAAGTAGGTGACTAAACTACAAAAATTTATTACTTAATAAAATGTCACTCTGCTAGCGGCAAAAGGCGGCTTTATCAAAGGAATGCGCGGTACTTGTCAAAGAAAAGCCGAGTTTTTTATTCTTGCCGCTTTTCTAGAAATTTTGGGCGGCGCGTTTGACGTTTGACTTTCGTTCACGCCGATATAAACTGTGCGCCTGCAGGAAATGGAGTCATTCTGAATTGTAATAATAATACGTCGATACAAAGTGTATTATTTAATAGTACAAAATGAGTGTAGCGAAGACTTCTAAAACGTATCATTTTCATAATGATTGGGAGGAAGAATGATTCTTTTGTATGGTGCAGGACAAGTGCATTTGTCTTATTTGTCGTGCGTCAGTTGCAATACCTAAGCGTGGTAACTTAGAGAGGCATCATAAAACGGTTCATAGAGATTATTAAAAGGATTTTCCGCCACGGAGTGAGTAAAGAAAACGAAAAGTACGTGATTTGATATCTTGTTTGAAAAAAGAACAAATTATGTTTTCAAGACCAGCGAAATAATCAAAAGCTGCTACGATTGCGTCATTCAAAATATCTCATATATTTGCGAAACACAAGAAACCATTCGAAGATGAATCGGTTGTGAAGGAAGCATTTATTGAAGCGGGTGAGACTTCATTTGAAAATTTTAGAAATAAAACAGAAATCATGTCTGGTATTAGAGAACTTCAGTTATCTCGTCCAACTGTCACAAGGCGTATTGAAGTCATGAGTCAGGACATGGCAGAAAAACTAGAACATGATATCATGAAATGTACATACTTTTCTTCACAGTTCGACGAATCCACCGATGTGACAGACACTGCCCAGCTGTGTATTTTTATTCGGAAGGTATTCAATATCATGTTGGCTAAGGAAGAATTTTTAACAATCATTCCTCGGAAGGGGAAGACCCGTGGCGAAGATATATATAACGTTTTCTTCAATTTTGTAAAAAACTACAAACAATATATAAATTAGTATGCATTACAACCGATGGAATCAAAACGCTTTTGTGGCATTGTGTCGTCGAGCTAATGAAGATTTCCCTCTAATTTTTTTCACTTCATTGCATTATGCATCAACAAGTTTTGTGTTCAAGAGTTTTAACCTCGGAGGAATTTATGGGCACTGCAACAAAAATTGTGAATTCCATTCGTGTTCTTTAAGTTGCAGTTAGAAGATAGGAAGGCTGAATTATCAAATATTTTGGGACAATTCGAATAAGTTCTTATAATTGCAGTAAATTGGCAAATATAGCATCATCTATGAGTTATTCTTTTTGATGTAAAAACATTAGCTACTGAAATAGCAAGTCAGTTTAATATGAACTCATGTTGTGTTGAAAATTAGTTGGTGCAGATTATATCAGATATACATCTCAAAGCTACGGCATCTGATACAAATTCCTGGGGTTTTATATCACAAGATAAATATCAGAATCTAAGGCAAATCGCCCTTCAACTGATGGCAATGTTTCGTTCAACTTACTTGTGCGAGTCAGTCTGCATTTTCTGAATTGAAGATAATTAAGTCAAAATATCGTAATCGACTAACTGACAATCATATGTCATCATGCTTGCGATTGGCACTCAGTGTTTACGTACCATCTTATGAAAAGTATGCTGAGCATATGCAGTGCAACGGTTCAACATCCAAAGTCACTCCTTAGTTGAATTTAACACCATATGTAACTCTTTTGTTTTGTAACAACCTATAAACTCGCAATTTTGAATAACTATGACATTTTTCATTGATATTATAGAGAAGAACCTAACTAAACCTAACCCAAACCTTGACTTAAATAATGTTTGTTCTGCGGAGAGCTAATATCTATATGCTACGGTACACCCTACCTAGGTAGGTAGGTAGGGTGTATCGTGTATGTACGACAACCCTGCACCACGCATACTTGCAGCCTTTCAGAGTCGATCGTAAATAGTCTAAAAATATTGAGGTTGATCGCCAGCAGTTCAAGTTTGAGCACCCCTGATTTAGAGAAATAAATAAATCTTCAATATGTTGAACTTCTGAACATCTGCGTGTATTGGTTGTGAGGAAATTTAGGTAAAAGTAACTAAAGAAACAGTTGAAAATAACCCCGTCCAACCTCTATAAATTGGTATACACGGTGTTCCAATTTGATGTTTTACTTTCTCAAAGATATCAAGTATTATTCGTCAGCATTTTGTTATAATGCTCTACTGCATCTCGTCCAAAGTCTCTGGCTACGTAGCGTATATTTTAAATGACCACATAAAAAATCGAAAGGGTTCAAATTCGGTAACCTTGCTAGCGACTCAAAGGTTCTCTCCTACCTATTCAGTTCCCTGAAAATAATTATCTAAATATTCTCGCACTCGAATATCAAAATGCAAATAAGTACCACCTTGTTGGAAATGCAGTTACACACGCCACAAGAATTACCTGGTATTTTGAATTCCACAATCGATTAAGCAGCTCGATCGCAGTTTCTTTGTCAACATATGTTTTTGGACATATGAGGGGAAAAAATCTTATCTATGTAGTAACATTTGTTTCCATATGATCTCAAACACGTCTGAAACAAGAATGAGTTTTTGACTATCAGTATTCATTTAATTTCTATTCAGTTTTCACGCTAAATTAATGCATGTGTTTCTTGTTGATTTTCGAATCTTTGAATTTATTGTAATGGCTGCTGAACTTCCTGGACGCTATTTGATTGGTCATGAACTGGTAAGAATTGTAACACTTCTGGAGGAGGGGCGAAGCAAACGTTATGTAGTTAACTTGTTGAATGTTAACCAAGGCACTATTTCAAGAGCAATTAATCGGTACCATTAAATAGGGGAATATGGAAGAAATCGGATAACAACACTAGTTGATGATCGTTGGCTTCGATTAACTGCACTAAGAGTTCGGCACTGTACGGCTAGAATGCTACAAAATGAACTTGCACTTTCCAGAAATGTGCGTATTTCATTGCAAACTGTTAAGAACAGGCTCAGAGAAGACGATATCAGACCAAGGGAGGCTTCTACCGGTCCGCGTCTCACCAGAGAGCATCGAGTTGCAAGACGTCAGTTTGCGAGGGAACATAATTATGGTATTCCAGAATGGTCGAATGTTCTCTTCTCCGACAAGTCCAGGTTCTGTCTAGTATCAAATGATAGACGCATGCCTGTATACAGACGACCTGGGGAACGGTATCACCAATGCAATATCCGGCAAACCGAAAACTTCGGAGGGGGCTCAGTAATGATGTGGGCAGGCATTTCTTTCCATGGTCGAACTGAGTTAGTCCTAGTGAATATTGGAAGAACAGCGGGCAGATATATCGCAGATATCCTTGAACCCCATGTTGTACCCTTTGACCCATTGATTCGCGAAAACTTCATTTATATGCATGATAATGCTCGTCCTCATGCAGCTAGAGTAGTTACAGAATTTCTGCAAAATGCCGGAATTGATATTTTAAGATGGCCAGCCAGAAGTCCCGACTTCAATCCTATAGAACATGTTTGAGACAACATGGGGTGGCAAATTCAGCAACGTAGGATGCCTTGTAGAACACTCCAACAACTAGAAACTCTGCTTCCTGAAATTTGGAACACCGTGACTCAAGAGTACATCCAAAATTTGTTTATGGGGCTTCCGAGACGTATACTGGCAGTAATTAGGACCCTGGGAGGAAACACTCGATTTTGAAAATGATTAGTAATCATTCGATGCCAGTTGATTGATTTCCTCGCGAATGTTTGAAGATGGTAGAATTTTTCAATTACTTATTAACTCGAAAATTGTTGATATCTTCCATCATTTACTCATCTTTTTTGAATGATTCCTTTTTATTTTACACTTCTGAAAGTTACCAGGCGACTCTCGAATGACGAACCTAAAAGTTTATATAGTATATTCGTAAAAGTAGGGGGAAGCGACAATTTTTGTGGGTAGTGTATCTTCTAGGGAGTAGGATATTTTTCCAAATTCTCGATAATTCTCAATCAGTTGTAGAAATCTGTTTTCATTGCGATTACCCTGGATAAATAACGGCCAACAAGATGGTTCGCGTACAACCCTGCCCAAACATTAAATTTTTATGTACTTTGTGTATGTATTTTCCTGTACAAGTGAGGGTTCTAGTTGTCCCAGAATCAGCAATTGTGTCTGTTCTTCTCTTCATTGACCATGAAGGTATTCTGGTAAGAGAAATTTTGAAGAAAGATTTGAACGATTGAACCATTGTGGAATGGGAGTATACGGATGAATAAATTCGAATTTGGAGGAAAAATTGTATTTTTATAACAGAGGTATTGGAATTTACTGAAATAAATTCTTGAATTACATCTTACAGAGTTCGTGAGATTTGGAAACATAAATCTAGTTGATAATAAAACTGAAGTACTCAATTACGGAATCAGCCCTCCGGACAATAACTATTTAACTCAAAAATTGAAGTTTACAAGATATTTTTGTAAAATACGAAAATCAACTGCAAAAATATTCTATAACTTAAATTTATCAGACCTTTTGGAAGAAGTCAAGTTCCCAACAAAATTTATTTCTGTCGATCCTGATTTCGAGATCTGAAAATTTCATGAAACGTACGTAATAGGTCTTCCGAAATAGGGTTTGGCCAATTGGCCCATCCGACTTCAGTTCGTCATTTTTGGCCATTTATCTATGCACAATTTCTTAATTTATTCACCACTGAAAACTCAACTGTCCGGTCTCAAACCGGAGGTCACATATGACCAAGTTGAACACATCATACAAGTTCCGCCATAAATGGTGTTCAAAAGTGTCACGACGGAAAAATAAATAATATTAATAAAAACCATTTCCAGTTGCTACTCTTTGTTATTCTGAACAAGTGAAAATCGTTGTTTTATTCGGCAGTATATCAAACTTATTGAGTTTCGAGACAGTAAATCAACATTAATTGACAAGCTATGTAGCTAATCCAACACATATTTCTACGAGATTTTACGAAGAGTAGAAGCTTTCACACTAATCTCTTATTCAGTCTGGGCTTTCGTTTTCATTAGGAACGTATAGGTAATGAATAATGAATAATACGTTGCAGACCATTGACTTCTGAGGCTACAAATAAGGAAGAGCCTCATTGGATAAGGAGGGAAGACACCTGGCGCATAGTATGCATTTACATATGATACTGGCGTATTATTTTATTCATTTTATGAATTGAATTATAGTCGAGCAAACGGAAAACTAAAAGGCCGCGTTGTCGATTTTTTACGACATAAACTCGCGTTCGATTCGAAAAGACCTCAGGAAAATTTATGATCAATTTTCATTAATTACTTTTGGGAAATTGCATTTTTGAACCTTTCTAAGTGCTTCTCGAACAGCCATACATTCTGTAAAGAAATGTTCGGTTTCGACAGTTCTAACAAGTGTATTTTGCCATTTTTACAATGAATGAAAATATCTAACTAAGAATTTGTTTCAAATTTTGTAATGTAAATTGAATTTCGTGTGCCGAATCGGTGAAAATGTTACAGAAGGCTTACGGTGAATCGATTTTTATCAAAAACACGTGCATATCAGTGGTGAAATACATTCAACAGCGACCGAGATGAGGTAGAAAATTTGCCTCGTTCTAGCCATCAACATCTTCAACAGAAGGCTAAAGTGGAGTAAATGATAATTGAAAATCGTCATTTAGGTTTGAGAAAGATAGGCAATAAACTTTCTGTGTCTCACGAATTCGTACTATTTTGAACGATTGTTCGGGCATGAAACGCATTTCCGCTTGAATAGTTCCAAAAGGTCTGAAATTTTTTCAAAAAGTGAATCGCGTAAAGGTTGCTGAAGACGTGCTAGAACGAGGCAATTCCTACCTAACATTCATAAAATGCATTGTAACTGATGATGAGACATGAGTTCATGAGTTTGACATGCAAACCTGTCAAAAAACTTCGAAATGCTTT
The DNA here is from genome assembly GCA_013387265.2 of Cryptolaemus montrouzieri. NCBI lineage: Eukaryota > Metazoa > Arthropoda > Insecta > Coleoptera > Coccinellidae > Cryptolaemus > Cryptolaemus montrouzieri. Next base: position 48,153,859 of record JABFTP020000021.1, read on the forward strand.
CAACTGAATCGAAACCGAAAAAACCACGTCGAAGTCGTTCAAAAGTCAAGGTAATGTTGACTGTTTCCTTTGACTTTCGCGGTGCTGTTCACTCAAAATTCTTACCAGACGGTCAGACGGTAACTAAAGAATATTGCCTGATTGTTATGCGGCGTTTGAGAGAAAATTCGTCGAAAAACGCCAGATTTGTGGGAAGAAAACTCAAGAATTTTGCACCACGATAATGCACCATCTCATAAGGCTATCATTCTTAATGAATTTCTGGTCAAAAACAATATGGATGATTTTTTTGAAGAAATGAACACCTGCATCAATTTCTCACCAAATTATGTAAAGTGCCGCAACAGATTTCAGTTTTTTTTTATAAAAAACTAAAAATGCAGCAGATGCGACGCTGCTTTATAATCATTTCATGTATTCAGTGTTTGAAATCAGTTAGTTGGCACTTTGTTTCTGTTGTAAGCACAAATAAAAGATTCAAGTTTTGTGATTCGACCATGGAAAGACGACATTTGACTAGAGAAGAGATGTTACGAGCCGTTGGCATGTTCCAAGCTGGGAGCTCACAACGGGAAGTATCCAGGGTTCTGGGAAGTAGCCCAAATGTCATAAAGCGTTTATGGTCGCGTTTCAATCAAACAGGTAGCGTAGAAGAACGCCATACAGGTCGTTGCAGGATTACTACAGTCGCCCAAGACCGATTTTTGGTTTTGCAAGCCAGAAGAGATAGTACTACCACAGCATCTCAATTAGCTCAAGAGCTATCACGAGTTCATAATGTACAAATTTTCGACCAAACTGTGAGAAATCCACTGCACGAAGGTCAACTCCACTCCAGACGTCCTTTAAGAGTTCCACAACTGACCCATGTAAATCGCGCTGCTCGTTTAACTTGGTACCAAGAACACGTAAACTGGGATCAAGAGAGGTGGGCCACAGTTCTCTTCAGTGATGAATCTAGATTTAGTTATTATCCCGATTCGGGAAGAATTCGAATATGGAGGGAACCTGGAAAGCAAAACCGTCTCCAGCATTCTCGAGAAGTTGTTAGAAAGGGAGGCGGATCAGTGATGTTTTGGGGAGGTATACGCTTTGGAGGAAGAACTGACCTCGTTTTCATAGAGAACAACCTCACGGGAAATTCTTACGCAAATGAGATAGTTTTACCTGTAGTGGTACCGTATCTCCAAACAATGGGTCAAAATCCACTCTTCCAACAAGATAATGCCCCTCCTCATCGTGCAAGAGTTGTCTTGAACGTTCTTGAAGAGAATGATATCGATCTTCTACCATCCTGCTCCCCAGATCTGAATCTCATCGAGCATGTGTGGGACACCCTAAAAAGAAATCTCCTGCATCAAAACGTCTTCCATCATGGACAGGAGCTTCTATTAGCAGTTCAGGGGGCTTGGAATGACTTAGGTCAAAATGTAATAGACAATTTAATATTGAGCATGCCGCGATGATGCCAAAGTATCATTACTAACAGAGGTGGACCTTCTGGGTACTGAAAAATATAAGTGCTTCCATATCGTTTCGAAAATATTAGTTCATGATTTTTTTTGTGTTTTACCAAATTTCGTCATTTTCAAATTTCTATTTTTGTTTTATAATAGGTGCTTTGGAGAAGTCAAATATTATTTTGTTTTCTTGAGGATACATTATATACAATACATTCTAACAAAAACCGAAAGATTTCTATAAATTCGAATCATCAAATTCATATTTTAAAGATATTGGTAAGTGTTCCCTAGACTTTTTTGAGGTATTTATATCTTCGAACGACCACCGTATTCACCTGATATGGCTCCGGCCAACTTTTTCTTCTTCTAAAACTCAAATCACCACTTCGAGGTACCCGTTTTGAAAAGATAGAAGCCATAAAAGAGAATTCGCGGCGAGAACTGAAGTCGATTCCAGAAAAAAGCTTTCGAAAAATGATTTGATGATTGGATTATGTTTTTCCAAATACAAATAATGACCTATTTATAAATTTCATGGCACTTAGTACTTGTTTTCATACTGTTGGAAACCGAGAGTTCGAAACTGCGGTAAACACTGATTGATTCAATTTTTTCGTTGCTATTAAAAAGTTGTATTTCAATCAAGAATTTCTGTTCTGTGCTTCTTTTCTATTTTCATTCTCATATATCTTCTGTTTCAAATGATGTTGAGGCATCTTTGAAGTTATTTTATGAAAGTAAAAGTATACTCAATATAGGCGGAATTCATGTTTTAATAATAGTATTGTGAATGTTCAAGAATTGCTTAACGCCTCATAGGAGAAATTCAACTTTTTCTCATATTTCCTGTCCTGGATCTATTAATATCACCTTCATCTTTAAGGTTTCCTCACAGTACAAATCCGATGGAGTAGGTTCGGGAGATGTAGATGGCCAGTTTAGATCTCCATCCTATGAAACCATTTCGTCGTCTAATAATGGAAAGAACGAACAATGTTTCTGCAAACGAATTAACCATATTTTCACTTGCTCTTTTACACGCCTGATATTAAATTGATAGGAAAAAATTGCTTTGCAATTGTATAAGAATCATCGTTTCAAAGTATTCGTACTTCCGAACAACGCTAACCACACCTTGCGTTACAACTATTGCCAAGTTACTAAGGTCTGATAAAAAATGTATTTCTGAACACCTGATATTTCTCTTGTATGATTATAATACACCTAACCAAATTTATATGGAATCACTCGGTATTTCACATTATTGATTGTTTTTAACCATGGATCTTTGACTACTTGTGAAGAATGAAGTTTTCTGTTGTAACAAAACTGGATAGTATGATAAGAAATGTTGAATTATCACCACATGTTCGGGATATTGAACTCAATCGTCACTGAAATTTGAAAATGTGAATTTCAAAATTCAAAAAAGCCTAAAATCATAATTGAAAATACCTTACCTTGGATTCTCTGATGTGCAGAGGGGTCGAATAAATGCTCTCGTTGAAGAAGGGGTGACGCAGAGGGATATTGTCACAATCTAAAATCACGTCACAACAATTTGAATTCAAAAATTCTGATTCCAGTCAACCCTCCATCTGTGTCAAATCCTTACGCTACTGGTTAACAGTCTGATGCGCATAATCCGGCTATTAGATGATATGTCATACCAGCTACGCTTCAGAATCTTCATTTTGCTTTCTGTTCTTTGCCGACCTTTGGACTGATTAGCTGAAAATCATCGTTGATTGTATTTGAAATAATTAATTTATATGAAATTAAAGATATATCTTAAATACTGTGTAGTGACCTATATCAAAAATATAGTTCCTAGGTGGAGATTCCTAGGTGGAGAGTCGCAGGTGGAGATTCCTAGGTGGAGATTCCTAGGTGGAGATTCTTAGGTGGAGAGTTCTAGGTGGAGCCCAGAGGCCGAAATACAATTTATATCTGAAGCCCAGAAAATTTAGATGAATCCGAAGTTGAAATAGAGGTTTTCACTCCATAAGAATACAAAAGACTTTTGGAACTTGAACTCAAGATCTACGACTGCCTTATACAGGACCAAGAATTTCTGACTATCACCAAGATAAGTCTCATTGATTGTATATATGAAAAGAAGCATTTGTGGATATAGTTTACCATAACTTTTACTTATAATTATAGTATGTAATTAAATATCTGAGCAAAAATACCTTGATTTTCCTTCCAAGAGTTCAGTGACAATTATTGAATTAGAGTCTCATTGCTCATATTTTCCTGAGCTTAACCAGTAAAGTTATTTTTGTTACAATATAGCGGCCATAATGGGGGTATCACAGGGTAATTTAAAAAATCTACGCTCTGCAATCACTGCAAAATAGGTCTAAAAGATGTCGTAGGAAGATCAATTCTGAAGAACAAGACCCCTTTTTGAGCCAAATTGCAAGAAGAGATCCTAGTGCATCGCACCCCATACTACAAAGGCAATTTCTGGAAGCAACAGGCATCAGTGTTTCAGACGAAACGATACAGAAGATCCTTAAGAGTTCCACAGCTAACCAGACAACAAAAAATTAACCCACTTAATTGGTGTATCGAGCACCAAAATTGAAATATTGAGAATTGGTGAAATGTTCTTTTTTCGGATGGGATTAGAATTGGTGTTCGATCAGATGAACGCCGGATTCGTGTTTTAAGGGGTCGTGGAAGACGAGCTAGACTCCGAGCAGAAAGACAAATTCCGAAATACCGAGGGGACAGTGTGATGTTTTGGGGTGGCTTTACGCTGGGAGGCGAAACCGATTTGATTTCGTTTCCTGCGAGTGTAACGGCTAGAAATTACGTGGACCTTGCTGGAGCCCATAATGAGGCTGTGGCCAGGTGGCCACGATGAGAATTTCACTTTTATGCAAGATAATGCTCCTTGGCATATCAGCAACCTCGCGCGACATTATCTTGAAACAGAGGAATTCGCTATTTTGGACTGGCCCGCTTGCTATCCAGACCTAAATCCTATTGAACATTTATGAGATAATCTCAAAAGGAAAATTAGATCTCGCCAGGATTATCCAAGAACTTCACAACAGCTCATCCAAGCCGCCACAGAAGAGTGGCAGAATATCACGCCAGACGATGTCGAAAACCTAATCCAAAGCATGCCTAGGCGGATTCAGGCTTGTATCAGGACAAGAAACGGTAATAAAAGCTATTGAGGTCGAGAAAAAACACCTACCCCGTGAGAAAACAATTTTTTAAATTTATTATACATGCGAAAAGAGTCTCTTATTTTCTTTCATTTGTTTCTTTCTTATAATAAATTGAAATATCTCAAAAAGGAATCAATTCTCACAATCCTTCGAAATTTTCAAAATCCTTGGGGTAATATTCAGAATATTTCGGTGATTCCATATAAATTTGGTTGTGTATAATTACACTAATGAATATTTAAGTTATTACAGTATACATCTCCCGAATTCAAGATGAAATTTTCAAATATATCTCTATTTTTTAGGTGGTGACAGCTCTTGGAAAAACGTATCATCAGAAATGTTTCACGTGCGACAGGTGCCGACAACCTTTTCCTTCTGGAGATAAAGTCACTTACACCGGCAAAGAGGTGCTATGCCAAAAATGTGTTCATATCCCAATTAGAGATGGAACCCCAAGTGCTAGTCCCACTACAAACAATGCAAATGGTATGTAATTTCATGAGTAGCAATAGTTATCTTAGAAGGTTGAAATATGATTCAAAATATTTCTGAGAGCCAGACATTATTCAAAAAGTTATATGGTTTGTGACATAAAATTTAGAAATTTTCGAGAGTTAGTGCTACCTTTTCATTTTTTATTTAATTTTTGTTAGCATGACGTTGAATACCAACAAAAATATGTATTTGTAGGAAGTCAGCTAAACACGTTTATGACAATCATTACTTTTCTGGTCTGCTTCTCAATAAGCGATTAAAATTGGTGGTATAATATTGTAGACATTTTGCTACGAAACTGATACTTAAAACATAAATTTAAACGTTTTATTAACCCTTGAAACTGAAAGCTTCAATAGAAAATATCCAATAGTATTGCTGATTATGAAAATTTAATTTTTATTACCTGCTATCTCATAGCAATTTTCTTAATGATTCTCCACATTTTTGCATATGAGTATTGAATAGGTTTTCTTACTAATTAGTTTGCTCAGCAAATCCGGGTAAGATTGAGTAAAAACAATCCACAGAATATTCATTTAATGACAAAAACAATCAGCATTATTGAACTGCCCTAACTATTCATTTATAATTTATATATGTTTAGTCTAGTATCATCGAACAGTTTTCAATAATGGCTGTTTGGAAAAATACTTCATACTCAGTTAACTCCTAGTACCTTGAAGATTGAGATAAATTGTCAATTCCATAATTCCAGAAATGAGATTTCAAGTTTGAAAGGAAATCAAGCTACAAGGTTTCCTTTCTATACTCAAGTCTTGTCCTACAAAAACAAAATTCTGAACTTCTGAACAATAAATAACATATGTGATCCAATGATATAATACAAAAAATCAAATATCTCGAAGAAAATTATGAAACCTACAGAAAAATTAAAAATTAAAATAACATCTAATAACAAATATGATATAATAAAAAAAATCCTGCTACATACTTATTATACATAACGTCAACATACGTTAACAAGAGAAAAGAAATATGGAGTGACTACGAACAAGATTAAGTTCGCGCATTCGCGCGTAATAGTTTACTGTCTCTTACTTTATATGTTTACGCATAGCCTTTTTGGTTGTTTTTTCGCTCAATCACGATCGATATAAGAACTTGGAGTAAGGACCTAATTGTCGATTTCGCAAGTTTCACCCAGTTCATCGCGCTTGAAAGCTCCTGCACACGTACGCTCTTCATTATACAAATGAAATTGAATTGAAATACTAGTAAGTTTGGTTAAACATAATCAGTAACGATTACCCGGACAGGCTTGCAAGCGGGCAGTCCCGTGCGGTCCAAACTGCGAGCGATAAACCGCACGTGTAATGGGTTATGTCCATCGCTGTAAGTGTTTTTCATGAAAAAATAATCTTACCTTATCTACGATATCATTTCAAATAGGGCTTATTTCATCTACGATATCAATTCCAAGAGATGTGGCAACACAAGAGTATATGGCTATTTCTCCGGTAGTAAAAGTAGTTGACTCAGTTATTGCATTGCGGCCCTTGATGTGTATTATGCATTCCCATCGTAGGCTTACAATATTTTCTTAATGAAGCATATAATACTCTTCGCTGAAATGTTCTAAGGAAGAAGCTAGATTCTATAGCTGATCTAATCCTAAAGAGTCCAAAACACGTCGTCAGTAAATGAAGTGCATTCATGCTTCTTCGTGTAAAATCGGCATCCGTTAGTTCGAGTTTCTTCAGGTTATTCATTTGCTTTGATTAGAAGCTGGGGCTTCATGTTCGGCCTTAGATTGGGTCGTCCCGGGAGCCTGCAATTTAGCCACCCTTTCTCCCTAGGCAATCGGGCATCAACCTTTTGTTCTCATGAATAGCCCGAGAAAGGACAATCGTCTGTTGCAAATATTTGCATTACCAAAGGAAGCTCTAAAGCCCGTTAAGGTATGAACGTTAGTTCTCACACGCTCAGTCTAAGCAAAAGGTCCAGCTGGAGCGATAATGGATGTTGTTCAATACAGAGTATTGTTTAAAACCATTTACCTAGTTTTTGTATAGCCAGTATTTCGCATCATTTAAATAAACTAAGATATGTTAAAGTGTTCAACAATCTTCTCAAGTCTTACAATTCATATCTAGTGAACTCAAAAATAGTCGCATACTCCGCGAGTCTCAGACACTGTACCCTACGTCTCTCGCTTCATATTTTCACCGACCTATTGTGTTTTTTCTTTCACGAAATATACCAATAGTGTCAACAAAACAGAAACACCTACGATTCCTTAATTGGCCTAGCAGGAGTTCACGAGACGTACAAGTTTAGTGAACAGATGTGTTAGAGTGAAAAAAGAATCGCTAGATCAATGGGAAGAAAGATTTGGTATTACAAGTAGAAGCAAGAAGAACAGGAGATTCGTTCAACAGTACCTAGAAGAAATTGATCAATGACGAAAACATATGCAGGTGCAACATCTTAGATCTATAATAAATACATGAGTGTATCGAATATATGTATAAATTGCTGCAAGATAGCGAGAAAGGCATATGATCCAGGACTAGAGTGCCATAAACTGAAGGTAAAGAAGATGCTTGCCAAAGCTCTTCAGTTTATTGTTAATAATTTATAATAGTCAGAGCCACGGTTAAGGAAGGAAGAAAAGGGAAGTCTTTCCGGACAAAACACTATCGAAAAAGGAAATTTTGAATTGTGGTGCGCCTCAGGGATCAATTTTCGACCTATGCTTTCCATTTTATATATTAATGATCTAAAAACTGAAACATTAAATAATGGTGATCACTTCTTCGCACATGATGTGCCCACACCAGCTCGGCCCTAAGAGATGTAGGGCAGCAACCTTTCTTTGAATCTGACCCTTGGTTTGCCAACAATAAACTGAAAATTAACGACGACGAAACCAGACACATATCCTTTTCACCAAAAGAAAATATGAATATAAAGGTGTTGCGCTTAATCATAGACAGTAGAATGAATTAGGAAGCCCACACTCAAGAACTAATGTCGAAGATGTCAGCAGTAATATACGTATTAAGAACTTGAAAACGAGCTTTAGTACGTGATGATGCAGTTAGAACAGCGTAGTTAAGCCTATTATCCAGCGTTCTGTCATACGCAATTCTTCTTTCGGGAACATCGCTTGCTGCACGGGATGTTTGTGTCAAACAAACATGGTCTTTGACAGTGCTCTGTGGGTTGAGGAAAAGGGGAAGTTGTAGACAAGCTTTCGTAGAAACAGAAATACTCACCATTCCGGCAGTATACATCCTTGAATTATGAAATTTGTTCATAACCATCAAAACAAATTTAAAGTAAACGGCGAATATCGACGTTAATTTTCGAATCACACTATAGCAAAGTGTTAATTACAGGTGACCTGAACTATACAATAAAATTCCATTTGAAGTTAAAGGCCTAAGTCAAGACAAGTTTGTTGAAAATTAAGAGCGAGCAACTTGAAAATCCAGTATACCGGGTGTAACTGGAAACAGGCTCGCCCCTATAACTTTTTTCCTGTCCAATGAAAATTTCTGAACTTAATTGAAAATTTATTTCAACTTGAATGGCACTGACAGTTTATCTGACTTGTTTCCGGTTTCAAAGGAAATTAGCCAAAGTTTAGATTTTCAAATGGCTCACCCTGTGTATTTTTTGAGAAATCGAATCAAACTCTCTTTGTCTATACATTCAGCATATTTTAAGACGAATTTGCCGAATTTTCAATTTTTTTTTGATAAATTTGTTTTCAAGTCAAGGTGGCTATGACGACAAAAAAACTGCGTGATTTATCGACCGAAATCGAGTACATTTGGATTCATCACTGAAACTGTAGAATTCCTTCTGTTATTGGATTCGTAACATTCCAAACATTGTTTCTTTAAAAAAATCTTATTTCCGCAAGGTATAATAGAGGCTCATTAGCACTATAATACGCAGAATATTTTTACAAATATTTTGATACCAAATTGATAATTTTTCGTTGAAAATTTCCATTCGTAATCCTGGACATAGTATAATACTCGTTTTTCAACTCATTATCTGAAGTGCTTTGGAAATGCATTGAAATCCTATCACAGATAGATCACAGATCATAGAATTTTTTGTATTCAATTTTAAATGTCATAAGATAAGATTGTGTTGCATCTGAATCGGTGAGTTGGTATAAATTGTTCAGAGTTTTTGAATTTTCACGGCAGAAAAACAGACGAAATGCTGTACACACAGAATGAAAAAGTAGATATGCTACTCATTTATGGCGAATGCCGAAAAAACTCTACAGCATCAGTAATTTTATACGCTGAACGCTATTCAGAACGGCAACATACTTCAAGGCACTATTTTCCTGAAAGTGAAGTTTCGTCAGCAACCGGTTGTTGCAGATAATCAAAATTTCATAGTAAGCGAAAATTCTGAAATTGATGTATTAGCGTACATTAATTTGAATTGTACGGCATCTACCAGATAAATCGCACAAGAAATACGGATAAGTCATCAGAGTGTTTGGAGAATTCTTAAGAAGCATAAATTTCGCTTTCAAATACAATCTTCATCAACACCTTTATCAAAATGATAATGGCCGAAGATTAGAATATTGCAACCAGTTTCTTCAAAAGATGGAAATGGATCCAAGGTATCCTTACAAAATTTTATATTCAGATGAATCCCGATTTACTAACAACGGAATGTTCAATAGAAACAATACGCGCTATTGGGCCCACGAAAACGAGCATTTAGTACGTGAGGGTAATTTCCAGGAGCGATTTGGGTTTAATGTATGGATGGCAATGGTAGGGCGACATCTCATAGGTCCAATCATTTTTGATGGACTATTAATAGGGTAAAGATATTTAGGATTTTTACAAAACGAAATAAGCGATCTGATAGATGGTTTACCTCTGGCTGTTGCTAATAACTTAATTTTCCAACAAGATGGAGCACCAGCGCACAACTGCAGGGAAGTTGTTCAATACCTAAATAATAATTTAAATGAAAGGTAGATAGGCACCAACGGCCCGACAAGATGGCCAGCTCGATCGCCCGACTTGTCCCCATTAGATTTTTTTTGTGGGACCATGTGAAAAATCGTGTTTATAGAACTGCTTCAGAAAATCGAGAGGATTTAGAGAATAGAGTTCGGGGAGCAATAAATGAAATTTTTCTAAATAAAATGAATAATGCAGCACGGGCTACCATTCGCCGCAATAGGCTGTATCAGGCACAGAATGGGGGTCTCTTCGAAAACCTGTTGTGAAGTTATGCTCTATTGGTTTAATGACATTCTATCTATGGTCCATTTGTGTATTTTGCGTTATTTATGTGTTTTGTTAAATTATTATTCATCTGGAATGTACGATGATGAGTATGTGCGCCATGCCAAAATAAAGCTAAGGTTTTGCGTTTATGCTTTGTGTGCATTACAATTTTAGAACCAGCTGAGTCGTCATAGCCACCTAGACTTGAGAACAAATTTATCAAGAATGATTTAAAAAATCGGCAAATACATCTTTAAATATACGGAATATATAGACAAAGAGAGTTTCATTCGATTTCCCAAAAAATATATAGGGTGAGCCATTTAAAAATTTCATCGAAAAATATTGGATAGGAAAAAAGTTTTAGGGGCGAGCCTCTTTCCAGTTACACCCGGTATATTTTGGAGGAATACGCGGAAAATATCTTGCCAAGATTGTGATCTGTATCAAAAATTGTTTTGAGATTCGCAATCAGTGACACCTGAAATACCTGTATCCAAAATCGGCTCAGTGGCGTTAAAGGATATGATGCTCAGAGTTATCTAGGTTCAATCCCCACAAAGTCGGTGCGAATTTTCAGATTCTGAGAATCGCTTGAGTGTTCATCTTTCGGAGGAGATGTAAAGCTGTCGGTCCTGTCTAACAGAGATGTATTGGACATTGAAGATCCCTTCTCTCAACACGAGAGGGGTTCGGCAAGTTGTTGCAACTTCAAGCCGAAAATCAGCAGAGTTCAAATGTTTATCAACCCTTTGCCTTATGAATTATTTTGTAAAGAATGGTAAAACATTCAAACGTGCGAATCTATATTTTGTAGAGTCCCATCATACTATCGATTAGATCCACGCCCCCCATGTGGCGATTGTGTTCTCCTACAATATTTGGACGATCAATTGTTATGTACCGCTTGGTCTTCCTTTCATACTTATCTGAGCTTTTGGCATTTCTCCTACAAAACTTGATGCCAAATTAACCATCTTGTTATCGTTCCAGGCTACGGTTGCCATATCCACTCCATTGACATCAGCAACATATTCGACGGAATAGCCTCTGTCTCTTTTGGACATGTCCTTGTCTGTGGGTAGTTTGCAATCTAGAATTCTGTTTCGACGTATAGTACCTAGACTTAGTATACCATTTTTGACAGGTATTATAGCAGTGGCAAAGACAAAGTAATTGTTAAAATATAATCTGTAATTTTGGTTCCGGGGCTTAGGATGCGCCTAAATCAGGTTCGTTGGCCAGTAACACATTTCCTGATCCAGTTCCAGGTTCGATTTTGTACGCAAACCCAGAAACTCCACTAAACACGTAAATCTTATAGCCCCACTTATGAGGCTTCTTGGGCGTATACCTTCTTAAGTTATTTGCTTTTGTAGAGCAGATTTGCTCATCGATGCAAAGATATTACTGTAAAGGATCGTTGGGAAAGGTTTTGTTCAATTTTTGAACAAGTGGTGAACAAGTTTGAACAGTCGAATTGTCGAATTCGAGATGTTTGCGGGCCAAATTTAGGGAATTGTCATTGAAATTTATGAATTGATGAATCTTTTCAGGCATTTTACGGGCATTATCTCTTGAATTAAATAAAGCAGTTCCAACGGTTCCACTCCAATGACTGGCAACTCGAGGTAATTGAATCAAAGACATAATATACACTATGCCAATAAATTGCTGAAGGTGTGTTGTAGAGAAACTATTATTGAGATCCTTTTGTACAATATATAAATTAGTTTGTGTTGCAGTGAAATCAAACAAATCTCTGAAAACAAAATCAAGAAAATCTGGATCGGAATGTTAAGATCTGAAATATCTTTCCTAGAAAACGCAACTGTTGCTCATTCAAAAGCAGATTTCTCTTCTTAAATCGCAGGTTGAGTTTTTATGGCTTTCTAAGATGTCCCTCTGATTGCATTGGTTGCGATCCAGTTAGCACAGCAGAAGTAGATGGAGACGGATCAGGTTCACTGTCTTCTAAACTACGAATAACCTCGTCAATGTTTACTTCATCATCTTCATTTTCATCGTTACTAAACTGCTCTTACTCCTATTCATTCTCGGCTTGATAATCTGGATCTGCAATACTGTCATCGTCATCTTCCATGCCATCATCACTATCTTCGCAAAAATTCAAGATCCCGGCTATTTTGCAATCTCGAAGTGGTCGAGAAGACATTCTAAGAAGGAAAACAAATGAATTATATTATCAGCCTCTTCATAACGAAAAACTTTCAACGTTAGGGAATGTGACATTTCTGGTACAAACACAACAGAAAGTGAAACTCATCGAAAACACTCAATTGCATAAAAACCCACATTAAACAACAAAGTACATGTACTTACTTTGTATATTTTCCAAAAACACACACCACTTATCACGTATTTCTATTTTTACTGATTTTTCCAAAACGCTTAGGTAGTTCAACCCGATCAGTCGACAAACAACGGCCGTCGTGCGGCACTAACGCCATCTAAATATTTTGTGTTAAACTGAGTCGACACATCGGTTTGTTACAGATAAGTTACATTGACTTAAAATGAATTTAAACCAATATTTTGGCAGACAGAGATTCGGTTTATGTCATCAGTGTCACACTGCGCTACAGAGGGTTAATTTCAAATTGACTTACTACGTAAATATTTTTGGTGCGCAAATACAAACTATACTATAGATCCCTTGAGTTTGTAAACTCTACTTGAAGTTTTATCGATATCGCCAAACAGTATCAATAATTCTGCTAACAAATATAACCTTTAAGCCAAGAGAGATAAATGCGCTCTCGTAAGTTATGTAAATTTCAATCAGTTTGTACGAAAAGTGATTCATTCTTTGTGTAATCAACACCAACGCCCGTTTCGAGATCGGCCATGGTTCAGATCAAGTTTCAGTTTGAAAATTGAATAATTATGTCACGTCACATTCACTGACCTTTCAGCGCATAGATCATCGGTATTTATAATTTCCAGAGTAAATATTGAAATAGGTAGGAGTAGGAGCTTCAGGCGAGAGATAACGTTTTGAATTATTCGCACATTTTTAAGATAGAATTGATATGAATTTGAGATAATATTACAATTTTATTGTGTTGTTTTAGGGTAATGGGAAATAGCCTAACCCAGCATCGGATACGTAATTAAAAGTTACATTTTCGGTCAAATGTCAAATAAAGCAAATTGAATGGCATTGGACTTAGTTGTAGGTCTTTGTCAGTATTATTTTTGTAGAAAAAAAAATTCATAATATTGTTAATTAATACTTTAACCCTGCTGTGGACACGTGATCTAGAGTTACACTAAAAGACGCGTAGGGTCTCACATACCCAAAATAAATAATTTATTATATTTAAAAAAAAATCTATTTTCCTGAAGAATTGATAAATAATACATGTAAGAAACACAATAAAAAGGTATACTAAAAAAATATTTTTTAAACGATAAAGAAAAAACAAAATTTCGGAACGGGGGGTGTTCAACTGAGGAATAGGAAAAATGTGATGTTCATTTGATTTCCCAAATTTTGTTTCAACGGGGTGTTGAATAGTTCATTCCACGAATTTTTGTGCACATTCTCGACAACATGTTGAAGTATGCTCGAGGCATATATATTTTGTGCAAAATCGGCACGTATATCGAGTTTTCTGATCTTTGCAGAACGCGCACCTTCCCCGTTTATTTTCCACTCTATCTGCCTGCTCTGCTGATGGCGTGCAGCTAAGTTTAGCTGCTAGTTGCCGAATCTTTCTCGGTAAAAAATTACATTGAGATCTACTCCTCATATAATCCATTAGAAGTTCCCGACCAAGATTTTTCAAAAATATTCGACGGGAAATGGAATGCTCGTCTTGTGAGTTTGCTTTGAAAATGACATAGGCATTTATCCCACTACGTTCAAGAGTCCATATATGATCACTATGGGCCACCTACGGGTATTTCTCGCTGCATTATATTTCGCTGAAAGTTGATCCACTGTATCAACACCAAATTTAATTTTGTGTGGTTGTAAAACGTGATGATTTCTGGTTTTTTATCATGACCCGTGTCGGCATCAATCGAATCATCGTAATGGAGGGTTGACTGCAAAATAACCTGTTTATTTTTCTTAGGTATATACGAACGTATATTCATGAAAATAATCACTAACTGATTGACGGCGAAAATGGACTCCTACCAACCCGTTGAACAGGCTGGCTTTCGAAACGGGTATAGTACAGCTGATCACCTCCTTACTATGAGAACTTTGATAGAGATAGAGAAAGCAAACGAATACCATCTGACTCTATACTTGTCGTTCGTGGACTATGAGAAGGTGTTCCATATGACTGAGATATGGGCCGCATAACAAGTTATGAACAACAGCAGAATTGATTCCAGGTATAGACAACGGATCCTCAACATCTATCAACAATCCTCAATGATAGTAAGACTAGAACACAAGACCAAACCTATAAAAATCCAGAGAGGTATGAAACAGGGAGACGTTATATCGCCAAAGTTCTTCACCTTAACATTAGAAGATGTAATTAAATCATTGAGTTGGGAAGGAAAGGGGATAAACATAAACGGAAAAACACTGAATCATCTTAGGTACGCCGATGATATTGTCCCGTTTTCCACCACTCTCGAAGAGTTGCAAGAAATGACTACAGAATTAGCTGAAGCATCGCAAAAAATTGGTTTGAAATTGAACTTGCAGAAGACGAAAACCATGACTTACACAGAAGATAACAGAAGTATTACAGTTGGCGTACACTCTCTGGACATGGTGGATGAATATGTTTACCTAGGTCAAATACTCAAGCTGAATAGAGATAATCAAACTGCAGAAATCGCGAGAAGAGTTCGGCTTGCTTGGGCTGTATTTGGAAAATTAAAATGGGTCCTTCAAAGTCATAAGATACCATAATACCTCAGAACTAAAGTCTACAACCAGTGTATTTTGCATGTAATCACTTACGGCTGCCAAACATAGACACTACCTAGAGCCATTATGGCCAAAATGTGCAAAACACAAAAAGCAATGGAACGCAGGATGCTTGGAATAAGATTAACAGACAGGAAAACAAACACGTAGATGAGGAAAGTCACTAAAGTTCGCGATGTCAGAGAAGAAATTGCCAGACTCAAATGGGGCTTCGCGGGTCATAATGCAAGACAAGAAGATTGGAATAGCGAAATACAAAAATGAGGACCATATTTGGGCAAAAGAGGAAAAGGTCGCCCTCCAATGAGATGGGGAGATGACATGAAACGCATAGGAGGGTTCAACTGTTATCAGGTAGCACAGAACAGAGACCATCGGAGAGAACTGGGGGAGGCCTATGTCCAGAGTTGGATGACAGATGGCTAAAGAAGAAGAAGGAGAAGATATACGAAACAAGAGTCGTGTCTTCTGTGAAAGCAAACATGCTTGATTTTTCAGGCCTCCTGATGAGGAATTCATTAGGAATTTGTTCCTTCGTTAAGTACCGACAATTGTCAATTGATGATTCTTCAGTAAAGTGTGAGCAACTATCACAGAGGTAAAGCAATTGTCCATGGTAACATTCCGTCTAGACTGGGATAAGGGAGCGCATAGCCTTTTCTACATCAAAGGAGGCATTGCTAACCTGGAATATACCAGCTGGCTGCTATCCACCATCAATTTTCCATATTGTAAGTGTAAAATGATTGACTGTTTGCTAAAGAAATTACTTTGATCTCGTATCGTGCAGGGTTATCTGGTATATACGTTAAAGACGGTGGGGAAATCGTCGAAGATTTGCCTCACTCCGGACAACCTTCGACGTCTTTAACCGTCGATAACGTCCAACAAATGAAGGAAACGGTGCTCGAAAATCATCATGCCAGTGTTGGAGAGATAGCTCCTGATCTCAACATCTCTCGCGAAACCGGTGGTTTGATTTTGGTGAATCAATTGGGCATGCTGTGCGTCGCCGCTCGGCTCGTTCTGATAGAGCTCAATTTTCTTCAAAAACAGTACCGGATGCAGGTAGCTGCATACATGCTGGGTCGTGCGCATTCTGATCCCACGTTCATGGGACGGATCATAACTGGTGACGAGGACATGGGTCTATGAATACGACACACTAACGAGCCAACAATCATCGGAATGGGTGGGAAAAATGAGCCAAAACCGAAAAAAACCGCGTCAAAGTCGTTCGAAAATCAAGACGATGCTGAATGTTTTCTTTCATATTCATGGTGTGGTTCATCATGAATTCGTTTCTCAAGGTTAAACGGTCCATAAGGACCATTATCTAACTGTTTTGAAACGTTTGCGTGAAAATATTCGCCGCAAACAGCCAGATTTGTGCTAAACAATTCGTGGATTTCGCATGACGATAACGCACCATCTCATCGAGCCACGGTTATTAACGACTTCAAGACCAAACTCTCGATAAATACCATCAAGCAGTCGCCTCATTCTCCTGATCTATCTCCGTGTGACTGTTTCATTTTCTCCAGACTGAAATTGCCGCTCCGAGAATCAGATTTCATTCCGTAGACGTCATCAAAGGAAATTCGCAGAAGGAGCTGAAGGCCATCCCTGAAAGCGCCTATAAAAAATTTTCGATGATTGGAAAAAACGTTGGCACATGTGTATCGCTTCAAATGGAGCATATTTTGAAGGAGATTCAATAAATATTGAAGTAGAATTTTTGCATTTT
Organism: Cryptolaemus montrouzieri; assembly: GCA_013387265.2. Lineage (NCBI taxonomy): Eukaryota > Metazoa > Arthropoda > Insecta > Coleoptera > Coccinellidae > Cryptolaemus > Cryptolaemus montrouzieri. The sequence continues at coordinate 48,170,922 of JABFTP020000021.1, forward strand.
ATTTCAAATTTTCGGATACTTTCTTGTAGCAGTGTATGTACCAACTGATTACAAGGAATGCGATAAAGAGATCTCGATTGTTGACTTACCTTGATGCATATTGCCGGTATTGAGCATCATTCCTTCATTGAAATTAAGTCTATAATGAATCTTGATTCGCTGAATGTGATGAAATGAATAAATACACACACCACCAAAATTGTCGCATCACCTGGTATTCTGAATTCCACAATCGATTAAGCAGCTCGATCGCAGTTTCTTTGTCAACATATGTTCTTGGACATATGAGGGGAAAAAAATCTTATCCATGTAGTAACATTTGTTTCCATATGATCTCAAACACGTCTGACTCAAGAATGAGTTTAGCCGGCTCGGTGGCGTATGGGATATGATGCTCGTCTCCTACGCAGAGTTACCTGGGTTCAATCCCCACAAAGTCGGTGCGATTTTTCGGATTCTGGGAATCGCTTGAGTGTCCATCTTTCGGAGGAGATGTAAAGCTGTCGGTCCTGTCTAACAGAGATGTGTTGGACATTAAAGATCCCTTCCCTCGACACGAGAGGGGTCCGGCAAAATTCCCGGGTTAGTGAGGTGACAGAATTCCCCGGCGTGTCATTAGCCGAAAGGCAGAAATAGAGCACGTTAAAGGAAAAACAAACAAACAAACAAGAATGAGTTTATTTGACTATCAGTATTCATTCAATTTCTCTTCAGTTTTCACGCTAAATTAATGCAATTTTTCCTGGCCGCTATTTGAGTGATCATGAAGTGGTAAGAATTGTAACACTTCTAGAGGAGGGGCGAAGCCAACCTTACGTGGCTAACTTGTTGAATGTTAACCAAGGCACTATTTCAAGAGCAAGTAATCGGTATCATGAAATAGGGGAATATGGAAGAAATCGGATAATAACATCAGTTGATGATCGTTGGCTTCGTTTAACTGCACTAAGAGTTGGGCACTGTATGGCTAGAATGCTACAAAATGAACTTGCACTTTCCAGAAATGTGCATATTTCATTGCAAACTGTTAGCAGCAGGCTCAGAGAAAACGATATCAGACCAAGGGTGGCTTCTACCGGCCCGCGTCTCACCAGAGTCCATCGAGTTGCAAGACTTCAGTTTGCGAGGGAACATGCAAATTGGGGTATTTCAGAATGGTCGAATGTTCTCTTTTCCGACGAGTCCAGATTCTGTCTAGTATCAAATGATAGACGCATGCCTGTATACAGACGACCTGGGGAACGGTACAGCAATGCAATATCCGGCAAACCGAAAACTTCGGAGGGAGCTCAGTAATGGTGTGGGGATGCATTTCTTTCCATGGTCGAACTGAGTTAGTCCTAGTGAATAATGGAAGAATGACAGCGGCCAGATACATCGCAGATATCCTTGAACCCCATGCTGTACCATTTGGTCCATTGGCGAAAACTTCATTCATTTGCATAATAATGCTCGGCCTCATGCAGCTAGAGTAATTACAGAATTTCTGCAAAATGCCGAAATTGATATTTTAAGATGGCCAGCCAGAAGTCCCGACTTGAATCCCATAGAACATGTTTGGGACAACATGCTTCCTGAAATTTGGAACTATGTGACTCAAGAATACATCCAAATTGAGAGGCTTCCGAGACGTATAATGGCAGTAATTAGGACCCGGGGAGGAAACACTCGATTTTAAAAATGATTAGTAACCATTAAAAGCTAGTTGATTGGTCTCTTCGCGAATGTTTGAAGATGGTTGAATTTTTAAATTTTTCATTATCTCGAAAATTGTTGATATTTTCCATCATAAACTCATCTCTTTTGAATGATATCTTCTTATTTTACACTTCTGAAAGTTACCAAGCTACTCTTGAATGACCAACCTAAAAGTATATAGTATTGTCGTAAAAGTAGGGTGATGCGACGATTTTTGTGGGGAGTGTATTATACTTTCTTCTGGGAAAAAAACAATTTTAACTGTAAAGTTATAAATTGGAGTGAAAAATTGTCCACAAATTTCAGAAAATGTCAAATATTTTGGAAACTACTGGAGATAATTATGAGGAATTTCGAACAAACTCTGCTGTATTTTTCCTCATAAAGTAGAGAATGAAACAAAATATAGGGTATCCCATTTGAAAAATCATAACTTTGGCATGTAACTTCATTATGGAACACTTGTATAGTTTAAATTATTTTTAGTTTGTTATCACTACAGCCACTCCAGAGGACGTTTAGTCCATCTGTTGTCCGTTCTTCGGACCACATGTCCTGCCCTTTTCCACTTTCGCTGTTTTTTCTATGACATCAGTCAATTTAGTTCACTCTCTTATCCAAGTGTTCCTTTTATAGTCTGAAAGTCTGATACCAAGCATAATTCTCTCTTGTGCTCTTTGTGTCCTAGCCAGTTTTTGCGCTAGTTTTTTCATTAAGCACCAAGTTTCAGTACCATACATAAGTACCGGGAGAACACACTGGTCATTAAGTTACTTTTCAAGCAGTTCGAAAATTTGAAGTGAATATATATATATATATATATATATATATATATATATATATATATATATATATATATATATATATATATATATATATATATATATATATATATATATATATATATAGTCAGCTGTTCAGAGAGTTACACTACCTAGACATCTTGGAGGTCGTGGATTAATTGATTTGAATAATCTTCATAGTAAACAGATTTTTCATCTACGTTCCCATTTTCATGTTAAACAGAGAACGTCTAAATTATATGATATTGTTGTTGCTTCAGATTATAATCTTACACCTCTGAACTTGACAATGCAAAAGGTAGATTTTGATATATTTGATGATAATTCTAAGAGAAAGTTGGATGCAGAAGGAATTACACGGAAAGCACCCTAAAGAATTGAAAAATGATTATATTGATGAAATTGCATCGAATAAATGGTTAGTATCTGAAGAATTGTTTGCTGAAACAGAAGGCTTGGCAATTGCGATCCAGGATCAGGTTGTTTTCACGAGGAATTATAGAAAACACATCATCAAACAAAATATAGATGATTCTTGCCGTAGATGTTTCTGTTCTTCAGAAACAGTTTTTCATATATTATCATCTTGCTCAGTCCTTGCTTCAACAGATTATTTAGAAAGACATAATGCCGTCGCTAATATTATTCACTTTAATCTAGGAATTAAACATGACCTAATTCCCAAAGAAAAAAATTTCACAAATATGAACCTGAGATTATTTGTGAAAATGACAAATATAAACTTTATTTTGATAAAACAATTCTTTGCAACAGAGCTGTAAAACACAATAGACCAGATATCGTTCTTAATGATAAACAGAATCAAATAACATATATAATTGATATTGCTATACCCGACACACATAATATACAAAATAAATACAATGAAAAAATTTCTAAATATATGATGCTTGGCGACGAGATTAAAAAATGTGGAAAATGAAGAAAATATTTATTCTACCGATTATTATTTCTACAACAGGCGTTATTCCTAGAAATCTTCACAAAAGTATTGAGATTTTGGGTCTGAAGAAAAATTTGTTTGAACAGTTGTAAAAGATAACAGTCATCAAATCTTGTAATATTCTTCGTAGGTTTCTTTCTGAAAATAATAATGAGGTAGAGTCATAGGTTTTCTCTTTAGTTTATACTGCTCAGAATCTCATTTCATATTTTATTTATTTGTTTGTATAAATGTAATATAATTAACTGACAATTTTGTCATATTTATATTCAGAGCAGTATTCTATTCGATCGTTCACCACTTCATACAAAGGAAACTATTAATGAGTAACATTCAGTGTTACTTGACTAAGGTCCGTACACTGGATTTTTCCGGGAGAAAGCCTCTGACACTACTCGTTGGTACATTGATATCATTGTCTGATGATGCTATAGTATGTATATATTCTGGTAGATTGATATATTCTTATAACATTTAACGTTATCCTAATATATAATTACTCCAGGATATGTTTTGATTATAATCATTGCCTGGCAATGGTATTAATTACCGGGTGGTGGATTTATATTTTTCATGAAATCAGTTTGATTGCATGAACAGATATATAGGCAACTCGTCGGGGTAAAACCCTTATATATATATATATATATATATATATATATATATATATATATATATATATATATATATATATATATATATATATATATATATATATATATATATATATATATATATATATATATATATATATATATATATATATATATATATATATATATATATATATATATATATATATATATATATATATATATATATATATATATATATATATATTGATAGATATATAGAAAAGCTCTGTAGCCCTACACTCTTGAAGATTTCATTTTTGTTCGAACGTATTTAATTTCTTTTACTTAGAAAGCAGTAAAAATCTACTTCAGCAATTTATTTTGAAGTAAATAGGGTGTCCCAATTTTGTATAAAAAAATCTTGGGAGGTTTTTCCAGATTGGAAGACCACTTTTTTGTTGAAGATTCAACAAGATTCAAGATTTTTTTGGTCAGTGGTTTCGTCACAATATTTTTCTTCTGTGAAAATTCATGAAAATAGACACTCACATCATTGCACGCTATTTCGGCCAGAGAGGATGAATACTTTTATCCTTTCGTTTTCTTATTGCCCAAGGATAGCTTTATTGATGAATTGAAATAGATCATCCTCATTTCATACAGAAGTGACTCAAAAAAATTGTTGAATATTGTAATTTTAAAAATATATCTTGGATTTTTCAAATGGAACATCCTGTATTTTATTATTCATGTCAACGCATAAAATATTGTGCCATATTTTTGCAGAAGTAACCTTATCTTTATCTTCGATCATTTCGAAATAAAAAATAAACTAAAATAATAAAATCAAAGGTTGCGAAAGTAGAGTTTATTAATACATATCATTATACTTAATCAGAGAAATGGAGATATTTTGAGGAAGTCGTGTATGAAATACGTTATAGATTGGTTTTTGGTGAGATGATCTACAAGGTGTTGAACTATTTCAATAAGTGTCTCGATAACATTTGCAGATTAACTGACTGAAAGGCGTCGACTATTTCTGTCTCATATCCAAGTGTGTTATAGAAGGAATCTGGTAAACGATGCCCCTAATATAACCCCACAAGAAAAAATATAGACTTGTGAATTCCGGAGACCTAGCTGGCCATCTAACAGGACCTCCACGTCCTATCCATTTGTTTGGAAATACATGATTCAAATGCTCCTTAACCTGATGTGAGTAATGTGCCGGTGCTCCTTCCTGTTGAAATCACAAATCTCGTCTTATACGCTCTGGTACATCGGCAAATAACAGTGGTAGATGATTTTGCAGGAAATCTAAATCCATTTCAGTATTGAGGTGCTCGCCGAAAAAGTGCGGCCCAATTAGATATCTATCTACTATAACTGCCCATACATTCAAGGACCAACGATGCTGGTGATCTATTTGTCTCATGAGGTGTGGATTTTACGTGTTTTCCCATAAGACAACGTGCATCTCCGCCTCAGAGTATATATTTTCTATAAGTCTCGTGTATCTACTGTCGATTCTACATGTGACAGCAGTACATGTTACTGCAAAAAACTCAAAATCGGTCATAAAATATGCCTAACTTTCCGTTGCGAATGTGGAGAGCCACCCGGTATTATAACCTAGAGCTACTGTACTAAAATCTCGAAATCTGGCCACCTCATGAGTAAACATTTCCATAAGAACTTCCGCATCTTTTCACTTCATTTGAATAATATATTTGACGATGCACTCGATTAGCATTGTAGGATAATATCCAGACTGAATTGAATTACTTAATATGTTCGAAGCCTCTCGAGTCGCCCAGACTCTCTTCTGGCAATTAGTTCCGCATATAAAATTTAATATCCTCTCGTGAAGATGAATTATTCATAACTGGGGTATCTTGTATATATCTGAATAATATCAAAAGAATAGACGATTGATGATATTTTTCAATGATTCTCCACTGAATCAGAATTTCTATTCCAAATACCTGAGTGTCACATTGCACTCTTCTTTGATTCAATAAACTGAATCAACTGTTGAAAACAACGAAAATTAGTTTGAGAAAAGGACTCGAAATAAAAAACCAAAGGTTTGTTTATTTTCAAAGAACTCTGAATACTTCTGGAGGGTGTTTTCAGACCGAAAGGTCATACTGTAATAATGATAGAATAAATCCAGGCCTTCCAGAAATGACGTATGAAAGTCATCAAGGCTCCCGGGTTTTCAAGATACACGGTGATTCGTTGTTTTGGTCAAATATTTCATCATTTATAACTCTAATCCGTTGACCACAATTGATGAAATTTCGCACATTTTTTAGGCTCGTCCTGCTGAATCGACTCGCGAAGGAAAAACAAGATGCAGAACCGTATTTAGTCCAAACTTCATATTTTCGGTAAAATTATAATAAAGACAGATTGTATATGGATTGCCTAATTTTTTTGAACTTCGGAGCTATGGTTTATAGCAGTCGAACACGTGTAAGAAAAAATCATATGTTTCGTTGTCCCTCTATCAAATCTCTACCTGTGGCTGCTTCCATCCTAAATATTCGAATAGGGAGAAGGAGTCGTTTGATAAATGTTTGAAAAGGTGACCAATTCTATACGACCACGAAACTATTTAATTCCCAACATAACATGAGTTTTCATAAATTCTTTCGATCTACGTTTGAGGAAAGTATTTGTTCAAAATCGATTCGGTTAGATCGGAAAAATTGTTGATACTTACAGATTTGAGTCTTCCTCCCCTACTCCTATCCACTACAACGCACTTAATTTCTTTCAATGAGAAATGGGTTGTGTGATACCACATTAGAAAGGTTATCCGATCCTCCTTATTATTTTGCTTTTTGAAGTGCCATTAATTGAAAAATAACACTACTTAGACTCCTTCTCATGAACTGGAACATATTTTTTTCAGTTTTTCAATCGTGGTACAATTCTATCGCAAATAGACGTGGTCCCCATTCAATTTGCTGCATTTGTATAATCGAGATTCGAATGATTTCCTAACAATTTGCAACATATGTATATCTGCTGACATAACAATTCTTTCTCGTAGATTTCAGGCTTGAAATAGCCCCACAAGAAGAAATCGAGAGGCGTTAGATCTAGCAATCTACCAGGCCATTCTGCATTCTGTCAAAAGAGTACCGGGAATTGATTATTCAAGAAATCTGCTTAAAACGATCCATAAAATTTTCATTGTTGCTAAGTTGGCACACCTGTTTTCTATACTTACGCGGAGTTTGAAAGCAAACTGTCATTTAGTTTTTTATAGGGCTCGATTCTGTCTGTTCTCACAAGTGTGTTTTGCGATTTTTACAATGAATGAAAATATCGAACAAAGAATTTGTATCAAATTTTGTATTGCAAATGGAATTTCGTGTTACGAATCGCTGAAAATGTTACAGATGGCTTACGGTGAATTGACTTTATCTAAAACACGTGCGTAGGAGTCGTACAATGCAACAGTGGCCGACATGTGGTGGAAAATTTGCCTCGCTCTGGTCGGCCATCAACATCTTCAACTGAAGTTAACATCGATGAAGACGATGAAATAGCTAAAAACTTCTATCATTTTTTCGTGAATAGTGTCAAAGAAATTGTATCGAGAAAATACATGTAAGGACTAGAAATATTATACTGATAAGGTACACATAATGAGTTATCTGATTTCAAATAAATTACTCTACAGGAACTTAAGAAAATAGTTAAATCACTGAAAAATACAGGTGGGACAGAAGACGGAATAACAAGTATTTTGAAAGACGCTTTTAGCGTTATTGGTAATAGGTTATTGGATGTTATTAATACTTCATTACAATTTGGAAAGTTTCCAAATGATTGGGAAACAACAAATATTATTCCAGTTGAAAAAGTTACTAATACTATCTTATGTCAGGAGTTTAAGGGATTAATATAGTACCAGTTACGAGAAAGTAATAGAAATTGTAGTAAAACAACAACTATTAGAATACTGCGATGAAAACAATATAATAGTTGAAAACCAATCTGGTTTTCGTCCGGGTCATTCATGTGAAAGTACAGTTTTAAACATATGTGATAAATGGATGAGAGATATAGATGAGGTTAAATATGTCATAGCTGTATTTTTGGACTTCCAAAGAGCGTTTGAAACCATTTCAAGGAGTTTATTATTATTGAAACTCAAAAAAATAGGAATGAGGGGGAATGTTTTCAATTGGTTTTCTTCATATTTAAGTGATAGGACCCGAAGGAGTAAAATTTAATGATCATTTATCAGACATAGAGAATATTGTGAATGGCATACCTCAAGGGAAAGTTTCAGGGCCCTTGTTATTTTTTTTGTACATAAATGACCTAGTGAAATTTGTAAAATTCAGTGTTGTGTCTATGTTTGCGGACGACACAATGCTGTACATAACAGGTGATAATATAAAAGTGATGATTGAATTAATAAATAAAGATCTTGCTGCTATAAATGAATGGCTCTGTGATAATAGTCTAGGAATAAACATTAATAAGTCTAAATATATGATACTGGGAAGTGAATAAAATTAAATAATCTGAATTTGGTAAACTCAAGTGTTCAAATTAATAACAATATTCTGATAGAGTAACCCAAATGAAGTACTTAGGAGTAGTTCTTGATCAGAATTTAGACTTTAAGTTACACTGTTACTATGTCTCAAAAAGATGTCAACAAAAACACATTGCATATCAACAATAGGCGATAAGGTGATTTTTGGTACTAGACTTATGCTGTTTAAAGCTGTTGTCTCCCCATATTGACTTTTGCTCGACATTGATGTTTGGTTTACAAAAGAATAATTTGGAAACTTTACAGAAAATTCAGAATAGAGACTTGAGAGTTAATTTAAAGTGTAATAAAAGGACTCCAGTGAGGAGTATGTTGACAGTATTCAAACTTATGAGTGTCAAACAGAGAATTTATTTATGAACATTGTATTTTATTTACAAGATAAAGAGTAAATTAGTTCCTAAATATATATATATGAAAACTTACATTTCATTAAAGATAAACATAATTATAACACAAGAAATAAAAACTACTTTTCTATTGAGAGATGTAAAACTAATAAAACTTACAACACAGCGTTAATAAGATGAGTATTTAGGAGAACATTTAATAGTCTGCCAATTAATTTTCCGGTTTCCCTGCAGCAGTTCTTGTGAAGTTGATTGCCAACTGTCCCGCCATCGTTTTGGTGGTCGTCCAACGGGTCTTCTTCCGTTCGTATTTGCGTTGTTGTATTAGTGTTCAGATCTTTTATGAGTCTTATATATTTTTTGGGTACCTCTTTGTTTTCCAGTATCTTGATTACATCCTTCAGTTGGACTCTGTCGAAGGCCTTCGTTAAGTCTATGAAACAAAGATATGCTGGAGTGTTATATTCAAGAGACTTTTCTACTAATTGCCTTGTTATAAACCGTGGACCGGTTTTTTCGAAAGCCTTGTTGCTCTTCGCTGATTGGCATTGTTGACGTTATGTCATCGCCAAGAATCTTTGTAAGCAGTTTCAAAGAGGTGCTTAATAAGGTTATTCCGCGATAGTTGGCAGGATTTGTTTTGTCTCCTTTTCTAAAGATAGGCACTGTTACACTTCTTTTCCATTCTTCTGGTATTTTTCCGTGTTGAATTATGATGTTAAACAGTTTTCTGTACTCTTCTCTCATGGCTTCTCCGCCATATTTGATCATCTCATTTGTTATCTTATCTTCATTTGGAGCTTTCCTATTTTTAAGTTTACTTATTGCCATAGCTACTTGCTCTTTCGTGATTGTTACCGGTTCATTTATAATGTCGTTTTCTAAGTCTTCTTCTGGGGGTTCTTCTTCATATTCTGATTCGGTGTAAAGATTTTTGAAATATTTTTCCTATGTTTCGTTTGTGATTGTTTTCAGTTGTATAGTTTCATTGGTGTCCTTTTTCATACCCCTTAATAATTTCCAAATTCGTTTTTGCGCTCCGTATATATCCGCTTACATTTCAGCACTAAATCTCTGCCAGTATTCTTCTTTAATTTCCCGAACTCTGTTATTCACCCTATTTCTTATTTCTATGTATCTATTTCGGTTCTCTGGTGTCGGATGGTTCTTATATTCTAGATATATTTGTTTTTTTTCCTTTGTAATGTTTTTGACTTCAGTGGTGAACCAGGGTTTATTATTAGGTTTGCCGTTCTGTGATACCGTGCGGGTTCCCAAGGCCTCTGTGGCACCCTCGTATATGTTTTCTTTTAGTTTGAGCCATGCTTTGTCGGGGTTATCTTGCTGCAATATTGGATTACGAGTTATATACTGTTTGAAACGGTATGAATAAAGTTGTTTTGTGCTCTCATTATTGAGCGATTCTACGTTAAATTTTTCAGTTTTTACAGATGGTGTTTTCTTTTTTAATTGAGTTGTCATCTTCAGTTTCCCTAGAACGAGCTTGTGGTCTGTTCCAATGTTAGCTGATGACAAAACTCTTAGATCTGAGATTTGTTGGGGTAGAAACATTCGGTTAGTGATAATGTAATCAATTATGGATTTGTTGTTTCGGTTATCGTAGAAAGTATATTTGTGCTGTTCTTTGTGAAGGAAAAAAGTGTTATTAATTCGCAACTCGTTCTGTGACAAAATTCCGTCAACATTTCGCCGTTTCTGTTAATTACGTCTTCGTTATATTTTTGTTTTACCCCGTTTACTACTTCGTTACCTACTCTAGCGTTAAGGTCTCCTAATATGATTATTTTTTCTTTAGTTGGTATTTTATCTAGTTGTGATTGAAGACTTTCATAAAAATCTACCGCCGCTTTCTCTGGTTTGCTTATGTCAGGTGCGTATACTGATAGGATATGTAGCGGACGGTCGAACCACATTGTGACTTTCAGGATTCTATCGCTAACATATTCTACGTTTACCATATTTTCTTCGTATTTTTCATGTACTAGTAGTCCTACTCCCGATGTTGCTCTTTGGTCTTTTTCTACTCCAGAGTATACTAAGATGTAATTGTTTAATTTTGATAATCCTCTTCCCTTCTTTTTGGTTTCGGTAAGTGCACATATATCTATTTTGTGTTCGTTCATTTCAGGGATTATTTCGTGGTCTTTGGAGAATAGAGTTTTTATGTTCCAGCAGGCTATTCTTACTTGATGCTTCTTCCTGCAGAGTTTATTCCTATTCCGCGCGCGGGTCGTATTCCGTGTTTTCTGTCCTTGTTCCGAGGCTGCATCTCCGGTGCTTTGAGCAATGAATTGTTTTACCCAAGGCAGGTTGCTAACCTTTCCTAGGAACCCTCCTCCTTGATCCGGGCTTGGGACCGGCATTAGCACTTGCTGGACTACTCAATCCATCCAGCTTGTACCAAAGGCGGAGTTCAATTAATTTTAAGGAATCTAAAAATTATAAGGAATTTAAAATTCTATTAAGGGATTTTGTATTGAAGAATTATATTTAATTCTTGGTGTAATATTTAGAATGCTGGGAATATATTGTGAAAGACATTACATATCTATATTCCAGCAATATGATGTTGTTTTCAATAGCAAATTGCTAAATAAAAATTAATTATTATTAATTTTACCTGAGCGTTCTGCGGCGTTTGAGAGAGCAAATTCTTCGAAAAAGGCAAGATTTGTGGAAAGAAAAATCATGGACTTTGCACCTTGATAATGCACAAGGCTATCATTGTGAATCAATTTCTGACCAAAACCTCTACAAATACTATCGAACAACTACCATTTTCACCTGATATGGCTCCGACCGACTTTTTTCTTCTTCCAAAACTCAAATTACTACTGCTGGCTACCCGTTTTGAATCGATATAGAAGGTAATGGAGAATTCGTGGCAAGAATTGAAGTCGATTCCGGAAAGAGCGTTTGAAAACTGTTTTGATGATTTTATTATTCGTTGGAGTAAATGTATTCGCTTTTAATGTCCAACCTTCTATACCATAAAGAAGCACCGACCAAATGTAGCACTTAGCGAATCTTAGCCTTTGGTTAAGTTCAAAGTCGGGGCAGGTGAACACTTTTCGAAACTTTAGGAATGCCTGTCGTGCTTGCTCTATGCGATATTTTATCTCTTTTTCTGATGACCAGTCTTGAAACAGCCAGATTCCCAAGTATTTAAACTTTTCTACTCTTTCTATGAGCCTTGCGTTAAATATTAGCGTAGAGTTTTCGAACATTTGCTGGTTTCTGGAGATAATCATAAATTTTGTTTTTTTACATTTATATTTAGGCCCATTGATTGGCTTTGTTCACCTACCCTATTGACCAGTTGTTGCAGGTCGGTCATGTTGTCAGCTATTAAGACCGTATCGTCAGCATATCGGATATTGTTTATCCACACTCCATTGACTTTGATTCCCATTTCCATGTCTTCTAGTGCCTCTTGGAAAATCGTCTCTGAATACAAATTGAATAGGAGTGGAGAAAGCACACATCCCTGTCGTACTCCTCTTCTAATTTGGATGTCATTAGACATATTATTGTCTACTTTTATTTGTGCTGTTTGGTCCAGTATAAATTCTCAATGCATCGTATGTCTTTTGGTCTATATCAAGTCTTTTAGAAGCTGCATTAATTTGTGGTGCTGTACACGATCGAATGCTTTCTCGTAGTCTATGAAACATAGACAGACATCCTTTCTCTGATCATGGAAATTCTGGACAAGCACTTGTATGGCGACTATGGCTTCTCTTGTACCTAACCCTTGTCTAAACCCAAACTGCGAGTCACTTATGTCTCTTTCACATTTTTTGTAAATTCTCTGGTGTATGATTTTAAGAAATATTTTTAAGGTATGGTTCATCAGGCTAATGAGTCTGTGGTCTTCACATTTTCTTGCATTGGTCTTCTTAGGCAGGGGGATAAAAGTTGAGCACAACCATTGCTTGGGATTGTGTCCTGTCTCATATATAGTGTTAAACACTTGATGTAGAGCTGTGATGCCTTTTTCATCTAGGAGTTTAAGTATTTCTGAAGGAATTTCATCTGGGCCAACTGCTTTATTATTTTTTGCGTCGCGTATAGCTTTTTCAATTTCGTCTTTAGTTATGGGTGGACCGGTTAGTGAAATATTGACATCAGCTGGAGGTCTGTCATCGTCAAATAGTTCTTTTATATACTTTTCCCAAACATTGTTTTTCTCTTTGCTGTCGAGGACTATCTGGTTGTTATTATTGACTGTTACAGTTGTTCTCATTTTTCTATATATACCAGCAGTTTCCTTCAGTTTTTTGTGCATGTTAAAGTCATCATGTTGGTTTTGTAGTTGTTCGATTTCTTGGCATTCACGTTTAAGCCATTCGTTTTTTGCTATTCTAATCTTTGACCTTATAAGTCTTTGAATGTCTTTGTACTTACTATCTTTTTGTTTTTGTGCTCTCGTCGTTTGTCCATTAGAAACAAGATCTCATCTGTCATCCATTTCTGCTTTTCGTTCTTTGTTTTATACCCTAGTATGTTTTGCATTGAGTTTGTTACAGTGTCCATTATCCTTGTCCAAGTTTGCGTTGGCGTGTTTCCAATATTCGAAGTTATTATTTGGATTTGTGAGTTTATCTCATTGCTCAACTCAGATTTTATTATTGGGTTCTTCATTTTTTCTAACGCTATCTGTCGTTGTATGGTTGACTTTTTCTGACTTGACAAAGCAATTTTCATTACGGCCACTAATAATACGTGATCATAGGGAACATCCGCTCCAGGATATGTATAAGCTCTCTTGATGGTTGAGCTGAATCTTTGGTTAATGAGGATGAAATCTATTTGGTTCCGAACTACATTGTCTGTTCGGTCCGCTGGGGATTTCCATGTGTGGGGTGAAGTTCAAACCATGTGTTCGTTATTTTCATGTTTTCTTCTTGGCAAAATTGTAACAGTCGATCACCTCTCTCGTTTCTTTCTCCTAGACCATATAATCCAATTATCTCCTCGAATTTTCCTTTTCCTATTTTAGCATTGAAGTCACCTATAATTAAATTCACGTCATGTTTTTTAGTCAATTTTAACATTTGAATTTGGGAGACACAGTACTTGTTTTTTATTATCAATTTTAACAGTTCTTTGATTTCATCATAGAATTGTTCTAGTTCATGGTCCTGCGCTTCCGCAGTTGGTGCGTATACCTGTATTATATTAAGATTATTTGGCTTAGCTCCGATTTTTAATAAAGCAGTGCGATCCGAATATGGAACAAAGTCCACGACATATTTTGATAGTTCTTTAGTTATAACGATTCCCACACCTTTCCTGTGTTTTGGATCTTCATTTCCAGAGTAAAAGAACATTCCGTTATCTACATTGCACTTCCCTACACCAGGCCACCAGGTTTCAGCAACGCCCAAGATATCAAGTTGAAGTCTGTTCATTTCACGTGTGAGGTTTGCCAATTTTCCAGCCTCAAACAGGCTTCTCACATTCCACGTTCCGATCTTTAGTGGTTTTCTTAAATTTGCTCTTATGTTTGTTACATTTAAAGCCGTTCTCCCCGGAGATCCGATTGGAGAACTATTTATACCTCCGGAAAATTTTGAATTAAATGTACTCATGTTATTCTCTTGGGAAAAATAATAATGAAGGTGGTATCCCGTTGCCTTCCTTTATGCCATATTTTGGCTTGAGTATCGGCCGCCCATTCTGAATCAGTCGCCGTTTGCAGTCGCCCAATTTGGGAATATACACTGCAACGCTAGTTTTGGTCCGCCTCGAGTATTTCATTTCCTCGATACCACCCATATCTGGGAGGCATTCCCCTATCCGCCACCTGGGGAGGCGCCCGATGGAGGACTAGCTACCCCACATTACCATTAAAAGCAAATGAAATAAACAAATTAGAGGCTTTCGAGATGTGGCTATACCGCAGAATCCTTAAAGTACCGCTAGATTGACAAATGAGGAAATTCTTAGACGAGTTAACAATCAACGTGAACTGTTTGCAGTGATCAAAAAGAGGAAAACAACATATCTGGGTCATATAATGCGAAACACGAAATATCAATTCCTGCATTTGTTAATCGAAGGCAAGATCGAAGGCCGGAGAGGGATCGGACGGAAGAAAATGTCTTGGCTGCGAAATATCAGGTG
Source organism: Cryptolaemus montrouzieri (assembly GCA_013387265.2). Classification (NCBI taxonomy): domain Eukaryota; kingdom Metazoa; phylum Arthropoda; class Insecta; order Coleoptera; family Coccinellidae; genus Cryptolaemus; species Cryptolaemus montrouzieri. The sequence goes on from JABFTP020000021.1 coordinate 48,186,050, forward strand.
GACAGGACTACACGATATACAGTCATTGATACACACCGCAAGAGATGGAGACGCAATGGAAAATGTTATCGCAAACATCCATTAATGGATATGCATTAGAAGAAGAAGAAGAGGGAATGTATTTTCTCTAAAGGGGCATACTTTGAAGGCGATACAATAAATTCGGATGAAAAAAATATTTTGTGTTTCATTGACCAATTCCCAGTACTTTTTTGAAAGAATGTATAGCGCCTCTATCACCTATTATCCAGATAGTCCCGCGTAACGACAGCATAATGAAGCAATGCTCCATCATGTTAATACATAACGTTATATTGAACGAAATTTGGATTTCTTTCGATGATAACTGTTATCAGTCGATCAATCAATTTCTCAATTTTGTCTACATAAATAAGTATACTACAATATGGCCTCCGAAAATTCCGGCTCAAACATAAAGTTAATGAAGTCTTTGAGGTACGATTCTCCCTCGTTACATGCGTATTAGTAATACACACAACCAAATTTATATGAAATCACTCAGTATTTCACATTATTGATTGTTTTTATTCATGGATCTTTGTCTACTTGAAAAGAATAAAGTTTCGTTGTAAAAAAACTGGATAGTATGATAAGAAATGTTGAATTATCACCACATATTCGGGTTGTTGTACTTAGTCGTCACGGAGATTTGAAACTGTGAATCCCAATATTTAAAAAAGCCTATAATCAAAATTGAAAATGTCTTACGTTGGATTGTCCGATGTGCAGAGGGGTCGAATAATTGCTCTCGTTGAAGAAGGGGTGACACAGGAATATAGGGGCTACAATGGGGGTATCACAGCGGGGTGATTCCAAAAACTTACGCACGATACGTGGAGCTACAATCTCTACAAAATAGGCCTAGAAGAAGTCGTAGGAAGATCACTTCTGAAGAGCAACACCGCCCTAGTGCTTCGCACCTTATACTCCAAAGACAATTTGTGGAAGCAACATGCAGCAGTCGAAACGAAACGTCTAAGACTTCTTTCAAGAAGTTCATACAGCAGAAGGCCCTTAAGAGTTCCAGAGCTGACCTGACAACAAAAAATTAACAGAATTAATTGGTGTATCGAGCACAAAAATTGTTATATTGAGAATTGGCGAGATGTTCTTTTTTCGGATGAGACCAGAATTGGTGTTCGATAAGATGACTGCCAGATTCAGGTTTTACAGGGTCGTTGAAGACAAGGTAGACTTCGAGCAGCAAGACAAATTCCGAAATACCAAGGGGGCACTATGATGTTTTTGGGTGGCTTCATGCTGGGAGGCAAAACAGATTTGATTTCGTTTCCTGCGAGTGTAACGCCTAGAAATTACTTGGACGTAGTGCTAAAGCCCATAGTGAGACTCTGGCGAGGTGCCCACGGTGAGAATTTCACTTTTATGCAAGATAATGCTCCTCCGCATACCAGCTTCGGCGACATTTTTAAACAGAGGGAATCACTATTATGGACTGGCCGGCTTGCTCTCCAGACCTAAATCCTATTCAACATTTATGGGATAAAAGGAAATTTAGATCGCGCCAGTATAATCCAAGAACCTCACGCTCATTCAAGCCGCCACAGAAGAGTGGCAGAATATCACCCAAGAAGAAGTTGAAAACCTTATCCAAAGCATGCCTAGACGGATTCAGGCTCGCATCAGGGCAAGAGGAGGTAATACAAGCTACTGAGGTCGAGAAAAAACACCTACTCCGTGGGAAAACAATTTTCAATTTTTTTTACTACCTGCGGAAAGAGACTTCATTTGTTTCTTCCTTAAAATAAAACTTAATTCATTTCTTCTTTCAATTGAAATATCTCAAAGAGGATCAATTCAAACAATCCTTCGAAATTATCAAAAATTCGAAAATACAAAATATCGGCTGATTCCACAGCTATGGCAGTGCACCTCTTCATTCGAAAAAACACTCGACTGGTTAGAAAACAAATCAAACATTTTGAAGCAAATTCGGATCGTTATTGATCTGCTCACAGAAATGTTCGCAGAACAATAATATTCATTTGGCTCGAGTGTACGAGTCTAATTTTGTACATATAAAATTTGTACTTGTGAAGAAACCTTAAAATATATGCCCGGCATACTCCAGAAATTTGCAACAATCTCCTCACAGATTGTGTATTCTCCATTATGGCAACTTTGGGATTGTGTTTTTTTTATTAATAACGCACACAGTTTCCATGAATTTGCTTGTTAACTCAGGAACGTATTCATGATCAATGTTTCTTCCAGGGTTATTTTTATCGAAGATGCGCCCAATTTGAATGTGTTCCTGCAGTATGTACACCATCTTCAACGAAATCACCGTTATTTCAGGTTATCAGAACTATGGACAATACTACTAATGCAACTCACCTACGTTTTGAAGAATAACCAAAAGTAACTGAAACTATCAGATTCGGAAACAAATTTTCAAACAGGAAGATTGATAAAAAACCGTCATCAAAATGAATCATCATCATTATTCATTGCTTCGAAGGGAAGAAATATATCTTTCTCTTAAGAGAATGATCTCGCGCTCTTTGTTTACCATTCCAGATCAGCAGAAACAAAATCGTGTTGATATATCTTAACCTAAAATGTAAAAGCTTCCTCGATCTTCGATAAATTAAAGAAATGTAGTAAATTGAACAACTTTTCAAACAAATATCACACTAGCCCTTTCTGGGGTAGTGGTATGATGCGTAAACGTTCAAATAAGAAAGAAAAATTTTTCTGAACCAACAGAATCGATTTTGATCAAGTATTTTCTCAAACGAAGATCGGTAGTAATTGATAAGAACTTGGAACCAAACAAATCAAGATGTCAATTCGTTATATGTTATTATAGAAAGTATATAATGACGTGATCGTATGGAATAACATTTTGAAAAGGTATCACACTCTTTTTCCTATTTAAAATTCGTAGTGGAAGCTGCAATGATCAGGGGGTTGTAAGGGAAAGAGCTACACTTCTAACAAAAATGTCCCTCTCCAATCAACAATCGACCTGTTTCAGGAAATTCACAGAAAATCAAACCAGCCGAGTTATTCCGATTTCGTTTTCATTAGACTGCACTGTGTATAGCGACATCATAAAAGCTGTACTCCAATTCAACCTATAGTTCCACCTAACGTAGCCTATATTTACAAATCTGACAAAATGAAACCTTCAACAAAATAATCATAATAACTATACTTATACGTCATTGATCATATTTCAAACGATCCGACTATTTTTACAGAATGTGCCGGTTGCCAGAAAGAACTCAAGGAAGGACAAGCTTTGGTGGCCCTCGAAAGGCAGTGGCATATTTGGTGCTTCAAATGTGGAATCTGTGACATTGTCCTACACGGGGAGTATATGGGAAGAGATGGCATACCTTACTGTGAAAGAGATTATCAGAAGCAATTTGGGGTCAAATGTGCTTATTGTAATAGATATATCAGCGGAAAGGTTTTGCAGGTAATGTATAATTTGTAATTTTATAGATTCATTATTGAAGAAATATTAAATTTATATACCGTAAAGTGGGGTTACTTTACGCCATTGGCGAAAAGAATTTCAGTTAACTATTCTCACTCATCAGACTTAGACAACATGAAATGTTTGTCGCGATTACAAAGATTGACTATTACCCGTCCTAAAGAGAATCGTCGTTTGAATGAACCCCCAACTTGCAATCCATGCGCAGGCGCAAAAGTTGTGCTACAAATTTCAGACGATTTGGCGCTCTGAAAATTTGCTTTGGAAGAAACTATCAGCGGTTTAAAAGTAAGTTCTTGACCAGTTGCCCCCCAAATTTCTTGTGCACCTCTTGCACAGGGAATGCCATTGTGAAATTCATTACAAATAATTTCATTTTCATTTCTTGACATAACCTAACTGAAATGTCCTAATTGTGGGGTAACTCTGCACCGGTGCAAAGGCATTTTTTGGTATTGAAACCGTGTTTCTCTTCTTGAAGGAATCCCGAGAACATACAAAATAAAATTAGGAGGTAGAAAATATGCAGACTACTCCAGCTTGTTTGAGTGAACTTCGAAGTGGTCCAATTTCTCAAAGAAGCGCCGCAGAAAAGTATAAAATTCCCAGGAGAATCATTTTTAATGAACTGTAGGTTAAACACCGAAAAACGCCCGGATAGCAGCCCGTATTCACGCGAGAAGAACATATTTTCGTCAATTACATTATAGGAAATTTCGGATTTCCGAAAAATGTCAGAGAATTGAAACACATTATAAAAAACTTTGAGTTCGGAAGGAACGTTAACATTTTCAAAGATAATTTGCTTGGTTGCGACTGGGTGAAAGGTTTTATACAGAGGCATCGTGAGTTATCACAGCTATTCGCGGAAAACGTAAAACACACTCGTGCAGCAGTAGATGAGTCAATATTAAGAAGCTTTTTCGAGAATTTGGCTGAAGAGTTAAAAGAGGTTCCTTCGACCAATATATGGAATTGTGATGACTTATCTCACTGATGATCCAGGGAAAAAAAGTTTTAGTGAAATGGGGGTCCAAGTATCCAAAAATAATCCGTTATGCATCGAAAACCTCAATTTCGGTTATGTTTGCTGGAAATGCAGCTGGTGAACTCCTGCCCCATTACGTAGTTTATCGAGCTTCCAAATCGAGGACAACTTGGACCGAAAACGGACCAAAGTTGTGGCCGATACAATTTGATGCTCAGACTTTTACTGAGTGGCTTAAAACCTAAATGATTCCAAGACTGAAGAAATTAGAGGGAAGAAAATTTATTTTATGCGATAACCTTTCTACGAAAGTGACCGTACATTCCATTCAATTGTGGAGAGAAAACCAGATAAGTCTCATATGCCTACCATCCAATAGTACCCATTTAACACAAAATAGCTTGGAAGAATGTTCTAAGCGATTGGAAAGATACCGATGAAGGCATGCGTAGTACCAGCATACAAAAGCAAGAATTTCCAGTTCTACTATCGAAAATGTTGAATCGAAGAATTTCTATTCAAGGAACAATATTCAACCTTCCGTAGAATGTTAAATATTCCTCTTTCATGGAGCCACATAGCAGTGTACAGCACGGCCAGATGTCATGAATAGGAGCAAGGGACTACAGTCTCGGTCTCATTTGACCCCGTCAGTATTGCATACCAATCACAACATCAGGCTACACTGCCACTTATTCATCTTAATTCGATGGAGCGCTAGTAAACATATCAATGTTACTGCCGCTCCAACGAGCCGAGACAGAGGCCACTTCACCATTGCTACGGAAGGTTGAATATTGTTCCTTTAATAAAAGTTCGTCAATGTGTCTACACATCGCGATAATCTCGCAAATAGTAATTTTCAGAGATTTTTTTGAAAATGTTGAATATTGTTCAGCCAAACATTGCTGAAAATTTGACAGCAGGGTTCAGAAAGTGTGGGATCTTTTCACTGAACATGTGTTGAAACGCATCCCTATATGTTCCTATAATCAGGAGCAAGTTCAAAATTCATTTTCAGAGGCTCTTGCGAAAAAGGGATTAGAAGTCACGAAAACTCAAGGGAATCGTAGAAAAAAAGATAGATGTTCCTGCTGGACAAAGTGTGTGTGTGTGTGTGTGTCTATCAAATCCTTTGAGTGAAAATGAAGATATGGAAAATGAAGAGATCGGCAATGATGAGATGGATATTGAAGAGATAGAGAATGCAGAAATCAACAGCAAAGAGAACACCAGTCGCATTAGGTTTGCAGTGAATAATGCTGCTATTAAAAATGCAGAAAAATTGATTTTAGATCGTAACTCATCTGATGATATTGATTTTGATTAGATAGATTCGGAACTACAAATAGAAAACGAGTTTTTGGAAATGTTGAGAGGAATCATTTCTTAGATGATTCCCGAATTGCTACTGTTATTCGAGAAGTGGGTCAATTTGTTGTTTTTACTTACGAAAACAAAATTTATCCTGGAGAGAGTAGGCTTCGATGAGGAGGAAGTATTGATCAATTTAATGAGAAATTATTGAAAATGTGGAAGTGGCCCAGTAAGAGAGATGTCTTGTCTTACAACTGGGAAGATGTTCTCGGTTCTATAAAACCCCCAAAGCTGATTTCGAAACGAGGAATTTTCTCAGTCCCCGAGTTGGACACGAATATCTACTAAAATTCAAAAGTTTTTTCTATTTACTCATATTCAAAAATACCGTAAGGATATCCAATTGTCCCTGAAGCCGACCCTGTCACCGCCCGGCGGAGTGACGAGTACGGGACACTTTCGGGAGACTTCGAGAAAGATTTAAAGGTTTCAGCGCGCCGTATTACGAAGAGATCACTGTTTTCGTTTCCAGAAGGTTCTCGAACGAAGATCTGGAACAGAACCAAAGCTACGCAAATGTTCTAGAACAATTCGCACTTCTATATAAGAAGAGAGCGCGAAGCGCAGAGAAGGAGGTTTGAATACAGAGCGCGAATAAGTGGACAAAGTGTTAGAGATAAATTAAGCAGTATCGATTGTTATATAAATTAGTCATTTAGTAAGTGTTATAATTGTTCAGTCTACGTGTAAATAAATTAGTTAGTGTTTTTGTAACGTTGAAGAGTTTGATTTGAACCCACAAATAATTACGAGAATTAAGAAACGTTACAATACATATGTTTTTATTTCTCTTTATATTTCGCCTGCGATTAGACTGTGCATTTCTTAATAGAACGAAAATAATTTTTGATTTTCAGCAAGTTGTAGAAAGTTGTAGAAAATTAAAATATTCGGTTTTTCGTTGTCCCTATATCGATAATGCATTACTATAGATGCAATAACGTGCATTAAATTACCCCATATTCCAAAATTATTGATTTTTAGCGGATTAAGTGAATTGGTGAAAAGTAACTTCGTGTTACTTTGCTTCACTTTTCATCAAAAAAAAATTAATTCTTAAAATTTTCAAGTATATTCGACTTCAGCAAGAGCTCTGATATCTCCACTATATGTTAAGATAATAACCCCAAGTATTTTTTCACCATTTTCAAATTTAACTTCTAAAAACGGAGGAAAGTAACCCCACTTTACGTTATTTTTTTGGGGATGATTGGGAGTACTTTTTCGAATAAAATTCCTCAGACCACGGCGAAAGGTTGAGCCAGGTTTCTACTGACTTTAACGGCTCCCCTTTGAAGTCATTTCAGTCTGTCCAAAACTGTTCTTCACTTATCGTCGAATCAGTTATTGTCTAATACATCCATTTGATGTTGTGAATTATGATTCTGTCTCTTGTTGTTTTCCTTTGTTCTCATTACATATATCACAATTTTTTTTATATCTCTTCTCTTAATAACATGATCTGAACTATATTTCTTTGGATTAGTCTTGATCCTGTGTGCTCGATTGTTTTCCTGTGTTTTCCACATAATCCTCTGGATTTGGTCAATACATAAGAAATATGGCGTCTTGAGCTTTTTCTAATTCAAATACATTCGAGCCATCCGTGTCCATTGAACTTCTGCTTTACTTAATATGAAAGCGGTCGATTTAGTAAAAACGTGTTCTATTATTTTTGGAGTATATGATCCTTTAATTGCTGTGCTACATCTCATCTTCTATACCACGTGATCGAAACAGCTCTATAACATCAGAAATAAGCATTGGAAAAAAAATATTTCGGGCAAAGTTTCGAGATTTTTACCAGGCTATTTGAAGTTGACCTTGACCTTGACCTTTACCTTGACCACGAAAGTCATATTAAGATATATTTTCACCTCATATTCAAGGTTAAGATCACTGTAAGATCAACAAAGCGGGAAGGGGCGAATAACGTTCGAGCAAAGATTTGGATGGAAAAATGTTTCGGACTAAACTCTCAGGGTTTTTGACAGACTATTCAATGGTGACATTGACTTCAAAAGTCATTTCAAGGATTAAATGAATATTTCAATGGAGACCCTCATTTTGTCTTGCGGACAAAAAGTGGACAATTTCACGACCAAATATAGCTCTCGACCTTGACCAAACATGTGGAACTTGACAGAAATAGCAAAAATTATAAATATGATCATAAACCCCACCATTGCCAGATTAAAATACTATATTTGATATGGTTCCAAAAGCTCTATGGTAATAACATACGAGAATTTTGAAGGATCAGTTATTTAATATCATTAGACACTTAAGGCTAACTATATACATTTAAAATGGCTCAGTCGAACTGAACGAAAGCGAATAACTTTTTCAATTGATAAAAGATTGGGCTGACAAGGAGAGATCATTTGAACAGGTCGAAAATTCATTCAATGGGTCGTTTGGGGTAGGACAATAACAAGTATGTACAGTGGTGTAATCAAACGGGCAGTGTAAAGAATCTTCCAAAATCAGGTCGTCCAGTGGCAGCATTCACTGAAGCGAATCAATTGAACATAGCTCTCTCTTTACGGAAGTTGATCATGATTCGATAAGAATGTTACAGCAACAACATCATTTATCGAATGATAAACTATTACACAGTATTATAGTATGTATGGAATTCTCGCTTAACACTTGGTGAAACATAATGAATAAATGATCGGTTCCTCACTTGGGAAAGTTTCGATAATATCGAACTCCATCCAGGTAATAAAGGAAAAGGATGGACATCTTAGAGATTATTGAAATTACGTCCGCTCATAGGACAAATCAGACAATTTGCAACGACCAATTAGACTTCAATTTAACTCCCATAGTGAATGCGTTATACATAAGTGAAATCACTCATTTTGAATTAAGTATTATAACAAAAATACTGAAATGTCATCCCTATAAAGTACTTCTTGTTCAAGAGCTCAACGATGATGATCCTGACAGGCGCTTTGAATTATGTGAGTAAATGATGAATATAATGGATGGAGTAAATATTCTCACATCGTATTTTCTGATGAAGTAACTTTCTTTTTGGATTGTAGGGTCAATCGACATAACATGTCATATTGGAACATACCAACTCTCATTGGAAGATCGATATTTCAACTCAACTCAACATCTTCTCAAATTAAATATATGGTCTGGGATCATCATTAATACGATAGTAAGGGCCTTCTTCATTGATTTAAAAAAAATTTGTTAAAAGATCACAACCTTCCCCGTATTCAGGAAATTGTAGGTGATAATTATGGTCAAATATATTTTCAACAAGATGGTGCGGATCTGCCCTACGATAGTAATGTATCAAATTACTGGGACCAAATGTTCGACGAAAGGTGGACTGATAGATCACCCGACCTGACGCCACAAGATTACTTTTTGTGTGGGTATCTCGAAGATAAAGAGGATCGGACTAAGTCAGCAATTCTTGAAAAGCTTCAACAGATAATACGGAATGAAATTGTAGCCATAGAACCAGAAATGATCCAAAAAGTCCTGCAAATTTTTTACAATCTCATAGCCTATTGCTAGGAGAATAATAACCAACACTTGTAGCATAAGCTTCAGGGAGATAACTCTTCTCAAAGCTTGATGTGAAATCTCACGTAAGTGCTGAAACTAGTGATCCCTATCTCTCTAACTGGTCGGGTATCACACACTACCTTGCCGTAACTGGTCTTGCTTTTTCTGTCACCCTGAAGTCAAAGTCAATAGTCATATTTGAACGTAATAATTTCCACTGTATCGTGATCCGCAATGAGAATGCGAGTTTCATTTGAAAAATTGAATTCGACCTTGACGGGGCATTCAAGGTCAAGGTGACAAATGACAAGGATGTTCAGGGGAAAATCATGAAACTTTATCCGAAACCATAGCTTTTCTCGAAGGTTATTCGGCCCTTTTTCTGTTGAATATGAGGTCAAGGTCAAAGGTCATATGTAAAAGTACAATTTTCCGATTTCTGGCAATATGCAATGAAAAATGGGGCTTCCTGTTTGAAAAATCTAATTTGACTTTAAGATAACCTCCAAGATCAAAGTCAAGGTCACTTCAGAATATTCGGCAAACATCTTGTAACTCTTGTCCGAAATATTTTTTCCTCAATGCTTATATTGAATGCTATCGCACCGCTTCATACTTTTTGATCACCTTGTATAACTCCTTATTGAAACTTTAATGTTTTTAATTTTTAAGTATTTTTATTGAAATCATATTCTTTCATGATGCTACGTTATTATCAATATTTTCAGGCCGGAGACAACCATCATTTCCATCCTACCTGCGCTAGATGTACGAAATGTGGAGATCCTTTTGGTGACGGCGAAGAGATGTACCTGCAGGGTGGCGCCATCTGGCATCCGAGGTGTGGACCAGGACCAACAGAGAATGGCCAAGTGCTAAATGGTTCTGGTCAGGAGAATGGTCATCTAACAGATACTGACATATCTGTCAGGGACTACGATAGTTCGGCAGTGAGTGAGATGCAGGTAGGAGATCAATATTTTCACGTCACGAATCAATGTAACGAATTGTCTCTCGCAGTTGATAATGACAAATGGAAAATTTCAGACTATTTCATTTCAAAAACAATACTTCCAACAATCGAAGCAGAAAATATTCGAAGTTTTAACTTATCATTTTCAGGAATGTTTCGATTTCATTCTTCTGAAATCACTTTACAGATTTATCATCAGTTGAAGAGTTCTTGCTAAAAATCATTCAGCTCTAAATAAAAATGGTTGATGTCATGGAAGTATTGTTAATTTTAAGCATTCATATAGTTTTTCATATTTTCCGAAGTTCATTTTTAATAGTTTGTTTTCAACGCTATTTTCGCACTATTAATTTTTCATTCATAGCAGTAATGTTTTATTTTTGCATGTATTATTTTGCAGTTTTCCATGCATTCGCGCACTCCTAGCTTGAATGGTTCTCTTTGTAGCCCCACTAGCATGTCCAGAAAGGTTTGTTTTTTAATTTTTTATATATTTGCTTCATTTATATACTTTTTATTTGATATGTATCAATTGTTGTTAGTATTAGTATATCATTTATGTGTGTTTCTTTCATCTCTAATGCTCGATATCTGAAAGCTGATATAGTTATCTAATCAATAAATCTCATATAAATTTGGGAGTCTTTATGTGGTGAAACATACTTTACTATTTCTGTTGTTTTCATCTGGTGGCTAATCACATTCAGGTTTTAATTCAGACCGGAAGAGAGTCGTTTCAACAATTAGCAAAATAACCCAGCAACCAAAGAGTTTTGGAAATATTATATTTATAAATGAATGTATCTATGACAGTGTACAAATAATTACAATAAATACAAAATACAAAAAATCCTAACACTGAATTAGAATCAATTAGGCTGAAAGTATAATGAATTCATCACTTTTAACAAGTTCACTGTGCAAAGAAATTAATGCCCAATTGCAATCTTTCAAATTTCTTTTTTGGTAGGCAACAAATTTTCAACAAGTTTTTTTTCGGATATGTCCAGACATCCACACAACCAAATTTATATGGAATCACCCGACATTTTGGATATTACCTCAGGGATTTTGGAAACTTCGAAGGATTATTAGGATTGATCCTTTTTGAGATATTTCAATTGAAAAGAAAAATAAATTAAGGTTTATTTTAAGAAAGAAACAAAAGAAAATAAAAGACTTTCCGCATGTAGTAAAAAAATTGAAAATTGTTTTCTCTAAGTAAGTGCTTTTTTCTCGACCTCAGTAGCTTGTATTACCTCCTCTTGCCCTGATACAAGCCTGAATCCGTCTAGGCATGCTTCGGATTAGGTTTTTGACCTCCTCTGGGGTGATATTCTGCCACTCTTCTGTGGCGGCTTGGATGAGCTGTTGTGGAGTTCTTGGATTATCCTAGCGCGATCTAATTTTACTCTTTGAGATTTTCCCACAAAGTTCAATAGAATTGAGGTCTAGACAGCAAGCTAGCCAGTCCAAAATAGCGATTCCCTCTGTTTCAAGATAATGTCGCGCGAGGTTGCAGGTATGCGGAGGTGCATTCTTGCATCTTGCATAAAAGTGAAATTCTCACCGTGAGCACCTCGCCGGAGTTACACTCGCAGAAAACGAAATCAAATCTGTTTTGCCTCCCAGCATAATGCCACCCCATAACATCACACTGCCCCCTTGGTATTTCGGAATGTGTCTTGTTGCTCGGAGTCTAGCTTGTCTTCCACGACCCCTCAAAACCCGAATCCGGCGGCCATATAATCGAACTCCAATTCTGGTCTCATCCGAAAAAAGAACATTGCGTCAATTCTTAATATTCCAATTTTGTTGCTCGATACACCAATTAAGTCTGTTAATTTTTAGTTGTCTTGTTAGCTCTGGAATTCTAAAGGGCCTTCTGATGTATAAACCCGTAGAACGAAGTCTTTGACGTATCGTTTTGACTGATACACTGATGCCTGTTGCTTCCAGAAATTGCTTTTGGAGTATGGGGTGCTTTCTGCAATTTGGCACAAAAAATGTCTTGTTCTTCAGAAGTGATCTTCCTACGACTTCTTCTATGCCTATTTGGCAGAGATTGCAGCTCCATGTATGGGGCGTAGGTTTTTGAAATCACCCTCTGTGATACCCCCATTGTGGCCGCTATATCCCTCTGTGTCACCCCTTTTTCATTTTTCAACGAAAGCAATTATTCGACCCCTCTGCACATCGGACAATCCAACGTAAAGCATTTTCAATTATGATTATAATTGTGACCACTGAGTACAATATCCCGAACATGTGGTGATAATTCAACATTTCTTATCATACTATCCAGTTTTTTTAACAACAAAAAACTTCATTCTTCACAAGTAGTCACAGATCCATAGTTGAAAACAATGAATAATGTGAAATACCGAGTGATTCCATATAAATTTGGTTGTGTGTATGCCAATAAAGTTCAATGTTTTTTTTGGCGTACCTGCCCCTCTCGTGAGAAATGAAATGAAAGAAATAAATTGAGATTTGGTGAGAAACCACCACATGTTGACAACACTTGTTGTTGTTTTTTTGCGAGTAACGCATGTTAATTTTCGGTTAAATTGCAGCGCAAATCACGAAATTCAACCCCGGCAAAATGTTCTGAGCAGTGGTATTAGATGACTTAAGTTGGACTTGTTGTATAATACAAGACTAGGCAAAAGACTTGATTGAGTTGTCCAATTCAACTGTTTCGACAATGATTCGCAGATACCGTGAAACTGGAGTCATGACAGGAGACCTGAATGACGACCTCGAGCAAAAACGGTGATCCATGACAGTTATTTGAGAATTTACTCGCAGAGACAACGGTTCGCTGCTGCTGAACACCTTCAATAAATACAGCTTCGACAGAACAGTGCAGCGAAAATTAGAACTAGATACGATACGACAACGTTTCAGAAAGTTGATTTGTGGCCTCGTTTCGCAGCTCGAAGCCCAGCTTTAACCGCAGCACATCAAAGAGCCTGATTGAATTTGCCATGGAACATTTGGATTGGTTAGAAGCTGACTGGGAGGGAGATTTGTTTACACATAAACCAAGATTGCCTTTTTTCATAGCGATCGAATGTACAGTGTACAGACGTCGAAATGAGAGATATGCCGAGTGTAACTTCTACCAGTGTAAATTCTACCTGACTATGTTTTTGGTGGAGGTTCAATAAAGGTATGGGGAGAAATTAATTGGAAAGCACGCAATGTCAGGTCATCGTTAATAATAGATATCTGAATGCTCAGAGGTACGCTACAAACATTTTGAAAGTCATTGTTGTACCAGTTGCGGGAGGCATGGTGAACCCTTTTTGTTCATGCATGATAGCTCCAGTCCCCACCAAGCTCAAATCTAATCTTCAAGATTGAGGAATCATTTCAATGGAGTGATCCAGACCTCAATCCCATCGAACAGGGATTAAAAAGATTAAAAGTCACCAAAACGAACAGCTACCGTGAATGAATTTCGGAACAGACTGATCAAAATTTGAAATGAAAGGGATCAGAATGACATAAGGTCATTGATTCTGAGTATGAATCGTAGATGTCATGCAGTAATTCTCAGCAAGGGTGGAAATATCCGATAGTAACATATTTCTGGGAACTTTTTTCCATAAGATTCACACTTTTCAATATAATATTAGTTTCATTACAATTTCTATGAGTATCATTTTCATTTCGTTCGTTTGTTCTCAAGTATTTCTTTGTTATTGTTATTGGTGGGTTTCTGGGAAATAATTCTCCAACATATTTATACGTCTTCTGAATAAATTTGAATTTTCAATTTTGTGTGTAAATTTCTCACCATTTCAAATCTCGTCATTTATCAGGAATATAAACTTTTATATAAAATTAAGGTGCCCAAAGGACCAAAGAACTATTTCATTTAATTAAAACTTTGATGTACTAACAACAGGACACTGAGTACTTGATCATGGAGGAGTAATTAATGAGTAAGTTCAAGAATTCTGGTAAAGAACCAGACATCAAAACCGTTTTGTGACAGTTCTTGCATATTGGATGACGTAAAATTCTTGGAAATATCAGAGAGAAAAGAGTCCTTGGTTGAAAATTGTGCAAGAGTACCGATTTTCAACCACTCCAAATGTTGAGATTCTCTTTAATTTGAACGAATTTTGCTTTAAAAACTGTCTTCCCGAGAAATAGATGAACACTTCTCGAAATGTCGGGTTTCTCTTAGAGAATAACAAAGAATTTGTCTCAAATTTTGTATTGCAAATGAACTTTCGTGTGCCGGATCGCTGAAATATTACAGAAGACAATGGATTTTACGAAAACACGTGCATATGAGTGGTACAGTGCACTCAACTGCGGCTGAGATGTGGTGAGAGATTTGCCTCTGGTCGGCCATCAACATCTTCAACTGAAGTTAATATCGAAAAAATTAAGGAAATGGTAATTGAAAATCATCACGTAAGTTTGAGTGAGATAGGCAAAGAACTTTCTGTGTCTCACGAATCAATTCGTACCGTTTCAAAGGATTGTTTGGGCATGAAACATGTTGCCGCTCGACTAGTCCCAAAAGACTTGAAATCTCTTCGAAGTTTGACAAAATGTATTTTGTTTCAAACCCAGGAACTCTCTCTAAGAACGAACTGAAATATGCTTCAAAAGTAGATCCCTCCAAGGATTAGATGAACTAACTTCAAAACTTGGGTTTCTCTCCAAGTACTAAATAACATAATCTGAACAAAACTTTTTAAACGACCTACATTGATAGATCTCAAGTGTTTAAATCTCCTAAGTGGATGAAATTATTTACATAAACAAATATAAAACAAAACATTCCGTTGAATTACTTATTCCTCAATAAATCCATAAAATGTTGCTGTGATTTGTCTTAACAGAAAATGTGAAAACTGAAATATCACGCCGAATCAAAATCGAATGACAGGATTTCAGAATCATGAGTAACGAATTTCTGAAATTTTCATGAACACAAAAATTGGGACTGCGCTGCAGAAAAAAAGTATGAATGAAATAAGGTTATTGGATAGCACAATGAAAACTCCAAGGACATCTTGGCATAATAAAGAGCTTATGCAAGCGTTCATCTTTCAATCGTGGCTAAGGTGTGTCACAAAGTCTTAAGTAATAAACTTGAAACTGACAGCATTCATGAAATTTAATTAATTAATAATAAATAAAATAAACTTTATTGGCTACCGAGCAATGACATAACAGGTAGGTAGAAGATTGACGTCTGGTAAAGTATGTGGCTCTCCTGTGATAGGTGTGGTGGACCTGGACCTGGATCAAGTTTAGATGAGTTTCGGTCGAGATATGAGTATCAGCGCTCTTTGCGATTGACTGTCTTTTCTGGTGGATATATAGCAGTAAATAGTATAAATATATACACGGCATAGTAAGTAATTTCATGGATAAAAATTATTCTCTACAGGAGGTACCAAGATGTAACTGAAGTAGAAGTATCTCTACTCCAATGATACTATACCTCAAAATGGACAAAATGTGGAAATGATAAAAAGTGAAATACCTTTTATGAAGCTTCTTTGATATTGAATCAATTTCCATAGACCACAGCAGCCGTTTCTCTAAGATGGTACTCAGGAGCCTGTTTTAAGACGAGATTTTAATAGGTCTGTTTTTAAAAAAAGGTTGCTCTGCTTTTCTATGAGGATTGAACAATTCCACACATGTTGTTCTTCAAAGTTGAATATAAGGCGGGTCCTGCTGCACCATATCCCAAATTGTGCAACCATTTGATTGCGTTTCTCCAAGAGACAAATTTGTCGCTGACAACAACGATGTTATCGTTGACGTATAGGATAACTTTTTTTTTCCTCAGAGATGTTCCCAATACTTGAAATAAGAGACCATCTGTCTGTCTGTAAGAGCGGAAAGAAGCATAGTAGCATGTATGTATAGACATTTCAAACGCTATAGTAGCATTCTTATCATTAATCTCCCATGTTTTGGCAATCTACAAATTTACTAGCTTATACATGCACAAAGTGATCCAAAATGGATGTTCGTGATGAAATATTCGTTGATGGTGACCGACAAAATTAGGTGAAACATAGACATTTTCAATTTTTTTCATAGAATTGGAATTTTTTTTTTTTTAATTCGTAATACATACTACAGCTAACACCTTCTGCTATTGGTGTACAAGTAATGTATCTTTATTCAGAATGTAGAGGCATTAATTTTTCAGCCTGGTTTTCTTATTCACCAAAATTGAATTATAGATTGCAAAATTCACTTCACCTGGTTGCTGCCTTTGTGCATAAAACTGTAAATTGATAACTGCTCTTATGTTAGATATAAGTTCATCAGCTTGAATCATTCAAGTATGTATTTCTTCTCAAAGTTTTGATACATAATCATAATGATATTTGCTACTACTGTCAAGATCTAGTCAGAAAAATTGGAAATATTGAATGGAATTCAAATATTTATAGAGTAGATAATTGTTCGGAATTGTTCAGAAACCAAGCATACGAGAATTCTTTGTTTTTTTGCTATTGAAAAATCATTTTTTAGCACTTCAACTACAGGACGTCATCGCCTGGATTGATCTTGAGGGATGATAGGAGATCAGCTAATTATCATGATGCTGTGTCTCGAATACATACCATTAGTTACCTGACCGAAGAACCTACTTTGGGATATTTGAAGAAACCAATAGATCCTTATGATAAGGTGCCCACTTCGCCGCATTTCCACAGACCAAGTTGTAAGTTGCTTCCTACTAATTGCTGAATATTTAAAAATGAAAAATACATTTGGATCGGTAAACCAGCTCCGTCAGGGAAGGATATTCAACATTCTACGGAAGGTTGAATATTGTTCCTTGAATAAAACTTCTTCTGTGGGTCTACACATATAGCGATAATTTCGCAAGTTGTCAGTGATGAGAAGTAATATATACCTGGTTGACAGCCAGGTATGAATCAGAAGCGTTAGTCTTTCGACAGATCGCTTTCTTGCTGACACGGTGTGTAGCGTTGCGGTAAATAGTCGGACTAGTGTGACTTATTGCGGTTTTCTGTTCATCTACCCTTTGTTTTCATGTTTTCCCGGTGGCGATGGTGAGTGGTATCTATGTCAATTCGTTGGAGGGCGCAATAAATTTTAGATGTTTTGTTGCGCTCAAACGGATTGAGATGAGTAGGTGGCAATCTGGCCTGATGCTGTGAAAGGATATGCAATACTGATTAGGTCAAATGAGACCGAAACTGCACTTTATTGCTCGTCCTCATAACATCCGACCAAGCTATACCGATGTAGCCCTGCTAGACGATGATTATGAAGGGTGCATCGGAAAACCAGCCCCTTCAGGGAAGGATATTTAACATTCTACGGAAGGTTGAATATTATTCCTTGAATAAAAATTCTTCAATATTGTCTCCTTCAAACTCGGAACTCAAATGCTGGAAAAGCCTTAAGTTGGTCGGTTACAGGTTAGGGTGTATCGTTTTTGACTTTTTTTCGAAATTCAAAAAAGTTTATTGCGGAAAAGTTGCATTTGGTGGCACCGAGCATCTGTGATTTTTTTCAGAATTTTTGAACAATACCTAGGGGTCGCGCAATGCCCTTAAAGTTTCTTCTGTTGTATATAGGCAACGCGCACAACAATTTCGCGATTTCAAGTGTTTTCAGAGGTCGAAAGTCGATTTTCTTGCAGTTTAATTATGTGTATTTGTTGTCTTTGTGGTATAAAGGAATAAAAGACTACGATGTAACGAATTAGAGGAAGAAAACAAGAAATTATAAATACCAGAGTGCTATTTTTCTCGTATTTGGTTCGGTAAGGTTCTTCATACTAAGTGCGTCTTCTCGGCCATGTTTCACCTTCATCAGGGTCCGCTGATGATATCGTCAAAAGTATGCGATTTTTTTTTGATCAACAGAAAATCGATATTTCTAAATTAACAGTGCTGGGATGTGACGGCACTAACGTCAATACTGGTCGGATCCAAGGTGTGATGCGACTCATAGAGGAGGAGCTATCAACGCTCCTGTGCAGCATGTTGTTTGTCAACTCCATTTGAACGAGCTACCTTTCCTACATCTCATGCGATATTTAGACGGAGAAACTAAAAATCCACAAGCAACCGGTGGACCCATTGGAGAAGCTATTTTACAATGCAAAAATCGACGAGTGACGAAGTTTGACGCCATCCCCGTTGTTTGGATAGAAGACACGGAAGGTTTGACAGATATTAGCACCGATCACAAATACCTCCTACGTTTATGTACCGCTGTCTCAAGTGGAAATTGTCCAAAAGAACTCAGCAAGCAGAAAACAGGCCCTGTTGTACAATCTAGGTAGTTAACAACAGCTAGTAGAGTATTACGATTATACATTAGTACCGAAAAGCCTTCGGAGGCGCTTCGCCAGTTGGCTTCGTATGTAATGAAAGTTTACGCTTCCGTTTGGTACTCAGTAAAAAAAGAACCCTCGATTGCCCAGGGTCCAATACATCTAAGGAAGTTGATTCGACTGTCACGCTACCTGCCTCTCAAACTGCGGAATATTGTGGACAAGGTTATTCAGAATAATGCCTATTTTGGACACCCTGAGAATGTACTGTTCGCTATGATCAACGACACGAGGGCTCTTGCTTGGAGAAGAATAAAAAAGGCAAGATCGACGAAGACAACACGGAAGGGAATACGCGGGAATAATCCCAACAAAGCAAGTGTTATAATTAAAATTTTAATTTATAATGATGTTTAACTCTAATATTGTATTGTACAATAAAAGTAAAAAGAGCCTAACAATACAGCGAAATCCTTCTTTCATTTATACTCCATAAAAAAAAACAACTAAAAACAAGAGAAAGAGTTCAGAAATGTGACTTTAGAACCCTAAAACAGCTTGAAAACGCAAGATTGTTGTGCGGGTTGCCTATGCACAACATAAGAAACTTTGAGGGCATTGCGCGACCCCTAGGCATTGTTCAAAAATTCTGAAAAAAAACACAGATGCTCGGTGCCACCAAATGCAACTTTTCCGCACTATACTTTTTTGAATTTCGAAAAAAAGTCAAAAACGATACACCCTATTACAGGTGTTCCGGTGTATAGCGATAATTTCGCAATTTGTTATTGATGAGAGGTGATACATTAAACTTATTGATCTAGTTGTTTCAATTCCTGAGTGTCTTAAATGCTATGGGTTTATTTCGCATTCATTATACGAAAGACTAGTTATGGTTTAAGTCAAATCAATATTTCGTTCACAATTTCTTTAGTAAAAACTAGGGAAATTTCAATTTTGAAAAATTGGCTGTAAGAGATGTTTTCATTCTCGAATATTTACCATTAGTGCTAAAATAACACTTACCCCGGGTATGAAAGACGGTGCAGAAAATGATCCCATTTTTTTTCCACATCAATGTGTAATTGTGAGACCGAATGGTATCGGTCAAACGAAAAGTCATGTGATCGTCCTGGTCGGAAATCCGCACTAGAAACGACCTTCTTTTCATTGGATGAAAATTGTTTTATATTAAATTTAGTATATTAGAAATATATTGTTCTGAATGGTGGTTGTCGAGTTTTGAAAGGTGAAAATTTTAAGCGTGTGGAAACTTGTGACTTGTAACTCATTTCTATTCATGTACACACAACCAAATTTATATGGAATCACTCGGTATTTCGCATTATTGATTGTTATTAACCATGGATCTTTGACTACTTGTGAAGAATGAAGTTTTTTGTTGTGAAAAACTGGATAGTCTGATAAGAAATGTTGAATCATCACCACATGTTCGGGATATTGAGCTCAATTGTCACTGAGATTTGAAACTGTGAATTTCAAAATTTAAAAAAGCCTTACGTTGGATTGTCCGATGCGCAGAGGGGTCGAATAATTGCTCTTGTTGAAGAAGGGGTGACAGAGGGATATAGCGGCCACAATTGGGGGGTGATTTCAAAATCCTTCGCCCGATACGTGGAGCTACAATCTCTGCAAAATAGGCCTAGAACAAGTCGTAGGAAGATCACTTATGAAGAACAAGACGGCTTTTTGTGCCAAATTGTAAGAAGAGGTCCTAGTGCGTCGCACCCTATACTTCAAAGGCACTTTCTGGAAGCAACAGGCATCAGTGTATCAGTCGGAACGATACGTCAAAGACTTCGTTCAAGGGGTTTATACAGCAGAAGGCCCTTTAAGAGTTCCAGAGCTTACCAGACAACAAAAAATTAACAGACTTAGTTGGTGTATCGAGCGCCAAAATTGAAATATTGAGAATTGGCGAAATATTCTTTTTTCGGATGAGACCAGAATGGGTGTTCGATAAGATGACTGCCAGACTTGGGTTTTAAGGGGTCGTGGAAGACAAGCTAGACTCCGAACAGCAAGACAAATTCCGAAATACCAAGGAGTTAATGTGATGTTTTGGGGTCGCATTATGCTGGGAGGCAAAACAGATTTGATTTCGTTTCCTGCAAATGTAACGGCTAGAAATTACGTGGACCTAGTGTTGAAGCCCATAGTGAGACTCAGAAGAGGTACCCACGGTGAAAATTTCACCCTTATGCAAGATAATGCTCCTCCGCATACCAGCAAACTCGCGCGACTTTATCTTGAAACAGAGGGAATCGCTATTTTGGACTGGCCAGCCACAGAAGAATGGCAGTATATCATCCCAGGGAAGGCCGAAAACCTAATCCAAAGCATGTCTAGTCGGATTCAGGCTTGTATCAGGGCAAGAGGAGGTAATATAAGCTACTGAGGTCGAGAAAAAAACAACTACTCCGTGAGAAAATAATTTTTCAATTTTTTACTACGTGCGGAAAGAGTTTCTCATTTTCTTTTATTTATTTCTTCCTTAAAATAAACCTTAATAAATTTAATAATAAAAAAAAGTACTGTGTTTTAAGGAATTTAACTTAGTAATTTGAATCTGATTTTTATTTGAAAACTGCGTTTATAAATAAAAATCAGATTCAAATTACGCGAATCATCTCTTAGAAAATAATCATTCTTTCGACCCACAGTTTGAAATTTTGCATACAGATAATAAATATTGGAAGGTAGATCTTTGGGAAACTTTAGAAATAAATAAATACAAACACTCAGGTAGACACTCATCAATGAACAAGTCGATTTAAGCCCTTCACCTCTATTGAATCTTTTCGGGGAGCAATCTATTCCTTAATTTTATTGGATATACCTGTCATAAATAACCACTTAGGAGGAAGCGACCAATAAGCTTTTAATTACTCAAGAACATTTATAGTTATATTCTCATTTACATTTTTCTGCATAATCATTCGTCTGAAGAAGCTACGGTGTAGTGAAACGCGTTACGAATCGCAATTATTAAGTAAAATTCCTTAAAACACAGTACTTGTTTTTTTTATTGATAATGGAATTTTACCAGGTAAAAGCCTCCCAAATTCAAATCTTAATAAATTTCTTTTTCAATTGAAATATCTCAGAAAGGATCAATTCTAACAATCATTCGACATTTCCAAAATCCCTGAGGTAATATTCAGAAAATCGTGTGATTCCCAATAAATTTGGTTGTGTGTATATAGTTAGTACAATCTTGTTCGAAACTGTTGGCTCTAGACACTTGAAAATGACTTAACTGTCATGTGTATTAACTAATCTAACATTGTGGAGATTAGAAAAAGTTTCATTGTTTTATCATTGCATTAAGTAAATCATTTCAATATATTAGTGTTGATTTAAATATGATATTTCAATGAATTTCTAGTCGCGAAAATTATCTGAATTATTACTTTCACATTAAATGGAGAATGTTAAAATCGGTCCGTTAACATTTTCACATAGTTTCGTTTCCCTTCTTCAGCACAGAACTCTCTTCGAAGTAGCATTGGCGCTGGTGGAAAACGGTCTAGTTCCCGTTCCGCTATGAAAGCTATGGTAGATTCCATCAGAACGGAAACACCTCGGCCTAAATCCCCGCACATGAATAATGAAGAACCAATTGAACTATCCCATTATCCGGCAGCGCATCCTCCTAAACCGGGCGAAACCGCCAAAATAGAGAGAGATGATTTTCCGGCTCCACCTTATCCTTACACGGATCCAGAAAGGAGAAAAAGATGGTCAGGTAAGCCTTTTAAACGCCTCAATGTTCTCGATTTTTGTTCAGAATCTGTATCTTTTAGTCAAATTTCTTCATGTACTTTTTAGGTTCTTATAAAGGCGTGCAAGATTCTGATGAAGATGAAGTTGATGCAGTAAATAACAAAGAAATTACTGACCCCAAATTGAAAAAAGAAGAAGAAGAACTCAGTAAAATTTCGAGTGGAATAGGAAAAGTATTTTTGAAGGAGGTGCAAGAGAGGGAGAAAATAAAACTGTACAAAGCTGCCCATTTAGACCCTAGAAACGCATCTAGGTAAGACATAGTTATTACAAAATTATAATAATAATAAACTTTATGTTTACAATTTTTTACAGAGTACACAGTATTTTATTGAAATTTATGAAGGATAATTCCCTACTCTCAATTTTAAATCTGAATTCGGTTACTTTTATGCATGTAGGAAAGTATTTTAATACTTTTACAAATACACTATTTACAATGCGACTTCCTCGACCGTATATAAAAATATTTCTTTTCTCTAGTGTCATGTACATACACACAACCAAATTTATATTGAAACACTCAGTATTTCACATTATCGATTGTTTTTAACCATGGATATTTAACTACTTGAGAAGAATGAAGTTTTTTGTTGTTAAAAAAACTGGATAGTATGATAAGAAATGTTGCGAGAAGCATCCCATACCCCAAAGGCAATTTCTGGAAGCAACAGGCATCAGTGTATCAGTCGAAACGATACGTCAAAGACTTCGTTCAAGGGGTTTATACAGCAGAAGACCCTTAAAAATTCCAGTGCTAACCAGACAATAAAAAATTAACAGACTTAACTGGTGTATCGAGCACCAAAATTTGAAATATTGAGAATTAGCGAAATGTTCTTTTCTCGGAATTTTCAGAATTGATGTTTGATCAGATGACCGACGGGTTCGGGTTTTAAAGGGTCGTGGAAGACAAGCTAGACTCCGAACAGCAAGACAAATTCCGAAATACCAAGGAGTTAGTGTGATGTTTTGGGGTGGCATTATGCTGGGAGGCAAAACAGATTTGATTTAGTTTCCTGCGAGTGAAACGGACCTATTGCTGGAGCCCATAGTGAGACTCTGGCGAGGTGCCCACGGTGAGAATTTCACTTTTATGCAAGATAATGCTCCTCCGCATACCAGCAACCTCGCGCGACATTATTTTGAAACCGAGGAATCGCTATTTTGGACTGGCCAGCTTGCTCCCCAGGCCTAAATCCTAACATTTATGGGATAATTTTAAAAGGAAAATTAGATCGCGCCAGGACAGTCCAAGAACCTCACAACAGCTCATCCAAGCCGCCAGAGAAGAGTGGCAGAATATCACCTCAGAGGAGGTCGAAGCCTAATCCAAAGCATGCCTAGACGGATTCAGGCTTGTATCAGGGAAAGAGGAGGTAATAAAAGCTACTAGAGCCAAGAAAAAGAACAGTCACTCCTTGAGAAAACAATATTCCATTTTTTACTACATACGGAAAGAGTCTCTCATTTTCTTTCATTTGTTTCTTTTTTAAAATTAATTTATTTCTTTTTTCAATTGAAATATCACAAAAAGGAGCAATTCTAACAATCCGAAATTTCCAAAATCCCTGAGGTAATATTCAAAATATCGGGTGATTCCATATAAATTTGGTTGTGTGTATATATATATATATATATATATATGTCCACAACGCAAGATGGCACATTAAAAGTATATGGAGAAAGGAATGACCGATTGGAGAAATCATAAAAATAATAAAGATCATTCAAATCGATTACTTCTAGCTCATTGCAAGTAAATAAGCTCATTCAGCAGAATTCAATACATTTAGAGGCTTCACAAAATACAGGGTGTTTCCAAAGCATGGGCAAATGATGGTACATTCAAAGGTACCAAAGTCCGTTACTTTAAATTAGATTACCTATTTTTCACACACCATTTAACTCGTAACATTAATAGGCATCGATCTGTTATAGGTTTCCCTAAACCCAAACTTCATCGTTAGATGGTTAGATGTACTTCACAAAATATTCGCAACGGGGAAAAAAATCGAATTTAAAAAGTGTTGATCTAACGTCAAGAACTATAAGGTCCAATCGTCTTGGAATACAAGAGTACCTGTTAAGTAAGATGTTCGAATCGACCTCCATCTTGTTGCAAACATCTTTCCAACCGATCAAGAACACCGTGTCCTGTTGCTCTTCTAATCTCGTTTCTTCGGTGACGAACGTTCGCAAAATTTCTAGATATTTCTACCCACTTAAATGTTCATTATATATATATATATATATATATATATATATATATATATATATATATATATATATATATATATATATATATATATATATATATATATATATATATATATATATATATATATATATATATATATATATTAGTCGTTATACAATAAACAAAAACATTGAAGCTGAATTTTCGCTGAAAATTTTGCTCCCGTGTCACGTGTGGATTCTCTCCACACCAGTAATGAGCATTTTTCCGGTTGACAATGCCTTCTTTCGAAAATTTCGGTTCGTCCGTCCGAATCATATTACCCAAGAAAATTTCATCTTCTTGAATTCGAATCGACATCATTTCGCAGAAATCTCTTCTACTGGCTGTATCTTTAGAATTCATTGCACAAGTTAAATTGTAAAAACTTGTACGGATGAAAATTGTGTTCCGTCCGAATGTTGTTGACTAACGAATGACTTTAATATTTCCAAATCTCTAGACGCAGTACGTATCGACGAACTTTCATCCTGATGAAAGAAAAAAATATGTCAAAACGCTAATAACATTATCCTCATTGCTTACCGTGGGCTTAGTTCTGGTTCCATAATTCATGTTCTGACTTCCATGATTCATGAAATTTCTTCTTATTCGTCTGGATTTGTTCCTAGTCGTTGGTGGTGAATTCGGATATTTCTCATTGAATGCTCTACAAGTTCGACTAATTATTTTTTGGCATTGACCATGAATAATGAACAAATTCATCATTTTTTCATGAGAGTATTCAAGATTATGATTCCTTTTGGAAAATTTTCACACTCTTCACTATAATTCTTTCAAGAAAATCGGATCCAACTATCATTGAAACATTAAAATTCTAATAGGAGATGAAAATTATATTAATGATAAATACATATCTGGGGGAAAATGGTTCAATTTAAATGTGAGAACCAGATGCAGCAACATGCAGATTAAAACTTGTCCACTTTCAGTTTCGCTTGGAATAATTACCCCCGTATTCCAGAATGATTGTACTTGATTGTTATTGATTTTAGATCTAGACGTTCTGAAATCCGCAAATTGTCCTGAAACAGAATATTACAAATATCATTTCACAAACTAAAACTCTCATATTTTTCAGCATAATTGAAGGAATTCGTCCACGGTTTTTTCGGTTGGCAATATTTTGAAAAGTACCTACATCTAATCATGAAGAAAAATCGACATGCTTCATTCAGCGAGGTATTTCTGGTAATTCGAAGATGACTTTCCTGATAAGTACCTGATGTAATCGAGAATACCTACTAGAAAAGAAGAAAAACGAGAAGTCAGATTCAATCCACTTCAATAGTAATTGATTTCGCACTTTTTCTCTCGGTATTCTGACCAGAATTACTTTGATGAAGATTTTTAGAGGGGTCTCGTATTGAGAGGTCGAATTATTTGAGAGATTTCCGGTCATATAATCTGCGGATTTCAGGGTCCTCGCCCGAAAAATCGTAATTTTTGGTATAAAATCGCGAAGAACTCGATGCATTTAAGGTGAAGGAAACCTATAACAGATCGATGCCTAATTAATATTACGAGTTGAATGGTGTATGCAAAAATTTGTAGTCTAATTTGAAAAAACGTACTTTTGTACCTTCGAATGTACTACGATTTGCCACATGCTGTGAAATCACCCCATATACAGTGAAGCCTCTAAATGCATTGAATTCTGCTGAATGAACCTCTTTACTTACAACGAGCTAGAAATGATCGATATTGAATGATCTTTAGGATTTTTATGATGCCTTTAAAGAAACAACAAAAAATCGCAAAATTCCGATTGAAAAATTCATATCTTCATTTAGATTGATTTTAGGTGGCAATGATATAAAAAATATTGTTCAGAATTTAATTTTCTACAATGAAAAAAATAAAAATATACATTATGCCATTAGAAATAACATAGATGGTGTCAACTTGTGCCACAGCATTGAAAATATTTTCGGAACGTAGTTCGAATAGCATTCAAGAGAACAAAAAAAATTACTCCAATTGGTCATTCCTTTCTTCAAATACTTTTAATGTCCCATCTCACGTGGACACTCTGTATATATATTGACTGCAAAATTCTATTTTAACATTAAATTGACTGCTGTACGCCTACCACCTTTTAAAATAATACACATTGTCCTATTCTGAAAATTTTTCAAATCGTTAAATAACATAATTGAACAATAATAAGCATGTGGAGCAATAAGTACTCTATACTATAGTAATAGAGAGTGAAATATTTTTGATGAACTATGAAGTCGAAATACTTTTTCGACATCTTAGAAATCGCATAATTTGCGTTACCTTCGAAATTCAAATATTCATCTAGTTATCTAGTTGAATCATCTAGTCGAATAAAGAAGTACAATAGTAATAACATTCTTTCGAGATCATTACCAACAATATAAACCATAGAGTCATGTGCAAGTATTTTCATTTCACAGTTTCTAACTACTTTAAAAATATTAAGAACATAAATACCAAAAAGAATTTCTCCCAATACTGTCGCTTGCAGAAACCCATCATCAATTTTGATATTGTCCGCACTATCTGATTATATTTTACTTTTTGCGTCAGATAGGTTTCACACCACTTTAGAACTTTTATCTTGAATCCAATTTTTCGTAGTTTCTTTAAGAGTGGCTTCCAATTTATTGTTTCAAACGGATGCCTTAAGTAAAAAATACAGAAATCACAAAATGACCCTAATCGATAACTTTTAACCATCTGTCAAACATGTCTAATATCACATATTCAAGCTGTACTTTGACCTGAAACCCGAATGGCTTTCGTTAATAACCTTAGTTACATCACAGAAATACATTATTTGGTTTTTTACAACTTAGTCAAGCAATGTTTTTCATAGACTAGAACTGTATTTATTGGCCGAAAGTCTTCAGCATCCCTTGTACTTGGTACCTTTTCTACAGGAACATTTATTTATGAAAACTAGTGATGTTGGTTATAATACTTTCTATACTATGAACAAAATGTTCATTGAATATTTTGAACAATTTGTTTATATCTACTATTACATTATTTATGAGTCCTTTTCTGCACAATTAATTAATATCTGCAATAGATAAATTAATAGAAAAATATAAACAGAATAAAATAAATAATAACACAATGAATGAAATATAGATCCCTTATTGATGCTCCTCAACTCTCAAAACTTTTCTCTTTGATTTGGTCCCAAATGAATCTTGTGAAATAATATCTTCTGTTGAATGATGTGGACAGAGATACATTGTATTTTATAAGTATAGCCCAAAATTTCCTTACTTTGGTTTCCTCCTTGAGTTTTAGACTAAGTGCAGTACTAGTTTTTCTGTTTGTGTTTTGTTTTCACTCTTTATTTTGTTTAGCGGATGAGTGTCGGTGTGTTAAGTTTACTTGAGGAAAAAATTAGATTAGTACACTGCAGACAGTTATATGACTTTGCAGTTTTCTGTTTATTTTCTGAGTTTATTGTCAACAACCTGGTTTTCACAACTCATGTACACACAAAATTATATAGGAAAATAAACAATATTATTATTATTAACGTGGACTTATGCACCATCTCAGCTGTTAGCTGGATATAATTCACCTTTCCCAGATTCAGCAATCAAAGGGAATAGGCTCGATTACAATATACTTGACATAAATTTCCTAACTATCCTACATGTATTAAGAATTACAACTTTTTGCATTTCTATATAGGTATTCTTATGCAATTCTAATTTCTTAAGGCTATCATGCAAAGTTTTGGGTATTAAAACAGTCGAGTATACGATGACAGGAACGATAACTATTTTATCGAGGTGCCACATCTGCTTGATCTCAATAGCAAGGTCTGTAAATTTTTCTCCTGGAACTTGTTCAGCACGTTGTTATTATTCGGTATGGCGACATCCACCAGCATTGCTGTTCTGGCTCTCTTATCATACACCACTATGTTCAGCCTATTATTCGTCTGTCAGTGATAACAGGCCTATCGTAGTATAATCTCATAGAGTCATTTTCCAATACGGGCGCCGGTCGATACTTGTAATATGGCTGGGAGGCATTCGGAAGTCCGTACTTGTGTGCAAGTTTCTGATGGATAATGTTGCACACTTGATTATGCCTGTGAAGATAGTCCGTATTGGCCAGTTGTTTGCATCCGGACGTAACATGCTGTATAGTCTCCGAACTTATATGGCATTTTCTGCAGTTATCTGCTTGTAATGTTCCGTCTTTTATTATAAATTTTCTGTAGTTGTTTGCAGCGATGACTTGGTCATAAGAAATCCTTCTGTTTCCGCGAATAGTTCTCCTTTCATCAACAATTTGGTGGAAGCTTCTTTTACAATGTGTGGTTGATTAATCTCATGGTCATGTCGTCCATGCAATTCCTTTCTTGACCATTGCTCTTGGTTTTCAGTATCTGATAGGAACGGTAGATTGAGCAGGCCATCACTGGTAGCACGATTCAGAGGTGCATATCCCTTATCAGCTAACGATACTACTCTGTGGAGGTCAGAAGTGCGAGCTTTTGCAGAGAAGAATTCTCCGAGATTTTTGATCTATTCGGTATGTAAGTTGACAACATCCATCAATCCGCGTCCTCCTTCTTTCCGCTTTAAAGTTGTTCTTATCACAGACGATTTTGGATGGTGATTATTGTACTTTGTCAGCATTGTTCGGGTTTGCCTTTGAATATCATCCAGTTCTGTCTTAGTCCATCTGATTATTCCAAATGAGTAAAGCAACACTGGAATGGCGTAGGTGTTTATTGCTTTGTTTAGATTCCCCGAGTTCAGCATTGACTTCAGCACAGTCTTCAAACGCTGACTGTACTCAGAACGAATCTTCTCCTTTGACTGTTTTTGGTCTAGCAATCTGGCTTGTTAGTATCCTAGATATTTGTACGTTTCGCCATCTTTCATACACTGTATAATATCACCATTTGGGAGTTGTGTTTCACCATCTATGACTTTCCCTCTTTGAATGTTCAGGGTTTTACATTT
The DNA here is from genome assembly GCA_013387265.2 of Cryptolaemus montrouzieri. Classification (NCBI taxonomy): domain Eukaryota; kingdom Metazoa; phylum Arthropoda; class Insecta; order Coleoptera; family Coccinellidae; genus Cryptolaemus; species Cryptolaemus montrouzieri. Next base: position 48,215,760 of record JABFTP020000021.1, read on the forward strand.
TTCAATCCCGAATTTCATATGAACATCTGCCGAAAACTTACTGACAACTCTCAGCAGATCATCCAATTGCTTTTTGTTCGAAGCATATAATTTGATGTCATCCATATACATCAGGTGGGAGATTGTGTGATAGTTTCTATCTGATTTTATCCTAAATCCGTATCCTGTTCTACTGAGCATTGAAAACAATGGGTTCATAGCCAAACAGAATCGTAGTGGACTCAAAGAGTCTCCTTGAAAAATTCCACGATGTATGGGTATCGCGTCGGTTTCAATTGACATATTGTTCATTTTGACCTGCAGAGGCGTGCGCCAGTGTATCATTGTTGTCTTCAAGAATTCTACCAGGACTGGATGAATTTTGTATATCTGTTATACTTCGACAAGCCAAGAATGGGCGGTACTATCGAATATAATTATAATAATAATAATAAATAATAAATATTGTTTATTGCTTATAAAGTTCACAGGGGGGTTCATTACTATTTTCACAAACATAAATTAGAATACTACATTCGATACAATGTTTAAATGTATTATGCATATACATGCATCCCTCCATCAATAAACAATATCAGGGTTAGAATTTCCTCGAAGCAGTTTTCTCTCAATAGGTAAGAGAAAATCCCTTGTATGAGGAATGCCTTCAGATAATCGAGAAACGCTGAATGAACATTTCGATGCCCTCCGTGTGCCTGTTTCATTATCACAGAATCGATGATGAGTTGTTCCCTGCACCCGTGATGTTTCTTTCTGCATCCCTTCTGTTCCTCTACTAATATATTGTTGTCATCAAGGTGTTGGTTTATTCGATTGGATATGCATGAGGTATTTTATAGAGCGTTGACAGACAAGTGATCGGCCTATACTGAGACGGATCTTGTGTTCTATCGCGCTTAGGTAGCATATATGTTATGCCTTGTGTTAGGATAGTGGGTGTTTTCCTGGGATGTTGAAGAACATGCGTGAGCTGTTTCGCTAGGGCCCCATGGAGCTTATTAAACTTCTTGTACCAGAAGTGATGGATATTATCTATACCTGTGGCCTTCCAATTGTTAGTCACTCTAACTACTGTTGCGATTTCTTCCTCCGTTATTTCTTCGAGGTCCATATGATTGATATCAAGGCGTTGTTTTTCATTCGTGATCCATTTAGCATCTTTATTGGGTTCATTGGGGTCCGACCATAACGATGATCAATAATCGGTCAAACACTGTTCGTCAGGTACTTCTCTGTTATTGTTGTTCACAGTTTTGTTATTTCCCTTATGAAAATTGGCCGCGCTTTGAAGGAACCTTTGGTTTTGATGTTTCCTTTCAGTACACTTGATGTATCTTGAGAGCCTCTTTGCTTTTGCTTATTATTATTGTTATCGTGGACTTATGCACTATATCAGCTGTTAGCTGGATATAATTTACCTTTCCCAGATTCAGCAATCAAAGGGAATAGGCTCGATTACAATATACTTGACATAAATTTCCTAACTATCCTACATGTATTAAGAATTACAACTTTTTGCATTTCTATATAGGTATTCTTATGCAATTCTAATTTCTTAAGGCTATCATGCAAAGTTTTGGGTATTAACCCAGTCGAGGATACGATGACAGGAACAATTTCTATTTTCTAGAGGTGCCACATCTGCTTGATCTCAATAGCAATGTCTGTGAATTTGGACTATCGAATGCCTTCAGATAATCGAGAAAAGCTGAATGAACATTCTGATGCCCTACGTGTGCCAGTTTCATTATAATTTTTCTTATGTACCTTTTAAAATATCAAAATAATGCAGACACACAATTACGGTTTGGTATTAAATACTTCATATCGTACCTCAAGATCATTATTGCTGGTAAAAATGTTTCTAAATCAAGCCCACATAGCTTTATAAAAACTGCCTTTGATTTCAGAGTGGCAGTGAGCTCTGTTCTTCATGACTTATTACAGATTATTTTGTCGTTCCATTTGTATTGATGCATGTGCGAATGTGTGGAATTGAAATTTACTAAATTTACATTTTTTTCAGAACTCCATCAGCTAAAAAAGAACCAGCTTATAAGTTAAGGTACGAGAACCCCATTGGTGCTAGTCCCTCAAGAAACATGGACCATCCCAAGTTCAATGAAGATGATGATTATGATAGATCTTACAGCTGCCGATCATCTACTGGTGGAAGATCATCAACTAATTACAATGGTAAGTAGAAAACATTTTTGTTATTAAATTAGAAAGCTAGAATATTGTTTCATGTTGAATTTATTCCATTTTCCGTGAAACTATCGAATTCGTACTTGTTTTATATTTATAAATTCATTATATTCTAGCTTTCATATCATACACGTACTTTATTGGTATAGCAAAATTATATCTATAACCTATCAAAATTTGAAACCTAAATTTTTAGTGACAATTGGCATATTCAAAAAAATAAGGTGAGATTAGAAAAACTAAAAAAGCATGAGTTTGTCCGTTTTTGAAGAATTTTTCAGTAAACCAAATTTTCAGTGAATCAAATTTTGAGAAACGTTCTTTTCTAGTAGAATTCAGGATAGCATGTTATCATATCAAAATTGAGGAAAATAACGTACTTGATATTCAATATTACCAAATATGATAAGAACTCTATGAAGTTAATATACTCAACTTCATCTCCTTTGTCACGTTAGAAATTCCAAAAGTAAATTGATTGAAAAGACTGAGAACTAATCATTTGAAATTGATCATTATCTTCAATGAAAGAACTAATTAAAATTACTGAAATTTAATAAAAGTAATTTCATAAAGGAATTGAGAGAAGACCCACAGTTTGTTCGTTGTATAATTTTATTACTATAATATTGTACGCTAAATATCTTGAGAATAAAATTCTCTCGCAAAATCTTTCTTCAATTATGAGTTATTCCGATTCTTTTTATCTTATATAAGAGCAAATGTTGAAAGTTGAATATGTTAGCTATATGGGTAGTACTATCAGGCATAATAGGGAATTTTTCTTGTGTTCCAACACTCGTCACTTTCTCACTTTTTTTTTGCATGCATTCACACTTTTGTGTTTTTATTTGTTTATTGTTTTTTTGCGTGTTTACTAGTTGTGTCAGCTTTGAGACATATACCTAAACCTGGATATGGCCTGAAGTCTTCAACTTTACCACTCAGAAATGGTTACGTAAGTATAATTAGGGATATTTGGAAATAGAGAAAATATGGTCGTTAAGATTATCATCAATAATCAGAAAATAATAATAATTTTTCAGCAAGCTCTTATAAGCATATTTTAGATAACTCGTACGTAACCATATTTTCTTATTTCGGTCTTTTATTAAGCAAAATACGGTAACACACAAAAACATGCGCCCTCTTCTTGACTTTTGAGTTTCGAAATCATGATCATCTCTCATGCCGCATATTTTTATTCAGTTGTGAGCGCCCTCCGTCATGTTCCCAAACCAGGCTATGGGTTGGCCCCACGGTCCCATACTTTCAGCTCTTCGGCTGGTAGTTACCCTCAAATTCCTGTAAGTTTCAGTTAGGAAACCGATTGATTCGAATATCATGTGGTTTCTATTTTTGTTCTAACATTGCATGCATATTTGATTTAATATCGTACGTTTTTGATATAAGATTCATAGATCCCCAAGGTTTACTCCATTTGGAAAATATAGTATTAAGAGATATTTTCAGTGTCCCCTTATGGGTCATTGATAATTATCATAGGAGTTCTGAACTTAATTGATCATGATCAAACTTTTTCTATTTTACTGTCAAAAATAAATAATCATTTACAAAAACGTGAGTGATCTCTAATTTGATCAATAATTAATTTAACTCATCAATTTTCAAAATTCTGTATATGCCAAAATCGGGTGACAATATGGAAACATTTTCATAGGAAATATATTTTTGAAATTTGTGAAATATACAGGGTTGTCCACGCTATACGGCACGGAATATTGTAACCTAAATACGAAACTATAACATTATTTTCTTTTTGGGATACATGAGGAGCTTTTATAGGTACTCAACTTATTTTCAAATTATACAGGGTGTCTCAAAAACCTTAAAATTATCGAAGTTGTGTTTTTTTAACGGAACACCCTATATATTATTGCATATTTGGATTGAGCGATCAAAAAAATTGAGTTTTATCAGAAATTACTATACCTAAACATCAAGGTTTGTCAGATAATTCGATTCTGAAGAAATTTTTATTCTCGAAAGAGTCGAAAAGTATTCAAGGTAGTTCAGCGAAATTGACAGCCACGCGAGAGAAATATCGTTATTGATATTTCAATAACTCCGAGTTGCCCATGTTATACAGGATGTGCAAAAAATAAGACTAATCAAAAGAGAAAGTCAAAGCGCAATAACTTGATTAATTCAAATACGATGCTATCTTTTCCTATTCACCCAAAAATTCATATTTTTAAAACCTATCGAACAATGCTAGAATGTCTATGCCTAAGTATCCCCTTTTTACATTCGAATTTTGATCGAATAGAATTTTTATTTATCCAGTTACCTGTTGGCAATAGAAATGCCAGATAATTATCTGTCTGTGTCAGTTGAGTATTTAAAATAGAACTAAAAACGGCCTACGTATTTATATTAATAGTCTGGAATTTTGTGATTGAAATCAGTAAAAATGAAAACTTATTCGAAAGATAATCGTATTGACATGATATTTATCCTCGGAGAATGACATGAAAAAAGGTTTTTGGCTTTTGGGGTTTATGCTCAAAAGTATCCTGAAAGGACTCATCTTAAGCGAAGTGCTTTCGAAATACTTCTGATTCAGTTTCAAGTAAGTGGTAACGTTACAAAAAACCCACTACAAGAAAACCAGTAACTGGTAATGAGAAGAATGTTCGTGCAGTACTCGGTTCTGTGATTGAAAATCCTAATATTAGTCAGAATCAATTTTTTTTATGCGCACTTCCTAGGAATAGGCGAACCTGTTACACCACTTGAGTGGGCGCCTGGAAAGAATTGAGGAGTCTGTTTACTCGCTTCTTGAAGAGGGCCAAATTGTAGGATGTTGGAAAGATGTTGGACGGAAGCGAGTTTCACAGCTCACTGGCTCTGTAAACAAAGGAATTCAAATAGAGAGAGGTTCGAGGGGTTAAAAGTACCGCCATATTATGAGAACTCCTTGCCAGCCTAGTGTTGCGGCAAAACATGAGTTTTCGGGAACAAAGTCTTTCAGCTCCTTGGAGCATCTTCCGTGGATTTATCTGTAAAACAGAGAAAGGTCAGCAACTTGTCTTCTGAGAGCCAGCGGTTGGAGATCGCGGGTGATCTCGGTGTGGTCGATGAGGCGCATAGCCCGTTCTTGCACATTATCCAACATCCGCAACGAATGTTTCGGTGCAGATCCCCACACATGGGAACGATATTCCAAAGCAGGTCGAATCGGCGCCTTATATAGAAGCAACAGCTCAGATGACGTGAAGTATCGCTTGGCTCTGAAAAGCAAACCAAGTTTAGCTGATGCCGACTCAGCTGATACATATTCATGCCAGCAAAACCCGGAGTTGACCGTTATTCCGAAAAGGTGCATTCAATCTTTGGATGCAATTTGTTGGCCTTGCATCATTAGAGGAGGTTATCTAGCGGGGACCTTTCTAGAAAACGTAGTTGCTTGCGTCTTGCTCGCGTTGAAGCTCACCAGGTTCAATTGACCGCACTGAGATATCCTTTGTAAGTCAGAGTTTAAGTTATTAATTTGTTAACATCTCTGACTGGGATTCCGCAGCTGTAATAGGCCGCAGACTACTCTAAGACGAAACCAGGGTACAATCGTCTGCAAAACCGAAGATCTTGTTCTCTGTAGATGACAGAAGATCGTTTATCTGCAACAGAAACAAGGTTGGCGAAAAAATGGATCCCTGAGGTACTCCTATTTTCAACTGGAAACAATCAGATGTTATACCTTCGACCACAAGTTGTAAGGATCCATTTGAAAGAAAGCTACTTATCCAATCCCGCAATTTTTCGGGAAGCCTATATGCAGCAAAGTTCATTCAACAAGGCTGCATGCCAAACCTTATCGAAGGCTTTAAAGATGTCGAGGGCTATTGCTCTAGATTCCCCATGATTTTCGATAGTCGATGTACAAACATGAGTGATGTAGGCGAGCAGATCTCTTGTCGATCTTTGCCTGCGAAAACCATACTGACGGTCGTTAATAATTTCCTGCAACTCAAGATATTTGATGAGTTCATCGTTTATGATTCTCTCCGTCACTTTGGACATAATGGGAAGAAGTGCAACCGGTAGTTTTGGGCTAACGACTTCTTTCCTTTCTTTGGGATCGGTTGAATTCGCGCTATTTTCCAGCTGCTCGGAAAAGTCTGGCTTTCACAATAAATCTGAAATAGGCGATTAAGACTCCGAACTTGATTTCTGCCATGGAAGAATTTGTAGGTGGAATGTTCGGTGATATTGTGTTAGATGAATCTAGCACAGAATTCTTTGAGAACAAGAGATCAAAGAAATCGGCTTTCTCCTTCGGAGGTGATGCCATACTTCCGTCTTCTCTGACAAGAGGCGGAAACGCAGATTTGCAGAAATTGGCACTGACAGTCTTCGGCATAGACCAGAATTGTCTAGACCCGCTTGCCTGTTCAAAGAGTTTATTAGTTACCCCTTCAATGAAATTGGCCTTTGCTCTTGTAGTTGTCAGGATGCATACGTTACGTATTCGTACAAAGGTAGCTCTTGTTTTCTCTGTTGGATTTATCTTCCATGACTTGTAAGCTCTGCTCTTGGATGCAGAGGCTCTTTCGCAGTCTTTGTTGAACCATGTTTTTTGTGCTGTTGTTGTTTTCATGGAATGAGAGAAGTAGGGATCCATTCCTGCATGAATGTTTTCTGTAACAGATTCAGTGCACACATTGATGTCAGGATCTGAAAGGCAAACATCACTGAATGGCTAGCTCGAAAAAAATTCATGCAGCTCATCCCAATTAGCATAGTTATAGTGCCAAATGCATCTGGGTGGTTTAGGTTCTTGGTTTAGCGGCAGCACAACGGTTCCAGTAGCAGATATGAGGTTGTGGTCTGAGTTGCCTAGCAGTGCTGAGACCTCCACTTCAAAATCATCTGGATCTGAAGTCAAAAAGAGATCCAAGGTGTTCGGGAGTGACGGAGCCAGTTGGTTGTACTTTACTGTTTTCAGGGATACTAATGTTTATGTTTTGAACCATCCGAAAATGAAAATCCGCAATCTTGGGGAGATGAAAAAACATCCATTCATCAGATTTACTCAAGAACAATAAAAAAATTATTTATGCTGCGAGAAATGTAGTATTTTCGTCTAAGAAAATACCTTGGAATTTTTTCCGTCTTCGGTTTTTTTTACATTTATACCGTTATTGTTTTGATGATTTTCTAATCTGAAAACATTGTATAAAATTCAAAAAACTGCCGATGGACTTATTATCGAGTATGCAAAATAGTGAAGATTTGCAGTCGTTAACGGCAAGATTACCCAGACTACTCATGTCTAAACGAAAATGATATTTAATGAAAAATAACTTAATTTAGACAAAACGAATAAAAAGGCAAGCCTTCAGATTTTTACATTTTTTGCGTTCAGATTGCCGTAAACGGTACATGGCAAACAAAAAGATATACACGATGAAAGCATTCATTTCATGATTTAAAATTCATCTGAAAAACTACTTGTTTCAATGGATAGCATGTGTCATATTCAACTAAATTTGGTTCCTTTCCACTGGTTAATACCAGTTCAATTGGATTATTTGTATAAATTTTTTCTTGTTTTCATATCTTTATTTGTGTTTTCTTAGTGGCAGCATGTTTTGTGTGTTCAACATAGAAGTTATTGGTAAATTTTTGTTTACTCAAGTTTACGTACTTCACAGGGTGATTACTCCTTTAGCGGGATGGGCATAAAAACGCACAGTACAGACAGTTGTGGAAAATCGGACAGTAAGTATCTCAGAACATTACAATTATATTTTGAATGCTTCATTGGATTTTGAGAAACTTTTTATAAATTCGAAGGATCTCATCTTGGTGATTTTCAATGGTATATAAAATATATAATTAAGAAGGATATATTTAATTTGGTGGTGTAGAGGTCTTCGAATGGCCATTTTTCCTTCATCAGTCTGTATAGTTTTAGAGAAAATTTCATTAAAGAGCTTCATTGCAATACCTCGTCCCTAAATTTTTAGGGTATACTATCCAGTGTGGTACAAAGTGAACTGAACAGAAAATTCTTGAGCTTAATTTAATCGACTTGTGTCTAAATCCTTCAATTGATATTTAGTTCTCAAAAAGTGGTTAATTTACCATTGAAATCATATGAATCTCATCCTTTCATTTTAGTCCAGTAAATAGACGATTTGAGTTCGAAATGATTGCAATCAATCAATTCAGTTTTCAAGGGAAAATGTTATGAAAAAATTTCTAGCTGCTTGAAAAAAGTATCGTATTTCAAACATATGCTTATAGTTTTGTGACTTCCAAATATACATGAGTCGCTAACCATATAACCTCCTGTACAAAATCAATGCAAGAATATATCGATTTTAGAAAGTTTTATACCTTTCAAATACTTCAAAATTCAATCAGCAAAAATTATTTTCAAATCCTAAAACACTGATGAAAAAATAATTAAATTGAGGCACTAGAAGAGAAAGTAATATAGTAAATGCGACATTAGTAAGGCTCGTTACCCCCTTCGAAAGATAGACTTGATGCATCCAAAGGCATGCTTTGAATTCAATTTTGAATAATGTCTCCAAAAATTTTAAAATATTAGATAAACTTCAATACTGATATAAAAACATGAAGAGATAATATTTTTTCAATCAAATAAAATAATGATGTTCAAATATTCATTATATTGACAAACTTATGACGGATTTCACCACGCTTTGGCTTCATCAGAGATATAGTAGGGTCTTTCGATAGGGATTTCGGAACTTTGACAATTGTAAGCGGCCATCTTGTCGAAGCTACATCTGTCAAATTAGTTGTCAATTCATTCAATCTGTTTTGAGGAATCACCATGGACCATTTAACAATACGTTCAAATAATAAAATTGTTTTATCAATATGGGTATTCTGTTCGGGCACATACCGCACACTTCGCCTATTTTACGATCGCCATAACCGTTCTACCGAGAGAACTAGTTGCTATGTGTTGGATAAATTTGATACTTCTGGATCAGTAAACGATCGACCAATATCCGATTGTCGACGAAACGCAAGATCTGCCGAAAACCTCGCCACTGTCCGTGATAATGTGCAGGAGAATTTGAGGCAGTCGATTTCACGTTGCACTCAAGAACTCGGTATTTTGCACCAATTTTGCATCGTGATCCGTACAAAATTCAACTGACCCAGAAACTGAAGGTAAACGACCATAGACAATGACGTGTGTTTGCTGAATAGACTCTGGAACAATTGGCAATTGACCCTAATTTTCATCGAAAAATCATCTTCAGCGATGAGGCACATTTGTGGATGAATGGGTACGTGAACAAAGAAAATTGTCGAATTCGGGATGATACCAATCCACATAAGATACAAAAGCGTCCAATACATCCCGAAAAAGTTACTGTTTGGTGTGGATTTATGGGCTGGCGGAGTTATCGGTCCATATTTCTTTGAGGACGACGTTGTCCAGGCCATAACTGTCGACGGTTAGCGCTATAGGTCTTTGATTATCAATTTCTTTTGGCCTGAATTTGATGATTCGAACACCAACGACATGTGGTTTCAACAAAACGGCGCTACGTGCCACACAGCTCACGCCACATTGGATATTCTGCACGAGCGATTTGAGAACATGGTCATCCACGTGGAGGTGATGTGAACTGACCACCGGGATCGTGCCATTCAACCCCGTTAGACCCTATCTTGTGGGGTTTTCTAAAGTCGCAGGTCTATGCGCCAGAGTCATGAATGTGCTTCACCTAGAGAAGTCGTGGCGCACATTTGAATTGCGTTATATTCCACACATAATGGCATCGATAGGTCTTTCAAAAGAATGAAAAATTTCGATGATATCTCACACATACTTTGTTTATTCCAGATTTCAATAGGAAACGCTTAATAAAAGACCCTTTATGTTACATTGGTTAAAGCAGGTACTTTGCTCGATAGGGGGAAAATCCAAACAGGGTTAGATGGTTGGTTCATTTAAGGAAATGTCCGGAATTTTCATCAGAATTACTATTAAAAGTATGGTTTCTTCTAGTATATGTGTAGTGAGAATCTGATTTTTGTTTCATCATAATTTGAATATAGATTTCAGAACGGATAACCCTCTAGACAGTTATATTAAAACCTGTAAATTTAAAATTCATGAAGAAAACAAATCAGGTATTCATAAACTCTCTTATGAACGTTGTGATAAAATTTATATCGGTAGAACTTCTAGAAATTTCAGGATTAGGTAATCAGAGCACAAGCGTAGTTATGACGAACAAAAATTAGATTTCCATTAAGCAAATCATCTACTGGCAGAAAACCATACTTTTGTCTTGTCTTTGTGTCTTGAGGCCAAACGGCTAATCAACACTTCTACCGAGAGTTTCTTGAAAGACTTCGAAAAAGTACTTCCTGTGTGACCAAACTTCAAAGACGACAGGGTGTTGCATCACGACAATGCGCCATGTCAGACAACAATCTCAATAATGGAATTTTCAGCCAGTAAAAACTTTCCTACGGCTTCTCATTTTCCTTATTCACCGGACTTAAGTCCTTGTGATTTTTTCTCTTCCCGAAAATTAATACTCGCCCCGAAGGAACTCATTTTGGGACACAAAACACCCGAACAGATGTAACCGACAAGCCGAAGGCTATGTCAGTATCCGAGTTCCAGCAATGCTATGATGTTTGGAAGGACCGTCTCCAGCGCTGTGTGGCTTTTCTAAGAACTATTTTAAGGGAGACATTATTGCATTGTAATTATATTTGAATATAAAATCAGTGTTATTACTTTATTTATACATCTCGTTCATAAGGCACATCATCCCTTTAAATCAACTACTTATCTGATGAAGCCACAGTGTGCTGAAACGAGTCATAAGTTTGTCAAAATAGAGAAAAGTGAAACATTGTTCTATTCAATAATTATTTTTTATCAATTTCAATCAAGTTACGACCCCCCAATCAAATTAATAATATTCACAATAATTTAATTTGTTGCCTTCATTTTGTCCAATAGAATATATAATTTCGAACAATCTCAATTTCACGAAATGTTTTCTCACTCCTCTCGCTAAGTATTATTTGGAAAGGAATATAATATGAATATTAAAGCCCTATATTTCGTTTGTAAAGAATATTTTGAAATGAATTATTCAATAATTTTACTTTAGGAAGGTTTTAAAGGTACGAGGATGGTCTGAAAAGTTTGCAACCCCAACGTAAAGGTGGCAGCAGTCGTGAAAAAAAGCTATTGAATTTTCATTGTTGATCTGTTGACATTTACCCAGCATAGTTTCAGCCATTTTGGACGAGCAGTTGTTATTAACCAGTCGTTTGAGTGAGTTGATGTAAATGTTTTTGTGAAAAAAGACAAAATCGAGTATCGAGCTGTCATTAAATATTTGTTCTTGAAAGGCGACTATTCAAATTAAAGATGAGCCGAATTAAAGTGAAAGAGATTATGAACATGTCAAAAGAACATGATTGTCACATATTAAACCATCCTTTTCACATGAGAAAGCTGTTTTGGAGCCGAATAATTACGGTAGATGAAATTTGGATACACCATTATACACCAGAAACAAAAATACATTCGAAGTAGTGGACTACAAAAAGTGATGGATACTATTTTTTGGGATAGTCATGGGGTTATTTTAATCGTTTATATTCAGAAAGGAAAAACTTTCACACGAGCATACTACGCAACAATCTTTTTTTTATGATAGGCCTTTATAACAATATTATATTAAACACAGACTATTAGAATTGTCTCGGCCTTTTTTGAAAACTACGAGATATTTGAATGTTGAAACCGGAAACAATCTCTCTTTTTCCTGATACGCCTTCATAACAAATTCATAGCAAACACGGACAATAATAAATAGTAATTGACAGACAATCTCATTGGATTTTGCGAATGCATTTTCCACTATTGGATCTATTTGACGATGCGGACTGAAAATTGAAAGATTCCTTTGGCCATGACCTTTTTAAAAAACTACGAGATATTTAGATGGTAAAACAAGAAACAATCTCTCTTTTTTATGATATGCCTTCATAACAATATAATATCGAACACAGGCAATAAGAATTGACAGATAATCTCATTTGATTTAGCGGATGCATGTCCTAATTGGATCTATTTGACGATGCGGACTTAAAATTGGAAAATTGCTTTCGCTTTAGCCTTTTTCGAAAACGGAAAAAAAGCTTTCATACAGAAAAAAAATTCTGCACCGTCTCACACCTCAACGGTTGCCATGGTGCAAATCCACGAATTACAATTTGAACGTCTTATTTACCAGATCTAGCCTCGAGCGACTCCTTTGTTCCCTTCTATGAAAATTGCGCTCGGAGGACAGATTTTCCTTAAATGAAGAAGCAATCACTTTCGTGAACCACTAGTTCATAGAGAAAACGCTGAGTACTATTTGGACGGGTTACAGAGATGGGGACATCGCTAGGAAGTGTGTAAAGTTATAAGGAGACTCTGTTGAAAAATAAAAAAAATATTTAGAAAAAATGTTTCGTATCTTTGTTAGGTCGGAAACTTTCAGGCCACCCTCGTATTACTAGATGAAATGAAATGTGAATTAGAAATAGGTATTTTAACATATTGTAATAGGGACTGTCTTTGGAATATTCATCCGGATTACAATTTTTCTCGAAATTTTCTTTTTCTATCAACTGGACTCTTGTTCCAGACTGTATGTATATGATAATAATCAATAATCAGATAATTATATAATTATTTCAAGAATTTGATGAGTCGCAGCTTCTTTTCACACTCTTGATTTCGAAGCTTATGCATGTTGGAATAATGGTGTGCTGGAACTAAAATTTCCCATTCTAACTTGTTAACTTGAAATTGATTTTTATCCTTAGTCTAAATCTAAAGTGAGGCGTGTATGTAAACATAATGCTTTTTCCTCTAGTTTCCACCGGATCCATCACTGATGTCGAAAGACGTGTTATGGTATGTAAATATTGAATGCTTTCTTATTTTTTCTAACCTTATTGCTTAGCTGCCTGCCTTCAAATGCTTTCTGCTATGAAACACTTCATTTTTAATAATGTCGATAATAGAAACGTGTTCGAAATATATTACTTGAATTATTTTCCTCAACTTTTTACTTATTACTCGTTTTTTCTATACTATGAAATATATACAGTGCACAATCACTATGAATTTGTAGTTTACATGAATGCGATTGCGTGTTTTGAAAATGCTGGAAAGATGATAGATAATGAGATAGTAATGAATAAAAGCAAGATCTCAAAAGGTTGATCAAACACATCAATAAAGCCGAATTGCACCTGCCGATACAGCGTTCGACCGAACACTCGGTTGATGTAATTAGAAGTATGTCCTAGTTACAGTAATATAGAACAACCTGTAAATTGATGACTGGTTCGAAAACAGTTGTTATTCAAATTACAAAAACACCTAACACAAATCTAGCTTAACGTAAATATTCCTCCTTTCAATTCTTTTTTGGGTTTACCGACACGTTATATGTGTTTTTAGAATAATTACAAAGTTTTTAAATGGTTGTATAAAATCTTGGTAAAAAATGTTTTTGATGAATAATTTTAGCCTGTTGATATGTAAACACCTCAATTTAAATTTACACCTCAACGTTAAATTTCTGGGTATTCACTTGGATACAAAACTTACCTGGGATGTTCACTTTGATGAGTTTTCCAGGAAGCTCAGTAGAAATATCTTTGTCTTGAGAAACCTTGCTACCTCTGTGTCATATTTTAAAGGTAGCTCATCATGGTATTTGCGAATCTCACTTGCTTAATAGCATGGGGAAACTGTAGTGAATTTTCCAGAATATTCAGGTTACAACGACGTGTAATCAGGATTATTGACAATCTCAAATGTAGAGAATGCTGTAAGAACTCTTTTGTCAAGTTGGGAGTTATGACTCTCCCTTGTCTCTTTATTTTTGAGTGCCTTGTATATGCACACAAACATTTGGAAACCGAGTTGAATAGTGATCATCATAATTATGACACTAGACAAAAATCAGACATTCATATTTCTTTCCTCAGATTGAGTAGGTCGCAGAATGGACCAAATTACTCGTTACTGAAATTTTATAATAAATTGCCTTCAAGCTTTAGAAATTTGCCTTTACAAATTTTAAGGTTTAAATACGAAAAATTTTATTGAAACATCCTTATTATGATGCTAACGATTTTTTAAAATGTCTGCTGCTCGATGGTATTTGTCGAGTGTTTGGTCCTAAAGTCGTTAATAATCATGGCTCGATAAGATGGTGCGTTATCGTCATGCAAAATCCACGAACTGTTTTGCCACAAATCCAGCCGTTTACGGCGAATATTTTCACGCTAACGTCGCAAAACGGTTAAATAGAAGACCTTATTGACCCTTTGACCTTGCGGAACGAATTCATGATGAACCACACCACGAATATCGAAGAAAACAATCTGCATCGTCTTGATTTTCGAACGACTTTGGCGAGGTTTTCTCGGTTTTGCCTCATTCTTTCCCACCCATTCCGATGATTGTTGGCTCGTTAGTGTGTCGTATTCATGGACCTATGTCTCGTCACCAGTTAAGATCCGTCCCATGAGCGAGATCAGATTTCGTACGATCCAGCATGTCTGCAGCTACCTGCGTCGAGCGACGACGCGCCACATGCCTGATTGGTTCACCAAAATCAAACTAGCGGGGTCACGAAAGATGTTGAGATCGTTAGTTATCTCTCTAAAACTGGCATGGCGATTTTCGAGCACCATCTCCTCGATTTTTTGGACGTTATCTTCGGTCGAAGAGGTCGAAGGTCGTCCGGAACGAGGCAAATCTTCGACAATCTCCCGACCATCTTTAAAGGCTTTGTACCACTCGTACACTTGGGTTTTCGATAAAACAGAGTCTCCATAGGTATTTTCCAGCATTTGCAACTATTCAGCACATGGAATTTTGTTCAAAATACAAAATTTGAGACAAACTCTTCGTTCAATATTTTTTTCCATTGTAAAATTCGTAGAGTACTACTGAGGTCGACAGGTTTCAACAGATGTCGTAAACAAACTAGTTGACAGATTACGCTCATGTTTGGCATAGTAACTGAGAACAGTTCTACCAACATACAGAAACTTGAAATACTCAACGTAGGCTATTTTAATGAGAATTTACGGATACTTTTTTGTCACAGAGTAGTTCTAACATATTAAATGTAATCAAAACCATTTATTTTCCATCGTAGTTGTTCACAAATTTGTACCAAGTAAATTTATAGAAATCACAAAAATAAAACTTGTATAGAAGCCAGAATATAGCTTATTTTGCAATAAAAAACTTTGCAGCATTTTTTTACATAGGACTATAGACTTTCAAGTAACAAAACCCTCATTTTACATATGTAGTGATCATATTATTGTTATATACATTATAGTTCTGAATTTCTCATTTCTGTGTCGATCACAATAGCTCACTTTTTTCAAAGTCACATTGAAGAATTTATCTGTTCATTGTATTAGGAAACGTAAATAAGAATCGAAATCATGAAAAGCCCAGTTTTTTTCTCACTGTATATGTTTCATATCGCCTATACAGGGTGTTACATAATAGTATGTCACAACTTGAGGGGGTAAATCTACGTGCAATTTTAAGAAAAAGGTTTATATAAACAAAGGTCCACAAAAGCTTCGTTACGGAGTTACAGGATGTTGGAATTTCCGGAAAAACTCGTGCAGTTTTTGAGGTATTCAGCCCAAATTTGGAATGCAAAATATTTCTTACAGCCTCCATCATTACACGTCCTGAATTTTAACTGAAATTCACAAAGTGTTTTCTATTCCGAGGCCATGTTTCCTCATGCCTTTCAAACTTTTTTGCAGTACGACACTGATCAGCGTACAATCAATTTTCGTCATCTTCGTTCAATTCAGAAACTTTTTCGACGCTTGTAATTTATTTGTATCTCCAATCGTTTCCGAGTGGAAAATTATTGAATGAATTGTATGTGATTTGCTGAATAAAAAAAGAATAGAAATACTCGATAGGTATGCCCAAAATTTGCTTTTATTCTAATAGCTTGTCTTCCAAGTCTCAACTTCTTCTTCTACAGTATTCACTGGAGTGGTATGAACTAAACTTTTGAGATATCCCCATAAGAAAAGTCTGAATTATTTAACTCTGGGGACCTAGGAGGCCATGGTTCTGGCCCACCACGTCCTATCCATCGGTTGTTGAATGTATTATTCAAGAATTCCCTAGATTCTCCACTGAAATGTGCTGGTGTCGTCATGCATGAACCACATTATGTTTCTCACCAAAAGTGGCACATCCTCGAGCAATAAAGGTAACTCGTCGTCAAGAAATTGCTGATAAGCGGGACCGTTTAGTCTGTTAGGCAAAAAAATGACCCATTCAAATGATTTCCAATTATTCCGACCCAGACGTTTAGTGAGAATTGTTCTTGATGAGGAGATTCTTCAATAAAATGGGGGTTTTCCTCAGCCCAATAATGATTATTGTGAAAATTTGTGATAGCAGTTCTCGAAAAGTTAGCTTCGTCTGTGAACATTATTTTAGTAACGAAATGAGCATCTTCTCTAATTTTATCTAAGAACCATCGGAAGAAATTCACTCTTGAAGGAAAACCTCGCGGAAGTAGAGTTTGGACGCGTTGAATATGAAACGGGTACAATAAAAAGTCGTGGAGAATCTTTCAAACAAGACAATGTGAAATATTCAACTGGTTTCCAATTTTTCTTGTACTCACATGAGGATTCAAATCAATACAATTCAAAACTGTTTCCTCAATATCTGGAGTTCTCATATTTTGAGTTGCACCTTTTAAATAATTATTTGCAGTAAAAGTACCAGTTTCCCTCAACCTTCGGTGGATATTTGAAAATGGGCCTGTCTGGTGTTACTCGATTTGGAACGCGCACCAGATATAATCGCCTAGCTTCTGTTGTGTTTAAGTCAGCCAGACCGTACATATGATGGATATCAGCCAATTCGGCGTTAGTAAAATTAGCCGTTTATTCTTACAGCAATAACTTCTAAAGTCTTAAAACAAATCGTTAATTTTATAAGCAATTCGAGCAGACACTGGATCAAAATAAATAAATGAATGAAAAAAATCAAAGCCTACTAGTCATTTTTTAATTAGAAGTACTTTTAATTTAGCGAATGCATTTATTAATTGTTTGCTCGAGAACGGTCGGAGATACGAAAAAATTACAAGTGTCAAAAAAGTTTCGAAATTGAACGAAAATGACGAAAATTCATTGTACTCTGATCAGTGGCGTACTGCAAAAAAGTTTGAAAGGCCAAAAGAAGACATGGCTCCGGAAAAGAAAACACCTTGTAGGTTGTAGTTAAAATTTAGGACGTTGAATGATGGAGGCTGTAAAAAATAGCTTGCATTCCACATTTGGTCTGAATATCTCAAACACTGAAGGAGTTTTTTGAAGAAAAAAGCAATTTTTTCGGGGAATTGAACACCCGGTAGCTCCGTAACGAAGCTTTTGGGGACCTATGTTTATACGAATTTTTTTTCTTAAAATTGCACGTAGATTAACCCCCTCAATTTGTGACATACAATTATGTAACACCCTGTATAATTATTGATTTCAAATTTCTGATTTGATATACCCATTATTTTTAAACTGAAATGATATGAGTTAGAAATTAACATCCTGAATTTTTTATTAAAGACAACTTCTATCGACATAGTAAAATGTATTTTAGATGTTTGTTCCTAAACTCAATTTATACCGGGGGTAAATGAATAAGTGCGGAAGATTTCATGAGATGATTTCTCAAGTCATTCGATGAAGAAGGGTTTCCATGAACATATGTGCGCAAACGCTTCGTTATCGAAATACAGGGTGTTGAAATCTTCAGGTTTTTTCAGTTTTTTCCCATGATTACTACAATTTTTTCAGATTCTCAGTTTTCGGCACATAGGTGCCCTTTTAGAATCTACATAATCAGATCACAGGAACAATCTACAGAAATCTACAGACTAGTAATTTTTCAGGTATGTGTCCTTTCTATCCCTACAAGTTTTCTTCATTACCCCCGGGCAATTGAAATCTTTTTTTTATGAATTTTCAATTAATTTTGATCTTTTTTATAGTTTCCTTTTTTTCGTATCTGCCACAGTTTTCGTGTAAACAATTGATCGGTTTTATGCGTTTCATTCAGCCACTACACACGGCTCCAGACGTCGACATATAGATCTTCGTATCAGATTGAAGATCCCAGGAGTATCTTAAATGACCAAAAGTAATTATAATGCGGTTTCTCAAGTATTCTACGTCTTTTACAGGAGTCCTGTAAACCAACGGTTTCAAATGTCCCCATGTAAAAAAATGTCTATTGAATTCAGATCAGGTGAAAAAGCTGGCCAAAATTGGCGTCCACCTCGGCCTATCCAGTGATCTGGATATGTTTCGTTCAAATGTTGACTCTTGTACAAAACTGCGCAATAATAGTTAATTGTCAACTCTGAATTAATTATGAAGTGGCTCTTTCACAGAAATGGCCCATATGCATTTCGTCTACGACTTCTCTAACGGTACTTCTTTAGAAGTGTTGAGAAGATACGCTGAAATGTACCCTCAACGTGTCGCTTCTCATCATACTTTGTTTGGACAGCTTCATTAACGACTTTGATAAACAGGTAACTTTAAAACAAAAATAACATGATTGTGGTTGCCACCCGGATATTGAAACACCAGAATTAGAAGAAGCTGTACTTAATTTTATTGAAGAGCAACCCAATACCCGCACTAGGAACATTGCTTTACAGCTACGTGTTAATCATATGACGGTATTTGCCATCTTCGAAGAACAGTCCTTATATCCATATCATGTACTACGAGTCTAAGAACTGTTACCTCGTGATTTTCCTAACTGTCTTGCATTTTAGCTTTTATTTATTAATAGTAAAACCATAAATCAGCTATAATAGAAAGCTGTTAGCATGGAGTCTCATAAAACAAGTAATAGTTTATAGTTATTCAAATCATGATATCACAAGAATGAGTGAGCTTTGATACAAACAAAAGAATGATACAGTGAAGAGAAAAAAAATGATGATGTTACTATTATATTTCAAAGAGATATTTTTTAACTTTTTCACAAACACTTCATATCTTTTTAGGTCTTTCATTTCTTTGGGTAGGCTGTTAAATGAGATGATAGCTTGATAGACATGTGATTGTCTTCCCTTCTCCGTCCTGATATTACTGTGTGTTAGGTTATTTGCGGCTCTTTTATAATAATGGTGTACTTCACAGATTGTCCTTAGTATCGTTCTCGATTTAACCAATATGTTTCTCAGTTTAAAGGCTAGTTTTGAGCTCTCAAGTATTTTTAAATTTTTCAGTGGTAACACGTTAACTTTTTCGTAGAGTTCTGAGGTCGGAGTTTCATATGGCAGATTATAAACAGGGTGCTTCAACGAAAACTAAACAGAGGCTGTATCTACCATGATATTCATTTCTGATCAAAACGCAAAAACAGGTCAATTTTTGTTTCAAGGGAGACATCTTTTGGGGTACAAAACTTGCCTGAAATATCAACCCCCTAAGCAGGGGTTGCAATCCTTGAACATTTTGAATAGGGAAGATGGGTCGAGTGATTGAGTATTTATGTGTGTGACACAGAAAAACAAAAAGATCGAGCATCCACTCAAAATTACAATAAACAATAAGAATCTGAAAAGGGTTAATTCATATAAATACCTTGGAATAACTTTGAACGAAAAACTGGATTGGACTTTACATATTGATAGTTATAGGAACTGTATGTTCGTTAATTGGTGGAATTAAACGCACTAGCAGTTATTTGTCAAAGAAGTGTAGTAACTTTCTGTACAACTCATATGTTCAATCGTCCGTCATGTACTTGATAACCATTTGGGGTAACACAAGCTCCACTAATCTCAGAAAACTCGAAAGATTGCAGAATCGAGCTATTAATATATATATATATATATATATATATATATATATATATAGGGTGCTTCAACGAAAATTGAACAGAGGCTATATCTACCAAGATATTCATTTCTGATCAATTGGGTTGCAATTCTTGAACATTTTGAATGGGGAAGATGGGTCGAGTGATGACTCAAAAGAAAGGTGGTATCTTTGTCTACATTTCCCTAAACGAATTTCCATTTTTAATTGAAAACTGTGAAAGATACAGGGTGAGCAACTGAAAGATAGGGAAGACTATTTCCCTGAGACTATTCAAGTTTCAGTGAAGTAAAATGGAACAGATCCATGCTGATCAATAGCAATCATCATCAAGTAGCATCCTCATCTCGAATTTAAACCCCTAGAGCAAGGTACTTGAATAGCTCAGGGCGATAGATAGTCTTCTCTATTTTTCAGTGACTCACTCTGTATCTTCTACAGTTTTCAATCAAAAATGAAAATTCTTTCATGGGAATGGAGACAAAGATAATACCTTTCTTTCGAGTTATGACTCGACCCATCTACCCTCTTCCAAATTTTCAAGGGTGGTCACCTCTGCTCCAGAAGTTGAAATTCAGATTAGGATGGTACTTGATGATGACTTGATGACCACCTTTCTTTTGAGTCATCACTCGACCCATCTTCCCCATTCAAAATGTTCAAGAATTGCAACCCAATTGATCAGAAATGAATATCTTGGTAGATATAGCCTCTGTTCAATTTTCGTTGAAGCACCCTATATATATATATATATATATATATATATATATATATATATATATATATATATATATATATATATATATATATATATATATATATATATAGCTCGATTCTGCAATCTTTCGAGTCTTCTGAGATTAGTGGAGCTTGTGTTACCCCAAATGGTTATCAAGTACATGACGGACGATTGAACATATGAGTTGTACAGAAAGTTACTACACTTCTTTGACAAATAACTGCTAGTGCGTTTAATTCCACCAATTAACGAACATACAGTTCCTATAACTATCAATATGTAAAGTCCAATCCAGTTTTTCGTTCAAAGTTATTCCAAGGTATTTATATGAATTAACCCTTTTCAGATTCTTATTGTTTATTGTAATTTTGAGTGGATGCTCGATCTTTTTGTTTTTCTGTGTCACGCACATAAATACGCTTTTGTTTTCATTTAGCATGAGTTCATTTTCCTTGAGAAATTTGTTGAATTTTGTCCCTGTTTACTTTTTCATTCAATTCCTTAAGATCATCCCCTGAGTAGATAAATGCCGTGTCGTCACAGAACATGTAGGTTTCACCTTCCAAGTTAGCCAGTTTTATACTCTCTACATACAACAAGTAAAGTAATGAGTCCAACACGGACCCCTGTACCACTGCCTCACTTAATTCCTGGTACTGACTTCTGGTATCCTCAAACATTGTGCATAATTTCCTATCTTCTTAGAAAATCCTCAGCAGTTGGAAGGCAGGCCCGCGGATTCCAATTTTTTCTAACCTCCTCATTAACGCCTTATGTGGAACAGGATCAAAAGCCTTCTGTAAGTCAACAAATACAACGATGATATATTTCCCATCTTCAAGCTTATAGCAAATGTTTTGAACGAAATCAAGAACAGCTGTCTCTGTAGAAGACCCGGCTTGAAACCCATATTGGCACTCTGAAATATCTACAAATTCAACTAATCGCTCATTTAGAACCTTTTCTAAGACTTTAAAGAATATGGATGTTATCGCGATCGGCCTGTAGTTGCCAGGATTCTGTCTACAACCTCCTTCAAATATTGGGATAATATTGGATTTTTTTGCAATCGTCAGGGAACTTTCCGATTCTTAATGCAGCATTAATTTCATTCAAAAGTGTGTTTTTGACAGCTCTGTAAATTCGTTTTATATCTCTTGCACTTAAGCCATCAGTATCCTCAGCCGCAGAATTTTTTAGCGAGCCAATCATGGCGTCCAGTTCTTTTTCATCACATTTTCGAAGGTAAAGGCTTTTGTCGCTTTCATATTCTTGATTATGTATGGTGTCTGAATAGTTATTCTTCAAATGTAGAGATTTAGCAATTGTTGCGCAGAAGTTGTTTAATCACTGGACTATCCCAGTTTTGATTGTGTCTCATTATTTTTCTTCCTTCTCAAGATATTGTTTATAATTTGCCATGTTTTCCTGATATCCTTGCTCGTATTTGTCAATTTTTGACTAATGAATTTATATTTTGCCTTTCTGGTGTATTTGTTTGTTAGTTTTTTCCATTTTTCGAAGTTGTTTTTATGTTTTTCATTAAGTGGATATGTTTCCATTCTTGTATATTCTCTATCTCTCTTCTTCATCGCCTTTTGTATTTTTATATTGAACCATTCATTATCGTACTTTATTTTCAGTGTTTTTTGTATGGTGCATTCTTGCTTGGAAATACCTATTTCAGTTACGAGTTTGTTTGAATCGTCTTCTGGTTGTATTTTCTGACTCAGTAAGTTGTTCATTTTGGTATAGCTTTGGATGCTAGATATGATTCGAAAACAACCTGAATTTCTAGAGCATATTTTATTCACGGAAGAAGCAAATTTTTGGGGAGATGTCATTATTAATAACCACAACAACCACATATGGGCAGAAAAAAATCCTCATGCTTTCGTTGAAGCTCATCACCAGGAACAATTTTCTTTGAATGTGTAGATTTTGAAGATTGGAAGTGGCCTATTTGGTCCACATTTCTTTCAACTTAGATTGAATGAAAATTCATACACTCTGCTTCAAACCAAAGAGCTGCCGGATCTACTTGATACTACTCGTTTAGGTGACAGGGCGGGAATGTGGTACTTGCACGATATCGCTACTGCGCATTTTTGTACAAGAGTCAACATTTGAACGAAACATATCCAAATCGCTGGATAAACCGAGATGGGCGCCAATTTTGGCCAGCTTATGCACCTGATCTGAATTCAATAGACATTTTTTCACATGGGGACATTTGAAACCGTTGGTTTACAGGACTCCTGTACAAGACGTAGAAGACTTGAGAAACCGCATTATCATTTCTTATGGTCATTCAATATACCTGGGATCTTCAATCGGATACGAAGATCTCTGTGTCGATGTCTAGAGTAGTGTGTATTGGCTGAAAGAAGCCATTTTTAGCACCTACTATGTTCGCTTCACTTTGTTTTCTTCATAGGCTTAAAATTGATCAATTTTTTACTCAAAAACTATAGCAGATATGAAAAAATATAGGATATAAAAAAGATTA
The DNA here is from genome assembly GCA_013387265.2 of Cryptolaemus montrouzieri. NCBI lineage: Eukaryota > Metazoa > Arthropoda > Insecta > Coleoptera > Coccinellidae > Cryptolaemus > Cryptolaemus montrouzieri. Next base: position 48,239,177 of record JABFTP020000021.1, read on the forward strand.
AAAATCTATAAGAAAAAAATTTTAATTGCCGATGCGTACTGAAAAAAGTTTTGGGGTAGAAAAGGAGACGTGACCTCCGAAAAAGTACCAACGTGTAGATTTTCACAATTTTTTCTGTGATCTGATTATGTAGATTTTGATTTAATCTAATCTAACCTAACCTAACCTGTGCCGAATTTGAAATGAGTATTTGAAAACTGTAGTAATCATAAGAAACACCTGAAAAAATCCGGAAGATTTCAACACCCTGTATTTCGGTAACAAAGCGTTTGCGGACATGTCTTGATGAGAACATTTGGTCATAAAATGGTTTGAGGAATCACCTCGAAAAATCTTTCGCACTTACTTATTTACACCCTGTATTTTTTTCCTTTCGATGTACTAATAATTTCATTAGATGGAAAGCTTTGTAAATAAAAATTTTCAACAAGCTGTGAACATAATTTGTCAGTGGAAATGTACATAACTTATTTATATTCTGAGCATTTTATTCAATGTTATCGATACAGAGATTCAACACCTAAAAGGTGTGAAATCCGAATTTCGTTTGATAATCCACTGTATAATTATGTTGCTTAGAGCTAAATGATATGTGATCGTCCATTTTATCCTGTCTTACCTTCAGTCTAATTCCCTGTATCATGCACAGAGTACCGATCCTCCCGCGTACGGACGTTACCCGGGAAGGTGCGGATATCAAGTACGCAGGTCGTTACCCAACATGGCCCATTCGATGCTGATAAACGAGCCGGCGAAAATTTACCCCTATCATCTGCTTGTGATCACTAACTACAGACTGCCATCAGACGTCGATAGGTGCAATCTTGAGGTAGGTCATTAACATTTCCCCTTTTAATTCCATACTCCGATTGTTTTTAATTGCCTACATGTATACAGAGTGATTCACGAGTGATCTTACATCTAACAAGTTAGAGTAGAGTTAGAATTCGAATTGACAATAAGAATACAAAGTAACGCTTTCGTTTTCGATATTCAAGCTGTTTTATGGATTTGGGTCGAATTTTCTAATCGATTTCCTCAATATTTGGTACCACCAATGACATGGCTGATGTTAACAATACTGTCTCTAGACTAAAATGGAATTCCAAGGCCGAATTGAAAAATTAATTTTTTCTTCGAAATAACTGAACAACCACCTGTACATGACTTTTCAAGAACTCTAACTCACTATCTATATCAGCAAGGATTGCTCTAAAAAGTGAGCCTACTTCGAAAACTGTCGAATTCCATTAAATTTTTTTTCATTGAGGTATGATTAAGAGAATAACTAATTTTTTTGTTTTGGACAAATTTCGCGATCAACAAAAGTGACTCACCTTCCTACATACAATTCAGCATTAGTATTTATCGTTTTTGTCCCGAGAAATATTTGAAGGTTTTACTAGAGAATTTCAGTCTTACTATTAATGAAAAGATTGATTCGCTTGATACAAGAATAAGAACTAAACTGAATGAAATAGAGAAAGAAATTGGGGAAAAATGCAAAGAAAACGAGCAGAGAATAAGTGAGCTAAAGGAACGGAATAATACCCTCCATGCGGAACTCATTCGGTTGAATAGGAATCAGAGGAAAAGAACCGTGAAGATTAAAATAAACACCTCAAAAAAGTCTAGGGAACACTTCTGAATAACGATATATCGTATCCAGAACGATCAATATGGATGATTATTTTTAAGAAATGAACACCTGCATCAATTTCTCACCAAATTATGTGGAGTGCCGCAACAGATTTAATTTTTTTTATAAAAAACTAAAAATGCAGCAGATGCGACGCTACTTTATAATCATTTTCTGTTGTAAGCACAAATAAAAGATTCAAGTTTTGTGATTCGACCATGGAAAGACGACATTTGACTAGAGAAGAGATGTTACGAGCCGTTGGCATGCTCCAAGCTGGGAGCTCACAACGGGAAGTATCCAGGGTTCTGGGAAGTAGCCCAAGGGTCATAAACCGTTTATGGTCGCGTTTCAATGAAACAGCTAGCGTAGAAAAACGCCATACAGGTCGTTTTAGGATTACTACAGTCGTCCAAGACCGATTTTTGGTTTTACAAGCCAGAAGAGATCGTACTACCACAGCATCTCAATTAGCTCAAGAGCTATCACGAGTTCATAATGTACAAATTTCCGACCAAACTGTGAGAAATCGACTGCACGAAGGTCAACCCCACTTCAGACGTCCTTTAAGAGTTCCACAACTGACTCATGGAAATCGCGCTGCTAGTTTAGCTTGGTGCCAAGAACACGTAAACTGGGATCAAGAGAGGTGGGCCACAGTTCTTTTCAGTGATGAATCTAGATTTAGTTATTATCCCGATTCGGGAAGAATTCGAATATGGAGGGAACCTGAAAGCAAAACCGTCTCCAGCATGCTCGAGAAGTTGTTAGACAGGGAGGCGGATCAGTGATGTTTTGGGGAGGTATACGCCTTAGTGGAAGAACTGACCTCGTTTTCATACAGAACAACCTCACGGGAAATTCTTACGCAAATGAGATAGTTTTACCTGTAGTGGTACTGTATCTCCAAACAATGGGTCAAAATCCACTCTTCCAACAAGATGATGCCCCTCCTCATCGTGCAAGAGTTGTCTTGAACGTTCTTGAAGAGAATAATATCGATTTTCTACCGTGACCATCCTGCTCCCCAGATCTGAATCCACACATCGAGCATGTGTGGGACACCCTAAAAAGAATTCTCCTGCGTCAAAACGTCTTCCATCATGAACAGGAGCTTCGATTAGCAGTTCAGGCTTGGAATGACTTAGGCCAAAATGTAATAGACAATTCAATATTGAGCATGCCGCGACGATGCCAAAGTGTTATTAATAACAGAGGTGGACCTTCTGGGTACTGAAAAATATAAGTGCTTCTATATCGTTTCGAAAATATTAGTTCAGGATTTGTTTTTATAATAGGTGCTTTGGAGAAGTCAAATATTATTTTGTTATCTTGAGAATACATTATATACAATACATCCTAACAAAAACCGAAAGATTTCTATAAATTCGAATCATCAAATTCATATTTTAAAGAGGTGTTTACATAGTGGCGACATTTGTGGCTCGTTCAAATTAGGTCAGGAGGAAAAATGCCCCATTCTAGTGGAATTGTATTCTTAAAAAAAGAAGACTGAAATTATAAAGAACGCCTTCAAACTGAAGAGATCGGGATTCTTCATATATCCAGACCTCTGCCCCGAAGATAGAGAACAACAATTCATACTCTTCAATCAGTAATCCCCAAATCTAGGGGAAAGAAGGCTCAAATCAAAGGCAAACAGTTAATAGTTGAAGGGAAGGCATTTTTCCATAGAAGAACTTAAGAACTCGGAAAATACGGGAACTAAACCTGAAGGAGAGGAAAGGATTTCTGGGATCCTGAATAGAGAGATAACACGACCCATGACCCGATCTGCTTATAAGAAATAGTATTGTTTAATGGATGATATATAAGACAACTCGAGCCTTTAACCATTGAAACGAGAACTGTCATCGATTTACAAAAAATGCGAAGAACTTATAACGTCCTCTGGTGATGCATCTTTGAAGCTATTTCATATTAAATATTAGAAGCCTCTCGAAGAACTTAGATGAACTAGATATCACTTTGGATCAATTGAGTACCAAGTTTTACTGCATAGTAATGACGGGGACTTTTATATTGGAAAACGAAAACCTTCTCCGAATTGATGGATACTCTTCTTTTTATAATAAGGGAGAAATAAATAGGAATGATGGCACGATTGTGTTCATAAAAAAATCAATATAAATGTTATCATAAAATCTTGAAGATAAATACAATCCATGTCGTGCAGACGGTAATCAATTATGGAAATTCATCTTTGCAGAAACTGGCACTGTATAAATATCCGTCATTCAGTACAGCCGAATCTATAATTGGGCTCAGAAAATTTCTGATTAGCTGTAGGGGAAAATATACTGCTCCAATCATGGTTGGAGATATTAACATAGATATTTTGGATCAACAAGGTAATGCTGCCCATGATTACGTAAATGCGCTTCACGGGGAGGGTTCTCAGTCCCTAATGAATACTCCTACCAGGAAACATAGATGCATTGACCATATTTTTTTGAAGAGCACTGTACCTATTGCGAACTTCACGTCTATATGTTGGAAAATGGGTTTGACTGACCATGACTCAGTTATTCTCATCATGAGAGGCACAGACAACGATTTTCCCATCAGGATACACCCAAAAAATAGTAAGATTTTTTACTGATTTTAACCGACTGAGAAATGTGCATAAATTGGAGGAATGACGTGAAATTTACAATTCTAATGATCCTGAGTACGCCTCTGATATTTTCCTTAGAAAATTGAGAGAAATGATAAACTCGTGCACAAGGCAAGTTTTTATTAGGAGAACAGAACGAAAACGTAAGGAATGGGTCACTAGCGCTCTACTCAAATCTATTGGGATCAAAAACAGTATGTATCGTCAAGTGTTAAAAAATCCAACGAATGAAGATTTAAGAAACGAATATAAATATTATAGAAATTATTTGAACGAACTAATCAAAACGGTGAGAAATGAATTTATAAGGACTAAAATTGTGAAAAAGATAAAGGGTAATAAGGGTTTGTGGAGGACTGTCAGGGACATTAGTGGTAGTGTTGTGGAGGGAACTAGTGTGGATTATTTGAAAACAGAGGACGGTAAGATTTGTTCTGATAGTAAAGAAATTGTGGACTGCTTCGCGGACTATTTTGCGAGGGTTGGAACGAGTCTAGCGACAAAGTTGAAGAATCCAGAAAGGAAAGAATTCCAAAGTTGGCAGAATGCACACTCATTCAGTTTCTTGGAAACAGCTGCAGACGAGGTTGCATCGGTCATGAAAAGTCTTAAGAGCGGAAAATGTGTGGGTGACGATGGACTTAGAGCAGAAACTCTGAAAGAGATTTCGGAATTTGTCTCGGAGCCATCTATTATAAATCGGTGTATCAATGAGGGTAAATTTCCTTCACTTTTTGAAATGTCTATTGTGAAACCAATTTATAAGTCTGGCGATAAGACATCGCCCTCAAACTATAGACCAATATCCTTAGTATCTACACTTGGTAAAATATTCGAGAAAATTCTCAAGGTGCAAATTGTAGGGTTTCTAGATAAATTCAAAATTTTATCAGAAAACAGTACGGATTCCGAAATGGAATATCAACCAATGAATCCCTCGCACATCTCATGAGACACTGTCTCACACCACGAACTCCTAAAATCATTAAAAATTGGTGAAAATTAATTTTCCATGATCTACTTATCCAGTTCGTGAACTTCCAATATAGTTTCACATTATCAGCAAATTCTATTCAATATGGCCTGTTTTACGAACAATCACTATGCTGATTGATATGATGTTGGTATATGGGTTTTGGATTTTGTCGTTGCAATTCTCGGGCAGTTGTCAAGGAATATCGGCGGCGATATCCACAACGGCTTGTTCCACATACCAAACTTTCGAAAGGATTAATGCTTTTTTGAGAGAAACCACAAGGTTGCCATCGGCGCCAAGAAGAGAAAGGCCTGTCCAAGCGATCGCTAGATAGCACTACGATATTGAAATTGTAGGTAAGAATCAAAAAATGAGTTGAGGGCGAGTGGCGACACATTGAATTTGAGTCAAAGTAAAGTATGGCGAGTCCTAAAAGAAGAAAAATGCATCTATACCACTTCCAGCCGGTCCTGGTGCTACATCCAGTAGATGAGCTAACAAGAATGTGATGTTTCCGCTGGGTATTGAGAAATCGCCTGCTTACTTATTCAACTTTGTTCTCTGATGAGGCAAAATATACGAAAAGTGGTATTTTTAATATGCGAAACACACATGTCTGCGTGTCAACGTTTGGTCCGTTGTTCATAATAATACCCTAATTGGTCCTGTTTTTCTCCCCGACCATTTCAATGGAAACAGTTATTTATATTTTTTAAGAAACCTGATCTTATTGACAATGCTAATATCGACAGAAGAAAAATATACTTTCAGCATGACGGTGCACCTCCCCATTACACAAATGATGTGGTGGAATATCTAAATAATGCGATTTCGTTGCATCATATTCAAAGAATTGATGAAGGATGCGATTTTATTCGGAACCAACCGGATGTTATTAGGAGATCAGTAGGGTATTTAGGAGTTCGCTCGAGGATACGAGGAGAGGGAATTTTTGAAAACTTGTTGTAAAACGTTGAAAAAAGAAACGGTTGTTGTGGTATTCCAATGGAATCGAAAAACTTCCTGACCGAGACATGGATGCATACTATATTTTTTGAATGAAAAATTGAAGAATAATTTTCGAAATATGCTCTTGTAATTCTTTCTCGACTTCATTCTGTGAGGAGAGGATTACCTGAAGTATTCCCGGGACAACAACGATAAATACCCAATGCTGAATTGTTTGTGGAAAGTAAGTTACATTTGGCGATCGCGAAGTTTTTCCAAAACAAAAAATGAGTTATCCTCATAATCAAAACTAAATAAGAAAGTTTACGAGGAATACGACAGTTTTCGCATTAAGCACATTTTTCAGATCCATTCTTGCTGATTAAGATCGTGTGCAACAGTTCTCGTAAAGTCATATACAGGATGTTTGTTTAGTTATTTCGAGGAAAAAACTCATGTTTTCAGTCCGGCTCTGGAATTCGTCTACAAACAGTATTGTCAACATCAGCCATATTATTTGTGGTACGAAACATCGAGGAAATCGGTCTATGCGTTCAAGACTTATTGCGATTAGAAAATTCGTCCCAAATATATTAAAACAACCTTATAGGTTTACTCTAACTATAGTTAGCTCACTCGTGAATCACCCTGTATAACATCAATACTATAACTAATCACAACAGATTACACTATTTCAAAGAAGAAATATTTCTATACTATAATTTATATTAAATAAGTTTCCTGTCTACCGTCTTATCATTGAAATATATCGGATGTTTCGTGAAAAACGCCCCAAGCTATAGCTGTATAACACCCGATATATCAATTTTTTCTCCCGTAAAGTTTTTAATATACATGCAATTAATTTTGAAGATGTTTCGTTCTTCGTTATTTTTTGTTGTTCATTTAAATTAAGTTTTACTATATTTCTTTTCGAAAGTGGCTTCAAGAAAGCAAAAAAGTGCTTACTAAGCGATTTCAGTTTTTTCTGTTTGTGGTAAAGTTATCTCAACAAAAACGAAGAGTCCAATGATATACGTAGTAAAACTGTTTGATCTACCTGTGTTTTAATCATTTCCCGTTGACGCTGGTAGTAGCCTCTGTGTCGGTTCGCTGGTAGGCGCCAATTGTATATGTATATATAGTTAATAGTTTGTTAACTGTCGATTATTTGTTATAGGATTTAATTCTAAGGGTTATTACGACTATTGGGAAGTATAATCAAACTAACTCTTTTATCGTTACCAAGCTTTCGCAACCATTTGTTGCTTCATCAGGGCTTGTGAAAGTATATATTTGACATTACAGTAATCTCACAATACTATTAAAATAAAACAAAACCTACTGACGGTAAGGTCAAGAGAACAATCTTGCAAACATAAAAACTTGAAATTCAGGAGATAACATTGATAAAATACAATTTTCTCACCAAATTTACATGGAATCACCCGATATTTTGAATATTACCTCAGAGATTTCGAAGGATTGTTAGGAATGGTCCTTTTTGAGATATTTCAATTGAAAAGGTTTATTTTAAGAAAGAAACGAATAAAAGAAAATAAGACACTCTCTCCGCATGTAGTAAAAAAATTGAAGATTGTTTTCTCACGGAATTGGTGTTTTTTCTCGACCTCAGTAGCTTGTTTTACCTCCTCTTGTCCTGATACAAGCCTAAATCCGTCTAGGCATGCTTTGGAATAGGTTTTCGACCTCCTCTGGGGTGATATTTTGCCACTCTTCTGTGGCGGCTTGGATGAGCTGTTGTGGGGTTCTTGGATTATCCTGGCGCGATCTGATTCTCCTTCTGAGACTATCCCATAAATGTTCAATAGGATTTAGGTCTGGATTAGCGATTCCCTCTGTTTCAAGATAATGTCGCGCGAGGTGCTGGTATGCGAAGGAGCATTATCTTGCATAAAAGTGAAATTTTCTCCGTGGGCACCTCGCCAGAGTCTTACTGTGGGCTCCAGCACTAGGTCCACGTAATTTTTAGCCGTTACACTCGCAGGAAACGAAATCAAATCTGTTTTCCTCGACCCCTTAAAATCCGAATCCGGCGGTCATCTGATCGAACACCAATTCTGGTCTCATCCGAAAAAAGAACATTTCGCCAGTTCTCCATATTCCAAATTTAGTGCTCGATACACCAATTATGTCTGTTGATTTTTTGTTGTCTGGTTAGCTCTGGAACTCTTAAGGTCCTTCTGCTGTATAAACCCCTTGAACGAAGTCTTTGACGTATCGTTTCGACTGATACACTGATGCCTGTTGCTTCTAGAAATTGTCTTTGGAGTATGGGGTGCGACGCACTAGGGTCTCTTCTTGCAATTTGGCACAAAAAGCGATCTTGTTCTTCAGAAGTGATCTTCCTACGACTTCTTGTAGGCCTATTTTGCAAGGATTCCAGCTCTACGTATCGGGCGTAGGTTTTTGAAATCACCCCCTGTGATACCCCCATTGTGACCTCTATATCCCTCTGTCTCATCCCTTTTTCAACAAGAGCAATTATTCGACACCTCTGCACATCGGACAATCCAGCGTCAGGCATTTTCAATTATGATTATAGGTTTTTTTAAAATTTTGAAATCCACAGTTTCGAATCTCAGTGACGATTGAGTACAATATCCCGAACATATGGTGATAACTCAACATTTATCATACTATCCAGTTTTTTTTACAACAAAAAACTTCATTCTTCACAAGCAGTCAAAGATCAATGGATAAAAACAATCAATAATGTGAAATACCGAGTGATTCCATATAAATTTGGTATGTAAATATATAAGAATTTCGTTTTTTCATTCGCGAATTTATTTCAGTATATGCGTGTACTAAGCTTTTTCAAAATTCAATTAATTTGACTGACGTATTGTAGGTATAAATGTAGGTAACTTATGTTTACTGCAACGACTGCGTCTGCGCCAACTACACGGCGGATTCATTTGTTCATGTTGGAAAATATTAGTATGATTACTCATACTATTTATGAAATATTATACAAAACACTAACATTAAAATTTATTTTTACAGAGACACTTATCGGACGCAGAATTCGAAGCGCTATTCCAACTATCACGGACGGACTTCTACAGGCTGCCACAGTGGCGGCGGAACGAACTGAAGAGAAGGGCTAGATTATTTTAAGAATTTTCAACACAACAATCCCGCTTCTGCTAGATCGATAGGTCAACCGTAGTTGTTAGCTTTCAGAAATGTGTCCTCACGCAACTCGAAAAAAATCAAAAAGTAGAAAAAAATAACCATCACTCATGCTATGTTATGCCTTCTCTGTTTAGGGGGTGTTTCGTCACATGGTTTAAGTACGAGTTCCTATGTTTTCATTTTATGCAGGGATATTTTCCTTCATTTCCAACGTTTATAGTTCATCTAATATCAAATATGTAAGAATAAAAATTAAAAACACATTCTTCGCCATTAATTTAGTTTTGAATGGAATCAGGTGACGAAGCAAGATATTTAATCGACTTGGGGCAAGCTATTAAGCGATATTCAACAGTTTCATAGATTTTATTTTTAGATATAAATGTTGAGGAAATAGTTAGGCGATAATTTTTGTAATCTATTTTTCGTCTGGTACTATATTGCAATATAAGTAATATTATTAACTGGAGATATTTTTATACTTATTTTTTGCAGAAAACACTTGTTCAAAGTGCGTGAAATCTAAAATTATATGGATTCAAAAGATTATATAAAACAGTAGAAGTTTTAATATTTTCAAAGAACGTATCATTTCAATATGTAATCTAATGGTCTCCTTTTGATAACGTTTGTTCTTTTCATGTGAACTTAATTAAGTTAAGAGATATAATTATATCTCTGAAAATCTGTATAAATTAAAAACAATGAATTTCTTCAGAGTATAGAATTAATCAATTGAAAATTAATTGAAGTTGAAAGTATTCTTCCTCTTTTTTCTTTTTCCTTTCATCTATCTGCATGATTTCTTTTTCCTACGAAAATATTAACGACCGATGTATATTTGAAAGCAATTATTTTTAATAAAGGTAGCATATTGAATGATTTGAAACTCGATATTTTTTGTCATAGACAAAATTTTAAATGAAATAATATATTTTCCTAGTGTAAGTACTCTATATCTAGTTAATGTGAAGTTCATATACATTCGGAAAAAGTGGAAGTATTCATTTTGATGATTTTTAAATATAATAAATTAAAAAAAACAGTTTTTCAAATTATTACATTATCTCTAACAAACTATGTTCTAACGGTAATGAAAATAATACCACTGGTAGCAATAATGTCAGTTTTAAGTTATTCTTGAAACAACTAACTATTCTAAAACTGTGTTGACGTTTGTTGAAGAATATTTTGACATTAAAACTTACGAATAAAATGTTGAATATGCAAGTACTTGTTAGAAACTTCCTAGTTCATGATGAAATAACTATGTATCATCCACAAAAAATATTTTTCGAGTGTATAGCCTTCACTTTTTCAACATTTGCATTGGAATAACTTTTTATATTTTTCTGCTTCTGGCTAGTCCAAACAAATTTGTATAATTGAAGGAAGATTAAAATGGTGTATATTTTTGTTCATAGTGAAAATATATCTTAATATATTTAAAGTTTTAGATTTTACAATGACATGGTTTGTGTCTTCAGACTGGGTAGTTTTTCTGAGTGATAGATTCGTAGATTTGACATTACCTGAAAATTGTTTTTTGGTTGTTTTTGCTTCATATCGAACATATTTGACTCATTCTTAGGCTTATGGTTAAGAGCATATTCTTTCCATGGAGAACGATGGACGAATTCAAAAACTTCCACTTTTTTGGGGTATATTAAATCTACGTTTCTTGTTACTTGAACGTCTGAAGAGTACAATGATGGTCGTTATTTTGAATGTTTTTGTTTGTGTAAGTTTTCTTTTGAAATTTTGTTCTGATTTGTATGGTGAACTTGTGTTTCTTGTATGTAAATTTGTTATATTTATTTATCAAACAAAGCTACATAAAATCTTAAGATTTGTTAGGCACATCTTCAATACAAATTCTAAAATTAACTGGTTTGCTTTATTTATCCCTAAGATGAATTTCATTCTGCGCAATAATGATACATCAACATATCAACAGATGTTTCTTTTTGAAGCTATATGATAAAGGTTGTTATTACTCTAATGATACAAATAAAATTAATCTACTCCAGGAAGATAGATATAGATAATGAGTGAGGCCTTATTAACAGCCCGGCCACAGTAACTCAGTGGTCTATTGTGGTACACCTCGTCATAAATTGAACCCACAAGCTCCATTCTTCTTGTGAAAGATATAAGATTTGAGGGTTAGAGCTTAATGAGCTCAGTCTGCTTCAGCTTGTTAGATCCAAATTCCTCGAGCTTGATCTGTTCCCAGCTGGGCACTTGCACATAATATGTTCCCTAAATTCTATCTCATCTTCACATGGTCTATGTGAAGGGTCCTCCATAAATCCTAACTTATTTAGGTGATTTCTGAGGCGACAGTGCCCCGTTAATTTGGCAGCCTTGACTCTCACAGTGATAAGTGCACAGATGGCAAGTCCAGAGACCTGTGATGCTCAGCCAGAGCTTGTAGTTTCAGGTCCTTCCACCCTTTATTTTCCATTCTTGCAGTCTCCATGTAAATTCCGAGCCAAGGCTCCGGTCCAGTGAACCTCAAGCCTGTTCCTCGATCTGCCAATTACTCCGTCCTCTCAATTCTCGAGTGTTCATGTGCCACATCAGACAGAGACTATTCCTTCCTCCCATTCTGGCGAGGGAGGAGCGACATTCCTGCACAATAAGTGACGTGCCAATGCTTTCAGTGCTGCATGGCTATCAGTGATGATTTTTATTGACCTAATTGTTAATCCCTTCGCAAACGAGATTAGCAGTAGTCAATGGTGAATATTTCTGCTTGAAGAACAGTTGGAAGCCTGCCAAGACTGTTTGTTGGCAGCACCTCGACCATATACATCAGCTCCAACGCTTTTTGCAGTTTTAGAGTCGTCTGTGAACCAACAGGGGCCTTCAAGGAGACGGTTCTTGGAGCTGGTCCATTTATGTCTGCTAGAAATGATAATATGGTATGACAGGTCCAATCTCGATTTTTGGTATTGCTATGTCAGATCTCGTCCTCGATTTCAGACTGTAAAGCGCCGGGCACGAAGCTAAACATATTTGTTCCATTTCGGGAAAGGTGCTGGATGTTGTAGGTTGCCATTCTAGCTGTTCCTCTAGTAATCAGGTGAAAAGGGTCCATACCCAGATTATATATATATATATATATATATATATATATATATATATATATATATATATATATATATATATATATATATATATATATATATATATATACACGTCACAATATAAAATGTCGAAACAGTCATATACTAGAGGATCTGAAAAACGGAAAAACGCTCTACATCAGCAAGAAGTAATTGAAAAATTACCAAAATTAACATTATATTTTACCACTAATGCTGGAGAAACTTCTGTAAGTAAAATTGCGGGAATTTTTAAACCGTATGTTATATCCGAACCACTCACCTAGACCGTGCAATGATAACTGCCACCTCTCAGGATTACAAGTTATCTGGCCTTCAGAGCTTATGGACCAATAGCTATGGTTATGTGTACAATCTCTATGTATGTCTTTGTCAAATTCACTTTTTTGTTCAAGGACAACATCCATGACTTGAACCCGGATTCGAACCAGGCACCTCAACCAAGCATATTCCCACATACTTGCTCACTAACCGTGGAGCTATCGAGGCGGTCCAAACCATCATGTTCTACGCTAATTTCTACCAATTATGGAAAAGAGATTGAATCAGAAAGCGACTGTCCCTACGACGAAAATGCAACAACTTCACTAAAACCGACAACTGTGTCAATGGAAGAGGTATCGCAACACCACCCATACCTATTCAAAATTAGGGAGTTGTGCTCACCCCCGGTAGGGGATTGAAGTTATGGGGATGAAAAAATCGAAAAACTTGTTCCCCTTCAAATCATAAATCAACGGGTCTGAGAGATTCTATATATACCGGATGGAGCAACTAAAACGAAAAAGACTCAATAACAGCTAAACTATTCGTTTTTGGACAAAAATCAGAAACAGGTCAATTTTTGTCTGAAGGGGGACATCTTTTAACTAGGTCATTTTATTTAACATCAACCCCCTAAGCAGGGGTGCACAAAACTCAATTTTTTGAGTAGGGAAGATAGGTCGAGTGATTTCTCATTGGAGCGCTCTTTTGATTCTCAATACAAATATGTAATAATTCTTGAGGTTTGACATATTCGGAGGAAGATACAGTGATTGCAAAATCTATCGATTTCGAAATAACATTCACCGAAATACTGTTGTATTTTGGGGAAAAATATCTTTAAGCACCCTCAGATGAGGGTGTCAACCCCACAAATCTTCGAATTGATCAGTTAGTTTGAGTAATAACTCATTAGAAAGGTTTTAGAATTTCTAGAATATTGTAGACAAAATTTTGCTTCATCTGAATTGTGATAAAAATACAGGGTTAATTAAGAAAGAGCGATACAGTGTTTGCGAGGTCTACTGATTTTTGATGGAGATTCAGAACACGTTTGTTTGGTTTTCAAATAATACGTAGTTTCCATTTACTCATTGGGTATGGGTTTTTGGACATGCTCTCTTTTCCTATTCTGAGCAGAGCCAGTTTCTTTAAATTTTTCCACCAACTCCAAAATGTACTTGGCACTTAAATGTTTGTCGTCATGGCGTTCATTGAAAATAGCAGCTGCCCTATTTGCACAAGTATTATTGTTGAAAAAAATTTCAATAAATCCTACTCTTTCAGCTATTGAAAAAACCATTATACTGATATGGATGCAACCCGTGAGCGTGAAAAGCAGCTAGATAAACAAACAAAGAAATTCGAATTTCATTCATCAGATACAAGCAAAAAAAACTGGAAAAAAAAACAAAAACTGCCGCATTTGTTGTTGAGAAATCTGCATCACACCTGTATGATTTCGAATATTTTTCTGTAACGAGAACTTTACTTGAGTTCATTTCATTTAACCTTGAATACCATGCTGTTAGAGGCATTTCACATACGACGATCGGTTGGTCGGCAGTTTTTGTTTTTTTTTCCAGTTTGTTTTGCTTGTATCTGATGAATGAAATTCGAATTACTTTGTTTATCTAGCTGCTTTTCACGCTCACGGGTTGCATCCATATCAGTATAATGGTTTTTTCAATAGCTGAAAGAGTAGGATTTTCAATGAACGCCATGACGACAAACATTTAAGTGCCAAGTACATTTTGGAGTTGGTGGAAAAATTTAAAGAAACTGGCTCTGCTCAGAATAGGAAAAGAGAGCATGTCCAAAAACCCATACCCAATGAGTAAATGGAAACTGCGTTGCTTGGGCAAGGAGTGATTGATGCCACTCTGAGTACAAGAAAATTGGTGTGAGTCGAAGAACTATTGGACGAGTTTTCAAACAATACAAAGTTCATCCGTATAAAATGAAGATGGTCTAGGAATTGAATGAGGATGACTTCGACCACAGTGCAATTCTGTGAAATAATAAGTGAGCGAATCGCAAAAAATCCCCACTTTCTCTACAATATTTGCTCCTCTGATGAATGTATTTTTTTTAATGGTACTGTAAATCGTCATAACTGCCGGTTCTGGTCGAACTCTAATCCTAGAATCTTGCATGGAGTACATACCCAATATCCTGAAAAATTGATTGTTTGGGTTGGCATCTATGGGAATCGTCTGATTGGGCCATTTTTCTTACCAGGAAATCTGACGGGAGAAAATCTCCAAATACTTGAAGAACTAATCAATCCGGCTATAGCTAAAATTTTGGAAAATTATCCTAGCTATTTAGAAGAGGATGTTGTGTTTCAGCAGGATGGTGCCCACCTCATTTTTCGATCGAGAATTTCCTGATCGATAGATCTGAAGAAGAGGCCCTACCGAATGGTCCCCACGTTCTTCCGACTTGTCACTATTGGATTTTTTTATCGGGCCACTTAAAGAGTCAAATTTATAAAACTGATCCAGCAGATCTGGTGGATTTACGACAACGGATTGTAGTCGAGTGTAATCGTATAACCCCTGTAATGCTATCTAATGTCCGGGAACGGTTAAAGCAAAATCTGTATTTTCTGTTTGGAAGTTGGCGGCGAAAACTTTGAACATTTATTTGTTCGATTGATACCGAGTTGACCTATGAAATGCATCAGGTATAATAAATATAATAAATATGTAGGTAATTCTATGAAAAAGCTGTATTATTTAAAAACCAAACAAACGTGTTCTGAATCTCCATCAAAAATCAGTAGACCTCGCAAACACTGTATCGCTCTTTCTTAATTAACCCTGTATTTTTATCACAATTCAGATGAAGCAAAATTTTGTCTACAATATTCTAGAAATTCTAAAACCTTTCTAATGAGTTATTACTCAAACTAACTGATCAATTCGAAGATTTGTGGGGTTGACACCCTCATCTGAGGGTGCTTAAAGATATTTTTCCCCAAAATACAACAGTATTTCGGTGAATGTTATTTCGAAATCGATAGATTTTGCAATCACTGTATCTTCCTTCGAATATGTCAAACCTCAAGAATTATTACATATTTGTATTGAGAATCAAAAGAGCGTTCCAATGAGAAATCACTCGACCTATCTTCCCTACTCAAAAAATTGAGTTTTGTGCACCCCTGCTTAGGGGGTTGATGTTAAATAAAATGACCTAGTTGAAAGATGTCCCTCTTCAGACAAAAATTGACCTGTTTCTGATTTTTGTCCAAAAACGAATAGTTTAGCTGTTATTGAGTCTTTTTCGTTTTAGTTGCTCCATCCGGTATATATAGAATCTCTCAGACCCGTTGATTTATGATTTGAAGGGGAACAACTTTTCGATTTTTCATCCCCATAACTTCAATCCCCTACCGGGGTGAGCACAACTCCTAATTTTGAATAGGTATGGGTGGTGTTGCGATACCTCTTCCATTGACACAGTTGTCGGTTTTAGTGAAGTTGTTGCATTTTCGTCGTAGGGACAGTCGCTTTCTGATTCAATCTCTTTTTCATAATTGGTAGAAATTAGCGTAGAACATGATGGTTTGGACCGCCTCGATAGCTCCACGGTTAGTGAGCAAGTATGTGGGAATATGCTTGGTTGAGGTGCCAGGTTCGAATCCGGGTTCAAGTCATGGATGTTGTCCTTGAACAAAAAAGTGAATTTGACAAAGACATACATAGAGATTGTACACATAACCATAGCTATTGGTCCATAAGCTCTGAAGGCCAGATAACTTGTAATCCTGAGAGGTGGCAGTTATCATTGCACGGTCTAGGTGAGTGGTTCGGATATAACATACGGTTCAGAAATTCCCGCAATTTGTGATTGAGCTGACTCATTATGTGGAAGAATTATTATTCTATTTCTACTCACAGAAGTTTCTCCAGCATTAGTGGTAAAATATAATGTTAATTTTGGTAATTTTTCAATTACTTCTTTCTGATGTAGAGCGTTTTTCCGTTTTTCAGATCCTCTAGTATATGACTGTTTCGACATTTTATATTGTGACGTTTCTTAGTGCTTGAAATTATTGGTGGGTTCAAATTAAACACTTCAACGTTACAAAACTTTAAATAATTTGTTTACACGTAAACTGAACAATTATAACTAATTTATATAGCACAATCGATACTGCTTAATTTATTTCTCATTGTCCCCTCTTATAACTGTTCTGTCCCCTGCATTTATGTTCAGCTTTACATCTCCCTTGTTAATGGAAATAACAATCAACTGTCTTTTCTCCTTGTCTCGAAGGTTTAGGATTGAGAACTTCCATTTTGATGTCTTGGAAGATAATTTCGATCATGCTCCGTACTGTTCTCCAATCTAACTGGTCCAACCCACAACCAAGTTTCGGTATGGCTAGTTTCTTCACACCCTGCTTGACCAAGTGCTCTTCTAGTTTAGTAAGGCTGACCATAAATCTCCATAGCAGGGTTCCTGGTGTGAATATTCTTTAGTCACCAAGTAGTAGACCGTTCTTCCTTCAACATCTAGTTTCAAGGTCTTGCCTACTGTAGACAGTTGCTGCCTTAGGTCTTCCATATTTAGCATTGAAAACTCTCGCGCTACCCTTATCTATTCGAAGATCTTGAGCGACACAATGTCCAATGGCCTATTCCTTGCCTACTTGGAAAATATCTTGTTGTATTTCTAGCTTTTCAGTGCCGCTTTAGTTAGCCATTAAACGATCGTAGTCCCTAATTTCATGCACTTGATGATTTTTCGACTTTTCTATGATAAAACCTGTTTCCCCGTCATTTCTGTTTTCTTCTGCAAAGGGAGCCAATTGATTGAAATGGACTACTCTAGACTTCCCCCTCGGCAACTTCCTTATGCGATACACGATGTCGTTGATTCTTTTCATAACTTCATAAGGATCTTCCCAATTGGATTTGTCTCCAAAGCTGTAGCTTTGGAGGCAAACCACGTTTTTCTCTGGGGTTTATAAAACCATACGAGACCTCCTACAGAAAATCCGCCCGCAGCAGCTTCGAGGTCATAGCGGTTTTTCATTATGCCACTGGCAATCTTCATCTGCTGTCTTACCTTATTATGGATATAATCCATTTTTCGCTCTAGATTAGTGGCACAATCTTCTCCAGCAAAATCTTGTCCAGGCTTGCACCCGAATTCCAAATCACATAGCAACCTCATTTCACAACCTAACATAACCTGAATGGCGTTTCTCCAGTTGACTCTTGCACTGAAGATCTGTAGGCCATTTCAAAAAGGTGCAAATATTCACAATCTCTCTGATAATCCGATACCACTTTATCCAGGTATTTTCCCATCGTTCTATTCAATCTCTCAACCATGCCGTCTGATTGAGAATGAAGCGCTGTTTTTCTGGTCTTTCTGATGCTCAGTCTTTCGCACGTTTCTTGAAACAGCTTCGATTCAAAATTTCTCCCTTGATTGCAATGTAACTCTAAGGGAACTCCAAAACGGCAAAAGAACTCCTTCACCAAGATATCAGCGACAGTTGCGGCTTCCTGATTTGGTACAGCATAAGCCTCAACCCACTTGGTAGAATAATCCATGGCAACTAGTATGTATTTGTTGTCGCCATCAGAAGCCGCCCATCATCTCCAGATTCGTTTTCCAAGCGTCGTTTCAGCAGACTATCTTCCACTAACAGTGTTTTCTTTTGCGCCCAATAAGCCTGGATGTTTCTACTCATCCTGGAGACAGCTTCCTATTTCGGTCGTTCATTATCTCTTTTCCATCGCAGAACTACACCCAATTCAGGGTCTGTTTCTTGTTCT
This sequence comes from Cryptolaemus montrouzieri, assembly GCA_013387265.2. Taxonomy (NCBI): domain Eukaryota; kingdom Metazoa; phylum Arthropoda; class Insecta; order Coleoptera; family Coccinellidae; genus Cryptolaemus; species Cryptolaemus montrouzieri. Next base: position 48,257,736 of record JABFTP020000021.1, read on the forward strand.
TGCCTTAGTTCTGCTGGCAACCAATTCTCATCAACAACAGTTGTCCTCATTAGGCTTATCTTTTCGTACAACTGAGAGCAATGACTGCAGTTTACTGAACAGGGCCTTCGCGATAGGGCATCTGCATTCTTATGGCCAGTTCCTGCTCAATGCTCCTCATGAGGCTTTCTGCATTACCTTCTTATATGACCAGTCTCATTGCAGTTTCAGCATCTGATTCCTTACTTCTTCCTTTGATACAGGAGCCGAAGAATCACCTGTTATATAGTTTCTTCCTCCTCAGTGATGTTTCTTATAGCACGGTTACCTCCTCTATTCGATGCCAGTTTTGCAGCTTCAAACTCAAGTGCTTGGGCCAGAGCATCATCAAATATTTTTGGCCTTGCCAATCTCAAGGCCTGCTGAGTTTCACCATCTCTAATGCCAGCTACGAACGTCTGAACAACTAATTGCTCCAAGAAAGTATCAGGAGCAGTAGGGTAGGCTAATCCTAATAATCTCGCTATATCAGCCTCAAATTCTTGCAAGCTCTCTGTAGATTTCTGGCTACGATGCTTGATTTGAGCGTGGTAAACTTGTTGTGAATCCCCGTACCTTATTTGTAACTTTGATGTTAACGTGTCGTAGCATACCTGCTGGCTTGCTGATATTGTCTGCAAAATGTTCAGTGCTGCTCCTCGTAGAAATACAATCAAATACGTTGCTTTTTCCTGCTCATTCCATCCATTGGCTGTACCTGCAGCCTAAAATTGTTTTTGGTACGTCGAAAGTAAGAGGTTTTATTTTCATTTTTTGGATCCTCAGCATCATGTTCCACTTTCGACAAAATTTGCTTATCAATCATTTTCACTCTATATGATTGCTCCAACTTTTTTAGTTTTGCTTCCTTTTCATCTATATGTTCGAATGAGCCACTCAGTATTCGTTGATCTTTTCCCCTATTTCTTCTTCTACTCTATCTCTCATTTCCTTCAGATTTTCCTTAACCAAATTCTAATTTCATTCCATTTCTTCCATATTTTCTTTAACCTTGTTCAGATTTCCATCCATTTTTCCTTTTACCTCATTCAAATCATCTTTCAAGCAGTTCAAATTTTTCTCTTATTTATTTGAATTTTCAACTAATTTCTCCTCTAGCCTATCGTAATTTTTTCTTCTAGCTTAGTTGAATTATCCTGCATCTTTTCTTTCAATTCTTTCGAATTTTCCAACATCGTTTCGTTCAACTCCATCAGGGCTTCCTGAAGGAATTTCAACGCTTCCGTCTCCTTAGTTCTCTGTTGCAAACGGGTAACAGGCATAAACTTACTAGATTTTTTTTTTCTATTCACCAAATCCAACTTCTGACAGTATTTGTAACGTTTTTTAGTTCTTGAAATTATTGGTGGGTTCAAATTAAACACTTCAACGTTACAAAAACTCTAACCAATTTATTTACACGTAAACTGAACAATTATAACTAATTTATATGACACAATCGATAGTGCTTACTTCAATGTAGAATACTGCGTTTACTGTCTGACCTGCTGAAACGTATTCGTGGTGTACAACTGCATTAATATCGAAAAATGCGATAAGTAAAGATTTCACTTTCGATTTCGACATTCTGGCTTTCGTGGGGCGCTTACCCCCCTTCTCTACCCACTGCATACTCTGCCTTGATCTCAGTGATAACATTCGATAATTCGAGAAATAATGTCTTGACAGATGGACAATCGGAGCTCTTCCTGCTCAATTGTGAGCACTTTGGGAACCATTTTCGCACACAGCTAACGTATCCCTAAATATTAGTGTAGCATCTGCCAGATCGTCTCCTTGTTGATGCCCAACTCATCTTTCAACATTCTAAGGCTTACCCGACGGTCTCCGAACATTCGCGAGCGCAGCCGATCGAGGTTTTGTGCGTTTCGAGAAGTGGAAGGAGCTTTCTCGCGCGGATCATCCTCCACTGACTCTCTGCCGCTTCTGAACCACTTTGCCCAATTGTAAACAGCTGATTTTTTCAGAAAACCTTCCTTATAAACGTCGGTTAACTGTTTCATAATTCCCACGGAAGTTTCGCTGCGTTTCACCAAAAATTTAATCACTATTCTTTGCTCAGTTATTTTATCACTCATTTTCACAACGGTGGGTCAAAACAGGTCGATGTTCAAAGGACAATAAAACACGAAGTATACAACCCACCAACACGAAACTTGTACAGGCTGACGCAGAAATGAATTCTGTTTCGAATGAAGCCAATTTGAACGCTGTAGAGTTATCAATCGCCACAGCATTGCCAACTTCCGCGAACTTAATTGACATACCTCGTACATGACTCCTTCCTGAGTCAGTCCCAACCAGCCACAAAACTGACTAATCCACTTTGAGAGAAGTGTTGATCATCACATAGCATGTAGCTAATCCATTCTGCAATAATAATCGGCACTCCTCAGGCTCTCGCATCCACACATAGCGAATTAGTGGGGCTATAGAATCGTGTGGGAACTATTAGAATCCTATATCTGATCGTGTGTATTTTCAACATATTCACGACTCAGCAAATAAACTGTAGTTAGTCAGATGAAAAGACAACAGTATTGTGTTAAATCACTGGCTAAGGTAAAAAGATGGTCTCTAATTAGAAAGCAAATGATTGATGTTACACAGCCTCTTCTGAATGTCATCTCCAAATATAATACTTCCATGGAGGTGTTGATCTCCTGGATCAAAGAGTTAACAACTACAGAACATCTATTCCGGGAAAGAGTGGTGGTGGTCTCTTTTCACACATATGGTCAACGTGGCTGCCGTAAATACTTGGAAGATTCATACAGTGGTTTATGAAGATGAGGTCGATTTGTTAACTTTTGTTCGGAGCTTTCCTAAAACATCACGCTCCAGAAGCAGACCTTCTGGTTCTATACCCAAGACTATCATACAAGAAGAATGTCAAATGTAATGTCACTTTATGCTTAGAACGAAACTGCTATGAAATATATAACACGTCTTTATAGCAGGATTTGTTTGGATGACCTTCAATGAACTTTTTTCAGACAAAAATTTTTCTCTAGACTCCGAAATATCCCAGTGGACCCAAATGAGCCCACCAAAGTTTCGCTAAATTATTATTATTATCCTCGATTTACCCTATCCTTCAGATTCAGGAAACAATTAAATAATATAGAATGTATTACACACAAAAAAGAACTAAATTATGCCATATATTGAAACAGAATAATATTAACACAGAAAAATCTATGTTCACTCTTGGTTCATTAATATCGACTTGAGACAGGTGAAAAAAGCGGTGTATATAAATTATACTCTATAGATTGTCTTGGTTTTATAGAGATTGAACTGGTTGTTCAAAATTAGAGTAGAAGAACATACAAAATTAATAATTCATAATAAATTAACATATTATGTCAAAGAAAAACGAACGAAAAAAAAATTTTTCATCTCATGAAAAGTGTATCATTTCAATAGAGAAACTATTTCGTTCAAAAGAATCATAATAAACGGTTAATCAAAAGATTCTTAAAATTTACCCATAAAAATTTCACAACATTGACGAAAATTATAATCCGTGCTCAAGATATATAGATGGATAACCACAAATAATCCACATGTCTGTGGTCTCTTTAATTTTGACGTGGTCCGGAAAATTCTTTCCTTTCGCCTCTCCGTCTTTCTTTTGCCTTTTTTCTACTGTTTTCTTTTTTGTTGTCTCATTTTTAGAAGTTTTACTCCTATCTACTTATGGTCTTGGGTCACCAGCCTCTCTTTGAGGTTTCGGATCGAGTGAAGATAAGTCTGTTATCCTCCTTCTTTTGTTTTGTTTTTTTTCGTCCTCCTGTCCTCTTTTCCATTGTAGCAGGGAAATGCGCTTATCTCTTTTTCTCATCTTTGTTTGAACAATATTTCTTATTCGTTCGTTTTCGTGATTCTCTATTTTTTCTAAGAAGTTCTCTGTCTTCTTGATTATCGTTTCTTCTAGCGTCTGAATATTGACTTCTCGTCTCATTTGTTCGTTTGATATGTACTAGGGGCTCCCAATTGCCGTCCTGACTATCTTGTTTATTGTCTCCTGTAGTTTTCTTTTCCTGTAGGATTTTGTTGTCGTGAACATATTTCTCCAGCGTATGTTATACTTGATACTATAATTGTTTTTATAATTTTCATTTTGTTCTCTAGTGACAGTTTGCTGCTCCTGTTTAGGAGGGGATATAAATACCCTTGTAGCTTCCTCGCTTTCTTTGCGTTTTCTTCCATTTGGCCGTGGAATTTCAAGTTTTTGCCTATTAATATTCCAAGGTATTTTGCTTCTTCTAACCATTCCACTTTCTGGTTGGCTATCTTTATTTCTTCCAGTTTCTGTGTGTCCTTCTTTCTGTTTTTGTGATCAAAGTATACTGCAACTGACTTGTTTGCGTTGATTTTGTTTCTCAAGTTTTCAAAGTATTCTACTAGTTTGTCGGTATCTTCTTGTAGTCTTTTTGTTATGCATTTCTTTTTTCTGTGTGATGTGTAGATTGCTGTGTCGTCAGCAAACTGTGTTTTCTTCGAATGTTTCAATTCAGGTATGTCCGAGATGTATATGTTGTATAGTAGGGGTCCCAGGATTGATCCTTATGGGACTCCTGCCTCTATTGGTCTTTCTTCAGATTCGGCATTTTCCATTCGTACTATGAACTTTCTGTCTTTTAAGTACGATGCCGTTATCTTCACTAGTTTGTTCTTTTCATCATGTATATCGTTGCTTCATGCCAGACTTGGTCGAAGGCCTTTTCTATGTCCATGAACGTAGCTGCCGTTGGTTTTGATATGTTCATATTTTCTTTTATATTTTCCGTCAGCCTTGCCAGTTGATGGGTCGTTGCGTGTTCGTTTCTGAATTCAAACTGATGGCTTGGTATGATATGGTTCTGTTCTGCAAAGCTTCTCAGTCTTCTGTAGATTAGTTTTCTATTACTTTGCTCATGGATGACAGCAGGCTAATTGGTCTATAGCTGCTAGGGTCGTTTTTTGGTTTCCCTGTTTTTCGTATCATTATTGCTTCTGCTGTTTTCCATGTGCTTGGGTAGTGTTCTGTTTTCATCGCTCCTTTCGCAATTTCTGTTATTTTTTCTATTGCTTCTTCTGATAGGTTTTTCAAGGAATGGTTTTTGATTCCATCAATGCCAGGAGCTTTCCTACTTGGTAGCTGTGCCATAATTTCTTGTAGTTCTTTTGTTATTTCCATTATTTTTTCGTTTTCGTTTGTTGTTTCTCTTCTTCTTCCTATATTTTTTACATTTCTATTGAAAGTCTTGTCTTGGTTTGGATTGTTGGTCTTAAATTGTTCTTCCAGAGAATCTGCAAATGCGTCCGCCTTCTCTTTATTTGTTGTTGCTACCTTGTTGTTTCTTTTTAGGTATGGTATGATGGATCTCTTCTTTTTTCCTGTCAGTGCACCCGCCATTTTCCAGAGGGATTGGTCCTCTGTTGTTAGAGCCTCTATTTTCTCGTCCCACTTTTCGTTGAATATTAGTCGGGAAATATGTAAGAATGATGAAACTCGTATTCTCCTGAAATAGGTGATCTAGTAAACACATCGAAGAATTTTATTCTGGGAGCAATATTCAACCCTGCGCAGAGTGTTTAGTATTCTCTACTGAAGGAGCTGGTTCTCCAATCTACTCTTCATAATCATCCTCATCCAGGGTCACAATTGTAGAGTTGAAATCTAGTCGGATGTTATGTGCAATATATCATTCTCGTTTGAACTCATCAGTGTTCTATACCCATTCACAACAACAAACCATACTACCACCTACTCGTATCAATTCGTTGGAATGTATCAAGTCAATTCTACGGAAGGTTGTAATATTGTTTCCTGCATGGAGGTCTTCAATATGTTCACCATATTCACATACGAGGTATTTTTCACAGGGGAATGATTTGATGTGAAAACTGAACTAAAATTGCAACACTGTCCCAAATATATTCTTTCTAGGATCTACAGACGAAAATCGTAATTGTCAATTTTCGAATATGATTCAGCTTTGTTTTCACCCTTATGCTGCGCTACTGCACAGAACATTAAATAGTTAAAACCTTATCAACCTATTGATCATTCTCTAAAATGAGTCAAAGACAATCGAATCTGTTGAACAATAGTGATACATTAAAGCTTTATGAATAATTTAATAAAAATTTGTTGAATTTCTATTGGGAGTTCATAAAACGGAAAAATTTACACACAATAATCGATTGAAACTGTGCGCGTGCGTTTTAATACAAGCACCATTTTCACTGCCCCAGTCTTCATGATTGCAATTTTCTATATCTCGCAGTACCTTTGCACTTCTAAAGCAATACACAAAGTCCAAGATTGATTTCTTAATTCCAATGTTAAAAGTTTATCTCTGAGTGTGTGATAAGAGCAAGCACGATAATTTTACGAACGCGTTCAGAAGCTGTCACTTAGACAGTGTCACGGCCTGGAAATTTCGAACTATACAATGTTGTAATTTAAAGTCTCTTATAAAACATTTCAGTGAAACCCTTCCGCAAAATTCCAGTGATTTACTGAGAAGAATACAAGGAATATCTACCTCTATTATCTATCAATATGTGAGTTTTCCTTTCCTCAATTGATTGTTTATTTCATATTATCTGTTTCATCCTTAGAGGGCATTCTATTTGTTCGTGTGAACAATTTTCAGGGTGAAAATGTGATAGAAATCGAACATCATATAATTCTTTCAGATGATACTTCAATTACCAAATAAGGTATTCAGGTGATACTCTAAACATATGCATAGTCCAATCATTAAATAAGGTTCAATGAATAATTACCCAAGAACACCAGAAAAAACCAAAAACACAAAATGAAAAATATGGTCATATAGAAATTTTTTTTCTAAGAAACATTGCTTTTTTTCGGTGGATTTTTAATGTCCTTTAATGCCAAGAAATTTTTAAAATGAAGCAAGATAGTTTTTCGCAAATAACGAGAAAAATAAAGCTCATAGAGCAAAATTAAAAAGCTTATGTTGAAAAGGTCTGTCTATTCAGTTTTCTATTTGTGCATTAATTTCAGAGATCTATCGGAAAAACTGCCGAAAACATCTTTTCTTTTTCATGTTATGTGTACTTTTGTAGTCTTAGCCCACAAGCGAACCGGTTAGGATCCGTGATCAATTTTAACTATAATTTCACTATAATGGTTTTTATTATTTCAGAATGAAATAGATAAAGTTCTAGCAAATTCTTAATCGTCCATTTCTCCGAGGGAAGGGAGAGGTGGTACATTCAGATGCTTTTTTTCAAACGGCTATTTTGGTGTTTAAAACATATACTAACTATGTACTATTCGATGAGATGAAAAGGTAAACGTATAAGCTTTGATATACTCGGAGTATTTGGCTCTCTAATTGTACCAGTTTTTTCGTAAAACGGCATCTTTTGAAATTTTTTTTTGTCTGAAAGTGCCCCACTGGTACGGGATAAGATATAAATTAAGGGAGCTCCTTCTTTGATGAGTAAAACGAAATTATTGTTTTTAAGTATGCAGGCAGATATCTCTTAGCCCGGTCAAAATAGACATCCATTCATTCGCACAGAGCTGAAAACTGTCATGAATGGTGGGAACACTATTACGAACAATTTTCCAAAATCCCCATTGATCCGACGTGTGCAAAAAAATTTATTGAAGATCAAATGTTGTAGAATTCTGTTTTTTCAGCTGAACGGCAAGTTTTAAGATAAAAATAGCTTGATAAAAATTATTCGTAATGCGATTATCTATAAAAACTGTTTTCACATTTTTTTCTCTGAGAATCACCATTTCGGAGATATAGCTATGCAAAAAGTTGAAAACGTAGTGTTCTCCATGCATCTTCTGCAACATACTGAACCAGTGTGTGCAGTGTGCCAGTTTCTGGTGATAAAATATGAGGTGGGCAGAAAATTTGCATAAGACCTTTTGACCCGATGAAAAAAATAGAGAGACCCTATTGTAATTTTGATTTGAAGGACCTCGGCCGAACAGCTGACATAATACTACACACAAACAAATTTATATGGAATCACCCGATATTTCGAATATTACCTCAGAGATTTTGGAAATTGTTAGAATTGATCCTTTTTGAGATATTTCAATTGAAAAAAGAAATGAATGAAGGTTTATTTTAAGAAAAAAACAAATAAAATAAGAGATTCTTTCCGAGGTAGTGAAAAAATAGAAGATTGTTTTGTCACAGAGTAGGTGTTGTTTCCTCGACATCAGTAGCTTGTATTACCTCCTCTTGCCCTTATACAAGCCTGAATCCATCTAGGAATGCTTTGGATTAGGTTTTCGACCTCCCCTGGGGCAATATTCTGCCACTCTTCTGTGGCGACTTGAATGAGCTGTTGTGAGGTTCTTGAATTGTCCTGTCGCGATCTTATTTTTCCTTATGAGATTATCCCATAAATTTTCAATATGATTTAGGCCTGAAGAGCAAACTGGCAAGTCCAAAATAGCGATCCCCTCTGTTTCGAGATAAAGTCGCGCGAGGTTGCTGGTATGCGGAGGAGCAGTATTTTGCAAACAAGTAAAAGTCAGAGTCTCACTATGGACTCCAGCACTAGGTCCACGTAATTTCTAGCCGTTACACTCGAAGGAAACGAAATCAAATCTGTTTTGCCTGCCAGCATAATGCCACCCCAAAACATCACACTGCCCCCTTGGTATTTCGGACTTTGTCTTGCTGCTCGGAGTCTAGCTTGTCTTCGTTGACCCCTTAAAACCCGAATTTGGCGGCCATCTAATCGAACACCAATCTGGTCTCATCCGAAAAGAGAACATTGGGCTAATTCTCAATATTCCAATTTTGGTGCTCGATGCACCAATTAAGGATGCCTCTTGCATCCAGAAATTGCGTTTGGAGTATGGGATGCGACGCACCAGGGTCTGTCCTTGCAATTTGGCACAAAAAGCGGTCTTGTTCTCCAAAAGGTATCTTCCTACGACTTCTTCAAGGCCTATTTTGCAGAGATTGTAGCTCCACGTATCGGACGTGGGTTTTTGAAATCACCCCCAGTGATAACCCCATTGTGGTTGCTATACCCCTTTGTGTCACCCCTTCTTCAACGAGAGCAATTATACGACCCCTCTGCACATCGGAAATTCTAACGTTAGGCATTTTCAATTATGATTATAGACTTTTTTACATTTTGAAATTCTCAGCTTCAAATCTCAGTGACGACTGAGTACAATATCCCGAACATGTGGTGATTATTCAACATTTGTTATCATACTTTCCAGTTTTTTACAACCAAATCTTAATTCTTCACAATTAGTCGAAGATCCATGGTTAAAAATAATCAATAATGTGAAATACCGAGTGATTCCATCTATAAATTTGATTGTGTGTCTCTCTTCTCTCTCTCTCTCTCAGCCTGTGGATATCCACTATTGGACAAAGGCCTCTTCCAAATCTTTCCATCTCTGTCTATTTAAGGCAATCTGAACCCAATTTTTTTCCTGCTGTTTTCTGGATATCATCCCGCCATCGTTTCGGGGGTCTACCAACACTCCTTTTGGTGTGTCTTTGGCGCCATACCATTATTCTATGAGTCCATCTGTTTGGTTCTTGACGGGCTACATGTTCAGCCTAGCGCCATTTGAGTACCGCTATTCTTCTAAAAATGTCCGTTACTTGTGTTCTTCGTCTTATTTCCTCATTTTTGATCTCATCTCGCAAACTAACACCAAGCATCGATCTCTCCATTGCTCGTTGTGTCACCTGGAGTTTGTTGGCGAATGAGCGGGTGAGAGTCATTATCTCAAGACCGTATGTGAGTACTGGCATAATACAAGTCTCAAACGTTTTCCTTTTGAGATTTATTGGGATTTCTCGAGATTTCAACACATGACCCAGTCTTCCAAATGCACTACCTAGTCCAATCCTTCTCGATATTTCAGAGGTTTGTTTTTCCCTGCCTTGTACGATTTTATGCCCTAGATAAATGTATGGTTGTGTGTATGGCTAATATTTATGCATACTAATTTTAAATGTTCTAAGTTTAATCGTTTATTTTCTAAAATAAGTTTTTCAAAAGATAAGTTGATGATTCTGGAATTTGAGTGTTGATATCTTCAAACATACGACAAATATATCATAGTGATTATCAATCAAACATATGAATGTTGATGTTCCTGATTTTTCTGTTAAGATAATTTTATTGCCATACTTCATCTCTAATCGCAACTTATTGGTTCTATTAACTCCAGAATTTTTACAAATATCTTTAATTCATGTGATGTAAATTGACAATCATCACTGTTTTCAATATATGCAAATATTTCCTCTTGAGAACGATCGACATTACCCCCCGTAGTCTGTCTGAAGAAGGAATTATAACAATCTCTATGATATTAAATCATGTTCAAACTCAATTCGAGTAATAATATCTTTTGCTACGTTATCAGAACGAGCGTGTGCTGTATTCAAACGATGAAAGGAAAGCGGCACAATTCGATGAGGCTATTGAAAGAGCGGTGACCGACGCGCTAAAGACCATCACAAAAAAGGATAAGTCGTCTGACTACCTGTTGGCGCGTTCAAATTTGCGTATCAATGGAGAACGCGAATGAATTGATTGAATAGAAAAAAATTGTATTAAAGTTAATACTCGTTGTTTTTATTTTCGAAAAGTTTGGTTACTTTTGGAATGGAGGGTGTATTGCTAAAATTTTTCGAACTTGAGTTCTGGAAAATCTAAGGCAGGAATCCGATGGTTCTCCCGTCAAACAGTTTGTGAACGACCCAAGCTTCATCATCTACATGCTCGATGTCTAAAAATCTGATTGGTTAGAGATCGCTTAGATGGTGAAAAATGTTTAAGGAAATAAAGAGTTATTCGACTACTCTCAATAGATTGAGCAGATAATGCTGCATTTCCATCAACTTGGTTTCCCTCTAATTGTGGAAACTATTTTCCAGAATCTTCTGGTGATTGAAATAGATGGCAGAGAGGAAACTTCTACCATGACACTTTAGTCGTTGCAGTGCTTATAAATATGGTGCCTGGTTACTGTTGTAGCATTCATAGCATTGACTTCGACTCGGTACATTAAGGATCTTCTTAAAAAATATCCTTTTCATGTTCGTTTCGACAGATAGTTTAGAAATTCATGTATTTTTGTTAAATTCTCGTTCCATCGATATATCAAAAAGTAGAGCTTGCTCTCAAGAAACGGACAGATTTACAATCAATTAAATTATTCAGAATCAACTACGATACTTCATGAAACAAAATCATTGCTCTAAAGCAGGGATGGTCAAACGGTCCATCGCGATCGACAGCGATCGACTGGCCTTTTTGAGTGAATCTCGAGAAGAAAAAAATTTTTAATAAGTAGGTAACTAAACTACAAAAATTTATTACGTAATAAAATAATACTCTGCTAGCGGCAAAAGGCGGCTTTATCAAAGGAACGCGTGGTACTTGTCAAAGAAAAGTCGCGTTATTTATTCTTGCCGCTTTTATAGAAATTTTGGGCGGCGCGTTCGACGGGAACATGCACGCCGATATAAATATTGCGCCTACAGGAATTGAAGGCAATACTGCATCGATACAAAGTTTATTATTAAATAATGTAAGTACAAAATTAGTGCAGCAAAGAAATCTAAAACGAATCATTTCAATAACGATTGGGAGGTAAGGTTAGGTTAAAAGAATTTTTATTTTGTATCGTGAAGGGTAAGTGCATTTGTCTTATTTGTCGTGCGTCAGTTGCAATACCTTAGCGTGGCAACTTAGAGAGGCATCATAAAACGGTTTATAAAAACTATGAAAAGGATTTTCCGCCACAGAGCTAATAAGGAAAATGAAAAGTACGTGATTCGATATCTTGGTTGATATAAGAACGAACCATGTTCACAAGACCAGTCGAACAATCAAAAGCTGCTACGATCGCGTCGTTTGAAATATCTCATATATTGGCGAAACACAAGAAACCATTCGAAGATGGATCGGTTGTGAAGGAAGCATTCATTGAAGCGGGTGAGACTTTATTTGGAGTATTTAAAAATAAAACAGAAATCATGTCTTCTATTAGAGAACTTCAGTTATCTCGTCCGACTGTCACAAGGCGTAATGAAGTCATGAGTCAGGACATGGCAGATAAACTAAAACATGATATCAGGAAATGTACATACTTCTCATTACAGTTCGACGAATCCACCGATATGACAGACACTGACCAGCTGTGTATTTTTATTTGAAAGGTATTCAATGACATGTTGGCTGAGGAAGAATGTTTGACAATCATTCCTCTGAAGGGGAAGACCGGTGGCGAAGATATATATGACGTTTTCTTCAATTTTGTAAAAAACTACAAGCTACCAATATATAAATAAGTGTGCAATACAATCGATGGAGCATCAGCAATGACTGGAAACAAAAACGGTTTTGTGGCATTGCATTATACATCAACAATTTTTATGTTCAAAAGTTTTAAACACGGAGGATTGGGCATTGCAACAAAAATTGTGAATTCCATCCGTGGACGTAGCTTGCAACGGCGGCTCTTCAAGTTGCAGTTGGAAGATAGGGAGTCAGCTGAACACACTGATTTAGTTCTTCACTCGGACGTCAGGTGGTTGAGTCGCAGAAAATTCCTAGAAAGGGTTCAATAATGCACTTAAACACCATTTACTTGGAGCATCAAGGTAAAGGAAAAACTATTATTAAGATGATTAGCGCAGTGAACGCATTCAAAAGTAAATTGCAACTTATGATAGATCAACTGGAAAGAAAGGATCTGAAACATTTTCCGTCTTTGACAGCAAGGATTCCTTAGTTGAATTATGATACGTATGAGGCTGAATTATCAGATATTTTGGGACAACTCGAAATGCGTTTTCTTGGGTGCAGTAAATTTGCAAATATAGCATCATTTATGAGTTATCCTTTTCATGTAAAACATTGAGGAATTAGATACTGAAATATCAAGTCAGTTTAATATGAACTCATGTTCTATTGAAAATGAGTTAGTGCAGATTATATCAGATATACATCTCAAAGCAACAGCATCTGAAACAAATTTTTGGTGTTTTATATCTAAAGATAAATATCCGAATCTAAGGCTAATCGCCCTTCAACTGAAGGCAATATTTGGGTCAACTTACTTGTGCGAGTCTGCATTTTCTAAAATGAAGATAATTAAGTCAAAATATCGCAATGGACTAACTGACGATGATATGTCATCATGCTTGCGATTAGCATTCAGTGGTTACGTACCACCTTATGAAAAGTAGGCTGAGGACATGCAGTGGCACGCTTTAACATCCAAAGTCACTCCTTAGTTAAGTTTAACACCATATGTAACTCTTTTGTTTTGTAGTAACCAATAAACTATTTGGGAAGTTATCAATTCGAAAATCAAACATAATAGCACAAAAGACGAAAACAAGAGCACATTATCACCTGAGGACTTGAATGAGTTTTTCCTGAATATTGGAAAAAAAATTTCACAGCGGGTAAGCTCCACTTCTAAGACCCAATCTAGGAAATATTTTAGAGGGGCCAGGAACAGTCTGGATACAATGCTTTTGCCCAATGGAAGTCAAAAAAGAAATTGATAAATTGAAATCTAAAAAACCCAAAGATATATACGGTACGTCAGTAAGTCTCCTGAAACCAATTGCGCATGAAACATCTGATCCGCTATGCCAGGTCATTAATAGGTGCTTCAACCAAGGAGTTTTTCCATCCAAACTCAAAATCGCCAAAGTGGTGCCGATTCATAAAAAAGTCAACGTGAATGAATGTTCGAATTACAGGCAAATATCAATTCTGCCAGCGATCTCTAAAATCTTTGAGTCGAAAATCAAAGGTTTCATCGAATCGAAGAATATACTGAATAACGCTCAACATGGATTCAGAATAAAAAAATCAACAATAACAGCAATGACAGAGATAGTTGAGGGCATACTCGAAGCTTCTGAAGAAGGCTTCACTGCTTGGACTTGAGCAAGGCTTTTGATCGTGTTGTAAGAGTAATACTCTTAGAAAAAATTCAATTTTATGGTATCAGAGGACCAACTTTGAGTATATTCAAATCATACCTACAGAATAGATATCAATCAGTATTTTGGAACGGAAGGACATCTCACAAAAAGTTGGTAGAGTTGGGCGTTCCTCAGGGCTCAATACTCTCTCCACTCTTATTCATAATATACACAAACGATCTCGTATACAATGTCGATGCAGATGTAACTGCTCTTTATGCTGATGACACGAACTATTTAAACCGAAGGAAGACTCAAGAACAAGTAGAGGAGAGAACAATGAAAAAATAGAACAGGCTCACAACTGGTACGAAGCTAATGGATTAACACTTAACATAGAGAAAACGCAAAACTTACTTCTATCCACAAAAGCTAAGTGTAATGGACCTAGCCTTAGCATGCTTGGAACTGAGTAAGACAGCTCCCTCAGTTGGTCTCAACATATAGAAAACGTGTCCAGAAGATTGAGTAGCGCAATTTATTCGATACGAAGAATAAGGCAAATAGTTGATGAAGACGCAGCAATACTCACCTATCATGCTGATTTCCATAGTTTGGTCTCTTATGGCATCCTTTTGTGGGGAGCAGCGGAAGAGGTATCCAAAATATTCCTTAAACAGAAGAAAGCTATCAGAGTTATTGCATGTATCTCAAAAACAACCAGCTGCAGAGAATATTTAAAAAAATATGGAATACTGACCGTTCCTGCTCAGTATATTCTCACATATCTATGTCACATTCACGAGAAGAAAACAGCAATCCTTAAACATTCCAACGATCATTTCTACGAAAGAAGATCTCGGGAAAAGTATGTTTTGCCTGATCATAGGATTAAAAAAACACAGAATAGTTTCAAATTCTTAGGAATCAAAATGTATAATGTGTTACCAGAGTATCTCAAGCTATTACCTGCAGAGAAATTCAAAAATGAAATCAAAAATATACTTACCTCTAAAGTTTTTTCTTCTGTCGAAGAGTTTATGAATTCAGAATATTCGTGAAATGTATTGTCTGTGAATAAATCGTACGGTGTCTTGCTGTCCTGTTGGTGATTATGTTTTAAATATGTAAAAAAATTAAGTTTCAAAAAATTTGTCAATGTGCATATCAATTTTGGATATTTTATACTTATGTACATTCACTTACATACTTTTAGAATGACAATACCTTGTAAATATTGAAGGATTTCAATAAAAATAAAAAATTTGCAATTTTGAATAACTATGAGTTTTTCATTGATATTCTAGAGAAGGACCTAACTAAACCTAACCCAAACCTTGACTGAAATAATGTATATTGTGCGGAAAGCTAATATCTATATAAATACCTCAAAAAAGTCTAGGGAACACTTCTGAATATCGATATATCGTATCCAGAACGATCAGTATGGATGACTTTTTTTAAGAAATGAACACCTGCATCAATTTCTCACCAAATTATGTAGAGTGCCGCAAAGATTTTAGTGTTTTTTATAAAAAACTAAAAATGCAGCAGATGCGACGCTGCTTTATAATCATTTCATATATTCAGTGTTTGAAATCAGTTAGTTGGCACTTTGTTTCTGTTGTAAGCACAAATAAAAGATTCAAGTTTTGTGATTCGACCATGGAAACACGACATTTGACTAGAGAAGAGATGTTACGAGCCGTTGGCATGCTCCAAGCATAGAGCTCACAACGGGAAGTATCCAAGGTTCTGGGAAGTAGCCCAAGTGTCATAAACCGTTTATGGTCGCGTTTCAATGAAACAGGTAGCGTAGAAGAATGCCATACAGGTCGTTTCAGGATTACTGCAGTCGCCCAAGACCGATATTTGGTTTTACAAGCCAGAAGAGATCGTACTACCACAGCATCTCAATTAGCTCAAGATCTATAACGAGTTCATAATGTACAAATTTCCGACCTAACTGTGAGAAATCGACTGCACGAAGGTCAATTCCACTCCAGACGTCCTTTAAGAGTTCCACAACTGACCCATGGAAATCGCGCTGCTCGTTTAGCTTGGTGCCAAGAACACGTAAACTGGGATCAAGAGAGGTGGGCCACAGTTCTCTTCAGTGATGAATCTAGATTTAGTTATTATCCCGATTCGGGAAGAATTCGAATATGGAGGGAATCTGGAAAGCAAAACCGTCTCCAGCATGCTCGAGAAGTTGTTAGACAGGGAGGCGGATCAGTGATGTTTTGGGGAGGTACACGCCTTGCTGGAAGAACTGACCTCGTTTTCATACAGAACAACCTCACGGGAAATTCTTACGCAAATGAGATAGTTTCACCTGTAGTGGTACCGTCTCTCCAAACAATGGGTCAAAATCCACTCTTCCAACAAGATAATGCCCCTCCTCATCGTGCAAGAGTTGTCTTGAACGTTCTTGAAGAGAATGATATCGATGTTCTAACGTGGCCATCCTGCTCCCCAGATCTGAATCCCATCGAGCATGTGTGGGACACCCTAAAAAGAGATCTCCTGCGTCAAAACGTCTTCTATCATGAACAGGAGCTTCGATTGGCAGTTCAGGGGGCTTGTAATGACTTAGGCCAAAATATAATAGACAAATTAATATTGAGCATGCCGCGACGATGCCAAAGTGTCATTAATAACAGAGGTGGACCTTCTGGGTACTCAAAAATATGAGTGCTTCCATATCGTTTCCAAAATATTAGTTCAGGATTTTTTTTTGTTTTACCAAATTTCGCCATTTTCAAATTTCAAATTTTATTTATAATAGGTGTTTTGTAGAAGTCAAATATTATTTTGTTTTCTTGAGAATACATTATATACAATACATCCTAACAAAATCCGAAAGATTTCTATAAATTCGAATCATCAAATTCATATTTTAAAGATATTGGTAAGTGTTCCCTAGACTTTTTTGAGGTGTTTATGCTACGGTATACCCTACCTAGGTAGGTAGGTTGGGTATATCGTATATGTACGACAACCCTGCATCACACATACTTGCAGTCTCACAGAGTCGATCGTAAGTAGTCTAAAAATATTGAGGTAGACCGCCAGCACTTCAAGTTTGAGCACCCCTGCTCTAAAGTGTTGTAGAAATAAAGATGTCTAATCCTATTACGGTTACTACAAATTTTAGTTACTTAACTGATTAAAATTCATGCTAAAGTTTTTGCTGCTTTCATAGGTACTTGCTTTTAATGAGATCTTACAACTTTTTGCAGTGATTGCATGGCATGTTTTTGAATTTTATATTTTTGATAAGATTCATATTTTCTGGGGTCAATTCTTCATTGTAGAAATCTTTATGAACTATAGCTTTTTTGTTTAGGCCGTGTCTAATTCATTTTGATTCCTTTTATAGTTGAAGAATGCAATGAGTATTACAAATTTTTTTACCAGGAAACCGAGCTGTACCATCGACATAGACAAATCGATACATGATCTAGATACATTTGTTGGAAGATGCAAACACTTCTTCGAGATCACAAACCCTCTTAATTTATTCGTGAGCGAAGGAGAATTAGAACATGCACGCGAACTTGTTACAGCATGTAGGTGAGTATTATTTTCCTTGATACTACTTGATAGTGATTTTGAAATGTAACATAATTTTCTTTTGATGATAAAAATATGTTTCAGACTCCGACGATTCGGAAACTTCAGTTTTTAGAAATAGATGAAGTTATCATCAATAAGGGGTGTCTCCTAACCTCTTTGACATACTTTTAGATGTGATATCTGAAGCAATTTTATGAAAAATTAGTAAGAACAACACGCTCCTGATATTTTGAAATTCGATGATATGCATCTTTAAAATTTCATTATCACGGGTTCTGAAATCACAATTTTCAACATACGAGAGAAATTATGTGGGTTTACTATAAATGGAATGGAATGTATATCTTCTTGTACACATGGTGACATTCTTAACAATGATAAGATGATCATCCAGAATGTTGTGGTAGGTACTTTTGATGGATAAATGTCACAATATTTTCTTGATAGATAATTGGTTAGCCTTTATAATAAAAACTTCATGTTCATTCATATTTTAACAGCAGATTGAATGCCAGTACTTATCGAAATTTTCTACAGAACAGGTTGTTCCATTTATTTGATGATGTTCCTCAGAATTTAATTCATAATATGTACACTCTCCCCAAAAATTGTGGCATCACCCTACTTTTACGACAATACTATATAAACTTTTAGGTTGGTCATTCAAGAGTCACTTGGTAACTTTCGGAAGTGTAGAATAAGAAGATATCATTCAAAACAGATGAGTTTATGATGGAAAATATCAACAATTTTTGAGTAAATGAAAAATTAAAAAATTCTACCATCTTCAAACGTTCGCGAACAGACCAATCAACTAGCATCGAATGGTTACTAATTATTTTCAAAATCGAGTGTTTCCTTCCCGGGCCCTAATTACTCCCAGTATATGTCTCGGAAGCCCCTCAAACAAATTTTGGATGTACTCTTGAGTCACTGAGTTCCAAATTTTAGGAAGCAGATTTTCTAGTTGTTGGAGAATTCTACAAGGCATCCTACGTTGCTGAATTTGCCACCCCATGTTGTCCCAAACATGCTCTATGTGATTTAAGTCGGGACTTCTGGCTGGCCATCTTAAAATATCAATTTTGGCATGTTGCAGAAATTCTGGAAATTCTGTAACTACTCTAGCAGCATGATGCCGAGCATTATCATGCATATAATTGAAGTTTTCGCCAATCAATGGGCTAAACGGTACAATATGGGGTTCAAGGATATCTGCGATGTATCTGGCCGCTGTCATTCTTCCATCATTCACTAGGACTAACTCAGTTCGACCATAGAAAAAATGCCTCCCCACACCATTACTAAACCCACTTCGAAGTTTTCGGTTTGCCGGATATTGCATTGCTGATACCGTTCTTCAGGTCGTCTGTTTACAGGCATACGTCTATCATTTGATACTAGACAGAACCTGGACTCGTTGGAGAAGAGAACATTCGACCATTCTGGAATAACCCAATTTGCATGTTCTCTCGCAAACTGAAATCTTGCAACTCGATGCTCTCTGGTGAGTCGCGGGCCGGTTGAAGCCACCCTTGGTCTGATATCGTCTTCTCTGAACCTGTTTCTAGCAGTTTGCAATGAAATATGCACATTTTTGGAAAGTGCAAGTTCATTTTGTAGCATTCTAGCCGTACAGTGCCGAACTCTTAGTGCACTTAAACGGAGCCAACGATCATCAACTGGTGTTGTTATCCGATTTCTTCCCTGTCCGGCCCTTCTACCATATTCCCCTGTTTCGTGGTACCGATTAATTGCTCTTGGAATAGTGCTTTGGTTAACATTCAACAAGTTAGCCACGTAGCGTTGGCTTCGCCCCTCCTCTAGAAGTGTTACAATTCTTACCACTTCATGATATATCAAATAGCGTCCAGGACGTTCAGCAGCCATTACAATAAATTCAAAGATTCGAAAATCAACAAGAAACACAGAAAATTTGCATTAATTTAGCGTGAAAGCTAAAGAGAAATTGAATGATTACTGATAGTCAAATAAACTCATTCTCGTTTCAGACGTGTTAGAGATCATATGGAAACAAATGTTACTACATAGATAAGATTGTTTCTCCTCATATGTCCAAAAACATATGTTGACGAAGAAACTGCTATCGGGCTGCTTGATCGATTGCGGAATTCAGAATAACAGGCTATGCGACAATTTTTGTGGTGTGTGTCTTATTAACATGGCGGAGAACCTCGATATCAAGAAAGAATAGTTGTTAAATAGCTGAAAGATTATTCTCCAAATAGGTGGATTGGTAGGAAAAGTCCAATTGCTTGGCTATCACGGTTTCAAGATCTCATTCTGTTAGACTACTATGTATGGGGATACATGAAACAACTCGTCTACAGTGTAGAGATAACAAATTTCAAGCAGTTAGAAAGAACAGATAAATAATGACATCAAAATTATTAGAAATGGCAATGCACATCATATTTTTCTGCAGTAACTCTTTCGTAGATGTGGGCATTGAAGTCGAAGGCGATCATTTTGAGTTACTCTTATTGATATGATTTTATATATTCATTTTATTTATTGTTTCCTTTAATAAATTTTCACAACTTTGAAATATAATGTCAATTCAAAATTATACTTCGACCTTCTTCATCAAATAATTATAATTAATATGTATTTCATTGCCACAGAATCGCTCTTAAATCTTCAGTATTATTGTATAGCAGCTTGTCGTGCTATCGCAAAAGCCATAAACATAGATCATATCTGTATATTCTTCATTAACTAAGGAATACATTTTCAATTCAAACAATATAATGTTTCAAAACATAAATTATCTATAGAAAAAGATATTCTCAAATTTATCTATCAAAAGTTACTCCACATTCTTGATTTTACATTTCGTTTTACAATGATTACGAATGTCACCTGAACAAGATTATCGGGACGGTAATTCAGAGCCCCTGGTACATAACAAACGAGCAAATAAGACAAGGAGTCAATATTATGACGCTAGAAGAGATGATAATCAAGAAGACAGAAAAATTCTTGGAAAAAATAGAGATGAACACGAATGTAGAAATGAAAAAGATAACCTAAACAAAGACAAGGAGAACTGATTAACACATTTTCCTGCTTCAGTGGAAAGGAGAAGATGAAGACGAAGAAAAACAAAACAAAAGAAGGAGGATAACAGAAATATCCTCACTCGAACTTAAACATCAAAGAGATGCTGGTGACCTAACACCATAAGTAGGCAAGGGTAAAACTTCTCAATCGAGACAATAAAAAGAAACCAGTAGAAAAAAGGCGAAAGAAACACGAAGTGGCGCAACGAAAGATACTCTGGTCCTCGTTTGTTTGTTATTCCTTTAACGTGCTCTATTTCTGCCTTTCGGCCAATGACACGCCGGGGAATTCTGTCACTTCACTAACCCGGGAATTTTGCCGAACCCCTTTCGTGTCGAGGGGAGGGATCTTTATTGTGCAACACATATCTGTTAGACAGGACCGACGGCTTTAAGTCTCCTCCGAAAGATGAATACTCAAGCGATTCCCAGAATCCGGCTTTGTGGGGATTGAACCCAGGTAACTCTACGCAGGAGACGAGCATCGTATCCTCTACGCCACCGAGCCGGCGTATTCTGGTCTTCGTCAAAATTAAAAGACCACAGACGAATGTCACTTTCTGTAAAACAAAATATGTATTTCATTCCATCTCTGGTGACGCCATAGAATCTCTTTCGTATATCGAAAATCGTGATTTCAGTCCCCGCGAGGATCAAATTTTTAAGCTAAATATCTCTGAAATTAAAAAAGTTCGCACAATTGTGTTCTCACTAATTTGTCTTAGAATTTCTTCAGGAACCACCTCTCAGAGTTTGTCATAGAGCGTGATGGGAACCCTGCATATCGAATTCGAATAACTTTCTATGCGAATGCAAAAGTTTAAAATGGTTTTCGACTGATATGTCTTGTATTCTTTCAGAGAGAATAAATCACTTCCTGCTGACGTATCAGAAGGAGAGCTTCGAAGAGCGAAAATTTTATACGATTCCGCCTTCCATCCGGAAACAGGACAGAAGATGAATCTGATAGGAAGAATGTCAGCTCAAGTTCCGTGCAATATGTTAATCACTGGGGGTATGATGACTTTTTACAAGTCCAACTTGGAAGTTTTCTTGTGGCAATGGATCAATCAATCGTTTAATGCCCTCGTGAATTTCACAAACAGGAGTGGGGATGCTGCCTTCACTAACGAGTGAGTATCTAATTGTAATTATTATGACTTATTCGAATTGTTGGTGAAGTTTTTACTGCATTGTCTATTACTGATTCAACGTTGATTTTTGAATTTATTGTATGTTTATCTACAAAATTTGGAATCATATGTCTCAAAAGTCTTAGCACCAATTATTTCGTATCTGAGATCTTATTCTGTCTTTTCAAACAAATTCCAGCAGATGCAACAAACGGATTAGGAGTGCCTAATGTTTTTATCAAATTTTGCTATTCTGTGCTGACTGCTCATCGAATATCGTGAGATGTTACTTGGCTAGTAGAGGGCAGAGGAAAAAATTAACTGACTTTTAGGAGAAATTATAAGCTTCATTGACACTCTCGCCCAGATCGGGGGCTATTATGCAGAAATTTCTGCAGGATAATTCTTCAGGTTGAATCAGGCAAATCTGCCTTGCAAAACAAGAACCAAGCAAGTCAACATACTTGGTTTTCGAGATTTTCACACCACTGGATTCCTCGTGAAAAGGTCTGCAAGATGCTTCTTTCAGATTTGAAATATATCAATCCGTTGAGAATTTACGAACAGTTACTTTTCAGGAGGCAATGCTTTTCTGATTATAAATTTTGAAATATCAATCGAAAAACCAAGTATTTTTTTTTCATTCCATAGTTAAAATATCAATATTACATACTTCTCAGAAGATCTTGATATTTCCAAATATAGAACCTAGTATGTCTACTTACTCTACTTGAACAGAATGATTCTGGTGTAGGTAGATACCCACGAGTGAGATATTAAAAAACTACAAAACAAAAAGTTAGTAAGTCAACTTGCTGGCAATGAATAGACAAATCCTCCAAGAAAGTATAACGTCTTACCCTCTGAATTGAATAACCAACACCAATCAGAATGTAGAATAAAATCACATGATTTCTCATTTTGCGTACTTAAATCATATTATTCTGGTGGTTCTGCAGTATGTCTTTTGACTACGATACGGAGGAGATGTAATCAAGCTCTTCAGTGCTACAATAATGATTTCGCGGAGCGAGCGTCTTCTCAAAATGGCACTTGAAACGGCGACAGGTCGAACTTCATCTAGTCTGTCACCTGTTTCGCCAATGGATGATTCGGATGCGGACCCAAATTATAGTCCATCAAACGAAAGCCGGAAGAGAAAACTTGTTGATTTATCAACAGTTCCTCCTGAAACAAATACCGAAAGCCGCAAAAAAAGCCGTTTGTATTTAAATGATGGTGATATCTGGTGGAAACCAACAGAATTTGAACACAGCTCATTTCTAAAAAGTATAGGAAATGAAACACTACGTCAACTGAAAGAAAGTTTGGAATGCCGTGATTCACTAGAAAATACTTATGGCGACATGATTAATTCAATAAGAATTAACAGTACTGACCAAACTGAACCTAATTTTTCAGAGAAGATAATGGAAATCGAAGTTGATGAAGACCAGTTAACAGCAGAATATATACCTGAATCTGTACCAGAAATAGAAATCTGAGGTGGAGAAGATCAAGTAGAGACAGAAAATGTACAGCCTAACACTGTAACAGAGATAGAGTTACCTCGGACTAAAGAAAAGAAAAATCGAACTAAAACTAAGATTTTACTTCCACCATGTAAAGACAGTTGTAGAAAAAATTGCTCCCGAAATATCTTAGAAGAACAAATTAGAATTATTTTTAGTTACTTCAACTCACTCAACTTTGGAGAGAAAAGGCTCTTTATTGGAAAATACCTAAAGAAAATGCCTATCAAGATCTATGAAAAAGACGCCGTTGGCCACAAGGAGTGCTCTGTGGTTTATACTTTACCTTTAAAACCAATCACAGCAGAACAGATTGATATTGTGCTGAAAGACACCGAGGAGCAGGAAGACACAAAGCATAATGAAGTTATAGATCAAGTGGGAATAGACAGAAATAGAGAGAATACTGAAGAAATCATAAATTCAATGGAGAAATCGCAGAAAAATCTATCGATTTGAATGAAACAATGAATGTAGAAGGGATAGACTTAAAAACAAATAAAACACAAACCGTATGCAAAACAATGTTTTTGCACACAATTGGACATTCATCTGATGCTACGGTAACAGAGTTTCTGAAAAATCCGGAGTTTCAGTGTGTTACAGATAAAAGAAACGTGGTGAAACGATGAAAGAAATTTCAGAACAAAATTATAAAAACATCAAAGCTCATATTGAGAGTTATCATCCAATAGTTTCACATTATAACATGAAACATGCTCCTAACAGACGGTATCTTACAAGCGACATCTCGGTGTATAAGATGTGGGAATATTTGAATGAGAAAACTCCTGAAAAGAAAGTTTCATATGAAACCTACAGAAAGGTTTTTCATCGGGAGAATATTGGCCTCACTAAACCATCACAAGATGAATGTACATCATCTTCATTGCACAAGAATCATGTCCACCATGGAAACGTAAATGAAAGAGATGATGCGAACTGTGAAATTTGTCGAAACTATGAAATACACAAGAGAAGGTATACTGAAACAAGAAAAGCATATGAAGCAGATTATTCCGAAGAATGGCCAGAAGATAAAGAAATTTTCGTAGTTGTAAGCGGAAGATATTAATAATTCCGAAAATGGCGATTAAGAATTCCTTTTTTATAAGTCGTCTAATCTGTTTCAATGAAACATTAGCGACCTTGAGGAATCATGGACAGAATGTGTGTGTACGATAGCATGAGGCTATTATGGGCAGAACTTGCTCCGATGTTGTATGCGCATATTAAAATTTCATGAAGTCTCTTGGGGAAAATGTAAAAAATATTGTATTTTGGGCAGACAATTGTGACGCACAAAATAAAAACTGGACACTTCACCGCATGTTGTATTCTAGTTAATGAAGAACGAGGACCAGAGACTATTACTTTCAAGTTTTTTGAAGGCTGACTCGGTACATGGGCTGATCGAAAAAAGTGGAATGAGTCGAAGGAGATATTAGATTTCCATGATTTAGTCAATTTTATCAGTAGAAGCAGTAAGTACAATAAACCACTCATTCTTCATTTGGAATACTTTCGTCGTTTCGAAAATGATTGCGAAACCCGTAAAAAAGCAGCAGTGAGCAATGGTAACACTGCTGTTCCTCTTCTCCGTGACCTGAAGGTGTGTCAATTCTGAAAAAAATTGAGATCAGTGCACTTCAAAACCGAAATAGATAGTCCGGAGTTTCAGAAGTCTAATTTTTTAAAACCCAAATTCAAATTCAGTTGCCAGTTAACAAATTATTATGCCGGGGTCTGAAGAAGGAAAAAAAAGAAAAGATTTTGAATGAACTAACTGTTCGGGAAATCTCTCCTGCTAATATCTGACATGGACGACTTGGCCCACCGTGGGGGAGAAACTCAAATTGAAGAGGGCAATCTATAGTTACAAAGTTTTTAAAACCTTTCACCTATTTCTGTATTTATTTGAAATTTCATTTGATGTTCAATATTTGTTACTTTTGTGCTCTGTTTGATAACTGAAACATTAATTCTTTGTTACGTGTTTCTGCAATAAAATATTCAAATGTTGATTGACTTACTCGAATTTTTTCTTGAATTTTTCGACTTACTTGTTTTGTGTTTTGTAAAAGCTTCGTGCGGATGTGATGACCCGACATCTAGTAACTGAAAGTAGGCGTCCATTTTGAATTTGGCTCGAAGAATTTTGAATTTCTAGAATTGAGAAGTAGTTAATGTTCAAGTTCGAAGCTTATATTTAGAACACTTTTTGAGTAAGCGTAATCTCTCTTATTTGCATCATGAAATTAATTCTGCTGAAAAGTTGGAAATTTGGAGTTACTTGGTTTATGCTTTGTAGGGCAGAAATTAGTTACATAAGTTTTCATCTAACAGTTTTCTAAGCTTTTCTGTACTCAAATAAACATACTTAAAGATGGACCATAAGAGTATTTGATGAATTTACATTTTGCATTTGGGTATAAATCAAGTACCACCAACAAAGTTTAATACTGATGTATTTATAATATTAAAAATTGTTAAAAACACATACAGTATGCTAATTCGTTTGGCACTTTCTTGAGGATTGCTTTCGGGACAGTGTCGCATATGGACTGAGAGCATTTCGTTGGCATTTATTTAAATCGTGTGTAGAAGATTACTCTAGAATCCAAAACGCTTAATTATTTCTGGTCTATGAGTCTTTCACCTTCTCTTGTGAAACCTTCTGGGATCCTGCTCAGGAAGAGTGGCTTTGAAAGCAGCACAGCCTGCGGATGTTCGTTCTCAGCTTTTCTGTGAAACTAGCTTGACAATCTTCGAGTGTAAGAATTTTTGAAAGATAACCAACTATCGCCTGCGAAAGACATGAAGCCCACAGCTGAGGAGTTGTTTGCTCAATATTCGTATGGGCATGATGAGCCGCTGTCACATCAATCTAATTAGAATATAGGTTAAAGACAAAATTTGCTTACCCTATTGCTAATTAGTGTAGCTCATCTGAAAAGCTTCTAGATTTGAACGAGCGTTCATATTCCCCCCAAACTCGGTTGATTTGAGTACGTATAGGGTGGACAGATTTCGACGTTTCGATACTGCAGTTATGTAAAATACTGTGAATGAAGGAAAATGAGCCCACCTCTTTCCTGTTCATTTTGAATGAGGAATTCATTGCCTCGAACATATTTAAGCTTCCTTTTTTCGTTTTCAAGTTATTTGCAAATTGTGAAAATTTTTGAAATCAGTGAAGTGCCAACATCTTGGTTGTTTTTGAAGAATTGTAAACATGCTGATGATATCCTACAGGCACGTTTTTGCGTAGAGTCTAACTACGTAAAGAAGTTCCTTTCGTTTAACGGTTTTTGAAATATAATGCCAACTTGTGTTTTTTAAATATGAACCATAGGCAACTATGTTTTCCTTGAATAGAGTTTCATTTTCCTAAAATATATCACATGTGCTTCATACAGCACTTGTTCTCATGAAAAACAGGAAATTGTTACCTAGTTACTCTATGTCCTTTCATAGAATTTACATGGAATGATCGAAATTGTTTAAGTATCTTCTGTGCCCTCATTATTACAGAAGATTAATTCTTGCAGTGGCAATTCAGATATATTATTCAATGGTTTTTCATTAAATTACAACTATTGTGTGAATAAAATATTTTTTGTAATAACGAAGCGACCATGCCGTATTAAAATTAAACCCATTTCGGTCTGTACATTGATATGGCGATGTAGGTTTTTATCGAAACACCAATGATCATTTTGACGATAGAATATTCCATCTCTACTGACGCGAAGTTGAGCCTAAATTATTTCTCGGAAAAGCTGCGGATTTCCTTCAGATATAAAACTAGGATATTCTCTTTTTTAAGGCTTATATCTATTTTTCTTGAGAATACTGAGCGCTCGACTCTTAATACCCTTGGTTTCATTTCCAATTTCCTTGTTCGAAATCGCTGGGTTCTCAGTACTGTATCGCCTCAATTGTTGCATCTTCTCTATCTACTTCATATTCTCATTTCGATAGGACGCTGAATGCATAACGGTTCAAGGGATTCAAGGGTAGATTTTAGATTGAGATTTCAAATTTCACTTATAATGTTTTCTGAACAATCCTACCAACTTTGACTTGCGTGCGAATGTTTGTACCTTCACTCCTATTTTTTTGGTCTAATTTGACCAGACTATAAGCTCACAAGCATATTCTTTTCCAGACAAATAGCACAATCATACGTTTTGGCGACCAGTGGTGCAGTGATTACAGCAGTGGGATTGAATAAAGCCTTGAAGGTTAGTTTGAAAATATAGCTTGCGATAAAAAATTTTACATGTCTTGATATACACGGGTTTCACCTGACATTTCCGAGCATAAATTGGAAATATAATACTACTGATGCTGATATTTTTTTTCAGAGAGCTCCACCTGTAGTGGGAAGAATGGTTCCATTTTTCGCCGTGTTCGCCGCCAATTGTATAAACATTCCACTGATGAGGGCGCAGTAAGTGTATTCCCCCTTCAATTTGTCTAGATCTCTTATTTTAAGATACAGAAGAAACATTTGAAAATTTACTTAAAATTAATCTGAAGTCACTGATTCAAAATGATAACTTACAAAACATACAAATGAATCATGTCGCTGCAGGAAAAATACATTGAAGACTAAAAATATATCATGCTCAGGTGGGTAAGATGAAAAATGCTTAGTCTAAGTTGGCATACTTATATTGATGAACAATTCACAGTTTCACAAATTAATTCTGAAACAGGTTGATAAGATTCAAAGAACATCTGTCTTTAGATAACAAATCCGCAGTTTTGTATATATTGAATCTTCAGATAACATAATTAAGTAGATAATCTAGAAATTCTCAATTCTCCACAAATGCATTGAAGGAATTACAATGAATCTGTTTGAAAGTTTAGAAATTAACAATTTTTGTAAAAACCCAAAATTTACCACTCACAATAGTCAACTAGAATTAAATCACACCCCACTACTCAAGATTTAAAATAGGTATAGCCAGCACATTATTTCTCATAACTGTTAGCTTAACTGTCGAAACCGGTCGTGTGTTTTAAAAATAAACATTGTGGAAATTTGACAAAAATGATTCTTTTAATTCATAGAATGACTTATTTCCATATCACTTATTAATTGCTGACTGAACTAAAGATTTCAAACTGGATATTTTGGATGTTCCACATCTTAATTAATCTTTAACATTATCATATTCTTCATAACTATTCTTTCAAAATCTTGCAAACGCATAAATCGCGAAACCGGTGTTCGTTCCCTAATTTGAAACAAACTGGTCAAATTTTAAGACCTCTTATGTCGAATGGGTGAAGAATACGGAATTTTAACGTCATCCCATTGAATTTTCGTGCAAGCATGTACTTCAAAATCATTGGTTTCCTGCTCACTATGCGTCACAAGTAAGGAGGTATTCAAAGCAATTCTTTTCGAATAGATGTTTGGCTATTTGGAATCTGTGAGGAAACGACCTCGTGCAACGGATATTAAAAAGATGAAATTAACGAAAAACCCCTAAAAAACCAATATAATCTCCTCGAGATGAGAACAGTCGCTAAAGAAATTTCTCGATTGAGTTTAAAAAAATTAGGAGGTATTTCTTCATATCGCCAATATTTATTGCAAAATAGCGCCAATTCGTGAAGCTATGTTTATACATCAATTATATTCTGATTATAGCTAACGTATTATATTCTATTCATTACTCATTTATCCAAACATGAAATAAAAATCAAACTTTGAATATCACCGAAACATATTCGGAAGCGAACATAATGGTAGTCTGGACTCTCTTTCAGTTAGTTTTAGTACTCTTCAACTCACTGAAATATTCTGCAGTTAGTTATATGGTGAAAAAATGAATATGTCATACCACTTTGAAATCGAATAAGTCAAAGAAACTCCCGAAATTATTTTCCTGTAAGGTTTATAAAGATTTTTCAGTTAAGACTGAGTTATCAAAATTGCTAATGTGTTCTTATCAAATCCTTTCTTTAAGAAAACTGTAATTGTATCGAAATTCGAAACCTTTCATTGAAGTCATTTTTTTTATAGATCTATCATTGAGTGACACTTGGGGCGTGACTTTTTAAACTCCTTGTATGTATATAAGGTGTCTGCGTTAAAGGGTCCATTCGAAGTATCTAGGGAACGACTTAATTGATCAAATTGAAACTTTTACATTAAAGTAAATAGATACTGATCTACAATTTGCAGTTGGTTTCAGAGTGGTATCACTTCCGGGAATACATCGACTATAACTTAGCCTTTTCAAGAGGTATGGAGTACTTTTTAATTTTTTTTATTGAAATTGTTTCTTTTTCAGGAATATTTGGTAAAATTTGTCCTACCTAACATGAACCACGAATGAGCTATGATTTATTTCATCAAATTTTTCGGAAATACCTATAGTGTCATCTTCTTTGTTCAAAAACAAATGACTCAGATCTGAGAACGATCATAACTTTTTTCAGTTCAACGAGAGAAATGTTATTTTCCGATGCTATTTTATATGCAAAATCACTTGTTAACTCAATTCAACTGAATTGTCAAAGAAAGGCATGACCTATTTTTTTTACTTTATTAGAACCGTATTTTACATTAGTATTGATTGGTATTTCTTATACCTAAAATAGTACGTTTTCATTTCATTCGCGATTTAATCAAGAGCCTTCAGTTAATTTGGAAAATCAAATGATTTGGAACATAGAAACAGACAGAGGGGATTCAATTCTGATGGCAGTTTCTATGATCCACCATGTTCTATGTGGGATTCTTTCAATTTTGGCCTCAATTCGACGTTTGGATATTTTTTTTTGATAGCAATAACAATAATTTTGGTTTAGTATAGGTTTGTTTGTTAAAATACGAAATAGATAATGAAACGAATATTTTATGAATTTATTCATTATTTATGGTCAACGTCAACAAATAATGAGTCGAACTTGCTATTTCTTAATAATTTCCACACGTCAAATTGAGGCTGAAATTCATAAAACCTGACATACTCTGTGACGAAAATATCAATATTTATTGAATTTCCTTCAAAATATGCGCCATTCAAAGCATGTGCACATGTGGCAACATTTTTCCCAAACATCGAAACATTTTTATATGCGCTTTCAGAGACGGCCTTCATTTCCTTTTGCGAATTTTCTTTTCTGGAGTTTATGGAATCGAATCTGGTTCCCAGTAGCGGCGATTTCAGTCTTGAGAGAAAAAAAGTCACACGGAACTAGATCAGGCGAATAAGGCGGCTGCTCGATGGTATTTATCGAATGTTTCGTCCTAAAGTCGTTAATAACCGTGGCTCGATGAGATGGTGAGTTATCGTCATGCAAAATCCACGAATTGTTTTGCCACAAATCCGGCCGTTCACGGCGAATATTTTCACACAAACGTCTCAAAACGGTTGAATAGAAGTCCTTATTGACCGTTTGATCTTACGGAACGAATTCATGAAGAACCACACCACAAATATCGAATAAAACAATCAGCATCGTCAGTTCGAGGTTTTTTCGGTTTAGCTCATTTTTTTCCCATCCATTCCGATGATTGTTGGTTCGTTAGTGTGTAATAAATTGTTGTTTGGGTACCGGGATATTTCGTGAATGCTGGAAATTGTCATTGGTGAGGCCTCTGCCCAAGGTGTAGAATCCCACAAACTATGGTGACCTTCGTCCCATCAGCATCTTTCCCTCAATGTCTAAAGTTCTGGAGAAATTCATTGTCGTCCAGATAAATGAGTATTTGTTGGAAAATAAAATTATATCACCGACGCAGTCTGGATTCCGTAGGGGCACAGCACGGCAATCTTGTTTCTGGATGTGGTTGATGATATTGTTAGGTCCGTTGATTGTCGTATGATTGATGCGCTTGTTCTCTTAGATTTTGCGAAAGCTTTCGACAGAGTTAACCGACTACTATGTGCAAAATTGAAGTATTTTGGTTTCGATGTGACTGAGTTACAGTTTTTTGAGTCATATTTGGGTAAGCGTTCCCAGGTGGTAGTTATCGACAATGGCCGTTCTGACGCCATTCCTTTGACGTCTGGGGTGCTGCAGGGATCTGTGCTGGTGACCGTACTTTTTCTTCTTTACACTGCAGATATTTTTCAAGAAATTCATTCGTGTAAGGCTCGTGCCTTTGTGGATGACAATCAGCTTTTTCATACATTTGACGCACTGCGTTCTCCAGCTGCTGCGGAAATTATCAACGCCGATTTGTCTAGAATTTTTTCACAAGGCACATGGTCTTGAATTAAATACTAGTAAGTGTGATTTCATACTGTTTGGTACGGAATCTACTAGAAAGCTTATTGACTCGAACTTTGTTGTTGAGATCTCGGGGGAATCAATAGCTGTGAAGAGCTCTGTGAAGAACCTCGGTGTTATTTTTGACTGTGGCCTTCGTTTTGAGGCTTATATTTCCCAGGTGATCAGAAAATGTTATGCAGCCTTAAAGGCATTATACATGAATGCTAGAGTTGTTAGTTTCAAATTGAGAAAAAAACTAGTTGAGACATTAGTGTTACCTATTCTGAATTATGCGTTGGTTGTCATATTTGACAAGCTAACGCAAAATAGACTGCAGCGTGTCCAGATTGCATGCTGCCGATTTGTCTGCCGTTTGCGGAAGTATGATCATGTTTCTACCAAAATTCAAGAATTGAAATGGCTGAAGGTTCATCACTTATTTCAATTTCACCTTACTACATTAGTATTACGCATTTTACATTCGGGTGATATGTAATCTGAGAAATTTCCTCTGCCTAGATTCTATTCGGCTTTTTTCAGGAGATCTTTCACATATAACTCTGTGAATATTTATAATCAGGTTTCAAATAGCTTCAAATATGTTTCAACAATCTCAATGCGTACTCGCCTGAAACAACTTCTAATCCATTTGCAACAGATTCGCTTGATTAGTTTGGTAAATGTATCTCTTCTTTCTCTACGATTGATTTTGCTCGTTTATGTTCTTGCTGCCTTGGGATGGTCTTTGTTTTCACTTTGTATTTTTCCTTTATCTTTTCTCGCGGTTAACTTGTATGGCTTTTACATTTTTCTTGTAAAACAATGGCATTTCATTCTTGTTCTTTTTATTTTAATCTATAATTATATTATAAAATAAGGTTAAGTAGGAATAGCTCTGCTAGACTTCGCCTTTAGTGTTATTCTGTTAGCACGATGAATTGCTCACGAATAAAATCCTTTTACTATTATTATCGTGGACTTATGCACTATCTCAGCTGTTAGCTGGATATAATCTACCTTTCCCAGATTCAGCAGTCAAAGGGAATAGGCTCGATTACGATATACTTGACATAAATTTCCTAACTATCCTACATGTATTAAGAATTACAGCTTTTTGCATTTCTATATAAGTATTCTTATGCAGTTTTAATTTCTTAAGGCTATCATGCAAAGTTTTGGGTATTAACCCAGTCGAGGATACGATGACAGGAGCAATATCTATTTTCTCGAGGTGCCACATCTGCTTGATCTCAATAGCAAGGTCTGTATATTTCGACTTTTTCTCCTGGAACTTGTTCAGCACGTTGCTATTATTCGGTATGGCGACATCCACCAGCATTGCTGTTCTGACTCTCTTATCATACACCACTATGTCCGGCCTATTATTCGTCACCATTCTGTCAGTGATAACAGGCCTATCGTAGTATAATCTCATAGAGTCATTTTCCAATACGGGCACCGGTTGATACTTGTAAAATGGCTGGAAGGTATTCAGAAGTCCGTACTTGTGTGCAAGTTTCTGTTGGATAATGTTGCACACTTGATTATGCCTGTGAAGATAGTCCGTATTGGCCAGTTGTTCGCATCCGGATGTAATATGCTGTATAGTCTCCGATCTTATATGGCATTTTCTGCACTTATCTGTTTGTAATGTTCCGTCCTTCATAATAAATTTTTTGTAGTTGTTTGTAGCGAAAACTTGGTCTTAGATGGCCATAAGGAATCCCTCTGTTTTCGCGAATAATTCTCCTTTCATCAACCATTTGTTGGAAGCTTCTTTGTCGATGTGTGGTTGATTAATCTCATGGTTATATCGTCCATGCAATTCCTTTTTTGACCATTGCTCTTGTTTTTCAGTATTTATTATTATTATTATATTCATAGACCCATGTCTCGTCACCAGTTATGATCCGTCCCATGAAGGTGGAATCAGAATTTGCACGATCCAGCATGTCTGCAGCTACTTGCATCCGGTGTTTTACCAAAATCAAAAAGCGGTTTCACGAGAGATGTTGAGATCATGAGATATCTCTCCAACACTGACCTGATGAGTTTCGAGCATCATTTCCATGATTTTTTGGACGTTATCGTCGGTCGGAGGTCGAAGGTAGTCCGGAACGAGGCAAATCTTCGACGATTTCCCGAACGTCTTTGAAGGCTTGGGTTATCGATGAAACAGAGTCTCCATAACCCTTTTCCAGCATTCGTAACGATTCAGCAGACGCAATTTTGATCAAAACACATAATTTGAGACGAACTCTTTGTTCCATATCTTTTCCCATTGTAAAATTCGCAGAGTACCACTGAGGTCGACTGGTTTCAACAGCTGTCGTAAACAAAATAGTTGACAGATCGCGCTCATGTTTGGCAAAGTAATTAAGGATAGTCCTACCAACATACAGTAACTTAAAATACTTGAAAATACTCAACGCCGGAAATTTAAATGAGAATTTCCGGATACTTTTTTGTCACAGAAGTAGAACATTGTGGAACATAGAAACAGACATCGGAATCTACTAGCAAGTGAAATGAAAACGAGCCATTTTAGTTATAGGGAAACCTAATACTATCAATACCAATGCAAAATACCGTTCAAATGAAGTTAAAAAAATAGGTACGTATATTTGAAAAAACGTTTTTTTGACAATTTTGTTTTATTCAGTTGACAAGCGATTTTCGAACACTTTATATATAAATTAACATTGAAAAGTAAGTTGCCCTCAAAAATAATATCCTTCTCGTAATACTGCAAAAAAGTTTTATTCTTACTCAAATCTGGTTAAATTTTTCTGGGTAAAGATGATGACACTATAATTCCATAAATTTCGGTAAAAGAAATCATACCTCAATTGTGGTTAACTTTATAAAAAACAATTGAAAAAAGCAAAAAAAATTAAAAAGTACACGATGCCAATTGATAAAGCAAAGTTGTAGTCGATGTCCGCTATAACCGGAAGTGATACTGTCTAAAAACAACAGCAAATTGTAGATCAGTATCCATTAACTTCAATGCTAAAATTTGAAATTGATTGATCAAATCGTTCCCCAGATACTTTTGATAGGACCTTAAGCGTGAACACTTTGTATATAAAATTAATAAATTTATCAGAGTAGAAATATACGAGGAGATCGAGAATCTTGCCAACAAGTGTCATATTCTTCTGAACAATTCGTAAACGTACTACAAAAACTATCATTTTGTACCAAATCAATTATTTTTCAAATATTTCTGCAGAGAACTGAAGTGTGGAACAGCTATTTACGACTCCAATAATAACAAGATCGGATACTCAAAGGCTGCCGCTCAAAAAGGAATATCACAAGTTATCATTAGTAGAGTATTCATGGCAATACCTGGAATGTGTAAGTATTGTTCTTTTTTTCTTGTAGAAGAGTGTTTGCCATTCGGTAAAAATGTTACAGTATTTACCCCTTTCGTCATGAACCACTTTGAAAAGAGGGGTGTACTCGCTAGGATGCCTTGGATCACACTTCCCTTGCAAGTAGCACTAGTTGGGGCCTGTCTTGTTGTGACTACCCCTCTAGGTTGTGCGCTCTACAAACAAAACGCCCAATTGTCGTTTGACCACTTAGAGACAGAACTCAGGGTGAGTTACGCCAAAAATTTGGGGTATATTCAATGGTTTATGGTATTTATCACTGCTTGTTGACCTGCATGTAAAAATAGAGGATAACATCAACCTTGCTTGAACCCAAGAAATCCCTGCTATAATAATCCTGAATCCTTTCGGTAATGAGTGTAACAAGTGCCTATCGATTAATTTTCTCTTACTTCTCAGATCAGATTGGTCTATTGTTTATGGTAGAAATATTTGCAAGAGAGTTACTGAACTTTGGATTTTTACCAAAGTTGACGTAATGTAATTGTCAACAGTCTAAAAGTTCATATTTCTACATGTCTATATTGTGCTATGGCTGCTTATTGCATTATTGACTCGATCGATTTTATAATTCGACAACTGTAAAATAGCAAACGCAAATTACGATATCAATAATAGCTGTGTTAACGATACGATAACAGTTCATTACTTCTTCCTTTTTGTGAATAATGTTCTTGATCACCCTTAGCGAATGTATGAAATCACTTCAAAAAGTCAAGGAAATACATTAACATCGATATTTCGTATTATGGATAAAGAAAAGTATTCATATTATGGTTATAAAAACGATTAGGTGAATTTCTGTATAAATTTAACATCATATCTTCAAATCAGTATGGCTTTCGACAAAATAAATCCACACAAGATGCACTTTCAAGTATAACTTCAAGAATATACAGGAATATTCACCGGGACCGTCCGTTAAAAACTTTTTAAGTTCCAATTACAATATCAAGCTGAAATTTTATACCCGGCCATAACTAGCGATTTCCAATTGTAGTGAAATATTTTCGAAGTGATACCATTTCCGGTTATACCGGAAGTGGGTCGTCACTTTGTTATTACAAATGGCAATCTACCTTTTTTATTATACATCTAGAACCGACATTTGAGCAAGGCATAAAATATCCAAGTTGTTGGCACTTATCTGTCGAAACTTTTGACAGATTTAATTATTTTTGTTATAAACTCGATTTTTGAGAAACATTTAGAAAATTGCAGCTCGTAGGATCAGGGAATTTTTTAAGCAATCCACACATGTCAAATGTTTATTGCTTCGTTTTGTATGATTTTTTCAATTTGGCTTTTTTCAAACAGCAATAACTCAATTTTTTCAAATTGCACGTGGCAATTTTTGTATCGCCATCAGATGAAGCGTCAAATTTCAGATAGAATTGTATAAGCATGTACTATACCCATGTCTTATAGTTCCGAAATGATTTGGGAATATATTGAATTTTAATGATTTTGCAAGAACTTACAGGGAATGCTTTGAAATATTTGAATCAAGTAGCTGAACTGGCTGAGATCACCTGACAGGAAGCTAAAATTAATGTACTTGTCACTTCGTTCATTCGAGTTTGATATTTCAACAAGAATTGTCGTTATTTCAGATTGAAAATATCCAAGAAATACAACACATTTGGAATAAAACCACTGGTTATTCAAACCAAAATATATTTAATCTTTTGTTAATTCATTTTAGAATGTCAAAAAGTAGTGGGTAGAAATTGCAAGCAATTCAATAAGCAATTTCCAAATTCACCGTCTATGAGTAAAATAAAATTTCGAAGCATTAGAAGCAACATTACGAAAAGCATTATGAATGCTCTCTAATAACTCTTCTTTACTTATTACCGGAATAAGATACAATTCACTCTTGATTTTGCCCCATCAATAAAAATCAAGGGGCATCAGGTCCGGAGAACGCGGAGGCCATAAATTTGGTCCTTGATTACCCCACCATCTATCCTCGAACATTTCTGTTAACTGCCGATCTACAGCTCGTGTTTTATGTGCTGGTGCATCATCCATTTGGTAATAGCAATCCCTCAGAATGTTGAGGGGTAATCCATCTAAAAAATTTGCTAATGTTCCCCTCAAAACTTCCAGGTATCTTTGTCCATTAAGATTTTCCTCATAAATATGATTAGCCAACAAATCATTCATTAAAATTGCAAAAACGTTCACGCTGAATTTATTTTGGAAATCAATAACCTCAATGAAATGTGGATTTTCTGTGGCCCAAAAATGTCGATTTCTCTTGTTGGTTATTCCACTTTCATTGAACTTGGCTTCATCAGACCATATAATTTTTGCAGAATTGTCCCATCTTCTTGAAGCCGAATTAATAAATTTTCACAGAAACTTAGCTGCTTTGGAAGGTCAGTTGGTTTCAATTTTTGTAATCTGATAAAAGAATACGGGCGCATGTAATGTTTCTTAAGGATCCTTTGAATGGAAGTATAACTCAATACAATATCCATTGATGCTGACTTAATGGACGCATGTGGATTGGCACGAAAATACGCTAGCGTATTAATATGATGGTAATTCTCGTCTTCGAGAATTGGTTTTCTTCTAGTTTCTATGTGTTTTGTTTCTCCAAATTGCAGAAAATTGCTTCTAATCCTTCGAATTTTTGTTTTACTCATAGGCGCCAAATTTGGAAATTGGTTATTGAATTGCCTGCAAGTTCTATCCAACACTTTTTGACATTCGCCATGAATTAAAAACATATCCTCGTTTAAATAATCAGCCATTTTATTATCAATCTGGTATTTTCCAAAAATTTTCACTTCAAATTACCAACAATTCTTGTGGAAATATCAAATTCGAATGAACGAAGTGACAAGTACGTTAATTTTAGGCACCTGTCAGGTGAGCGTAGCCAGTTCAGCTACTTGATTCAAATATTCAAAGCATTCTGGTAGTTCTTGCAAAATCATCAAAATTCAATATATTCCCAAATTATTTCGGAACTATAAGAGATGGGGATAGTACATGCTGATACAATTCCATCTGAAATTTGACGCTTCATCTGATGGCAATATAAAAATTGTCACGTGTCATTTGAAAAAATTGAGTTATCGCTGTTTGAAAAAGGCCAAATTGAAAAAATCATACAAAACAACGCAATAAACATTTGACGTGTGTAGCCTGTAAAAAAAGTTCCTTGATCCTTCTTTTATCCACCCAAGCAAAAACTGTGTCTGTAGTGCAAAAGATCTACGAGCTACAATTTTTTTAAATGTTCCTCAAAAATCGAGTTTATAACAAAAATAATTAAATCTGTCAGAAGTTTTGACAGATAAGTGCCAACAATTGGAAATCGCTAGTTATGGCCGCGTATAAAATTTCAGCTTGATATTGTAATTGGAACTCAAAAAGTTTTTAACGGACGGTCCCGGTGCATATCCCTGTATGAGGGTCTGGATAACAGTAGAAAGGTTATGTGTGTTTTTTTTTTGGATCTCGCTAAGGCCTTTGCACCGTCTGCCACAAAAAATTATTGGAAGCCTTGGATGAGATTGGAATAAGAGGGAATGTTCTGCGCCTTTTTGAGAGTTACTTGAATGAGAGAAAGCAGATTGTTAGTTTGAATGGAGAAACGATTAAATTCGGTGTACCACAGGACAGCGTGCTAGGCCCAGTACTTTTTGATAGATATTAATAACTTGCTCCCTCGGAATCTGAATTGGACTATAGTCAGTTTTGCAGACTATTCCACTGTAATAGTTGAGGGTGATAGTTGGAATGAAATAGAGGAAAATGTGGAAGAGGATATGAGAGTTATAGAAAGATGGATGAATGCAAAGCTGCTTACAATAAATTTTGATGAGACAAAATTTTTACCTTTTTCATGCTACAAGCGCAATATGCCTTCTTTTAGAACTTTAAATGTTTCTGAAAAAAGGAAAGTAGGCCAAGCTGTCACCTATAAGTGTTTTGGAATTGTTTTTGATAGTCATCTACGTTGGGCCCATCATATTTGTTCCATTAGTTGCCACACTTCGCGGTGTACTGTACAGATTTAAATACCTCAAAAATGTTCTCGATCAGAAAGCTTTGATAAAGGTTTACTACGGACACGTAGATTATGCTATGGTATTCTGAACTGGAGAGCTGCAAGGGCTGAGCATATAGCTTGCATCGAGGTTCTACAAAAAAGTTTTTAAAAATCATCTTCAATAAGGAAGTTTAAATTTGGGCTAAAGAAGATTATCCTTTGTTATGGTAGGGATAAATTCATGACATCATAGAGTTGAGAAATTATTATATTTTTTGTTGAATCTGAGTTTTCTGTCTGAGTTTTGTTTTCACTCTTTATTTTGTTTAGCGGATCAATGTCGATGTGTTTGGTCTACTTAGGGAAAAAACTAGATTAGTTCACTGCAGACAGTCTTATGACTTTTCAGTTTTCTGTTTATTTTCTGAGTTTATTGTCAAAAACCTGGTTTTCACAACTGATGTACACACAAAATTGTATAGGGAAATAAACAATATTATCATTATTACTATAACGAAACAAATAATCAACTTGTTATCAAGAAATATCGAATGCAGTATCCGTTCCCTACTTTTTTTTACAAAACTAGCTGATCCGACAGACTGCGTTCAGTCAAAAGTTATTGGCCTGGCGCAGTCAAATAGAAAAAATAAATGAATATTTCAGAATGATCAGTTCAATTATTGACGTAATGTCTCAATAATGAACGATTAATTACAAAAGTAAGTTTTCTATTTCGTACACTGCAAGACTAGTAATAACGTGATGATATTTTCATTGTAATGATGATGCATTTCATAACTGAAACATCCTAATCCTTTCAATTTCATTCAGCTCTTCACTATGCTACGCAGTCCGCCTAAGTTGACAATTAGTTTGGTATACCGGGTGTCCACGCGAGGTGGAACATTAAAAGTATATGGAGAAAGGAATGACCGATTGGAGACTTTTTATTTTGTTGTCTTGAATGTTGTTCGAACTAAGTTTCGAAAATAATTTCAATTTCCGGTTATAGCGGAAGTTGACACCATCTTTGTTATTTCAAATGGCATTATGTATGTTTTTATTTTTTTTGATTGAAGAAAATTAAATTCTGAACAAGTTTTTCTCATATCGTTGCTACCTGAAATAAACCGAAAGGAAGATATGAATTTTTCAATCAGAATTTTGCATTTTTTATGGTCTCTTAGAAGGCATCATAAAAATACTAAA
Source organism: Cryptolaemus montrouzieri (assembly GCA_013387265.2). NCBI lineage: Eukaryota > Metazoa > Arthropoda > Insecta > Coleoptera > Coccinellidae > Cryptolaemus > Cryptolaemus montrouzieri. Next base: position 48,297,899 of record JABFTP020000021.1, read on the forward strand.
GGTTATTCCATATCCATTATTTCTAGCTCGTTGTAAGTAAAGAGGTTCACTCAGCAGAATTCAATGCATTAAGAGGCTTCACGCCTCAGAGTGTTTCCAAAGCATGTGGCAAATCGTAGTACATTCAAAGGTACGAAAGTCCGTATTTTCATATTAGAATACCTATTTTTGCACACACCATTCAACTCGTAACATTAATAGGCATCGATCTGTTATAGATTGCCCTTCACCTAAAATACATCGTTTCCGAGTTATTCGGGATTTTATCCCAAAAATTACGATTTTATCGCGCGAGAATCGTGGACTGCGCAGATAGTATGAGCGGAAAATTTTCAAAGAATGCATTTCGATCTCTACGAGACCCATCTCAAAATCTTCATCAAAGTGATTCTGGTCAGAATTCTGAGAGAAAAAGTGCTAAGTCAATTACTGTTGAAGTGGATTGAATCTGGCTTCTCGTTTTTCTACTTATCTAGTAGGCCATTCTCGATTACATCAGTTACTTATCAGGAAAGTCATCTTCGAACTACCACAAACACCTCGCTGAATGGAGTGTGTCAATATTTTTCGCCGCCTTTCAGTTTCGCTTGAAATGATTGCTCTCGTATTCCAAAATGATTGGACTTGATTCTCATTAAATTTAGATCTAAATGTTTTGAAATCCACAAATTGTCCTTGCAAGCTACGTGCACGGATGGAATTCACAATTCTTGTTGCAATGCCAATAATTTACTCCGTGTTTAAAACTCTTGAACACCAAACTTGTTCATGTATAATGCAATGAAATGAAAAAAAAAATGCAGGGGAAATCTTAGCTCGACACAATACCACAAAACAGTTTTTGTTTCCAGTCATTGCTGGTGCTCCATCGGTTGTCATGCACACTAATTTATATATTGGTGGCTTGTAGTTTTGTACAAAATTGAAGAAAACGTCATATATATCTTCGCCACGGGTCTTCCCCTTCTAAGGAATGTTTGTCAAAAATTCTTCCTTAGCCAACATGTAATTGAATACCATCCGAATAAAATTACACAGCTGAGCAGTGTTGTCAAATCGGTGGACTCGTCGAACTGGAAAGAAAAGTATGTATATTTCTTGATATCATGTTTTAGTTTATCTGCCATGTCCTGACTCATGTCTTCAATACGCCTTGTGACAGCCGGACGAGATAACTGAATTTCTCAATAGTAGACATGATTTCTTCTGTTTTATTTTTAAAATCCCCAAATAAAGTCTCACCCGCTTCAATAAATACTTCCTTCACAACCGAACCATCTTCGAATGGTTTCTTGTGTTTCGCCAATAAATGAGATATTTTAACTGACGCGATCGTAGTAGCTTTTGACTTTGATTGGCTGGTCTTATTATCATGGTTTGTTTTCTTATCAAATCCCGTACTTTTCGTTTCCTTAATTCACTCTGTGGGGGAAAATCCTTTTTATAGTTTGTATGAACCGTTTTATGATGCCTCTCTGAGTTACCACGCTTAGGTATTGCAACTGACGCACGACAAATAGGACAAATGAACTGATCCGCGGCTTTTCTTTGAAAAGTACAGTGCGTTCCTTTGGTGAAGCCGCATTTTGCCGCTAAAAGAGTGTTATTTAATTACGTAATAAATTTTTATAGTTTAGTTACCTATTTATTGAATTTCTTCTACTCAAAATGCACTCGACCGTTTGAGCCCCTCTGCTCTAAGCCGTTGGTCTATTCCTGTATAAGAGCAACCTACGTCATCTAAATCCTCTGCCTTACGTTTCAAGTATCATGATTCGCGTTGTATCATTATCGAAAATCAAAACTTCAAGAAGAACAAACGTTAGTCGCAAAACTTGATCAACAACTCTATCATCATTATGTGGTTCACCTGGAAGATCCAATCAGACAACACCTCCGAAGTGATAGCAGCGATATTTGATATCGCTGCGATTTAGAACGCAGGGCAAAAATTATCTCAAGAGCTGTCCGACATTAAGTTCGCTGGTGTGTTGCTTTTGTCGTTTTCTTGGGTTATTCCTTGTTTCCGGTTGTTTCCGCATGTGAATACGACAAACTGTCTGGCTAGTATCGATATAGAATTTATATAGTATCGATAGGATGTTGATCAACGGTTACACGACACTGAAGAGTCTTAATATGGACAAAACTATAGTAAGCCGCTTCTTTCGTTGGCATCGAGCTTAATTATACCAGCGCTACTCTGGCTCTGTTTGCGGTATGCTATTTGCAATTTCAACTTTACTCATTCATTTAATTCAACATAAAATTAATTCAAGATTTTGAATAATCTTTGTCCGAGTTGTCCTAATTGCAAAAATTATTAAATTAATATCAATAACCGTTAACCCACTCATAATTAATTTCCATTAGTCATCTGAGCTTAATTCTCCTTTTTCCCTTTCCTGTAGTATTTACACCTTTCCTCGTGAACTGGATGGAACAAAGGGGAACCCTATGTAGATATCCTTGGCTTGCTTTACCTACTCAAACTGGACTTTTGGGGCTTTGCTTGATATTTGCTACTCCTGCCGGTTGTGCCCTCTTTAACCAGTGTCAGAGGTTGGACTTTAAAGAGCTCGAACCTGAATCCCAGGTGAGAAAAATTTCGTATGATATGTTAACCAAAAATTCAGCAAAAACTAATAGAATGAGCGAGTGTGAAAATTACAAAATCCTTCAGAATTTATTGAAATTAAATTATTACAGATAACCCTTTACATTTCTTGATTTATTTCGAGATTTTCTGAGAATATGATAAATCTAAAAGACTGTTTCGCCACTGAGTGAGTATTATCTGAAATTAAGCACATTTTCGAATAACACATGGTTATGTGTTTTTTTATGATGGACACTACTGGAATTATTCGACATCAGAGAAAATCACCCAAAAACTTTCTATTCTCGAATATAATTTTACAACTTTTTTTTTAGAACTGAACCTAGTTGATCGCTTGTCAACACATATTTGGGTTAAATGTTTAACTGAAACACTTCATAAAGGTTTCACAAAAAATATATTAGATATTGGACGTACGTTTTGGGTTATTAGCCCATCATCAAGAGTAATTCCATTCTGTAGAACAAAATGAGTAGTTTCTCTTAAATATAATGGTATTTAAAAGGAGGTAAGAACTCTGAATGCTTAATGAAAATTTGCTTACGTGATTTCCATAATCTCTAAAATGACTTCTTACCTTTATTAGCTAGATATATGAGTTCAGAGCTATATGGTTTACCTATGGGCTCTCCATTGTCTTCGTTATTAAGTGAAATATTCATGAGAAATTCAGAAAATAGCATTCTTAGTTTCACTAACAGTTGAATTGAAATTATTTTATGGCAAAGATATGTAGATGATATTTTCTGTATTTGGATTGGCACAGACAGATAACTGAATTCTTTCTTAGAATTTTCAGATTCTTTTCATTTTACCATGGATATTGAAAATAATGAAAATCTTTGAACTATTTAATTCAAATTGATAGACTCCTTAAGAGAACAAAAACAACACAAACTGTTGCGGCAGAGCATTTATCCTTTAACTGAGAAAACGAATAGAAATTTTTCAATTAATTATATTCCTAAAATTAGCAACAAGATATGAAAAGGATTGAAAAAAATAATATTCACACCATCAGTTTTAATACAGAGAATTTGGGGTCATTGTTAGTTAATAATGAAGGTAAAATGGAATATTGGATAAAAGTGGAGTATATAAAATACACTGCAGTGAATGCGAGACATTCTATATAGGCCGTTTCGATAAAATATTTCTGATGTGATCTGAAGAACAGGTTTTGCATTCTTCTGCTGTTTTCATCAAACAGGGTTTTTCGTGAGAGAACGGAACCTTTCTAGGTAGTGATAGATAGATAGTGAACTCGAAACTTGCGATTATTTTTGAATTTGCTCCTTCCTTTACGATATAGAGGCTGTGTTGAGATATCTGGACGAAATTTCAATGATCCATATCACCTGAACTAAGAATTCAATTTCGTTAAAAATTGGTAGGATCATCACATGGGTCAATCTTATTGAAACTCTGACGGCTCAAAGAAACAATTGAGTTTTTTTCGTTATTCTACTCATAAGTTAACCCTGTATATCGATGTTCTGAATTTTGATATCCATCAGTAAATCTTCGAGTCCTGGTTAACGAAATCAGACCATAATATCGAATCGCACCATTTCAGGGATCCAGCAATTTGGACTTGTTCTGTCTGTTGATCCCTGAAAGTTTTCGTCCACGAAAATGTAATATCTTTAGCCGTTTCCCAATTCAATCATTACGAAAAAGTGTGATCCTTTCCTCGGAAAATATTCATGAACCGATTTCCAAAGTTATTACAGGACCGGACTACAATATTCAATCGTTTGAACGAAAACTTTGTACATAAAAATGACTAATTGTAATGGTTGTCGCAACAAGACCTTGACAGTGTTTAAGCAAAATAGTTTCTCAAGAATAATTCTGTGATAAAGTAATCCCTAGATCAGTTATGGGGTGATTTTCGAAATGTCCACCTCCTAACTTTACACATCTTGTTGCCGTTGGATTACATGATTGATGGATTCTCTCATAATTTTAGGATTAGCTCTAAAGGAATGCGCTACCTCTCTTATTTTCTGTATTAATTCTTTCCTCGAATTTATTTCCTCTTTATACTCGCGCTCTTCTATGAAATCCCATAAGAAAAAGCCCAGTGGGATTTAAATCCGAGGATCTAGCTGGCCACTTCACATTTAAAGAAAAAATTGAGGTTGCGCCATCAGGTTGAAACCATATTCCCCTCGTATTGATTCGGGCTTGAGCAAACAAATTCGGTAAGCCTTTTTCCAAAAAATGAGGTACAGTCTCCGGTTAGTCTACACTCGGAAAAATGCTGCCCAATAAGTTTGTCACTGTACAAACCGCACCATTCATTAACTGAAAATCGAATGTGTCAATGTTTCTGCACTAGCCCAGGGATTTTCTGTCGCCCAAATGTGTGAATTTCTAGAGTTATTCATTTTATCGCGGGTGAACTGGGATTCATTTGAAGAAAAATTCTGGCAACAGTTCTTCTGTGATGTAGTTTCCTTCTTCCGAAAGCCAAACGTGGGATCAGGTCATCAAACGCTAAGCGTTGAACGATTTTCGAGTAATGAAAATATGAATTTTCCCTTTTGAGTGTTTTCCATAATCAAGATGAAGGCATTTCCAACTAAGCACTAGCTCGCTTGGTACTACTTTTGGATCGTAACGAACAACTTGCAAAGTATCTCTCGTCTTCGCTGTCGTTCCAGCTTCGAAGTGGTGAGAAATCAGGCATTTGTTTTAGCATATCGAAATACCTGGCTGAATGTTTTACGATTCGGTATTCGGCGATTCAGGAAGCGCCTCCGACATTCAGTAGCCTCTGATACATTTCCGTCACAAAAAACCGTAAATGTTTATCATGTCTACTATAGTGAATTTCACGATAAGTTGGTGAAATTTTACTTGAATCGAAATGTCAATCTTCAACCACAGACAGGGTGAACATCCTAAGACCCACAGATTAGTAAACAGTTCCACAACCATAGATTATGGCATTATTAATTATTGAACTAGCAAATTTTCTATGATCTATGAAACAAAAGGAATATATGTTCTTCGATGGTTGACTGAATATCAAAGCCTGCGGTAGCAATTTAATGCAGTACCTACTGCTACAGATAGCAGAACTCATCAAACATTTAACATCACTTTGACTAACTGTAAAATTGTACATTATTCATGGAATATCTAAGCAAACTTATGATGTAATCCAACGGGCAACTAAATGCGTAGAGTAAGGAGGTGGAAATCTCGAAAATAAACTACATTGCTGATCTTAGGATTACATTACCACATAATTATTTCTGAAAAACTACTTTGTATAAACACTGTCAAGGTCTTACACTTATTATACATATAATAGTATGTCACAACTTGAGGGGTTAAATCTACATGCAATTTTAAGAAAAAGAGTTCATATAACCATAGGTCCGCAAAAGATTCGTTACGGAGCTACAGGGTGTTGAAATTTTCGGTAAAAATTGGTTGTTTCTTCAAAACTCCTGCAGTTTTTGAGATATTCAGCCCCAACTTTGAATGCAAGCTATTTTTTATACAGCCTTCATCATTACACATCCTAAATTTTAACTAGAATCTACAAGGTGTTTTCTTTTCTGGAGCCATATCTTCTTTTGCCTTTCAAACTTTTTTGCAGTACGCCACTGATCAGCGTACAATCAATTTTCGTCATCTCCGTTGAATTTAGAAATTTTTTTGGCACCTGTAATTTTTTTGTATCTCCAACTGTTCTCGAGCAAAAAAATATTAAACGATTGTATGCATTCGCTGAATTGAAAGCACTTCTAATTAGAAAAATGACTAGTAGGCTTTGATTTTTTTCATTTATTTATTTATTTTGATAGTTGCTATAGTTGAACCAGTGTCTGCTCGAATTGTTTATTATATTAACGGTTAGTTTTAAGACTTTTGAAGTTATTGCTGTAAGAAAATGGCTAATTTCGCTAACGCCGAATTGGCTGATATCCATTACATGTACGGTCTGGCAGCCGAAAACACAACCGAAGCTAGGTGATTATATCAAGTGCGCTTTCCGAATCGAGTAAACCCAGACAGGCGAACATTTTCAAATACCCACAGAAGGTTGAGGGAAACTGGTACTGTTACTGCAAATAATCATTTAAAAGGTGCAACTCAAACGATGAGAACTCCAGATATTACCGAAGCAGTTTAGAATTGTATTGACTTGAATCCTGATGTGTGTACAAGAAAAATTGGAAATCAGTTGAATATTTCACATGTTCTAGTTTGGAGGATTCTCCACGACTTTATATTGTACCCGTTTCATATTTAGTGTGTCCAAACTCTACTTCCTCGAGATTTTTCTTCAAGACTGAATTTCTTCCGATGGTTCTTAGATGAAATTAGAGAAAATGCTCATTTTGATAGTGAAATAATGTTCTCAGACGGAGCTAACTTTTCAAGAACTGCTATCCCAAATTTTCACCATAATCATTATTGGGCTGAGGAAAACCCCCATTTGATTGAAGAATTTCATTATCAAGAACAATTCTCACTAAAGGTCTGGGTCGGAATAATCGGAAATTATTTGATTGGCTATTTTTTTGCCTAACAGACTAAATGGTCCCGCTTATCGGCAATTTCTTGAGGAGGAGTTACTTTTATTGCTCGAGCATGTGCCACTTTTGGTGAGAAACATAATGTGGTTAATGCATGACGGGGCACGAGCACATTTCAGTGGAGAAGCTAGAAAATCCTCGAATAATACATTCAACAACCGATGGTTAGGTCGGGGTGGGTCAGAACCATGGCGTCCTAGGTCCCCAGACTTAAATAGTTTAGACTTTTTCTTATGGGCATATCTCAAAAGTTCAGTTTATACCACTTCATTGAACACTGTAGAAGAATTAGGAAATCGAATAATAACCTCTTTGGACAAGATAAGAAATACCCCAGGAATATTTCAAAGAGTGCGTGATAATATGCGATGAAGGACAGAGGCCTGTCTTTTCGCAGGTAGAAGACACTTCCAGCAATTCATTCAGTTTTTAATTGTTCTTTTTAGTTTGATATTGAATAAGTATAAGTTGAGTCGCAGAAGATGAGCTATAGAAATAAAAGCAAATTTTGGGCATACCTATCGAGTATTTCTATTACTTTTGTTTCATTCAGAGAATATATATATATATATATATATATATATATATATATATATATATATATATATATATATATATATATATATATATATATATATATTCTTTTGAAGAGAGAGGATTTACAAAATTTGAATAATTGTATTTACAATAAATGCTTATATCTATAATTTTGGTGTGTGTTAGAAAAAACACAAGTGTGAGCTCAGGAAATGTAACAGGGGAACCATACTATCTTGCATATGATTCAATAAACGAGTGAAAAACCTGAGGAAAAACTCGTTTCCCTGTCGCTATTGCACTAGCAATAGTTTGTCTGTTTATGTTGTGTTAGTGTCGTGTGTACAAAGAGAGAGTACCTAAGCCGCTTCATTCTCTCTTGCATTCCATGATTTCTAAACGAAGACAAGGGTGAAAGGAAGGGGGTTTGGGACAGGAATCTGTAACAATGGAAAAAGAGAACCAGCAGAAAAATATTTCAACAATCATACCTCTTATATGTCTAAACAAAAGTGAGAAAAGATTTTACATAGCAAGCAAGGTCATAAAAAGGACTAAGGAGATAATCAAAAAGTACATAACCTGCGATATTTCATCTTTCGCGGAAATGTTCTTCCGTCGCAGTGTGAGTCTGCTGAAACATAATCACTTCCTTGTTCTTGCTTGCCAACTTTGAAGTATAATCGCAGAAAAAACTCTTCAATATTCAAACTAAACAAAACAATTCCCTCTCTGTTTGACCGAGAGAGCCCCGATGGCCAGGTACAGTCTTCCAAGTGATGCCGATTATGATCTATAGATATTATAGAATTATTATGGACCCAATAATTAAGGTTGACATCGCCCATTTATTATTCCTTCCTGGATCTTGTTTAATTCTAAGAAAAATTTGCGAAAGAGCGTTGACAGTTGAGGTTACACTGATCAGTGGCATACTGCAAAAAAGTTTGAAAGGGCAAAAGGAGACATGGCCTCGTAAAAGAAGCCCTTGTGATTTTCAGTTAAAATCTCGGACATGTAATTGCCTGTGAAAATAGCTTGCATTCCAAATTTGGGCTGAATATCTCAAAAACTTCCGGAATATTGAAGAAAAACCCAATTGTTTCAGGAAATTTCAACACTTTGTGTCTCCGTAACGGAGCTTTTGCGGAACTTTGTTAATATGAACTTTTTTCTTAAAATTGCACATAGATTTACCCCCTCAAGTCGGGAAATACTATTATGTAACACCCTCTATGTTTATAAGAAACTTTTTTTCTGGAAGAATTTTCTGTGTTTCGCTTTCGAGGTTATTTTTCCCGTTAAATAAAATAGCGCCCCATTCCAAACGTGCGACAACCATTATAATTATTTATTTTCATGTGCAAAGTTTTCGTTCATACGATGGAATATTGTAGTCCGGTTCTGTAATAACTTTGGAAATCGGTTTTTGAATATTTTCCGAGGATTACACTCGATACTGGATAATTTTTTTGCTTCGAATAATTGAATGTGGAAGCGGCTAAGGATATTAAGTTTTCATGGATGAAAACTTTCAGGGATCAACAGACAGAACGAGTCCAAATTGCTGGATCATGAAACGGTGTCATTCGATATTATGGTTGGATTTTGTTAACCAGGATTCGAAGTTTTACTGATGGATATTAAAATTCAGAATATCGATGTACATGGTGAACTTATGAATAGAAGTCCGAAAAACTCGATTGTTTCTATACAGACCAGCTTTTTCATTGAGCCGTCAATGTTTTAATAATAACGAAATCAGATACATGGATCAGGAGATACGGATCATTGAAATTTCGCCCAATCTCACGACACAACCTGTATATCGTAAAGGAAGGTGCAAGTTCAGAAATAATTGCGAGTTTCGAGTTTACCACCTAATTCTCTATCACTACCTAGGAAGGTTCCGTTGCCTCACGAAACATCTTGCATATTATATAGGCGTTGACACTTGCAGAATCAACGAGAAAAAAAATGTTTCATCCACCATCTGCGAGACTTTTTTTTTATATAGAGTAATATTCTCGCACATAGTTCAATTCGATGTGAAAAATGTGCCTGTAGAATCAGTGTCGTATCTACCTTGTTAAAAATTTCAACTTGAAACACTCTGTATCTTGGAAAAGAAGTCATTTAGATACATCATGTTCGCACTTAATTGTGTCGAAATAGATCAAGGAATCAAAATCTTGAATTGTATTCAAGGAACACTCTATATGAGGGGTAACTATTCGAGATAACAAAAAAACAAGAATTCATCATTCGTAACATTTTTTCATTATTTCTCAATATATCACTATTTTATTTGGGAATCATGAAATATTTCACATATTAGAACTGAATGGTGAATTTATGAATAGAAGTCCGAAAAACTCGATTGTTTCTATACAGACCAGCTTTTTCTTTGAGCCGTCAAAGTTTGAATAATAACGAAATCAGATACATGGATCAGGAGATCAATAGCATGTTGTGACTGATTAAATATTATTTTTTTTTTGGGATGACAGATGGTATTATCCATTTATTTATCATGATTATGATTTTTGAGTATTATCCCCATGTAATCAGCACATAGTCTTTTTTGAGGTAACATAGCTAACTCAAGGGTCAATGTTTATAAGATAACTATTTCTATTTACAGAAGCTTTATCATCACTATTATGATTTTGTTATTAATATTTCACAAAAACTTCATTGAGTTACACATTTTTCGAGAAAATATACCAAGTTTTTAATTACCGCATTCTTATCAATAAAAAGCGGATTATATGTAAGGACAAAATGTGAAAATATGTAAATATATAGGGTACCCCAAGTCGAGTGGCCTCTTAGACGTTTATGGAGAACTAATAATGCTATCGTTCTTAAATTTCAATAGTTGATTCAGCTGGTCTTAAACTCTATTTCCAAAATATTTTCACCTTAATGGTGAGTGAGTTATACCGGAAGTGCATACCAACTTTGTTATTTAATATAGAACACCTTGTATATTGATGACTGGTTCGATGAAACTTATAATTCCAATTACAAAAACACCTAACACATAAGCCTATCTTATTTCGTTCATGAAATATCCTAGTTTTGCTTGAAAATTGTCGATTTTTTGCTTCTTGAAAAAATTGATATATCTCGAGAACCGCGTGAGCTACCAAAATGATGAAAGGTATTTCGCAAAGAAGAAACCATGCGAGACATAACGCATATTCGACTGAATCTCAGTCAGTGCTCTTTTTTCTGCTTCACATTTCGAAACGAAGAAACATCGAAAACTACGTTTTTTCAAATTGTAACCCATATTTTTTCTCAATTTATTAGATTCGCCTCAAAAAACTAAATGAAGTTCCCCATATATACCCTGTACCTGAGATTTCAAGTTTTAAAGTTATGGCGAAAAAACGAATTTGACGTACCTAACTGAAGTTGGCAAAGGTGGCTTAGATTTCTGTCCAAGATATAACTCACAAATTGGAGAATTCAGGAGTATACGGACTGTGTTGCCCTGATTGTAACGGTGTACACATAGGCCAGACAGAAAGATCTTTTCGCATTATATAAATAGAATAATACTCTTCCTTTTGTAAAAACAGAAGTGACTCCACCACCGCACAGCATGATGATAACCACCGCTTCCATAATATAGATAATAATAAGCAACAAACTCAATTATCAAGAATTTCTGGAAATTTTCAAAGCTAAACACAATCGAAACAATCTTATCCTTCTTAACAACACAGACCTATGTTATGCCCTAATATTTGGGATTTTCAAGTAATTACGAATGTACCTGTTTTTCTATATTTAAGACAAATTGTACAACTGTATTTTAATTTTAACTCACAACTTGTAAACGCCTGATGATGATAGAAATATCGAAATAGCTATCACGTTTGTTAATTGAATATTTTCCACCTATTTTTGTGATATTCTTTACAAAGTAAACCAAAATGACCGTAAGATTGCATTTTCTTATTCTCCCCCTGATTTTGGGGCGAAAGCGTGAATGATATCATCTCCTGGAAGAGATTTTATAGCATTCCACCTTCGAATTCATTCTACAAAATCACGATTCACTAGTAATAACGGTTTTTGTCTAATTTTTTATTACTTGTAACATCATATTTCAACACATTGAAGACTTACTCAACGAAGGCAGTAGGCCATAACAAGTTAGCAAAAATAAGGGACTAATGCTCTAAATTACGAGTTCATTGAGTGTATAGAAAAACAAACCCATATTTGGTAGTTCATATTATATTTATTAATTTGTATACAAACTTAGAACTGAAAGAAACATTTTATTTTTAGGATGAATTGAACAAAAATTCAAGAATAAACCTCCCCAAGAAGTGTTTTTCAACAAAGGATTATAGACAGAAGATAGTGGATATCCAGAAATGAATTGCATTTCCTTTTCAATTTAGCAATATCGACAATAATAACGTGTTGTGACTGGTTAATGTTATGTTTATGATAAAGCTAATAAATTATTCATTTCTTAGAAATATCTATTCGAATATGTATAACATAAATTTCATGAAGATGGGTTAATTTAAAGAAATCTTGAGATGAGTCACAAAATGAAAAAATTTCATGTTATGCTATGTGAGCTACATTTCAGTGCTATTATAATTATCTAGAGTCAATTCGAAAAACCAATTAAGAAGATGAGTAAAAGTAAAAATTATTTTTTAACTCATCAAGAGATTTTTTTCTGCCTAGTGATATATGTACCCACCACAAGCTTCTGAGCAGCGAAATTGTTTCCTCTGAAAATTCTTTCGTAATGTATTCAAAGATAATGAAACATACTTCACTCATGTTGTTTTAAACAAAATAGAATTGAATATGTTAACATATCGAAAAAAATATTTGATGGGGTAAAACTAGGTTAACATTTATCCACTTAACAAGACCGGTGTTACTATTCTACCCATTCCCATATTGAAAGCTTAAAAAATCATTTAGATGACCTCCTAAACATTGCAGATAGCATCACTCAGACAAGGCTTCAAAAAAAAAATGAGGTCCAATAACTCTTCCGTTATACAAATCTCACCACACATCAACCCAGAAACCATTTGAAGACTAGACTCCGAAACTAGTGGATATTATCTGTAGACCAAAGATATAAGTTCCTTGGAGGAACAATCGACCAGCATATCGACTATGAGGGGCTGTGCCCTTTACTTTGCTCCCTATTCGTCGATGATAGTTCCTTTCTCCTCAAATGAAGAGCGAAATAAGACCTTAGGATAAAGCACATGAGTGAGCAGAGTCAACGCAGGAAAACACGTCTGAGAAATAATTTCTCAAATAACTATAATAGTTGCCTTCACCAAGAAGAGAAAACCTGAATTTCTTTTTATACTGGTAGAATTGATGTAAACCCTACTACGAATAGAGAAGATAACTCGACAAGGTTCTAAGGAGGCTCAGCTTAAGCATAACAGTCTCCTCGCGCCATGTATAGGCCCTATAATCGGACTACCAATATTTCGTCTTTGTATGAGAAAAGAAGCTGCAAGACTAGCCCTAGAGCTTCAGGGGCCAGATGAGTACGAAATATTATTGCGGAATGGATTAGTAACATGCTAAATTCCAGAGTGATCAACACTTCACTGAAAGGGGAAGTAGTCACTGTTGTGGCTGGCAGGGGCTGCCGACGAGGAAGAGTTCTATCCCAACTGTTGTGGTTCTTGCTAGTTGATGACCTTCTGGCAATAATTGGCGCACTGATAGCGATGTTTCCGACAGACTCCAGGAGGCTATGCCTGCAATTCAGGGATAGTATGAAGGAGAGAAACTTAGCATAAACCCCTACAAAACCCTTATGGTACCATTCACCAGGAAGAGGAGGATATGTGTTTCCCCCCCGACCCTGGGCGGGGTGTTTGTGGAAGAAGCAAAATATCCGGGGATTACCCTGGATAGCAAACTCAAGTGGAATTCACACCTAGAAAACACAATACACAAGGCTAGACATTCCCTATGGGCATGTCAAACGACCTGTGAAAAAAAGTGGGGTCTTGCCCTAAAACAGCTTCAGTGGCTTTATGTGATGGTGGTTAGACCACGTATTACATACGGCTGCACTGTTTGGTGGAAGTGCAGTCTTAAGAAGCAATGCCAACTCAAGCTCTCTAAATTAAAGAGAACAGCCTGCATGATAATCATTGGAGCCTTTCGCTGTACACCAACTGCAGCCATGGAACTGATATTGGGCCTTGCCCCTCTTCATCTGGTGATAAGAGGAGTGGCTAGAATAGCTTCCTACAGATTTCATCACCTTTCCGGTAATGAAGCGGGTAACTTCGGCTTTGTGCCTGGTGCCTTACAGTCTGAAATCCAGGACCATGAAGTGCTGGGTTGGACATAGCAACACCCAAAACTAACATGGAGAGGCCATTCCAGATCATCATTCCCGATAGACAGGAATGGATAAGCTCCAAGGACCGTCTACTTGAGGGTCCCTGTTGGTACACGGATGGCTCAAAAACGGAAAAAGGTGTTGGAGCTCATGTCTACGGTCGAGGTGCCGCCAAGCAACAGTCGATCTGTCTTGGTGGGCATGCGACTGTCTTTCAAGCGAAAATATTCGCCATTGACCACTGTGCTAACCTCTTGCTTGCGGGGGGATTAACGAATAGGCCAATTAAGACCCTCACCCATAGCTAAGCGGTTTCCATATATAACGATCAACTGGTCACTTCCTTGCATATGTTGCATTTGTGGACATCAACAATCGAAACGCATGGCGAATCAACAGCCATTGCTCCTGATATCTCAAAGACTTTCAACAGGGTTGGCACGCAGCCTTGATGAATAAAGAGATCGCATATAGACCTGAAAAATTGCGAGGTTAGATTGATAGCTTTCTCTTCAGTAAAATGATTCAGGTGTTAATTGATGGTATAACAAGTTTTCAGGATAATGCAAGAGTACCCGAGGGCTCTATATTCTTGTCAACTCTTTTTTTGATGCAGATTTATAATCTGCACCACTCAACCCAGAACATAATATATGGGTTTGCGAACGACTGTATCCTAGTGCCTCATTTTTTAATCAGCATTCTATAACTACTGAGGAGTTACACTGACAAAGTACCAACAGAGCATGTCACTGAACTCAAACTTGAAGCAATGGTTGAACTCTGTCAATTTTTACATGAATAAGATGCAGTCAATAACGTTCTCTAGAAAAGTCAGTACTGGAGAACCTCCTTTAATTATGCAAGGACATCGAATTGCCTCAGAAGCGAACATGCATCTACTCGCCATCACAGTCATCACCGGAGTTTGCTGGCATGACTATGTGTCAGCCATTGCCAAATCTGCTTCTGATAAACTCAAATTTCTTTTCAGGAGCAACCAGTACTTTATGTTATCACAGCTGATGCCTTTATACAAAGCACAGTTGTGACCTAGTCTGGATAACTGTTCCCATGTGTGGGGCTCTGCACTCAAACATTCATTACATCTATTGTATAGTATCCAGAAACGGTCAGTGCGCCTCATCGCCATAATCTAACGCCGCTAGTCGACGAACAGACAAGAATACCTGATCACCCAACCGACTTCCCGAACACCTTGGATCTCTTTTTAATTTCAGATCCAGATTATTTTGAAGTGGAGGTCTCAGCACCGCTAGGCAACTCAGACCACAATCTTATATCTGCTACTGGAACCATTGTGCTGCCGCTGAACAAAGAACCTAATCCACCCAGACGTATTTGGCACTATAACTGTGCTAATTGGGATGAGCTGCTTGAATTCTTCTCTTGGTTCCCATTCGGTGATGTTTGCCTTTCAGACCCTGACATCAATGTGTATACTGAATCTGTTACAGAAATCATTCATGCAGGAATGGGTCTCGACATCCCTCATTCCATGAAAAGAACAAAGCACAAAAGCCATGGTTTAACAAAGGCTGCGAAAGAGTCTCTGTAGCCAAGAGCAGAAATTACAAGTCATGGAAGATAAATCCAACAGAGGAAACAAGAACAACCTTCGTACGAATACGGAACGTATGCAACCTGACAGCTGCAGAGCAAAGGCCAATTTCAACGAAGGGGTAACTAATAAACAGGCAAGCGGGACCAGACAATTCTGGTCTATGGCGAAGAAGTATAGCATCATCTCTGAAAGATAAAGCCGATCTCTTTGCTCTTTTGTTCTCATAATATTCTGTTGTAGATTCATCTAACGCAATATCATTCCACCTACAAATTCTTCCATAGCAGAAATCAAATTCAGAGTCCGCACTGTGGGACGGGCTCTCGAACAGCTGAACTGCAAGAGGGCAGTTGGTCTAGATGAAATACTGCCAACCGTTCTGAGAAAGTGTGCTCCCGAACTAGCACCCATTCTTAACCGTCTGTTTCAGATTGCTTATGAAAGCCAGACTTTTCCGAGCAGCTGGAAAATAACGAGAATTCAACCGATCTCAAAGAAAGGAACGAAGTCCTTACACCAAAACTACCGCCGTGTTGCACTTCTTCCATTATGTCCAAAGTGATGGAGGGAGTCATAAATGATGAACTCATCAAATATCTTGAGTTGCAGGGAATTATTAACGACCGTCAGTATGGTTTCCGAAGGCAAAGATCTACAAGAGATCTGCTAGCATACGTCACTCATGTTTGGACATCAACGATGGAAAAGCATGGGGAATCTAAAGCAATAGCCCTCGACATCTCTAAAGCCTTCGATAGGGTTTGGCTTATAGCCTTGTTGAATAAACTTGCTGCATATGGGGTTCCTGAAAATTTGTGGAGTTGGATAAGTAGCTTTCTTTCGAATAGATCAATACAAGATGTGGTCGACGGTATAACATCTGAGCCGAAACATTCGTTGCGGATGTTGGATAGTGTGCAAAAACGGGCTGTGCGCCTCTTCGACCACCCGGAGATCATCCACTCCCAGAAGACAATTTGCTGACCTTTCTTTGTTTTACAGATACTTCCACGGAAGATGCTCCAAGGAGCTGAAAGACCTTGTTCCAGGAAAACTCATGTTATGTCGCAACACTAGGCCCATCATATGGCGTTACATTTAACGACCCCTCGAACCTCTCTCTATAAGAATTCCTTCGTTTACAGGGCCGGCGAGCTGTGGAACTCGATTCCGTCCAACATTTTCCCAACATTCTACAATTTAGCTCTCTTCAAGAAGCGAGTAAACAGACACCTCAATTCTTCCGAGCCGCACACTCATGTGGTGTAACAGGTTCGCATATTCCTGGGAAACGCGCATAACAAAAATCGACTACCCAGAGGTCATGCGTGATCTCCAGCCTCTCGCTCAAAGGCGACGGGTTGCTGATCTTTCTCTTTTTTACAGATATAACCATGGCAAGTACTCTGAAAAATGAAAGGCTTTGTTCCAGAAACAATCCAGTTCCAAAAAAAGAAAAGGTTCGCGGACAACTCTTATTAACGGACGGTCCAAATAGCAACGCCGTGTACCTCTCTCTTTAAAAATTAATGATTAAAATATTTTTTAGGGGGCTAGTGTGCTGTGGAACTCGATTCCATCGAACATCTCTCCGATAACTCACTATTTGGTCTTCTTCATGAAGCGACGGAACACACATTGGAACATCTTTGGCGACCACAGCTATGGTATGGCAAGCATTTTCTCCTCCCAAGAGTTGAGAATGAAAAAAAGCTCCACAAGTGTCTTAGCAGATCTTCTGCAAGGACAGAAGACTATTAACGTTATAAGAGATGAACTTCACGAAGGACTGAGAATAAAATATTCTTCAACAGTAAAGCTGTATCAAAAGCATCAAACAAGGTTGTTTTCGAACACCACCGCAGCCAAAATGATTTGGGACAGAGTAGAATGCTTTAGATTACGGATGATGAAGGAATAGCTTGCACAAAAAGGGGCAAGGATACTCGTTATAGGTCAGAGATGATACGAGGTATGTTAATTCAGTTCGCGGAAGTTGACAATGCTGCGGCGGTTGGTAACTCTGCAGCGTTCGCATTGGTTTCACTCGAAACAGAATTCATTTCTGCTTCAACCTGTGCTAGTTTCGTGTTGTATACTTCGTATTTTATTGTCCTTTGAAGATCGACCTGTATTAACCTACCGTAATGAAGATGAATAATGAAAAAACTGAGTAAAGAATAGTGATTAAATTTTTGGTGAAACGCGACGAAACTTCTGTGGGAACTATGAAACAGTTAACCGACGTATATAAGGAAGATGGTCTGAAGAAATCAGTAGAGAGTCAGTGGAGGAGGCCTAAGCTGTGTGCGAAAATGGTTTCCAAAGAGCTCTCCGTTGAGCAGAAAGAGCTCCGATTGTCCATCTGTCAAGACATGATTTCTCGAATTGACGAATGCTATCACTGGTGACGAGTTGTGCGTGTTCGAATACGACCCTGAGACCAGAAGTCAGAGTATACAGTGGGTAGAGAAGGGCGGTAAGCGCCCCACGATAACCAGAATGTGGCGCCGGTGCATCGAACTCGAGGGAGACTATTGCGAAGGAATATAAAGTATTTTCAAGTATTTATGTACTTTCCGTACCGTACGGGCACTTTTCCGCGACATACCTCGTATTGTGGCTTTAACTGAACTGACGCGGTAACAAAGCTACATGGTATATACAAAGACAAGAACTAAAAGCATTAAAAAGAATTCGAGAAACTGTGGGAGTTAAAAGCTCTACTACATCAACCCAATGCTAAGTAGGCTAGTCAAGAAAAGTCGAACGGAAAATTTGTGTACTTGGTGTAATGAAGGAGATATAGACCTCAACTCTAAATTGAAAAAATCTCGTCGACAGAGTCATTTTACTTCCGTGTGTATAAGAATATTTTCATGCTCAATGCCCATATCTTTTTGCACCACAATGGAAATAATCTGGATTATAGAGGTCAAGTCTCAATTTAATTTAATTTAATGATTTGGCATTCTCTTGGCAACAAACGCTCCACGATGAATACAACAGTGGGTACAGTTCATCTCAGGGGCCAGTGCTTTTACACGAGTTTGAAGTCCTGGTTTGTTAGCGGCCATTGCGTTTGATTGATCAGCAGACAAGCCCATTGATTCTTTCCAGGAGATGTCATGTTCATCGAAAAAAATAATTAAATTCAGTGGAAATATCTTCTGCTGTTGTGTGAAGTGGTTTGCACAATTAAAGAAAATCTTCAAATATCGGATTCTTCTACGAAAATTATGTGAAAACTAACAGTATTGCAGTATATGTCTGTGTTTTCATCCAATTGGAGTGAATACATGTCACTCGTAGTCTAACCATGTGTTGTGTGTGCTTGGGTACTTAGCACACTTATACAGGTGGACCTACAGCTCATAGTAGATTCTGAACCTCTCTCCTAGTTCGTGGAATGATAACTGCCACCACAAGTATTACGAGTTATCTGGCCTCCTGAAGTTGATGCATCCTTTTCATAGGGACTCTTTCAAATTCATGAACATATACAACACTCATACCTTCGCCGGACTCGAACCGGCAGCCGCATGTGTGCATATTGGAAAGCATGAGTTCTTTCCATCAGGCAACATGCAGTGGTCTCTTCAATGCTATTGAACATATCATGTGATAGTTATCTTTAGGTAGGTTAAATCAATTATTTTTTGTGTTTTATGGGTGGAAAACTATGATGATCGGTGGAAATCTAGATGAATTAAACAACATAATCATTTACACACCTTATATTTGGAGAAAAAGAGTAAAGCAATAATAACATATCTCATATTTTAAATATCTAAAAAGGCTGGCAATACAAGTTTCAGGAGTACGTAAGTCAGTTGAGCTCGTACACTGGGCAAGAGATATCACGGCGCTCTTTAAGTGATATTGAATATTTAAGCGGAGTTCTTTCGGAATTTTTATTCTTCATCAAACGCCGCGGTTGCGAAATGAAGCATATTCTGTCCTCATGAAACAAACAAAGGTCTGGTCACCTCAATAAGAGATCTAAGCATATCGTCCGATTTGGAATAGGTTCTTCGTTCCGGTCCCACATCCGACTGACTACGTTTACGAGATCACCCGCACGTATCAAGTATGATTGTTCACCTGGAATCAAGTGTATATATATGTACTTACCTGTCCCTTATTCATCTTCTTCATACTCTGATCCTGCCAGGGAAACGCAGTTTTCATGCATCGATGAAGCAAGTTGTAGATGCGTAAGTAGATAATTACGAACCAACTGTGAGTAAAACGTTTACCATTTCTTATTCTGTACACGTCACCTCTTACTCAGAATCTTTACTCATGATCGCCACAAGCACCAATTCCGAGATTCATGACAGTTTTCATACTCAGTTTCTTATTGAAATCTTAAACTCAGCAAATCACAGTTTTCACGCATTATTTCTTATACAATTCACTTTCCCATCCTGAAATGAGAACCCTGCTCTTCTCCACGAGCTAGCAATTGGTGCACGTCATATACTAACGAGAGACACTATAAAAAACTGAAATTTTCTAGAGTTCAGACAAAATCTTTAGAAAGCTTCAAAATAACATCAATAGCTTGTCTTACATCTACTAGGATTTCTGCAATCAATAATTCGTCATTGGACATTATTGTTAGCGAGCGGAACAGTACATATTTCACTAGAGTTGCATCATCTACGAGGTTGGATTGATAAGTCTCCGGCCTGACCAAGAGATGGCGTCACTAGGCCTACTTCGGAGGTAACTTTCTACAGTACCTTCCTCAGATAGCTTGTAGGTATAGTTTCAGCCCGATCGCCATGTTAGTTTGTGTTGTTTGTGAAAATGGAAAAATTGGAAAAGTGTGCTGTCATCAAATACTTTCATTTGAAGGGGTTAACGCCGAAGGAAATCAAAGAAGAGATTGATCCAACACTGTAGACATCCTCCCCATCATATTCAACCGTTAAACAGTGGGTTTTCGAGTTTAAAATGGGTCGTGTGAGCACCTCTGATGACCCACGCTCAGGACGCCCCGTTGAGATCACACCTCCAGATATAATCGAAAAAATTCATAAAATAGTGCTGGAAGACCGCAGATCAAAAGTGCGTGAGATAGCTGAGACCTGTAAGATTTCATATGAATGTGTGCAAAATATTTTTCACCAGCATTTGCATATGGAAAAGCTCTGTGCAAGATGGGTGCCTCGTTTACTAAAATTGATTCGAAAAACCATTTCTACCGCCAATTTGGCGCTGTATAAGCATAATCCAAGCTTATTTTTGCGTTGAATCGTTACTAAACTTGGGTCCACCACTACACTCCTGAAACCCAACAATAGTCTAAACAGTGGATTGGAACAAGAGAACCAACTCCATAGAAGGCAAAAAAATTATATCGGCAAACAAGGTTATGGCTACTGTTTTTTGGGATACAAGAGGTATTATATACATTGATTAACTTGAAAAAGGTGAAACTATCACTGGTCAATACTACGCAGACTTATTGCGACGTTTTAGCCACGAGGTGCAAATTAAACGACCTCATTTGGCGAAGAAAAAAACTTTTGTTTCATCACGCGTTCTTCGCACGTTGCCATGGCTAAAATCTATGATCTGAAGTTCGAATTGATCCGCACCCTCTCTACTCTCCAGACCTAGCCCCGATTGACTATTATCTGTTTCCAAACCTCAAAACATGACTCGGTAGTAAGAGATTTGCGGACAATGAAGAAGTAATCGAAGCTGTAAATGGGTATCTTGATTAATCAGCCTATAGAGATGGCATTACTAGACTAGAACACCGCTATGAGAAATGTATGAGTCTTAAAGGAGATTATGTTGAGAAATAAAAAAAAATTCTTAAAAACGTTGTTTTTCTTGGTCAGGCCGGAAACTTATCAATCCATCCTCGTAACATTATTCTGCATAGAAGTATTCCTGATAGTTGTATAAGTTCTTCGGCAATAGTATGTATGGATTTTTAGCGGCAAGTTGAGATACCTCATAAGATGCATTTTTATTAACATTAATACCAGAGTGTTTAGCTATATTTTAACCAGATCTTTTAAGATCCACTAATTCATTTTTGAAAAAACATCATGATTTACTATTGTACAGTGGATGTTCGAAGACGCCGACGCAATTTGGATGGCATCAAACTCACATTAAATTTCAGGTTGCACACCTCAGGACCAGTGGACGTGAAACCAAGTTGCTAGTAATTAAGGTTGTATTTCCTTTTTTTGGAGAAAGCTCAACAGTGATTTTGGACGAGTTAGGTTCAAGAGAGCACGACGAATTGGGTTCAACAGATACTGACTCACTCACTTATTAATTGTTAATATTAACTACATTCTCTTTCTCTTCGTCTGTAGACCCATCTCGTTTTAACTATCCATTTTTCAACCGACGATTCATTTTCAATTACTGTAGGTGTGCTGCAATTCCGCGAGAATCAAAGGTTCACACTAAAAAGTGTTCTTTGAAAACGCATGTAAACAACACGGTTTGTGATAGCACTAGCAGTGACTGTCTGTAAAGCGAGTTGGCTTTGTAAGTGACAGTGCACGCATTCGAAAGTTAGACCGCATAACTATTTGACCAGTTCAGCGGCCGGGGAACTTCTTTATTCTTTCAAATATTTTTGTGTGAGTTGATATTACCCTATGGCGAAGAGTGAAAAAAACGAAATCGTCTCTTTTTAGCATCTTTCATATTATAGCCCACCATGATAATCTTGAAAAGAAAACAATAACTAAAAATTCAATTTAAACATCATTTATTCAATTTATCAATGTAATAACTAGTAATCCATAACGGTAATAATAGTGATATAAGTAATATATATAACAAATTGAAACGAATTGGGGTACAATTGAGGGTTGATAATTTGGGGTACTGTAACAAATTATAATAAAAATAATAATGATGGTGGTACAAACAAACATGAGAATTGAAAAAATTAAAAAAAAAAGAAATAATTGAAAACATTCTTCCTTCACGTTTCGGAGAAATGATGTTGTTTCAAGTTCGATATAATTGCTTCAAAATTAGGTTAGATTTTTGATGTAAGAGCGATTTGAATACAGTCTTCGGCGTTGTTCCAAATGGCAGCAATTTTTCAACCACCTCTTATGTGCAATTTTGAAAGCCTTTGCAGCTTTTGAAATCCAAAACGACGTCAGATTTGGTTTACTCTCAAATTGAATACGTGCTTCAGTATTAGATCGAAGTTTAAGAATTGCTTCTATCAAACCTGAAAGTTCTTCTGGTATCATAGCAATTTCACATTTGAAAGGATCTACAATCCAACTGATAGTTCGTATACCAACATCTGGAAAGTAATCTGAAAATCACTCTTTGAGTTTGATAATATGTCCCACAATTGTATCCTTGATGTCAGCAAAAGTAATATTTTCGCATTCTTCCAAAAACAAAGCTAACTTTGAGAAATAAGCTATCTTGTTCTGTTCTACTTTCTGTCTCCAATATTGCAGCGTTAATCCAACCACTGACACTATTTCTCTCGCTGAAATGATATTAATATTCTTTCCTTGCAATTCTTTGTTTAATATATTCATACTCTAATGAGAGTCCATAATCGATTTAGTACATTTCCACGAGAGAGTCACCTTACTTCTGTATAATAAAGTAGATCCGTATATTCAGCTTCACCGTCCTGACATAAATCACAAAATAGCCGCGTGTTTAGTGCATGTAGTGTAGGTTCTAAATATTTGACTATAAGCGCCTCGCGATGGAAGTTACAGTGAGTAAGTGAGTGGGTTATTTTTTTTTAAGAAAGCCGAAAAACCATTAATATGACCTAGCTATGCAAAATAATGGTCTGATATAGAAATAGTTTTTCCATTTTAAACTTTGCGCATTGCATTTACTTTATTGAAGACATCAATTTCATGAGATCTCAACTCGAGAGGAGAATAAAACTGTAATTCCTCTTCAAAATTATCTGCACCTTTGTAGCGAACATATACCATTAGCAGTGAATAGCTACTAAAATCAGTTGTCTCATCAAGCTGAATAGAAAAATATTTAGCCTGTTTTAATGCGAAGATAACCTGTTCCTTCACATTTTCTGCTAATATAGAAATTCGTTCGTTCACAATTCTTGCAGACAAGGGCACTGAATTCAGTTTTTCCGCTTCGCTTTTTTTTGACCACACATTATCTCTGCCATTTTTACAGCAGCTGCTTTAACCAAATCTTCACCGATAGTGTATGGTTTCTTAAAGTAAAACGAATTGATACACTTCTGTCACTTCTCCACAATTTATTCAATATTCACGACCGGTTCGACCCTACGGTCATTTTCAAGTGAATAACAATATAATACATGAGTAGACAAGTACAAGTACAGAATGAAATTTATCCTAAATATTGAGTAGTGAGGATCGATTATGCTCTAGTTGGCTGTTGAGGGTGGTGAATTGTGGGTTTTTACATAGTTTGTTAATCTCCAAACTTTCCAGCAAATTCATCTCTCTCCCTTTGTTACATTTATGAAGGATTTTAAGATTGTTCAATGATATCGAGTGGTTAGTTGTTTTTATGTGTTCAAATATTGGAGAATTTTTATCTGAGGAAATATGTTCCTTGAATCTAGCTTCAAAACTTCTCCCTGTATGTCCGACATAGGCTACCTGACATTCATTGCATTTGATTTGATAAATTCCTGATTGCTTGAATTTATCGTTCTTTTGTTTGGCAATGAATAATGATCTGCTTAAGTTGGGGCCGCTTGAGAATGAAGTAGTTATGTTCAATTTAGAAAAGTAGTTCAGTTTGAAAATTTTCTTTCGAGAGGGGAACAGAGTAAGCTCTATGAATCATGGAGCTATATGCAGCTAGTTTGTGACTTGAATGACTGAACGAGTCCATTGGAATCAATGCGTCTGTGAATGTAAATTTTATAAGTGGGTTGGTTATTTGAATGGTTAAGTCGGGGAAATTAATTGAGTTATTATTTTCTAATTCAGAAGTGAAGCTGATGCAGCAATGTATTTTATTCAGGAAATTTAAAAATTGCTGAATTTGTCTGTTTGAACCACGAAAACCAACTAAAATGTCATCTACAAATCTGTACCTGAAAGTAATGTGTTTTTTAGCGAAATCTGTGTTTAATATTGAGTTTTTCTCTAAATTATTCATGAAAATGTCAGCTAGTAGAGGGCTAACATGTGAACCCATTGGAAGGCTTGAAGTTTGTTTGAAGAATTTAGATTGACATTGAAAGTAACTTTGAGATAGGCATATTTGAAGAAGATTGCTAAATTCATTAGTGATATATGGCGGTGTGTTAGACTCGGATAATATATCTGTAACAAGGGGAAGACACTCATTCGTTGGAATGTTCGGGTACATATTTTTGACATCGAAAGACACTAATTTAATATCTTGGGAGATTGTGAGATTTGAAAGTTTATGTATGAGATCTACAGAATTAGAGATAGTGTATTGTGCTTGAAAATTCGAGAGGTCTAGAAATTGGTGTGATTATATATGACACTACAGGTCTTGCAGATTTTTCTTCCTTATGTAGTTTAATCAATCCGTACATTTTTGGAGCTTTAACATTCATTGGAATCAGTTTCCTCTTCTCCCATTCTGTGTGTGCTAGGTTTTCTAACAAATTTAGCTCTTCTTTGATTTCTTTTGTGAAAAGTTTGGTTGGATCTTTTGGTATTTCGGTGTTATCCATTGTTTTCAGTGCATCCTGCATCTTTTCTTCGTTTAGGTCTTTATTGAGGCATACTATATAATAAAGCTGGCAATAGCCTTTGTCAGCTTTAGTCATTATGAGATCTGCGGCTTGGATTTTGCTTGATAGGGACTATATTATTTTCACCGGATTCTGATTGTTAGTTTTTATGTCAGATTTTCTGATAATTTCTGTGAGTTTGTGTTTATGGAGGCTTGGGTTGGTGATGATATCTTTATGTTTTTGGATGGCCAGTTCTGCTTGCACTCCGGTTATTTCCTTGTCTGTTTTGAATTTGCCGTTTTCCGGGGTGAATTTTGGTCCTTTGTTCAGCAGATCCGTTTGAACTTCATTACAGAAATTGTTCGATAGATTTATGAATCTAGGATAAAATATCAATACTATCAGTATGGTTTTTTATTTCGAGCAATCAACCAGGCTACTTCAAAGCTACCCCTTAATGCGGAACGCTGATCGAATGTACCAAACAAGTTGCTATTCAATATTTGTCTTTCAACAGATATTTCCTAACTTGCAAAAGTTTTCTCGCGGTTTGGAAGACAGGTGTGAATGAAATTATCTAAATGTTTCTCAATTGACTTTTTTTGAAAGATTCAGAAGTCAGTACCTTCATACATACAACACACTGTGGTTTCATTGTACCATTGTCTTCTATTTGTGAAAAACCGTAATTAAGGAATTCAGTTCTTTTTCTATTTGCTGCCATCTGAAGGGAGACAGAAAATTATATTTGGAAAATACTTAAATTAAATTTCTAAATTGCGGCTTACCTTGATCGATATATCAATGATTAATGATAAAATGGTGGTCAGTAACTAACTAGTAAAAGCTCGCTCTCTGACTCGTCAATGTATTTATTTCTTGACGGCATGGCACGGACTGAGCAGGTAGCCGGGGCTGTGCTTCAGTGCGCAAAGATATAACTCGAGAACGAGAACACTCTCTCTCAACTGGTGGGTAGTGAGATGGCGTGGCCTGCATAAATTGATGACCCTTTATTACCAAATTCTTTTCCGCTCGACCACTATGAACTTTTCAATATGTATATAACCCCCGAAGAATCTGATTTAAAAAACGACATATGTTCTCATATACGTACCGACCATTTGAATGACGAAGAAAAATTTCATATAGAAAAATTGTGTAAGAAACATTAAGATATTTTTCATATTGAAGGACGAAATTTAACTTTCACTAATCCAATCAAACATAATATAAGAACTAGAGATGAAATACCAGTATATACGAAATCCTATAAATATCCTTATATCTACAAGGACGAAGTTCGAAGACAAATTGATTCCATGCTGAAACAGAACATCATTCGCCCAAGTAATTCCCCTTGGTCATCTCCGATTTGGGTAGTACCAAAGAAAGCAGATGCCAGCGGTAAGAGGAAATTTCGAATCGTGGTCGATTTTCGTAAAGTTAACGAAGAGACCATCGACGACAGATACCCTCTTCCAAACATTTCTGAGATTCTCGACAAACTAGGAAGATGTCGCTATTTTTCAACTGTTGACTTAGCTAGTGGGTTCCACCAGATAGAAATAGCTCCTGAGGATATCCAGAAAACTGCCTTTTCTGTCGACAATGGGCATTACGAATATCTGAGAATGCCCTTTGGGTTGAAAAACGCTCCAAGCACCCTGCAGAGAGTGATGGACGACGTGTTAAGAGGTTTACAAAATGATATTTGTCTTGTATATATGGACGATATCATTGTCTATTCGACGTCATTACAAGAGCATATGGTAAATCCCGAAACAGTATTTCAACGTCTTCGTGAAACAAATTTTAAAATCCAGCTCGATAAAACAGAATTTTTAAGGAAAGAGGTTGCATTTTTAGGGCATATTGTCACTCCCGAAGGTGTCAAACCTAATCCCCATAAGATAAAGGCAATCATGGAATATCCGATTCCTAGAACAGTCAAAGAAATCAGAGGATTTATTGGATTGTTAGGTTATTATCGCAAATTCATAAAAGACTTTGCAAAAATAACTAAACCGTTCACGCAATGTCTCAAAGCGAAAGCAAAAATCATACACGATGATGCTTTCCTAAGAGCATTTGACTACTGCAGATCTCTTCTTTGTAATGCCCCTATATTACAATTTCCCAACTTCGAAATACCATTTATTCTTACTACTGATACAAGTAACGTATCAGTTGCAGCTGTTTTATCGCAAGGACCCATTGGTAACGACCGGCCAATTGCATATGCTTCACGCACGTTAAACGATAGTGAAAGAAATTACAGTACTATCGAAGAAGAACTCTTAGGGATAATCTATGGAACTAGCCATTTCCGACCATATTTATATGGGAGAAAATTCAAAATAGTGACCGATCATAAACCTCTTCAGTGGCTTGTCTCTCAAAGAGGGATGTAATCCTAGACTTACACGTTGGAGACTCAAACTAGAAGAGTATGATTATGAGATATGCTATAAAAAGGGCAAGGCTAATACTAACGCCGATGCTTTATCTAGGATTGAGATTCACTTTACAGAAGCAGATAATTCTTCATCAGACGATGATTTACCAATCTTTCAGTATATGAAACAGGTAAATCGGGATATGGAAACAGCTTCCATGTCAAACAACATAAATGACATCCCAGATCCGGACGAAATCGAAGATCAGAACCCAGAAGCAGAAGAAAATATAACTGACGATGGACAAACCGTGCATACAATGCTGAGGACCCTATTTTAGGAATAAGCCCAACGGAATCTCCAATTAATATCTTTCAAAATCAGTTGCACATAATTCCTTCACTGATTAACCGAAAAGCAACAAAAAATGTTTATGGGATCGAAACAAAAAGAATATTTGGAATATTTACATTCTTAAGAACGATCTTACCCCTATCATTTCATTTTTAGAGACTTTGGTGAACCGAAAAAGACCTATGCATTTTATTTCGAAAGTAATGGCAACGATGAAACATATAAACAACTTTCAAATCTCATGAGAGAAACATTCAAAAGTCCCGCCTTCAAGCTTTTGAAGTGCAATAAAAGATTAGAAATATTATAAATGAAGATCGACAAAAGGAATTGATTTGCTATAGCCATGAGACAAAAACTAATCACCGAGGTATAGTAGAAACTATTGAACAACTCAAACGAAAATATTATTGGCCAAATTTATCAAATGATGTCAGATTTTACATAAATAACTGTGAAATTTGTCAGAGAGTAAAATATGATCGAAGACCACCTAAGATAGAATTTCAAATTACCCCAACTCCAAAACGACCCTTTGAAGTAGTACATGTTGATGTCTTTCAAGCAGATGCCAAAAGTTTTCGACAATTTTGGACCAATTTTCAAAATTCGGTCAAGCCTTTCCATTAATAGGTGCTAACGCTCCTGCAATTGTACAATCGTTAATATCCTTCATGTCATTTTATGGATTACCTTTACAAATAGTCACTGACTCTGGCACAGAATTCAACAATTCCACAATCATGGATTTCGCCAATCTTCATAAAATCAAAATTCACATAACCACCTCTAAAAATTCAAATAGCAATTCACCTGTAGAACGTTTTCATTCGACCATTCTGGAACATTTGAGAGTATTGAAAATCGAAAAAAGTTAAGTTGAAAAAATACTAACAGTTTTATAAAATAGCAACAAAAAAATATATACTTTTTAATCACAAAAGTTTCATTTTTACCCCCGAAAATTCAACTTTACCTCATTTGGGATAATTTACCCCGGTTCCCTGACCGCTGATCTAATTCCAGCGACGACGCTAGAGTATGCTAGCGTTAAATAGTTACCGATGTAAGTCAGCATACGCCTATGCGTTCAGAAAACTGCAAGAATTGAAGAGAGGTCGCGGACCGCCTCTCAGGAACCGCTTGTCCTATTTACAACTTGCAGAGGCATACCTTACAGATGCCTAGGTTTGCCTAAACCCTATATTTTATAAACGCAATTAAAGGCATGGGGAGTGTCTTAAATGATTATGTCAGTTACTGTGCGACCTCTATCCCATACATACTGATAATGAAAAAGAGTGCAATCATGCCCAGGGAATAAGAACTTTCCTATAATTCAAACAATGATTCTCTTTGATTCTTTTGGTTCTTGAAGATATCACAATTGATGTGAAAGAAAAATTCAAAAATGAACTACTTCACATTAGACTCTCTCTTTTAACAAACAGAAACATAAGTTGTTTCGAATGAAAATATTTCTCAAAAACTTGACAGAACTATTTGTTTAGTATGTTACACTTAATTATATACTATAGAGTCATCTGGGAAGACATCTGGTTGGACAGACCTCCAGGCAGAAAACAACACCTGGCTTGGCGATTTGGCTATTGCAACTGAGTTAGACATATCTGTTAAGGCTACCATATATCCTGGAAGAAGAGAGAATAGGCAAAATTGAATATAATATACAAGAATTTGTGGTTACCATCAGATTATGATATATTATTAATATAATACAATAGCACCGCTATCTTAGGAAACCTCCGAGTAGGAGGTCGTAAACATAGAACTTGTTCGCATGGTGTTTCGATTTCGGTTGATCTCTAATTTATTGTATTTCCATCGCATTTGTTGAAAAGACCTCGCAAACTAAGTGAAAAAAATTGCTTTCAATAATTTTCTTTAATATTTTGTAGTTTTTCGGTTCTCTATTACATTGCATTGGTTAGTAAAAACATATGGTAAGTTTTTG
The DNA here is from genome assembly GCA_013387265.2 of Cryptolaemus montrouzieri. Lineage (NCBI taxonomy): Eukaryota > Metazoa > Arthropoda > Insecta > Coleoptera > Coccinellidae > Cryptolaemus > Cryptolaemus montrouzieri. The sequence goes on from JABFTP020000021.1 coordinate 48,327,992, forward strand.
AAATATATGGCGTCAAAGTTGGATATTTGGCTCTTCTGTCTGTCTGTCAATATTTTTGTATTTTGTTTGTTTTGAAGCCATTTTGTACTCTTAATTACTGGTTAACACAGATTTGGGATATTTGTACTGGATGAATATGCATATACAACTCATGTACACACAAAATTGTATAGGAAAATAAACAATATTATTATTGTTATTATTATACAGGGTTTCCACGCTAAACAACCCATTAAAAGTATATGGGAATAGTTTTATCGATCAATATCAAATATTGGCACTATAGTAAATGGATACTGATCTAAAATTTGCAATTGTTTTCAGAGCGGTACCTTGTCGGGTCATTCCGGACATCGACTACAACTTTACTATTTCGAACGGCATGGTGAACTTTTCAATTTTTTGATTGAAGGGCATCCTTTTTTAAATATACCATCATTGGGCTATGATGTTTTCATAGAAATTTTCGGAATTATAGTGTCATCTTCTTTAGCCAGAAAATTGACTCAGATTTGAGTAAGATTTTTCAGTTTAACGAGAAAAGTGTTCTTTTTTAGGGCAACGTACTTTCCGGTGCTATTTTATATAGTGTTCAAAAATCACTTATCAACTCAATAAAAACTAAATTGTCAGAAAACGTTTTTTTGAAAATGCGAGTACCTATTTTAATTTTTACTTCATTGAAACCGTATTATAAATTAGTATCGATTGGTATTAGCTTTCCTTATACCAAAAATTGCTCGCTTTCTGTTTATTCGCGATTTTAACAGTTCCTCCGAAAAAAATAAATCATCAGGCCGTGGATCATAGAAACATGCAAGGTTCTATGAATTTCGACCTCAGTTTGTCGTTTTGTCGCACATAATTGAGATCGAAGCTGTCAAAGGCATATCCCACTTTTAATTCAAAATCTTCCCACGAATTTGTCGAAGTTGGATATTTGGCTCTGTCTGTCTGGCAATATTTCTGGATTTTATTTGATTTGAAACCATTTTGTATGCTTAATTGGTGGTTTAGGCAGATTTGGGTTTTGGGTTTTTTTAATGGAGAAATATGCATGCGTGGGTCTCCACTAAATGACCCATTAAAAGTATCTGGGAAACGGTTCATCGATCAATATCAAATTTTGGTTTTAGAGTAAATGCATACTGATCTAAAATTTGCATTGGTTTTCAGAGAGCGGTACCACTTCAGGTTATTCCGGACATTGACTACAACTTTGTTATTTCAAATAGCATGTTGTACTTTTTAATTTCTTTTTATTAAAGGAAATTCTTTTTCAAATACATCATCATTTATCTCAGATTTTTTATAAAAATTTTATATAGCTTCATCTTTAGCCAAAAAAATTGACTCAGATTTGAGTAAGATTATATCTTCTTCAGTTTAACTAGAAAAGTGTTAGTTTTGAGGGCAACGCACTCAAAACTCAAAACTCAACTTGTCAAAAAAATATTTTTTGTAAATACGAGTGCCTATTTTTTACTTTATTAGAACTGTATTCTAAATTAGTATCGATTGGTGTTGAGTTCCCTATACCTAAAATGACACGTTTTCATTTTATTCGCTTCTCTTCTGTTCTTCTTCCTTCTTAATAGGCAATTGCTGAATGTTCAATATTCAAAACTTTCCTTTGGCATTCTTAAGTTATCATTCCATCTTTTAAGAGGTCTTCCTGGACTTCGGCGACCCAACGGAGATTTATCCCTTGCTATTTTTACAATTCGAGAGTTGTCCATTCGGGTAATATGGGCATCCCACTCTCGATTCCTCTCAAGTATCAAGTTATTCATATCTGGTGTCCCATATTTCCTGCGGATGTTCTCGCTCCTTTCTCTATACCATTAAGTTTTTCCTACAACCTTCCTAAGAACACTCATTTCTGCTGTTTCCATCATTCGCTTGGTAGTCGTTGTATCAGGTCTGGTTTCAGCAGTATATGAAATATCGGACTAATAGCAGTTTTATAAATAAGATTTATTGTACCATATTGTGGTGTTAAGGCATCCAGCCACTCTTGACGCTTTCGAAGTTTGATTCCTTACTTCTTTTTCCACGTTTCCAAACCTGACAATTCGATTCTTTATTATCGTATTCATGACAAGAATGAATGCAAGAAGAGAAGGGGGTTCAATAAATCTCCTTGTCGAATGCCACTTTCCACCGAGATCAAACCTACTAGTTCTCCATTTATTTACGGGATTCTTTTGTTATTCTTATATGTCTTCGATAGTCTTCATCAGATTATGTGGTATTCCTAAGTTGTAAAGTAATGTTATTATGTCTCTTAGCAGAATCCGGTCAAATGCTTTCAATAAATCAATAAAACCTATAAAAGCTGGTTTATTATACTCGATGGACTTCTCTGTTATTTTCCTTAACACAAAAACTGCGTCTGTACATGACCTTCCAGATCGAAATCCTTGCTGTTCATCAGATAGTGAGATGATGCTGTTCATTTTCATTGTAATTATTCTAGTTGTTAACTTGTGCGCAGTATTTAGAAGATTAATCCCTCGATAATTTGCTGGTATTTTCTTGTCACCTTTTTCAAAGAGCAATATAGTGATACTAGTGCTAGGTTTGTGGAAAACCAGAATTTTCTGAACGAGTTTTAGTGATTCTCGTTGTAATGTTTGGCCGCCAAACTTGAGTGGTTCGTTTGTTATTTCATCAGGTCCAGAACTTTTCCTATTCTTCAGTTTTTTGAGTGCTAACTCTAACGTTTCTTCTTCTATATATGCGTCTTCGTTGATCGTTACTTCCGGGGTGTTGGTTTCATGAACTATTTCGTTTTCTGTCTTTCCGTATAGTCTGGTTAGATATACAACCCATTCATTTTTTGGTATTTGGTTAGTCTCTATAGGTTCGTTAACTTCTTCACGTTGTGCCCGTATGAACCTCCATATTTGTTTTTGCCTTCCGTAAAAGTCACTTTCTAGTCTATTTAAAAAAGACTCCCAATATTTGTTTTTCATTTTTCTAACCAGGGAGGCTGTTTCGTTTCTCACTCTTCGGTATTGATCGTATGTTTCTGGAGTCTGAAATGTTCTATACTGTAAGTAGGCTGTTTTTTCTTTACATTTTGTTTTTCATTTCGGAGCAGAACCATGGCGTCTTACTGTAAGTGTTATTTTTATTCGCGAATTTATCAAAAACCTGCAATTCCTTCGGAAAATTACTAGGCCGTGGACCATAGAAACAGGCATAAGGGATTCCGAGGTGAATTTCTATGTTTCACAAATGCTCTATTTCATTCAAACTACGGTGAGTACCACCATGAGCTTAGGCCTAGAATTTAAAATATGCAGGGACTTACATTCATTATTTCAAAAAAGATTGACAAATCGTACAGGACCGTACAGGAGCGGAAAACTATCTGGACATTCATAGAACAAAATGCTCTATTTCATTGAAACTACGGCGACTACCACCATGAACTTAGGTCTTAAAATAGAAAATATATAGAGACTTCTAATATATATTTCAAAAAACGTTGACAGATCGTGCAGGTCCGTCAAAGAGCTGCAAATCGTCAGAACATTTATAGAGCGAAATCAACGCCTTTTGCCGCTAGCAGAGCGTTATTTTATCACGTAATAAATTTTTGTAGTTAAGTTACCTACTTATTGAAAATTTTTTTCTTCTCGAGATCTACTCAAAAAGCATTCGCGATCAACTGTCGATCGCGATCGACCGTTTGAGTAGATCTCAAGAAGAAAAAAATTTTTGATAAGTAGGTAACTAACCTACAAAAATTTTTTACTTATTTAAGTAGCACTCTGCTAGCTCCAAGAGGCGGCTTTATCAAAGAAACGCGCGGCACTTGTCAAAGAAAAACCGCGTTTTTTATTCTTGCCGCTTTTCTCGAAATTTCGGGCGGCGCGTTTGACGGGAACATTCGAGACTTTCGTGAAAGCCGATATAAATGTTGCGCCTGCAGGAGTCATTCTGAATTGTTACTTGAAGGCAATACCACGTCGATACAAATTTTATTAGTAAATAGTACAAAATGAGTGCAGCGAAGAAATCTAAAACGTATCACTTTCATAACGATTGTCGTGCGTCAGTTGTGATACCTAAGCGTGGTAACTTAGAGAGGCATCATAAAACGGTTCATAAAAACTACGAAAAGGATTTTCCTCCACAGAGTGAATTACGAAAAGGAAAGGTACGTGATTTGATATCTTGTTTGAAAAAGAAACAAAACATGTTCACAAGACCAGCCAAACAATTAAAAGCTGCTTCGATCGCGCCATTTAAAATATCTCATTTATTGACAAAACATAAGAAACCATTCGAAGATGGATCGGTTGTGAAGGAAACATTTGGTAAAGTAGGTGAGACTTTATTTGGAGATTTTAAAAGTGAAACATAAATCATGTCTGTTATTACAGAACTATCCGACTATCACAAGGCATATTGAAGTCATGAGTCAGGCATTGTAACTGGTGATGAGACATGGGCTTATGAGTCTGATGTGTAAACCAGTCAACAAGCTTCAGAATTGCGCCTTCAAACTAAATCGAAGCTTAAAAAGCCTTGTCAAGGAAATGTTGAGTGTTTTTTCCATTATCCCCGTCTTGTGCATTCGGAATTCCTGCCAGAAGCTCAGACGGTAAATGAAAAATATAACCTCAGCGTTATGTAGCATTTAAGAGGGCAAATTTGTCGAAAAAGGACAGATTTGTGGAGAGAACACTCATGGATTTTGCACCACAATAATGCACCATGTCACAAACAGTCATTGTTAATGAATTTCTGACCAAAAAACTCAACAAATACCATCGAACAACAAATATAATCACCTGATACGGCCGACATAAAAGAATGTGTAGCGATACTGAAATCGATTCCGGAAAAAGCATTTGAACAATGTTTTGGATGATTGGATTATTAGTTGGCGTAAATGTATCACTTCCGAAGGAGCCTACTTTAAAGGCGATACAATAGATTTGTACGAAAAATGAAAATTTATTTTTCATCACCAATCCCCGGTACCTTCTTGACAGAATGTATACATATGCATGTACTTGATACGTTCCAACATTTATATCGGCGTGAACGAAAGTCTCGAATGTTCCCGTCAAACGCGCCGCCCGAATAATCTAGATAAGCGGCAAAAATAAAAAACGCGGCTTTTCTTTGACAAGTATCGCGCGTTCCTTTGATAAAGCCGCCGTTTGCCGCTAGCAGAGAGTTATTTCATTATGTAATAAATTTTCGTAGTTCAGTTACCTACTCATTCAAAATTTTTTTCTTCTCGAGATCTACTCAAAAAGCACCCGCGATCGACTGTCCATCGCGATCGACCGTTTGAGTACCGTTGGCATAGACATGCTCACTAAACTGATTTGAAAATACAAGTATAATTTGCTTTCAATAAAAATACTTTCTTGAAATTATCGTCATTTAGAGCATTACGGCGTGGAGCGTTTACTATAGATGCGAATGAAACAAACAGGTGCTGACGAAGGTAGCAATATGTTGAACTTCAGAAAAAGGTTTTTCAAATTCGGATAGTCGTCAACAATTGAAAATTTTTCCGGTTGTATTTTAAATATTTGGCAAGCTCTAGTTCAGTTTTCGTACACTGTACTTGTGTTGTATTTTGAACAGGAGATCTGACGGAACTGGAATTTTCTCTGGAATAGTCTTCATTGAAATCGAAAGAATCATCATTGGTGGGGGGGAGAACTGCGGTCGAGTTCCTCTCAGGGTGAGGTTGAAGAAATATTTTTAGAACCCGTGATGATAATATTTTCATGTCTTCCATTGATATACTCGACTTCGTTATGCAACTGAACCATCTCAGTTTGAATTGAGGACATAAAACAGATACTATAATTGCATCTGTGGAATTCAAAGTTAAGATATCTATAAATCGCCTGTTTTTACCGACCAAAATTGCTGAGAGCAGAATTTCCCCACCAAAGTGGGTACGGTTATTGAACTCATGGTTACAAAATGTACTCATGAGTACATTTTGTAATCATGGGTGCTGAATTGTAACCATGAGTACTGAATACAGTTACTATCCTAATAAAGAATTCACTCCGGAATACTTAGTACACAATACAAGTAATTAGTTACTGTACTCGAGTACAAAAGTACTCGAGTACTTCTCAGCACTGAGCAACATCATGAAAGAGTATGCCATGACGATATCGATTAGGCCAAACGAATTAGTAATACTGATCCCATTTTTGTGGCACTAGAATTCATATATCTTCACAATACTAATTTATTCTCGAAATTATTAAAAAAAGATTTTTTTCGCTGAAATCATTTGAAATTTTTACGTTTATTCATAATATCACTTTAAGTATCTTTTCTCATTGTTAATTCCAGCGATATTGTTGGACTCATTGTTTCCGTGTTTGCATTTTTATACACATTTTTCGGCCTCATCTAAATTTCGAAGGAGCAATTCGACCGCAACAACCGTTCTATTGGATTTGAATTCAAATTGAGAATTCATTCTTTACACATGAAAGTAAAAATAAAATCGTGTGAAAAGTTCGTGCATCATCTACAAGTATTGTGTGTTGAACGATCTTAAATCCGTAAAGTTCCCCAATTCTACTACATACAGATAGTATTATTTTTTTTATACCTGGAAACCACGAAGGAGGTTGTGATCCTCTAAGTTGAACTCTGGAATAATATTGCAAAGGTTCGGCATCCAATATATATTCAATACCTTTTGCAATTTCACTTTTGAGCCGACCTCCTTGTGTTGTTTCTAATACATTGGTAGGGTGGACAGAGCGGTTGACTCTAGCGCCTAGAGCTTCCATAACAACGTTTAAATCTATAAATAATAATATCTTCATTACATAAAATTACCAATATATTAACATCATTTGTTTCTCTATATAGTTTTGTTCTTTATATATTAATCTCAAGATGGAAGGCGGTCCAATCCCCGCCGCCCGGTGTTAAGCCACCACATCATGTTATAAGCTCCGTGAATTCGTAATTTTTGACTGAGTTCGGATTCTTAGCAGATGGTTCGATTTCCAGAGTTGAAAGGATTTTTCAAATGGGACATTATGAGCTTTCTTGGGACAAAATTATCCGGGGGTAAACTCGTTCCCAAGCCGAATGTCTGGAGAGAACTGGCCGGAGGAGCCCATGATGTCAAAACGACTGATAAAGGTCCTGTGACGGACGCACGGTGTCCCTAACAATCCGATGAAAGAAGGCAATTCATTATTGAGTTTTGCAACATAAGAGGACTAGGACACACCAACATGGATGTCAGTGATGTTACAAGACACGCAGCCCCATGTCCTAACTCAAATAATCCCAACAACAGACATCACCTACATCTGCCTCAATGGTTATGACATGCACTCAAAAAAAGACTACTGTCGAACACTCTGTACAATAGTTACATGCGTAGAATCGAAAGAAATATCCATTCGGACCCGCAGAGTTTTTGGAGGCATATCAACACTAAATTAAATAATTTTGACCTTCGGAATCATATGAAATTTAGCTATGTAAGTAGCTCCGATGGAGCTGAAATAGTGAATCTCTTTGCTGATTTTTCTCAACTGTATACAGTACGGAAGTTATTGTACCATCAGAGATAAAATATAATCAGGTTGTAAACATTGACTCATGTCAGTTTTGTCCGACTGAAGTTTTTGAATTTATTACGAGTATGAAGTCCAAGCTCTGTGCTGGTCCGGATATCATACCCAATTATGTCCTTAAAAAGTGTGTGAGTGTCCTGTCTGGCCCTATTAGTGCAATATTTAATTTAGCCCTATAATTGGGGAGGTTGCCAACTTATTGGAAACAAAGTTCCCATTTTTAAATCTGGTCAGAAATCACTTATTGAAAATTGCAGAGGAATTTCAATTCAATCTGTCATTTCTAAGATGCTGGATAGTTTAGTATGTAGCTATTTATCCGGGAAATGCTGCTCTGTAATCATTGATGAACAACATGGATTTTTTAAGGGTCGTTCTACAACATCTAATTTGGTGTTATATATTAATGACATTGTTGATTGTTTTGAAGCAGGTTTTCAATTTGATGCCATATACACTGTTTTTTCAAAGGCTTTCGACAGGGTTTAAGAAAACTTGTTAATAGCCAAAATGGGCGCCCTTGGTATATCTGGATCTCTTCTTTCATGGTTTCGTTCTTTCTCATGTAATCAGTCGCAGATTGTAAAATACAAACATTTTCGCTCTAAAACTATTTCTGTTACTTCTGGTGTACCTCAGGGCTCCCACCTTGGCCCTTTGTTGTTTAATTTGTTTATTAATGACATCAGGGATGCCTTGGGTTCCGGATTTTTGTTATAGGCGGATGATATGAAATTATATCGTGTTATCAGAGATGTTACAGATGTATATGATTCGCCAAATTGATTCTCTGCTGTTTTGGACTCATGTTAATTCACTGTATCTGAACTTTGACGAGTGTCAAGCTATTACCTTCTATAGTTCCAATACGGCAGTTAGGCATAGCAGAGATTTGGGCAAAGCACTTGATGTTCGGTTGAATTTTAAAGAGCATATGAGAATAATAACATCTAAGGCTTACCGGATGCTGGGGTTCATTGTTTGACATTCAGTGGAATTTTCTCCTGAAATATTCAAACTGTTGTACTCTTCGTTAGTAACATCTAACTCAGAATATGGAGCCTGCATATGGTCTCATTTTTATTATTGTGATATAGATTGTTTAGAGAAGGTTCAGCGTTAATTTTTGAGATATTTATCCTTCAGGTGCCATCGTCGGATTGTCCCCTTCAAATGAGGAGAAAAATTAATTTTCGATTTATGTTCCTTTTTCAAGATAGTGAATGGTTTGGTGTGTTTCTCCAATTTGTTGAAACTGATTGATTTCAATTTACCTTTAAGAGTCACTCGACACACTCCTATATTCCGTCCAAAACTTTGCAGGTACAATTATGGCTCGAATACATATCTGAATCGTACGGTGTCTTTGGTCAATGATCTTGGTGTCAGTCTTGAACTGTTCAGTATTTCATTTCCTTGTTTCAAGACCCATATCAGATTACTACTTGTTAGAAATTAATAACCACATAAATTTATGTTTCAACTTAGTTTAAAAAGGGTGTTTCCCGTATTCATTTATTGTACATATGATAATTATATGTATAAATAAATAAACAAATAAATAAACCTCCATAATATCAACTGTCTCAACACTCAGAGAGAACCGACTAAGCTGGAAGGCAAGCGGAGGCCTTTGTGATTAGCCGAAACTCGACACCACTTGTCGATGAGCCGACAAGAGTTTCTGATAATATAATCGATTTTTCTAAGACTATCGAGCTTTTCTTGTTTCAGATCCAGATGATTTCCGTTTTACCGATCGCAGAACCCCTCAGGCAACTCTGACTACAACCTTGTTTCTCCTAATGGTAACTTCGTACAGTCACGCAATTGATATCCAATGCCTCCCTGGAAGATATGGCATTGAAACCGAGCCAGCTGGGAGATCTTCGGCTCTTTATCTTTCCTCTTTTAATGTTGTCAGTTTTTCAAATCTTGTCATGAATGTCTGCAGAGGCCGTCACTGAAAAGTTATTCAGGCATAGACCTCTTCATTTCACAGTTTACTAAAAAAAAACTCGCACAAAACCGTGGTTCACCACAAACTGTAAAAATACTACCACAGTTAAGAACAGAGTTTATAAGAACTGGAAGAGGAATCCAAAAGATGAAACTGAATATGTATTTGTACCCAGCAATTGATAAAGTGAAAACCTCCTTCAATGAAAGGGAAAGAGTAAGAAATAGACTCTTTGAGTAGACCAGTGGAACTCGTCAGTTCTTGTGAATGAAATAGACAAAATGTCGACTTCTCTGCGAACAAAACTCTCTCTCAGCCAGCTTGTTACCAATTGACATGCTCACTGGCAAAATTTAATTGGGCTCGATGTGCTGAGGACGTAAACCAAATTCCTTGACATTGTTGTATAGTTTCAGTGCTCATTTGCTCTCCACTGCTCTCTCGAAGCTGCATGGATCACCGTTGTTGCTCGAGGTCGTCCTTGCCCAAGTCTCCTTTCATGGCCAGCAGTCTCCCTGTCCCTGCGAATCATTCTGAAAACAGTTGAATGAGACCCTCCAAGCCTTTGGCCTATTCTTGTATAGTCCCACATAGGTCATCCAACATCACTGCTTCAGCATGTTTTTCCGGGGTCAAGTTTCCTGTTTAGCGTTAGATCATTATCGAAAATTAGAATATTCAAGGAAAACATGTGTGATCGAAAATAGATTCACAACTGATGTTATCAATATGTGGTGGTTTCTTGAAGAATCTCAATTTATCTCTTTCATTTTATTTCTCATTAGGGGAATACGAATACAAGAAAAAAGAAAGAGCCTTTTTGCCTACGTCTGAACATCAAAAACAACATAACTGAATCTAACAATAATGATAAGTTGAACGGCAACGACTGCAACAAATGTTATATTGGGAAGATTCACAAAATCATCATTAATAGGATAAGTGAACACACACGAAATTTTTCAAATCCAATCGCATTCAAATTATGTGAATCATCCCTTAGAATATAATCACTCTTTCGACCCAAAATCCAAATCTTACACACATATTTTGAGAAATAGATCTTTGAAAATTTTTACAAATTAAATCTTCATTATTTCCTTTCTCGATGAATGGAATCATAATGGCTAATTGGTACTGACTGATCTCAGAAGTTCTGTTCCCTTTCTTTGGTTAACCTGAGATTCTTCAAAATTTATTATCGATAGATCAACTACATTTGCACTCAAATAAATATCATCTGGATTCAAGTAACATATAAACCCATTCTGTTGTGTACGTGTATATAAAATTACCTTTCAAAGAAATACTCACCATCAGTATCCCAAGGTGGGTCTTCCTCGGTTAAAGGTGTGTATTGACGTTTTCTTCTACCTAAAAAAAGAAATTTTGAATTAGTATTACTTAAACTTAATCTAGGTTATTTCATTTTCATCTACAAATATTCAAGGACTAGCTTCATTATACTGACTAACCTCTCTTCTTCGGTCGTGAAGGTTGAGATTTGGAAAAACCATTCGTGGGTGGTTGTACAGTTCCAACTTGCACAATAACAGATACTTCTTCCATCTCCTGGCTCAACATATCTTCATGCACCACTTCAGGAACAGTAATAGGTACCACAACATCTCCCAAAGGACCTGGAGTTGCAGAACTGAAAATTTTTAGTCTAACAGCAGAAATGTGGTAGTATGAGAAGAAGAAGATGAAAAGTGTTTTTAGGTGTTAAAAAATAATTCGAATTATAAAAATAAAAGGTTAGCCACATCATTTTAAAATCCAGTCATATATTGTTTATAGCGACCCTTGAACATCCCCTTTGATAACAACGTCGAACATTGAATAATTCCAAATGGAGAATTTCTGAATAATACATACCCTATATATGTTCGGAAAGTAGTTTCGTTTTTTGTGGAAATGAAAGACAGTTTTCGTATAATAAACAAATGCTTTATTGAAATATATATATATATATATATATATATATATATATATATATATATATATATATATATATATATATATATATATATATATATATATATATATATATATATATATATATATATATATATATATATATATATATATATATATATATATATATATTCTGGTCCAACCTCTTTTGCCATCTTTCTGGTAGCAGCATAAGTCCACGCTCATAAAAGTTGTGGTCTTTGCTGCCAAAAAACTAATTGAGGTGGTTTTTGACCTCTTCATTTGAGGTGAAGGTTTAACCGTCTAAAAACTTTTTTGAATGACCGGAACCAATAATAATCCGATGATGCCAGGTCTGGAGAATATGGTGGGTGTGGCCTTGTATCCCATTCAAGCTGTAAAAGCTTTTGGCGAATGACCAAACTTCTGTAGTAAAACAGTAAGATATGTCGAAAATGCTGCTTATCGCTCTCCATATTTAAAAGGGCACCAACCAAAAACTACTGGGTAGAATCAATTGGAATATTTCACAGCAACCCTTGCTATATGAGCTCTCAAAGCATATAAAACCTATACGGCTTAAGTGTGAAGTTGGGTGCAAAAAATATAATTAAATCCTCTATCGGGTAAAACGAAATTACTTTCCAAACAACCTATAATATAGTCTTGTCGAAGTAGACCAAAAAATTGGAGTGAAGGTACAAACATTTTCACTCAGCTGTTGATAGGATTGTTCAAACCACCATCATAAATGAAATCTAGTCCTCATCGACTCGATTCCTGAAAAAAAATTATCCAGGGCCAAATATGGGTTTTTAGCGATTTTCAGCCTAACAGTAAATCAGTTCAGACGCAAATTATGGACTAGATGATTATCTATAATGAATGTATCAACACAACATTTCCTCAGAGCCACTCATTCCGAGATATAATGATTTAAAAAGTTGGAAGAGTTGTAATTGTCATAATGTGTATATGTATGCCACGTATATCTATATATCAAGGAGCATGGCCTGGGACGGTTATAGAACCTCCCTTAGTACTCATTTGGGTGGTATTCCACAACCACAAACAATCGTGAAGGCGTTGAGCGTATGGCTGATAAGGTATCCCGGTCAATCACACCCGCGTATCACCTTAACTATCCACTGAGGAGAAATCGTGAAACGGTACAGCTTTACGGTGAAATCTAGCCCCCGAAAAACGTAAGAAGGAAGTTGGAGAACTTTTCAACCGAGTTGAAAATACTACCACTAAATGGGACCACTATCGTTCCACTCTAAAGTTGTATAATAAAAAAATTAGGAGGGCAAAAAGAGAGTACTGGCGTAAGTTCTGCGGGGAGGTGGAAAGTATCCCGTTGGTGCAAGGCTATATAGGGTTCTCGATAGAAGACCGGTAGTGTCCATTGAATCTGTAAAGGGCGGGATGGACAGTACACTGTTTCTGGAAGAGAGACGTTGGAGATTCTTGCGAGAACACACCTCCCAGATTGCCGAATTCTTGATATCAGTGATAGCTATGACACTGCCACCCTCAAGAGTCTTGCTAAAAGGCCAAAAAAGGACGACTGAAATAACGCACGAACGATCATCAACCCCGGAGTACTTAGGTGGGCGATTTGCTCAGTTGAGCAATTTAAGGCACCTGGGATGGATAGCATCATGTATGCCATACTACAGCAAGGGGTGGATGACCTCCTTCCATTCTTTACCAGACTCTTCCGGTCGAGTCTTGCCTCGAAAGTTGCCCTAATCAGCTGGCGAAGGGTAAGGGTTTTACTCTAAGGTGGTAAATCGAACTCACATCCTAAATCGTTCAGACCGAAAGGGGTAATGTTTCTAATTCTGAGAACCGTGGAAAGGGTGTTAGATGGATTCATCAGTACCAAGGTGTTATAGCTGATGCCTCTGAGTAAACAAAAAGGTAAATTAACTGATCTGGCACTTAACAACCTAGTCAGGAGACTGCAGTTGCAGCCTTCATGGACATTGAGGGTGCTTTTGATCCGGATTACACTAGTTCACTATACGGGACTGCGGGAGCCAGAGGAGTACCAAATCTTATTGGAAAATAGGTAAGAAACATGCTAAATTCCGGAGTGATCAGCACTTCCCTGAAAGGGAAGTAGTTAGTTTTGTGACTGTAAGGGGCTGCCCTCAGGGAGGAGTATTATCCCCTCAGTTGTTGTCCCAGCTGGTTAATAACCTTCCTGCAATAATCGGCTCACTGAATGTTTATGTACAAGCGAACGCTGATGATATATTCTGCCAGGCGGAAATGACGGCGATCTCTCCGACAGACTTCAGAAGCCCCTTTCTGCTCTTCACTTGGTGATTAGAGGATCTGCTAGAGCGGCTACCTACATAATTCATCACCTTCACCGGAATAGAATAAGTATATTCTGCATCGTGTCCGACGCATTACAGTCTAAATTGAGGACAACGAAATGCTGAGACTAAAGTCCGATGTAGCAATATTCAAAGCCAACATGGAGCTGCCATTCCAGATCATCATTCCTAACAGACAGGAATGGCTCTAAAGACTGTCAAATTGAGGGTGGTCCCTATTAGTTCCCGGACGGCTCCAAAACTGCAAAAGGCGTTGGAGCTGGTGTATATGGTCGAGGTTCTGCGAAGAACAGGTCATTTGTCTTGGCGGTCTTGCATCTGTTTCTCAGCAGAACTATTTGTCATTGACCACTATGCTAAACTCTTGCCTGCAGGGGGATTTATAAAATCATCATCGATAGCCAAGCTGCACCGAAGGCATTTGGATCAGATACTTTCACGTCACTTATGGTGTAGGACTTTCGCTCCACCCTCACCAAACTGGGACAAAATAATAGGCTCCGTCTGTAGTGAGTACCCCCACTCTTGGGCATTGAGGGCAACGAGAAGGCGAATTTATTGGCCGCTCGAGGAACAGGCTTGAGATTCACCAGACCACAGCCTAGGCTACACATTGTCCTGGGGACTGCAAGGATCGAATATAACCGGCGGGTGAACCTGAAAGTACGAAAGTGCTGGCTGAGCCTTTGAGGTCTTAGACAATCACGACTTTCCATTAGTGGACGTTTTACTGCGGGAGACAAGAGTTGGCTCAAACACTCCAGGCTGAGCCTGATAGTTTAAGCTGCCATTCTAACGGGGCACTAAGAAATTACCTTAATAAATTTGGATTGAGGACCCTTCATGTAGACTATGTGAAGAAGAGATAGAATCAGTGAAAGACGTTATGTACGTGTGCCCAGCTGGTGATAGAGCCAGGCTGTAGGAACTTGGATCTATCGGAGCTTATTAAGCTGTCACCCACAAAGCTTATATCCCTTATAAGAAGGATGGAGCTGGTGGGTGAAATTCGGGACAAAGTGTGCCACAATGGACCATTGGGTTGCAGTGGCCGTGCTGTTAAGCAGCCCTCACTCATTATTTATATCTATGCCACGTGTATACTGTAGCTGTAATACAATCTAAGATAGTTTTCAAAAGGTAAATATTGAGACTAACAACACAATTGCTAGCTACATCACAATGATGGAGGATATTTATCACACCGCTTTTTGCTGGATAGCGAAAAAAATTGAACGTTCTCTCAGACAAATACGTTCAGTGTATAAGTCGACAATTTGGTTTCTGAGTTGCGCTCGTATTTGATGGCTATAATGATCATCATCAATCAGAAATATATTCATCGAAAAGTTCATGTACCCTTTCAAACTAATAAAATAATGTTCTATTTTCACACGAAATAACTGTGACACGACATCTGCACTTTTCATGAAGGGTAAAACAACAGTTTTGAAAGCTTAGATAAGTTTCGATATGAATGTTTCGTTAAAAATACACCAAATAGAAAACAAGTACAATTAGCTTGTGTTTCTTCAACCTCAGTAACTGATCATCAACATCTATTTCGGGTTTTATATTATAAGTTCAAGTATGGCTTAGTTATCCGCTAAACCCAAAAACTGAGATTGGAAGTTGATCAACAATGCAGTAGAGCCAGTTCAAACTTAACTCTCAACAGTACCGGATAAAACTGCTGAACACAGTTTTTTGCAACTGTGAAAAGAGATCTAGTGTTAAATATCGTTGCAGAACAGTTGGAATATTTTGTTTTCCAACATCTACAAATTGGCAAGGCCGGACGTGCTCCACTGTTGAATCGCCAACAGTGGAGGATTTGCCCGATACCAACGAGGAGACATGCCATGAATTACCATTGTTGCAATTTACCTGCTCCCAGGATAAAGAAGAACAAGAAGAATAATGACAAGAAAAAGAGGAAGGCAGAAGTATTAGAGGATTAAGAATCAGACAAGACCGCCTGGGTAAAGGAACGGTTAGTGCGCAAGCATGTAGGAATATGCTAAACCCAGGTGGTCGTTTCGAATCCGAGTTCGAGTCATGAATGTTGTGCTTGATCAAAAAAGTGAATTTGGCAAAGATTTACATAGAGGTTGGATAAATGGCCTAACGGTTAAACCAATAACCACCAAAGGCCATATAACTTATCTAACTAACCAAACCCAGGGTGACGCAGTTATCATTGCTCGGTCTAAGTGAGTGGTTCGGAGTTCACTATAAACTGAAGGTCCTTAGAAAAATGAAAGAATGAAGTATCAGACAAATCTAATTCCCCATTTTTTAATATTAACATCGCTTTTATCATTTTCAAACCTTGCTTAAATCTTTTATTATTCAGTAGGTTCAAATTAAACAGAATCACAATATACCAGTGGAATAGGCCTCAAAGTTGGCCTAGAAACGTGTGCATATTATAAACTTTACAACTATTTCAACTTTATGAATCGTTATATCACAGAAACTGTGGCTCGTAGGAAAAAACTATTCGACTATTCGACATTTTTTATACACAATTAGATCTACAATATCTGTCTGAACTAATTTTATAATAAAACTAACTTTTGAATTGTGGAGGCCGTTACTTGATGTAGATCCATGATATAAATGAGATAAAAAACACAAGGTTTAACTTTAATCTACACTTTATTTGAAAAAATTCGACGACGTTTCGCTGACACAGCAGCTTTATCAAGAATGACAAACAGAATGAAGAGTATGGTATCATAAGCAAATCGTAGAACAAGTTGGATGAATAACAGGAAAATCCACACCGAGCCATTGTACAGTTAGTATGAAAGGTAATAAAAACTAATTAAACAAGTTAAGTAAGGGTGAAAAATTCACATCTACCTGCTCATTCAAAAGCTTGTCCGAATGTTTGTATCTATTTATTTCTAATGCTTCTAGGAGATCTAATTTTAAACTTTTTGATTTTATATGTAATATGTCATATATGTATATATGTTTTTTTTCTATTTGGAATATTTAGATGAAATTTGGAAATCGGATAGAAGACAATATTTTGAATTCGGAATTCCGGTTATGCCGGAATTTCAGGCGGTTGAAATCCGGGCGGTTTAGCCGTAGTGCGGCCTAAGCCTAACGGATGTTATGCATCTAACGGAACGCAACGAGTGTCGCATATAATTCACGTGCCTGTGCTGCAGACACGCGAATTATTTGTCGCATTCGCAACATGTACATATCGCATTCTTAAAAAACGCAATGTGTATCACGTAACTACCAATAAGAGACTTGAATGATCGAAAATTATCACCTTACAACCAAGAGAGGATAATCCCTCGGTTCTGCCCGAAACAGCGAATTGAATATTTGTACAGGAGGCGCATTTGGCATTGCATCTTTTTCAGCAGTGTTCATTACTATCGCCATCAGTTCTGGAGATGCTTCTGCTAAAGGCTCATCAGCAGATGGAGGTGGGTTTATCACAGACTAATAAAAACATCAATAAGTAAATGATGATTGCACTTTCAGGTTTAAGTCTACCTTTTCCAATGAACTTATATTTTCAGAAGTTAATCTGAGGGCTTGAAGACGCTTTTTTAGGGGATACATCTCAGGGGATTGATTATCAAGATCAGGAGGTAAATACTGCAAAATATTATGTACATCTTCTTTTTCTTCATCGACCAGTTGTGACACTTGTCGAAGATCCATTCCCATATCAGGGTCCAGCTGTTTGAGGTTTTGTATAATAAATTTCTGTTCAATTTCTCTGTTTTTAGTAAATATACCTTAATTGTCTCTTGAACTCTATTTTCCCGTCTCGTTTCGTATGAGGCTGTTATATCGTTCTCGCTTACAATAGTAACAATTTCTTTGACAGGTCCCTATGAAAACTATATAAGTTATATTTTCTTAGAAAAGCTCGAATAAGTTAGAAGATACCTTAGGTGCAGGAAAATCAGGATTGCTGAAAAGAAACTGTTATTAGGAATAATAATAGGTATTGATTTCGCCGTTACCATGTGATAGTTAATCATGATGATAATAAGGAATTAAACTATCTATTATACTATCACAAGAGAATTATTGAAATCAGGATAGCAATTTCGGTCTCATATTTATCTATATATACTATATATATATATATATATATATATATATATATATATATATATATATATATATATATATATATATATATATATATAATATATATATATATATATATATATAAAACAAAAACTAAACAGAAGCTATATCTACCTTTTGTTTCAAGGGGACATCTTTTGGGGTACAATACTTGCCTGAAATATCAACCCCCTAAGCGGGGGTTGTTTTTTTTTTTTGACTGATGACTCAAAAGAAAGGTGGTACCTTTGTCTACATTGCCTTGAACGAACTTCCATTTTCAAATGAAAACCGTAAGAGATACAGGGTGAGCAACTGAAAGATAGGGAATTTCCCTGAGACTATTCAAGTTTCAGCGAGGTAAAGTGGAACAGATCCATGCTGATTAATGGCAGTCATCATCAAGTACCATCCTAATCTCGAATTTCAACCCCTGAAGCAGGGGTGACAACCCTTTAAAATTTGGAAGAGGGTAGATGGGTCGAGTAATAACTCGAAAGGAAGGTATTATCTTTGTCTGCATTCCCGTGAAAGAATTTTTATTTTTGATTGAAAACTGTAGAAGATACAGAGTGAGCCACTGAAAAATAGAGAAGACTATTGGAGTATTAGTGCGAAAAACTGGAATAGATTCATTTAGGTCAAAGATTACAGCCTTTGATCTGAAATGAATCTGTTTTATTCTTTGCACTAATACTTGAATAGCTCAGGGCGATAGATAGTCTCCTCTATTTTTCAGTAGCTCACTCTGTATCTTCTACAGTTTTCAATCAAAAATGAAAATTCGTTCACGGGGATGCAGACGAAGATAATACCTTTCTTTCGAGGTATCAATCGACACGTCTACCCTCTTCCAAATTTTCAAGTGTGGTCACCACTGCTCTAGGAGTTGATATTCGAGATGAGGATGGTACTTGATGATGACTGTCATTGATCAGCATGGATCTGTTCCATTTCACTTCACTCAAACTTGAATAGTCTCAGGGAAATAGTCTTCCCTATATTTCAGTTGCTCATCCTGTATCTTTTACAGTTTTCAATTAAAAATGGAAATTCGTTCAAGGCGATGTAGGCAAAGATACTTTTCTTTCGAGTCATCACTCGACCCATCTTCCATATTCAAAATGTTAAAGGATTGCAACCCCCGCTTAGGGGGTTGATATTTGAGGCAAGTATTGTACCCCAAAAGATCTAACCAAAATAATTGACCTGTTTTTGCGTTTTGATCAGAAATGAATATCTTGGTAGATTAAGCCTCTGTTTAGCTTTCGTTGAAGCACCGAATATGTGTATAAATTGAACAGACTCTCCTCTATCGAAAACCGAATTGTTAGACATTACACGAAACACTCACAAGCTCGAACAAATTGAAAACACTATGAAATGTATATATAAAAACTGTCATAAAATACAATAAATAAATAGAATAAATTTTTTTTCAGAAATAAAAAAAAATAGGTACTCACAAGGAATATACAGATCACCTACGTAATAATAAAACGAAAGATAAATATCTAGATAATTCAAGGGCTGCTTAGTCTTACTGAACGGTAACAAAGAACACGGAGAAGATGCGTTCTCCACTCTCGAAATCGAACCCTTGAATTATCTGGATATGTATCTTTCGTTTTATTATTACGTAGGAGACCTTGTGAGTACCTAGTTTTTTTTTTATTTCTTAAAGAAAATTTTATCCTATTTATTTATTTATTGTATTTCATGACAGTTTATATATATACATTTCATAGTGTTTTCAATTTTTCGAGCTTGTGAGTGTTTTGTGTAATGTCTTACAATTCGGTTATCGATAGAGGAGAGTCTGTTTAATTTATACACATATATGTTCTGTTGCTTCACTTTCTTAAAGAAGAAAATTTTATTTTCTGATAGTAAAATTCATTCATTCATAAAAAATAACTAAACAATATCGAAAAATCATTTTAATCTTTAAAGTTCAGCAGGTTGCTATCCTCAGCTAGAAACTAACGACAACGAAAATCATTTATCGTATATAGAAGAAGAGAATGCAACATCGAGTTTTCACCTGGAAAATGAAAACTCATCAACCGCATTTCCACCTTCGGCAAGTCCGAAACCTGAGAGTACCGATGATATTTCCTCCGTATCCTGTAATTCTGGAAATCCTACCGTTTTGCTTCTGACTAGACTGAAGAACGTCAACTACAACGTTTTACCTATACCAAGTAATGAAAGCGACAACGAGGAAGATGTCGATGATTCAGACACTGATCCCAATTTCAGCATTCGATCTCATCAAAGTTCATGTAGGTCTTCTGTTCGCAATGAAAATGAAAAAAGAAGGAGAGAAGAAAGGTAAAAAAAAGTAAATTCTGAAAAATGGATAACCAATGAAGCCAAGTTGTTGAGAAATTCGGGAAAAGCATACGTATTGTCTTCTAAAACAAAAAAATCAATTGGTGCAGAAAAATTACAACAATCTCGTGGACAGAAATGCAGAATCGGCTGCAGCCAAAAAATAAGTGAAGAGATCAAGATGGAAATTTTCATTAGGTACTGGAAACTTGCGAACCTAGAAAGGCAGAGGGAATTCATGTTAGCGCACATGGAAACTATTAAACCTAAGTATCGATACTCTTGCACACAAAACTTGAGGAAAATTAATTCAGCTTTTTATTTTGTGGTTGGTGGTAGTCGTATCAGAGTATGCAAGACATTTTTTAAGGCCACTCTCGACATAAATGATAGACCAATTCGGACAGCTCTGATGAAAAAAACGGACACTGCATTCATTGAATCTTATAAGAGAGGTAAGCACGGAAAGCCAACTGTGAATCCCGAAATTAAAGACAGTGTGAGACTCTTCATCAAAGCTATACCGAGAGTACAGTCGCATTATCTGAGAGCTCAGACTACACGTGAATACATAGAAGGTGGAAAAAATTTAGCTGACTTATATAGAGACTATAAGGAGAGTCGTGAGCAACAGCAACTTCCAATTGCCAATTCTGTGATGTTCCATTTCAATGGAGAATTCAATCTCTCCTTCTATACTCCAAAAAAGACCTATGCGAATCCTTCTAAAATGCAAATGAAGATGATACAGAAAATTCGAAAGATTCCTATGATCAGCACCTGATAGAAAAAGAATTGTCTCGTGAGGAGCTTAAAGCTGATATTATCAACAAAAATACCCATATTGCTGTTTATGATTTACCTACAGTAATGCCTGTAATCTAACCAAAAAGCCAAATATCATCATTCTATTACATTACTAGAGCAAGCTCAACTGTTATTATTTCACTATAAGTGACTTGAACGCCAAGGAAGTTGACTGTTTCTTTATACTAAACGAGGTGCAGTTGAGATAGGAAGCTGTGTACTCCGTTATCTGGAAAAATTGATGGAAAATTCAAGGGATAGCGACCTCGATATCATTTTCTATTCAGATAACTGCTGCGGCTAGCAGAAAAATAAATATTTGTTGGCTGCATATTCTAACGCAGTGAATAAGTGAAATATCTGAAGTCTCACCCACAAATTTTTCATTCATGTGCACTCACAAAATGAAGGCGATAACGTGACAGTGTTATCGAGAAACAAATTAAGAGACATCTCATATCTGGTCCAATCTATGTACCAGAGCAATACGTCTCACTAATAAGAACAGCAAAAAAGTGTCATGAGGATTTTTATGACTTAAAAATATTTCAAGAAGAGTGGGGTAATAATTTCACCACAAGCACTGACAAAATGAAAGTAGTTTGGCACGATATCAAAATTCTGAAAGGGAAAAAAGAAAAGCCCCGTACTTTTCTTAGTAAAACTTCCTATCAGGACGAGAACTTCAAGATAGTCAACATGGTTGGCACCAGTAAAATACAAGATCTCAGGCTAATGCAGAATCAGTTTGTTTGGTTCATGCTTATTCCGACAAAATTCCATTAGCGGAAAATAAAAAGAAGGACTTGAAAGATCTTGATAATAAAAATACAGGGATATCCACCGGGACCGTCCGTTAAAAACTTTTTGAGTTCCAATTACAATATCAAGTGATACCATTTCCGGTTATACCGGAAGTGGGTCATCACTTCGTTATTTCAAATGGCAATCTACCTTTTTTATTATACATCTATAACCGACATTTGAGCAAGGCATAAAATACCCATGTTGTTGGCACTTATCTGTCAAAACTTGTGACAGATTTAATTATTAATTAATGTTATAAACTCAATTTTTGAGGAACATTTAAAAAAACTGTAGCTCGTAGATCTTTTGCACTACAGACACAATTTTTGCTTGGGTGGATAGAAGATGGATCAACGAATTTTTTGAGCAGTCTACACATGTCGAATGTTCATTGCGTTGTTTTATATGATTTTTTCAATTTGGCCTTTTTCAAACAGTAATAACTCAATTCTTTCAAATGGCACGTACCAATTTTTATATCGCCATCAGATGAAGCATCAAATTTCAGATGGAATTGTATAAGCATGTACCATACCCATCTCTTATAGTTAATTTTGATGATTTTGCAAGAACTAACAGAATGCTTTGAAATATTTGAATCAAGTAGCTGAACTAGCTACGCTCACCTGACAGGTGCCTAAAATTAAAGTACTTGTCACTTCGTTCATTCGAATTTGATATTTCAACAAGAATTGTGGTTGTTTCAGATTGAAAATATCCAAAAAACACAACACATTTTTATATCGCCATCAGATGAAGCGTCAAATTTCAGATGGAATTGTATCAGCATGTACTATACCCATCTCTTATAGTTCGGAAATAA
Organism: Cryptolaemus montrouzieri; assembly: GCA_013387265.2. NCBI lineage: Eukaryota > Metazoa > Arthropoda > Insecta > Coleoptera > Coccinellidae > Cryptolaemus > Cryptolaemus montrouzieri. The sequence goes on from JABFTP020000021.1 coordinate 48,350,729, forward strand.
TTTGGGAATATATTGAACTTTGATGATTTTGCAAGAACTAACAGAGAATGCTTTGAAATATTTGAATCAAATAGCTGAACTGGCTACGCTCACCTGACAGGCGCCTAAAATTAATGTACTTGTCACTTCGTTCTTTCGAATTTGATATTTCAACAAGAATTGTGGTTATTTCAGATTGAAAATATCCAAAAAACACAACACATTTTTATATCGCCATCAGACGAAGCGTCAAATTTGAGATGGAATTGTATCAGCATGTATTATAACCATCTCTTATAGTTCCGAAATAATTTGGAAATATATTGAATTTTGATGATTTTGCAATAACTAACAGAAAATGCTTTGAAATATTCGAATCGAGTAGCTGAACTGGCTATGCTCACCTGAGAGGTGCCTAAAATTAATGTACTTGTCACTCCGTTCATTCGAATTTGATATTTCAACAAGAATTATTGGTAATTTGAAGTGAAAACACCAAATTGATAATAAAATGGCTGATTATTCAAACGAGGATATGTTTAATCTCTTTTTAATTCATGGCGGATGTCGAAAACTGGTAGATAGAACTTGCAGGCAATTCAATAACCAATTTCCAAATTTGGCGCCTATGAGTAGAACAAAATTTCGAAGGATTGGAAGCAAGTTTCTGCAATTTGGAGGAACAAAATACATAGAAACTAGAAGGAAACCAATTCTCGAGGACGACTACAATCAAATGAATACGCTAGCGTATTTTCGTGCCAATCCACATGCGTCCATTAAGTCAGCATCAATGGGTATTCGATTGAGTTATACTTCCATTCAAAGGATCCTTAAGAAACATAACATGCACCCGTATTCTTTTTTTCAGACTACAAAAATTGAAACCAACTGTCCTTCCCAAGCGGCTAAATTTCTGTGAAAATTTATTAATTCGGCTTCAAGAAGATGAGACAATTCTGCAAAAAATTATATGGTCGGATGAAGCCAAGTACAATGAAAGTGGAATAACCAACAAGAGAAATCGACATTTTTGGGCCACAGAAAATCCACATTTCATTGAGGTTATTCATTTCCAAAATAAATTCAGCGTGAACGTTTTTGCAATTTTAATGAATGAGTTGTTGGCTTATCACATTTATGAGGAAAATCTTAATGGACAAAGATACATGGAAATTTTGAGAGGAACATTAGCAAATTTTTTAGATGGATTACCCCTCAATATTCTGAGAGGTAAAGAAGAGTTACTAGAGCGCATTCATAATGCTTTTCGTAATATTGATCCTGAGGAAACTCCGAATTGTAGAAAATTGCTTCTAATGCTTCGCAATTTTATTTTACTCATAGACGGTAAATTTCGAAACTGGTTATTGAATTGTCTGCAATTTCTACCCACTACTTTTTGACATTCTAAAATGAATTAAAAAAAGATCAAATATATTTTCGTTTGAATAACCAGTGGTTTTATTCCAAATGTGTTGTATTTTTTGGATATTTTCAATCTGAAATAACGACAATTCTTGTTGAAATATCAAATTCGAATGAATGAAGTGACAAGTACATTAATTTTAGGCACGTGTCAGGTGAGCGTAGCCAGTTCAGCTACTTGATTCAAATATTTCAAAGCATTCTCTATTAGTTCTTGCAAAATCATCAAAATTCAATATATTCCCAAATTTTTTCGAAACTATAAGAGATGGGTATAGTACATGCTCATACAATTCCATCTGAAATTTGACCCTGCATCTGATGGCGATATAAAAATTGGCACGTGCAATTTGAAAAAATCATACAAAACAACGCTATAAACATTTGACATGTGTAGATTACTTAAAAAATTCCTTGATCCTTCTTCTATCCACCCAATCAAAAATTGTGTCTGTAGTGCAAAAGATCTACGAGCTACAATTTTTTTAAATGTTCCTCAAAAATCGAGTTTATAACAAAAATAGTTAAATCTGTCAAAAGTTTTGATAGATAAGTGCCAACAACTTGGGTATTTTATGCCTTGCTCAAATGTCGGTTACAGATGTATAAAAAAAGGTAGATTGCCATTTGAAATAACAAAGTGATGACCCACTTCCGGTATAACCGGAAATGGTATCACTTCAATTGGAAATCGCTAGTTATAGCCGCGTATAAAATTTCAGCTCGATATTGTAATTGGAACATAAAAAGTTTTTAACGGACGGTCCCGGTGGATATCCCTAAATAATACCAAACTAGTATTATAATTCTTTTTTCAGAAGTGTAATTGACACAGTATGAAAACTTCATGATTGTTAATCAATTTAATTTGTGTTACATATATTTCATAAAAATTAAAATATTTCTTTCACTTTAAATGTTAAATAAGTTCCTATGTTAAACTTTGTTATGTAATTGAATGAAGCCTTCTTGAGTTATTTCAGTATACTTTCTTAAGTAACACAACATCACAGCGACACTATTCAAAATGAGTATGTTGTTAATGAATTCAAAAATCATCTAAAGTGTCATAGTTATCAAGTTTTGGAGAAATACTCATCAAAACTGTCAAAATTCAAAATAATTCATCGCAATTCCAATAAAATAAATATCAAAACTGCCACAACTCAGAAAAGTAGTTTTTTCCAAATCCAATAAGAAAATATATGAAACTTCATACCGAATAACTCATTTCAAGGTATGTTCACCGATTATTACCATACGACAATTAATTATTTCCTCTCGACTGGTCAATACAGATCAATATTGAATTGTTTGTTAATAATGTTTATATTGACTTATCAGAAACTATACTCAATCTTTAGTACTCTCCTATATCTATGTGAATAAATTACTACAAATTGAAGCGTTGTAGGGTAAAGTGATCTAAGTACTAAAAATGTGTTATGAAAATACGCCGGTAGATCGCACCAGCGATATGTGCCATTACCGATTTTCTTCATAGTGATCTAACCTTCGCATTTCATCATATTCAGTCTTGTTTGTGCCCTGCGTTTATACATTCTTGACTTAAATTCAATAAGAAAAAAGTACCGGGAATAAAATATTTGAAAATCTGCTCAAAATGATTGTCAAAATTTTCGTTGTTTCTGAGTTTGCATAACTCACAGTTCTCAGAAGTGTGTTTTGCAATTTTTACAATGGATAAAAATATTGAATGAAGAAATGGTCTTAAATTATGGGTTGCAAATGGAACTTCGTGTGCTGCTGAAAATGTCACAGAACGCTTAATGTGAATCGACTTTATCAAAAACACGTGTATATGAGTGTTAAAGTGCATTCAACAGCAACCGAGAGGTGGTGGAAGATTTCCCGCTCTCTGGTCGTCCATCAACATATTCAACTGAAGTTAACATCGATAAAGTGAAGAAAATGGTAATTGAAAATCGGCATTCAAGTCTGGGAGAGAAATGCAATGCGATACAATTTGTACCATTTTAAACAATTGTTCCGGCATTAAACGCGTTGCCGCTCGACTAGTTTTAAAAGACCTGAATTTTCTTCCAAAATTGAATAGCATAAAAGTCACTGACGAGTCAACAAACTTCGGAATGGCACCTTCCAACGGAACCGGAAGCGAAAAACCACGTCAAAGTCGATCAAAAGTCAAGACAATGTTGATTGTTTCCTTCGATTACAGCGATGTTGGGCACTCGGAATTCTTTCCAAAATATCAAACGGTAAATAAAGAATATCACCTGAACGTTATACGGCATTTGAGTGAGCGAAAAAGGCCGTATTTGTAGCGAGAACACATGGATTTTGCACCATAATTGTGCTATCATTGTGAATGAATTTCTAACCAAGAACTCTACAAGTACCATCGAACAACCACCGTATTTACCAGATATGACTCCGGTCGACTATACAATTTTCCAAAACTCAAATTATCACTTCCAGGTACCCATTTTGAATCGACAGATGACATAAAAGAGGATTCGCCGTGAGAACTGAAGTCGATCTCGGAAACAGCGTTTGAAAAATGTTTTGATGATTGAATTATTTGTTGGCGTAATTGTATTATTTTGGAAGGGACCTACTTTGAAGGCGATACAATAAATTTTGTGTTTCATTGACCAATTTTCGGTACTTTTGTGACAGAATGTATATCGTTATCCATTTCTGTTCGCACGTGAATATGGATCGGAAAGCTTTGTGTGATAGTGAACTGAAGAAAGAAAAACGACGACAAAACCGGGTGAGTGAGGCTCGTGTGAGCGGTCAGCATTAAACGACTGATAAAACGAAGAAATCATAAATGGGGAAGCGGCCAACAATGAATCAGGTATGATCCCATGATGATGAAACTCTGAATATTATTATTGTGATTCCTATTAGAACGTAATTTGTGGACGTTCCAAGTTTGTGGAAACAATGTGTTTGATGGGTTCATAATATGACGAATAATACTGACTGTTTCTTGTCATTCTTTCAAATGATTTTTAAAAGCTAATATGAGCGCAAAGACATTTAGAAATGAAGAAAAAGCTGTTTGAAAGTTTTTACAAGTTGAATGTTCAAGAACAAAGGAGTTACCTGATGAGACAGCTTTTACCGATACAAAGACGACGGAATACTTCATATGATGCTAGCAGTGCACGTAGTAGACAACACACCATGAGTTATGAGGTTCCTGCCGGACTAGGAAGACTGAAGAAGGTATGGAAGAAACGTTTCATGGAGATTTTCGTCTAGGAACAATCACAACACTCGTTTCTGAGATGAAAAGCGAAAAAGTTATACTTCCATTCAAAGGATCCTTAAGAAACATAACATGCACCCGTATTCTTTTATCAGACTACAAAAATTGAAACCAACTGTCCTTCCCAAGCGGCTAAATTTCTGTGAAAATTTATTAATTCGGCTTCAAGAAGATGAGACAATTCTGCAAAAAATTATATGGTCTGATGAAGCCAAGTACAATGAAAGTAGAATAACCAACAAGAGAAATCGACATTTTTGGGCCACAGAAAATCCACATTTCATTGAGGTTATTCATTTCCAAAATAAATTCAGCGTGAACGTTTTTGCAATTTTAATGAATGAGTTGTTGGCTTATCATATTTATGAGGAAAATCTTAATGGACAAAGATACATGGAAATTTTGAGAGGAACATTAGCAAATTTTTTAGCGGAGACATAATAATAAAATAAAAAACGAGGAGATTGCAAGATATTCAAATTCACCTTTGATAGATGCGATGTTAGAGTACACGTCTACAATATTCCACATGACGAAAGACATTATATGCATTGTACGTCATAGTGTGTAAGTCAGAAAAGAAGTACCTCAGTCCAGGTTTTACCGTGCAGTGTTTTCAAAGGACTTTCTCAAGTTGTCTTTTCCGTTGTTCTTCTTCGAGTCTGCAAGAAAAGCAAGATTGATCGAGTTGCATCCCTGTTGGGTTAAGACCGTTTTCAAGAAATATACTTCTAAAAGTACTCTTCCTGGAAGTAGAAAGTGTACAATCACGATCGATTTGCAGAAGGTTTTCAGCTTACCTCGCCTCATTCGCATAGTCATATACTACTACTTTAAGATCCGGGGTAATTCGGATTTTCAAGAAGGGCGATCCTAGTGATCTGAACAACTATAGACGCATAGCGATAATACCAACTATCGCAAAAGCATTCGAACATCTATTGAAAACAAGATTCATGAACTTTCTTGAAAAGAGTTCGGTTTTTGCCTGGGCTCAATTCGGTTCTCGATGTGGTCGGTCAACAATTGGAGCTGTTCTGTGCGTTATCGAGAAGATTTTGTCTGGCTTGGAGGATGGTGCGATCACTGATCTGGAGCTATGCAACTTAATGAAAGCTTTCGATATGGCGGTGCACAAAGGACTCGCAATAAAAGCGGAGAGATGTGACTTCAGAGGAATACTATTGAGGCTGTTGGCCTCCTACTTGTCGGGTCGGTCTTAGTGCGTTTCAGTTCGTGGTGCTGTTTCCGAATTCATGCTGGTAAACCACGGGGTTCCCCAGGGATCTGTCATGGGACCCCTACTGTTTCTCATTTATATTAATGATCTTTCGAACTATTTGGATCCCTTTGATCGCAATTTGTTCGCGGACGACGCCACGATCATAGCCTCTGGCGCTAATGTCCGTTCCGTGACTGATAATACTACTAATAAGTTATTGCTCAATAGACGAAAACTCAATCAATCATGATTCCTCCAGTGGATTGCGCCTCGTTACCTCGAATAGTGAGTTTTCTGGGAATTACCATCGATGACTCTCTTTTTTTCGATCATACAATAGTCAGGCCTACGTATTTTGCTTGGTTTCATTCAGTCATATCATATGGGGTCATACTGGGGCAATTCGGAGTTCGGAGAGAATATTTAAATTGCAGAAGTGAGCGGTTAGAGTTCTGTCGGGAGCTAGTTTCTTAGATCACTGTAAACCATTATTTATTACAAATATAATAATGAGTCTACCATCAATGTATATCTTCTCAAACATTCTTCTTCTTCAGTTTATGTCCACTGATATCCGTACGACCTATGCGTCTCAGCGTTCATATTTTATTATTCTTCCAAACTTAAATTTTATATGATCTTCATAATGTGTTCTACTTTAATTTTATAATTTTATTAGTTCTAAGTTTAATTAATTCTAAGTATTAACTTATCATAAAACGTAAAGTTGTTGAAGCATACTACTACTACAACCTACAACTCTCCTGCTATAATTTCGGCATCCACGAGGCAAACATTGAGGATAGTATCATGTGTGTTTGGCATGAAGGCCAGTCTGGAAGGAAAGAAAATCAGATGGCTTCTTGCATTTTACAAGCCATCAACAGTTAAATGCTCAATATAGTCAAACGTTAGCTATGTTTGTAGTCATAACTACGCAGACCAACTGAAAACTCGCATGAAAGTATTTTTGTACCATATCCTCATTAGCCACGGTCACTTTGACACACTAGAACACATTTTTCATTTTTGGTCACTTGTTTTCCTATTTAAATAGAGACATTCATTGGGAAACGGGCAAAATGCAGTAAACTACAAACTGTAGAAGTTGTTCGAAAAACCATTACAATCTCAAGACCCAGTCGACCTTTTAAAGTTTTGGGGATGGAACAGAAATCATTCTTCAATTTCGCTGAAGTCTCTTCTATGTGAATTGATGTCCCAACTGCATATCACAAAATTATGTTGGCTGCGCATCACCAAGACAAACCCAGGTGTACAAAACTACTACAAATCTAGTTACAGCGATATGGTTCCATGGAGAACACTTAATGTGATGAAACGAGGTGAAAATGCTAGACATCTTCCAACAACGCTCCTTTCAAGCCTTCCAAAAGAAATATCGGGGAATGAGGCCAAGAAAAAAGATTTAAAAAGCATGTTGGATTTTCTCCTAACTGAAAATCGCTATTTTTTCAAAAATAATGTAAAGTGTGAAGTTAAAACAAGAATATTGCAATATTCAATATTCTTTTTCAATCACTCATTTCATTAAACTTTTGCAGAATTTGGCTTTATTGTACAGTTTTCTCAAATGTTCCCACAACTTTCGTTTTTGTACTTAGATCACTCTGCTCCGGAACACTTCAATTGTGTTTCTCAATTCTCTGAATAAGGTTTCATGAAAAAAGATAACTTACAGTTTCTGAACCTCTTCTTCAACCTGTATGATATCTCCTGTGCTTGGATCGACCTCTATTGTTTTGATATTTCTGAAAACTATTTCTCCACGCTTCGATCTTTCCACCCTTTTTTCGGTGATGGTCTTTTGAATAATCTGTTGTGGGCCAGATGGAGTCATGATTTTCTCTAAAGGAGCTGCTTTAGATTTCTTGACGGCTACTGCAGTCACTTTCGATCCCATAGAAGCTTTCGCAGCAGTACCTTTCACCTGTAATGCTACCTGTCTCCGCAAAACTGAGGGAGGAGCTAAAATTTGAAAAAAAAACAAAATACTTGAAATAATATGCTGTCCTAAACTTGATAGCCCAGGGTTTCATCCTGCAAACGAAAAATACAGAGAAAATTGTGAATAGAGATTGAATATTGCTTTTGAAAATTTCCAATCTGTAGAATATGTCATCAAATATATTTTTCAAGAAACATAATTTTTCCTTCGTTATTCTCAAAGAAAACTTACATTTAAACAGTTTTTATCATATCTTAAATCCCTTGTCCATGTTTTACTAGGTGGTGCACCCAGCATTGCCTTGGACTGGCGACAACCTCAAGCATTCAACCTGGTGTCCCTATGTTGTTCTGCTAGCTAGTCTCCCAGTCTTGTCTTAACATTACAAACTGAGATACCGACCGCTTGAATAGCTCCTCAACAGCTCGTCCTATCCGAAATCTCATTTCCTCTAACCTCGGTGTGATTAGGAACCCAGAGGAGACAGATATAGTTGTTGACATCCAGTTGTTCCAGTGCCTGAACGCACTGCCAGACCACCTTCAAAGTAATCCTGTGTGCGCCTAGGGCTCCCAGAGCTCCAAAATCTCATTAGGTGTACCTAGTTCTGCCAGCCTTTGAACACAGCCAAGTATTGTATATGATTTCCGAATAGAAAATAGAATGTTTATATAATGGAGAATAGATACCATTTCCATTCCTTGGGTAATAAATTCCGCCACATGACCCCTCTTTGGACATCTGTCTCCTTCCTTTCCTCCCACTCTTATCTGGAAGGGATTTTCACCTCACTCTTATCACCTTGATTATATCCGACTTTATCCAAAGTTAGTGGCCCATATTAATGGCTTCAGAAAACAGGGTATATCTCCCACCGATCCTTGGCCTATAAGTAGTGAGAACTGCCATTCTAATAATGATTGTAAGATGCAGTGTTTCGACCCCTAACAGTGCACCAAGCGCTGCAGCATGGATGATTCTCTGATCACAGTTCTCTTCATCAGTGCTCTGAGCCTCTCAGAACTAATCTGTTTTTCCAGCCTCGTCCATCAGGCCAACAAGGTGTAGCTGCACATTGGTAGAAGAGGTTTTGAAGAACCATATCAGCACGTGTTGCAACAACCCCCACGTGCTGCTGAAGGTCCTACAACTTGTCATCAGGGCAGCAGAAAACCTACAACTCGAGATGATGAGCACAGCTAATTGAGTTTCATAATTCTTCGAGATCTAAAATATCAAATTCTATTGCATATAACGTATAAAGAGGTGGTATAACTCTATGGTTAAATTGTTTAAAATCAAGTGGGCGATAATATGATTAGATCTCTATGGAAAAAAAATGACAATTAGTCTAACAATTACTTTCTTACATCATAGAGTTGTGTTATAATAACTATACCGGATATGTCATTATTTAGTAACAATAATGGCAACATATAAAGAAAAAGTTGACTTAAATCTGGTTAATGAAGAAGCGCGGAAGAACACGAATGTGATTACAATACTTTTCTGATTTGTTCGTTCCTACATAACGGTGGATCTAAAAGTTTTGGAGAAGACGAAAGTTAGAGGAAACAGCGAACAAACGAGCAATCAATTTCAATAAAAAAAAACTGACGATTGTTTTGTTGGTTGCCTATAGTCCCTGAATTTATATTTGTTGGGAAGTTTTTGTTTTTCTGTCTGTATCTTTTCAACCATTTTAATATATAGAATGATTATTTAGATAAAAGTAAGTCCAGAAAACGATTTCCTCGAAAATGTCAAGATGTAAACACCTCAAAAAAGTCTAGGGAACACTTCTGAATATCGATATATCGTATCCGGAACGATCAATATGGATGATTTTTTTTTAAGAAATGAACACTTGTATCAATTTCTCACCAAATTATGTAGAGTGCCGCAACAGATTTCAGTTTTTTTTTATAAAAAACTAAAAGTGCAGCAGATGCGACGCTGCTTTATAATCATTTAATGTATTCAGTGTTTGAAAATCAGTTAGTTGGCACTTTGTTTCTGTTGTAAGCACAAGAAAAAAGATTCAAGTTTTGTGATTCGACCATGGAAATACGACATTTGACTAGAGAAGAGATGTTACGAGCCGTTGGCATGCTCCAAGCTGGGAGCTCACAACGGGAAGTATCCAGGGTTCTGGGAAGTAACCCAAGTGTTATAAACCGTTTATGGTCGCGTTTCAATGAAACAGGTAGCGTAGAAGAACACCATACAAGTCGTTTCAGGATTACTACAATCGCCCAAGACCGATTTTCGGTTTTACAAGCCAGAAGAGATCGTACTACCACAGCATCTCAATTAGCTCAAGAGCTATCACGAGTTCATAATGTACAACTTTACGACCAAACTGTGAGAAGTCGACTGCACGAAGGTCAACTCCACTCCAGACGTCCTTTAAGAGTTTCACAACTGACCCATGGAAATCGCGCTGCTCGTTTAGCTTGGTGCCAAGAACACGTAAACTGGGATCAAGAGAGGTGGGCCACAGTTCTCTTCAGTAATGAATCTAGATTTAGTTATTATCCCGATTCGAGAAGAATTCGAATATGGAGGGAACCTGGAATGGAAAACCGTCTTCAGCATGACTGAGGAGTTGTTAGACAGGGAGGCGGATCAGTGATGTTTTGGGGAGGTATACGCCTTGGTGGAAGAACTGACCTCGTTTTCATACAGAACAACCTCACGGGAAATTCTTACGCAAATGAGATAGTTTTACCTGTAGTGGTACCGTATCTCCAAACAATGGGTCAAAATCCACTATTCCAACAAGATAATGCCCCTCCTCATCGTGCAAGAGTTGTCTTGAACGTTCTCGAAGAGAATGATATCGATTTTCTACCGTGGCCATCCTGCTCCCCAGATCTGAATCCCATCCAGAATGTGTGGGACACCCTAAAAAGAAATCTCCTGCGTCAAACGTCAAAAAGTGTCATTAATAATAGAGGTGGACCTTCTGGGTACTGAAAAATATAAGTGCTTCCATATCGTTTAGAAAATATTAGTTCAGGATTTTTTTGTGTTTTTCCAAATTTCGTCATTTTCAAATTTCAAATTTTTTTTATAATAGGTGCTTTGGAGAAGTCAAATATTATTTTGGTTTCTTGAGAATACATTATATATAATACATCCTAACAAAAACCAAAACATTTCTATAAATTCTAATCATCAAATTCATATTTTAAAGATATTGGTAGGTGTTCCTAGACTTTTTGAGGTGTTTATGTTTCTGGGAATTATATTATTGATTACGACATATCCAACAATTTGGTAATATCCGAAACCAATATTCTAAATTTAAACCAAAGCTTAAGTTATCTCTTTTGAACCCGTATACTCAAAATTTTCTCTGTGTTTTTCGTTAATCCAATATAACCCTGGACCATCGCGTTTGGAACACCCTTTATATTTCAATTCTGAAACACTTGAACTAACTATTCGAACTGCTACTTACGTATGGGAACAGCAGCTACAGATCTTTTAGGGCCTATAACTTCACCTTCATCAATGCAACCAGAAAAATTAGAGTTAGAATTCGAATTAAAATTCAGGTTGAAATATTATTCTTTGATTATCTCAACACTATTTTTAGTATGAATGAAAAGTTTGAAAACTTACCTATTTTTGTTTTCGACGGAGGTCCACTTGCTAAAAAAAGTATATATATTGCTTTAGTTCAATTTAAGGCACATGCTAATCAAATATTTCGTATAACAGTAGTTATATAAGTATATATAAGTATATAAAATATTGTCTTGAAGCAACGAACATATCTTGAAAACTAACATAACTATTCGTGTAATTAAGCACGATGTCATGACCTGCATTAGACCGTTTTGTTTTTCCACATGTTTCATTGGAATATTGCAAAACAAATTTCAACATTAAAAAAAATTAATTTTTGTTTTGTTCATTAGTTTCAGAATTTTCGCAATTTTTGGAATAGAATTAATGTTCTTCAGCTTCAAGTCATGCTAGGGTGTTGGGGCATCAGCAAGAATAAACCTTGATATATTAATAAGGAAGCAAATTTTTCGTGTTCCAAACAGTGAACATGTATTACAGTTTCTGTTTTAAATCTGATTTAATGAGTCATGAATTCACAATTTTTCCAACTTTCGGCGCGTAGTAGAAAGAATCTATTTTTCATTAAATAAAACGTTCAAATTTTCACTATATTCACAGTGCCTTATACAGGGTGTTACATGATAGTATGTCACAGCTTGGGGGGTAAATCTACGTGCAATTTTAATAAAAAGAGATTATATAAGAATAGGTCCGTGAAAGCTTCGTTATGAGCTACAGGGTGTTGAATTTTCCGGAAAAAAGTATATTTTTCTTCAAAACTAATGCAGTATTTTAGATATTCAGCCCAAATTCGGAATGCAAGCTATTTTTCACAGCCTCCATCATTACACGTCCTAGATTTCAACTGAAATTCACAAGGTGTTTTCTTTTCCGCGGCCATGTCTCTTTTTGCCCTTTCAAACTTTTTTGCAGTACGCCACTAATCATCGTACAATCAATTTTCGTCATTTTCGTTCAATTTAGAAACTTTTTTGAGACTAGTAATTTGTTCGTATCTCCAACCGTTTTCGAGTGAAAAATTATTGGATTTGAACTATTTGAATTGTATGTTATTAGCTAAATAAAAAAAATAATAGAAATACTCGAAAGTTGCCCAAAATTTGCTTTCATTTTGATAGCTCGTCTTCTGAGACTCACATTATACTTATTCAATATCAGATTGAGAAAAAACAATTGAAAACTGGATAAATTGCTGGAAGTGTTCTCCACCTGCAAGAATAGAGGCCTCTTTCCTTCGCATATTATCACGCACTCTTTGAAATATTCCTGGGCTATTTCTTATCATGTCACGAGAGTTTATTATCCGATTACTTATTTCTTCTACAGTGTTCACTGGAGTGGTATAAACTAAACTTTTGAGATATTTCCATAGGAAAAAGTCTAATCTATTTAAGTCTGGGGACCTAGGAGGCCATGGTTCGGGCCCACCCCGACCTAACCATCGGTTGTTAAATGTATTATTCAAGACTTCCCTAGCTTCTAAACTAAAATGTGCTGGTGCCCCGACATGCATGAACTACATTATGTTTCTCACCAAAAGTGGCATATCCTCGAGTTATAAAGGTAACTCCTACTCAAGAAATTGACCATAGGCGGACCGTTTAGTCTATTACGCGAAAAAAATGGCCCAATCGAATAGTTTCAATTATTCCGACCCAGACATTTAGCAAGAATTGTTCTTGATGATGAGATTCTTGAATCAAATGGAGTTTAGCCTCAGCCCAATAATGATTATTGTGAAAATTCGTGATAGCAGTTCTCTGAAAGTTAGCTTCATCTGTGCACATTTTTCACTATCAAAATAAGCATTTTCTCCAATTTTATGCATGAACCATCGGCAGAAATTCAGTCTTGTAGGAAAATCTCGTGGAAGTAGAGTTTGGACGCGTTGAATATGAAATGTGTACAATAAAAAGTCGTGGAGAATCCTCTAAACTAGAACATGTGAAATATTCAACTGATTTCCAATTTTTCTCACATGAGGATTCAAATCAATACAATTCAAAACTGCTTTCTCAATATCTGGACTTCTCATAGTTTCAGTTGCACCTTTCAAATAATTATTTGCAGTAAAAATACCAGTTCCCTCAACTTTCTGTGGATATTTGAAAATATTCGCCTGTCTGGTTTTACTCGATTTGGAAAGCGCACTTAATATAATCACCTAGCTTCTGTTGTGTTCCTTCAACCAGACCGTACATGTAATGGATATCAGTCAATTCGGCGTTAGTAAAATTAGCCATTTTTTCTTACAGCAATAACTTCAAAAGTCTTAAAATTAATCGTTAATTTAATAAACGATTCGAGCAGATACTGGTTCAACTTTAGCAACTGTTAAAATAAATGAATAATTAAAAAAACAAAGCCTACCAGTCATTTTTTAATTAGAAGTGCTCTCAATTCAGCGAATGCATACAATCGCTTAGTAATTTTTTGCTCGAGGACGGTTGGAGATACGAAAAAAATACGGGTGTCAAATTAAACGAAGATGACGAAAATTGATTGTACGCTGATCAGTGACTTACTGCAAAAAGTTTGAAAAGGAGACATGGCCTAGAAAAATAACACACTTTGTGAATTTTGTGTAATGATGAAGACTGTAAGAAACAGCTTGCATTCCAAATTTGGGCTGAATATTCCAAAAACTGCAGGAGTTTTGAAGAAAAAAACAATTTTTTTCGAAAATTTCAACACCAGTGACGAAGCTTTTGCGGATTTATGCTTATATAAACTTTATTTCTTCAAATTGCACGTAGATTTACCCCCTTGTGACATTCTATTATCTAACACCCTGTATATTACATTGATAAAAACAGGTACTAAGCCTAATAGTAGGAAAATCCAAATTTCAACGCTTCAGTTTCAATTATGTATTTTCAGTATGTTAAATATCAAATTGATTGTTGAAAGTATGGTTTTTTCTACAAGATGATTTGTATTGTGAAAATTTGATTTTTGTGCTCTGGTAAACTAAGATTGAAATTTTCTCACTTTTACCGGTATCAAATCTATCACAACTTCCACAAGTGAATTTATATGTGTATATATAGATGTGTTCTCTTAATGAATTCAAGATTTTCAGTTTTTAATATATATGCCTAGAGAATTATCCGGTTATCCGTTTAGAAATATATATTCAAATTATGTAATAATAATAATAATAAAACGATAAAGCCTCAAGGGCTCAGGAACATTGTTTCTGAGTACGGGCTCAGCGAACCCGAGGTACCCAAGCTGGACCTGGCAGTAGGTATAAAATGCAACTTATCCAATGATGTACAATCTAAGGAATAAACGGGTGAATCGACATTGTACCAACATAACCTCTTGTCGCGTTCAAGATTTAGGAAGAGGGTCTTGTTCGGACTCCCTAGGAAACGCATGAAGGGGACTCCAGAAATGAATACCTTCATTATGCGTTCCTATTACAAGATTACAAACTTGGAAGCGGAAATGACAGCATACAGATACGCGTTACATCTTGCGTTCATAGAAAAATATCCTGAAATACAGCACATATCCGAGCAGAGAATTTCGGATCAACGAAGAACAATCGTTAAAAACAGGCTACTTTCTTCAGAAATGCTGCAAAGCTTACGAGAAGAGGTCATAATGGAACTCAGAAGCGAAAAAGATACTCATAACGGTATACCTGCTGAAGTCAATGGAAGTGTTACAGATAACATCGAAGCCACGGAAACGAATATAAACATGGAACGCCCTCCTGAGCCGAATCAGCAGAACGAATATATGTATTTAGCAAGATCAGAACTCAACAGAGCAATAACTGAATT